>CM068586.1:9571264-10201264 GCA_035048485.1 Pteria penguin | reverse complement strand
GGGAAAACATATATCCATTTTAATCAATATCAGATCTCAATTTCACATTACATTTTAACATTACAGTGTAGAGAAAGCCTTTAAGATATGATAATATCAGCCTATATAACAAAGACACTGTCTGGCATTTAACGAAACAATGACGGAGCTAGAGAGCTATTACACGAGAAACCATAACAGGTAATCAATTTCCGGTGAGGGACAGACACGAGGAGAGTCTGATATGTATCAGCACATTCTTTCCAATATGATATCATGAAATGTGAACTAGTTCAGGTATTACTTAACAAATGGGTTAGAAGATTTATAGACGTAATAATGCGTTATTTCAGCGGTACATTTCCACGACGATGAAGCAGCAACCATACTCTATCTCACAAAGTGATATGTGCAATTACGGATCAGAAATAACAATTAATTTCATCTCGATTTCCTCCATATATTGGTTAATAAGATATAATTGGTCGATCATATTGAACACTTATAACTTGCTGCGTATGGTTCATATTAACAACAAAGTTGTTGCTACAGCCGCAAGTTAATAGGATATACTTACAAGGGAAACATGTCTGATTAAAGGCATGATTATTTCAACATAAGCTTTGATCGATGGTAGTATAGAGTAAGCTATTTTAGTATATTATACGCTGAAATCAAATTTAACCTCAGCTTATGGTTGGTTGGTTGGTTGATTGATTGATTGGTGTATTACGTCGCTTTTAACAATTTTTCAGAAACAAGATGTAGCCAACTTCTTAAACATAGTTGCGCAAACCGGGAGTCGAAAATAGATCGTCGACCTCCATATTATCCCTTTGACCTCCATATTATCCGTTGACCTCCATATTATCCTTTGACCTTCATATTATCCTTTGTTCTCCACATTATCCCCTGACCTCCATATTATCCACTTACCTCCATATTATCTCTTGACCTCTATATTGTCCTTTGACCTTCACATTATCCTTTGACCTCCATATTATCCCTTGATCTCCAAATTACCCCTTTACCTCCACAGTATTCCTTGATCTCCATATTATCTCTTTACATCCATATCATCCCTTGACCTCCATATTATCCCTTTACTTTTTTAGGCTTAACGAGAAATATACAAAGAGATATATTCCATACGTGAAGACATTGTTAATCTTATTTAGTGTCACAATTATTCATTGATCTTCACATTATCCCGTGAACTCCACATTATCCTTTGACCTCCATATTATCTATTGGCTTCCACATTATCCCTTGACCTCCACATTATCCGTTGACTTCCATATTGCCCCTTTACCTCCATATTATCCCTTTATCTCCATATTATCCGTTGACCTCCATATTATCCCTTGACCTCTTAATCATCCTTTGACCTCCATATTATCCTTTGACCTTCACATTATCCCTTGACCTCCACATTATCCCTTGACTTACATATTATCCATTTACCTCAATATTATCCCTTGACTTCCGTATTATCCCTTGACCTTCACGTTATCCCTTGACCTCCATATTATCCCTTGATCTCCAAATTATCCCTTCATGTCCATATTATCCCTTCACCTCGTATTATCCCTTCACCTCCATATCATCGTTTCCCCTTCGTATTATCTATTTCTCAGCGCATTTCATATTAATTCTATGATATTTAAATGAAAGCTGTTGAAATGCCGAGAAGCGAGGGCTGACTGACTGACTGATTTTTGTTTAACGTCACAACACGAATATTTCACGTATATGGTGACGGCATCTGCCTGATGCGGGGCATACAAATTTTGACCTTTGCAACGGACCCACCGGAGGCAGTGAGGGATCTTTAACGTGCCATGCATACCACGACACGGGGCCTCGGTTTTTACTGTCTCATCTGAAAGACAGGACACCGACATGACCAGAGCTGGAATCGAACCCCGGCCTCCCCATTAGGAGTCCAGCGCGATACCACTAGGCCACGCCCGCTTAGAAGCGAGGGACTTCGTTTATGATCACATATACAAGAAAAAGCCACGGAAAAGGGGCATGTTGGGATAATGAAAACAAAACCCTTTAAGACGAAATACGTTTTATCCAACATTCCCTTCCTCTTAGTCAAATCCAATCAAAAGCTTTGTCCATAAGATTCCCATTATCAAAAGCATATCAAATGAATTCTACAAATACAAGATAAAATATCATTTGTCCAACTGAAGGAGGAAAGTCTATGTTATCAGATATCGTTCAGATCATGTATTTATGCTGACGTTTGATTGGTCGGCGACCATCATTATCACCTCTATTTGCTGACGATACTCATCCATTCTTTACTACCATTAAGTATGAGAAGATCTTGCTGTGTCCCAGACAATCAGGCGTTTGAGATTTCATTAGCAGTATTTATCAGTGTCAACCCATTTCTATCGTTATAGAGAGGTACAAAGGGAATCGACTAATTTACATTTCTGCAGACGATGTGAAAATAAAGAGTAATAAAGAAGCTAGAATAATACCAACAAAGAATATCACATGAATTACTTGATTATATTACATTTATGATAATACTGTTACCTATTATGCTATGCATTTAAGTATGCAACATATCAAGCAGAATTGCCAGTGTTGTCCAAACTAATTCTAAATTGTTTCCTTTTCTTCAAAAATTTTCATTTCTTGACTTACATGTATATTGTTCATTATTGATTGTTGTGAATTTAGAAACATTCAATTTGGATGAAACTGCCTGTTTCACGAGACATAAATATCGTTGATGGAAAATGTCACAATAAAATCCAGATGCATGCATATCATTGTACCACACACATACACTATAACTCTATATCTGTATCTGTACAAAGAGCACTTGTTCATGGAAATAGTGCGAGAAAATTATTTTCACAACACTCAGTACGTAACAGGAAATATATGTACATACCATTTCATCGAAAGTCAAAAGTCAAAACAATAAATGGAACAAAATTAAATGCATGTGTGAATAGGTAAATTACGGAAGCGTATTGCTGCCAAAGTGAAAAATTTTTTTGGGATGCTAAGTCGTACGTACGACATACTAAGTCGTACGTACGAGATACTAAGTCGTACGTACGAGATAATAAGTCGTACGTACGACATACTAAGTCGTACGTACGAGATACTAAGTCGTACGTACGACATACTAAGTCGTACGTACGACATAGTAAGTCGTACGTACGAGATACTAAGTCGTACGTACGAGATACTAAGTCGTACGTACGACATACTAAGTCGTACGTACGACATAATATGCCGTAAGTTCCAGGGGCGAATCCAGGAAGTGATGATAATGTGGCGGAGCGCAATTTTTAAGCAAAAATACACATGTGAAGGCAATGCGTCTGGGATTGCTTTTAGTGAATCCAGGAAAATACCCTAGTTGGGGGGGGGGGGGGGACGAAGCCTTGGGAGCTCGTATAATTTCTTAAATCGTTAAAGGTAAATCGTGGCCTACAATGAATAGTATTTTGCTAATTGTATACCTATACTTTTAATTTTCTTTTCTAACACATGTAACGGAGAGACTGAGGTATATCAGATACAACCGATGTACATAGTGTAAAATACACTACGTTCCTACTAGCCGTCCACATCATTTTCGCTAAAGAAGAAGAAGAAGAATGGGATTGAAGTAGTCATACACCGTCTTGGGTATAACTCGACCTGGTGTTTCGTACTTAACGTGACTGCTGAAATACACGCAATATATGTATATGTTATATACGTAAAAGAAGATGAAGGAATTTCCTCTTGTGATTGTTATTTTTAACCTCCACAACTATAATCTGAATTTCCAATTTAAATTTATGATATCAGATGCTTGCTTTGGTCTACAGATCAGTTTACCATTCTAACCGACGGGCTTCCACAAAGGAATTGGTCGTCCGGTTATATCGGTACCACAAATACTGAGAAATCAAAACATTCGTGTCATTTTCTATGTGTTTCTCCGTAAAATCCACAACTGCTGGTTAAATTAACGCAGCGAATAAGGCCAAGTCATAAAGACCAAGTGGCCGAAAAGTTGTGGATACAGAGTGTTTTGGAAGTAGTCAACAGATTTTACAAGTCCATCATTTTTGCACAGTTTTGCATGAGCAATAGTGACATAACTATCTACAGGATACATACAGCGACCACTGTTAGCACGGCATTTGGTTGCACGAGAAAGATCATAACTTTATAAGTTCTTCAATGAAGACTGACTGGCGAAGATCGTTCTCGATAAGGTAGACCACGTGCAACTACGGTCCGCGATGACCGTTATGATCATGCATAGCGTTGACGCATCTCTGTCAACGTCATTTGCCAGCAACAGTTACGGCCAAACCTTATGGTGCCAACGCACACACTATACACGTAATATGGTAAGGGCTAGAAATAGGCCGATACGAGCTTACAGCCATACTTCGGACAGATTCTGACGCCTTTTCATCGCAATACTCGCGTTAACTGGTGTAGACATTTTAATTAACGTTTTAAGAGGAATGACTGGAATAACGTTTTCTTTACTGACGAATCAAGGTTTAACCTTAGTCACGATGGTCGAGCCAGGGTTTACCGTCGACAAGGAGAATGATATACTGACACATGTCCTTCAAAAAAACATGTTTGGTGGTGGCAGCGTTGTGATATGGGGTGGAATCATGGGCGGCGGAAAAACGCGCATTTGTAGTAGTAAATGGTACTTTAAATGTACAGGCCTATACTAATCAGATTCTAATTCCAGAAGAAGTTATCTTCATCCTCCAGAGACATGCACTAGGGGTCACCTTCCAACACGATAATGCTCGCCCGCATACCGCGCGACTTACTCAACGCTACCTTCAACGAAATAACGTTAACATCTTCCCAAGGCTAGCTAATAGCCCTGATCTCAATCTGAGCCAGCACATATAGGAATTTTTGGGTAGAAAAGCGGACATGCGACATCCATTGACCATTCAGGAGCTACAAAATGTTCTTATAGCAGAATGAAATAAACTAGCCCCAAACGTCATTAGACGTTACGCGAATGGCATGCAAGTACAAATCGTGCTGTTTTAGCAAACAAGGGTGGTCATACCAGATATTATGCAATAATGGTTTGATTTAACAATAATACTATCTTTTGATTCCAATCAGAATTTTGCCTTTTCCTGAAATGACCCCTTACACCTTTCTCTGCCTGTTATCAGTGAAATGCTTATCAAATTTTGATAAGATTGTTGAATGTTATCATAAGATGTATAATTTACTTATATACCAATTTGAAAAATATAGCATTTACAGTTTAAAAAATAACTCAAATTGTATACAGTGGATGCTGTTTTTAGCTCAGTATATGTAATAAAAAGGTTATTGACTGAATATCGGGAAGCAAATTTCCCAATACTCAGTTATTATTCAGTAAATAAAACTGTATGGATATATACATGTATGACTGTATGCCGAATGCGCTCCATTAACTCCGCTCCTGAGTACGACATACTATCCCGTACGCACGACTTAGTATGTCGTACGTACGACTTAGTATGTCGTACGTACGACATAATATCTCGTACGTACGACTTATTATCTCGTACGTACGACTTAATATGTCGTACGTACGACTTAGTATCTCGTACGTACGACTTAGTATGTCGTACGTACGACTTATTATCTCGTACGTACGACTTATTATGTCGTACGTACGACTTATTATGTCGTACGTACGACTTAGTATGTCGTACGTACGACTTAGTATCTCGTACGTACGACTTAGTATGTCGTACGTACGACTTATTATCTCGTACGTACGACTTATTATCTCGTACGTACGACTTAGTATCTCGTACGTACGACTTAGTATCTCGTACGTACGACTTAGTATGTCGTACGTACGACTTAGTATCTCGTACGTACGACTTAGTATGTCGTACGTACGACTTATTATCTCGTACGTACGACTTATTATCTCGTACGTACGACTTAGTATCTCGTACGTACGACTTAGTATCTCGTACGTACGACTTAGTATGTCGTACGTACGACTTATTATCTCGTACGTACGACTTATTATCTCGTACGTACGACTTATTATCTCGTACGTACGACTTAGTATGTCGTACGTACGACTTAGTATCTCGTACGTACGACTTAGTATGTCGTACGTACGACTTATTATCTCGTACGTACGACTTAGTATCTCGTACGTACGACTTAGTATCTCGTACGTACGACTTAGTATGTCGTACGTACGACTTAGTATCTCGTACGTACGACTTAGTATGTCGTACGTACGACTTATTATCTCGTACGTACGACTTACGAAGTCGTACGTACGACATACTAAGTCGTACGTACGAGATAACAAGTCATATTCAGGAGCGGAGTTAATGGGGCGCATTCGGCATACATTCATATATGTATATATTCATACAGTTTTATTTATTGAATATTAACTGAGTATTGGGAAATATGCTTCCAAATATTCAGTCAATAACCTTTTTATTTCATATACTTAGCTAAAACAGCATCCACTGTATACAATTTGAGTTATTTTCTAAACTGTAAATGTTATATTTTTCAAATTGGTAAATAAGTAATTTATACATCTTATGATAACATTCAACAATCTTGTCAAAATTTGATGAGCATTTCACTGATAACAGGCAGAGAAAGGTGTAAGGGGTCATTTCAGGAAAAGACAAAATTCTGATTGGAATCAAAAGACAGCTTTATCGTCAAATCAAACCATTATTCCTTAATATCGGGTATGACCACCCTTGTTTGCTAAAACAGCACGAATTGTACTTCGTATGCCATTCATGTAACGTTTAATTACGTTTGGGGCTAGTTTATTTCATTCTGCTATAAGAACATTTTCTAGCTCCTGAATGGTCAATGGATGTCGCGTGTCCGCTTTTCTACCCAATAAATCCTATATGTGCTGGCTCAGATTGAGATATGGGCTATTTGCTGGCCTTTGGAAGATGTTAACGTTATTTCGTTGAAGGTAGCGTTGAGTAAATCGTGCGGTATGCGGGCGAGCATTATCGTGTTGCAAGGTGACCCCTAGTGGATATCTCTGGATGAAGGGAACTACTACTGGGTTTTCCCCTGGATTCATTAGACACCACAAAGCAATCCCAGACGCATTGCCTTCACATGTATATTTTTGCTTTAAAATTGCGCTCCGCCAAATTATCACCACTTCCTGGATTCGACCCTGGTACCAACGGCATACTATGTCGTACGTACGACTTAGTATCTCGTACGTACGACTTAGTATGTCGTACGTACGACTTAGTATCTCGTACGTACGACTTAGTATGTCGTACGTACGACTTAGTATCTCGTACGTACGACTTAGTATGTCGTACGTACGACTTTTTATCTCGTACGTACGACTTATTATCTCGTACGTACGACTTAGTATGTCGTACGTACGACTTAGTATCTCGTACGTACGACTTAGTATTTTGTACGTACGACTTATTATCTCGTACGTACGACTTATTATGTCGTACGTACGACTTATTATGTCGTACGTACGACTTAGTATCTCGTACGTACGACTTAGTATGTCGTACGTACGACTTTTTATCTCGTACGTACGACTTATTATCTCGTACGTACGACTTAGTATGTCGTACGTACGACTTAGTATCTCGTACGTACGACTTAGTATGTCGTACGTACGACTTAGTATGTCGTACGTACGACTTAGTATGTCGTACGTACGACTTAGTATCTCGTACGTACGACTTAGTATGTCGTACGTACGACTTAGTATCTCGTACGTACGACTTAGTATGTCGTACGTACGACTTAGTATCTCGTACGTACGACTTAGTATGTCGTACGTACGACTTATTATCTCGTACGTACGACTTAGTATCTCGTACGTACGACTTAGTATGTCGTACGTACGACTTAGCATCCCAAAAAAATTTTTCACTTTGGCAGCAATACGCTTCCGTAGTAAATAAATGAAGTAAGTAAGGATAAACTACGTACGCGCATACAGACAATTTCACCCTCCTTTATTAGTATTCTGTTTGTGTTTCCTTTTTTCAAAATCTTTTAGATTTGAAACATAATTTCAAGACCTCAATATCCTTTTGAATGAAAATCCGAGTTGCTGTGGTAAATTTGATAGGCATCTTTATATACACAATATTATTTTTATGACATGGTTGATTTGAAATGTAATTCCTTTCCAAGACAGCAGTGTAAACAGAATATTAGATAAAGAGGTCTAAGGAATATAGAGCGAATCATACACATCTACTTTATTATCTGTATCTTAAAAATCTCCATCCATTGTTGTCGTAAATACCTTTTCATATCATATCATATACGCTTATTATGGATTAAGAAACTTGGTATAAAAACACCCTTATTGTGGATTTGAGGAATTTATGTATGGTATCTAAGTGATATGTTGTACGAGAAAAGGTATTTATATATCAATAAATCCATACTTTACACCTGAACATCCATATTCTGAAACAATGGACTTGATTTTTTTGAAGGTTACAGAACCCGGGTGAGAAACTTCATCGCTATCTGATTATAATTTGAATTATCACAATTCAAACCTGTAATCGTATTATGTTATATAGCATATTTCACCCGAGTCAAGACAAGAAATCTAACTCAAATAAGAATCTAATGACGTACTTTACATTCATCAGTTATTGCTCTTATCCTTAATATTGTTACTACAGTACATAGAAATAGTTATACATTCAAGGCATCACGTGATCTTTCAACAGAAGATACTCCACTTTTGCACTTGGCACCATGTTAATGGAGTCTTCGACGGGTCATATACTATTTATAGAAAAAGTGTCCTCTCTCTCACCATCTGACACCAGCTCAGCGAACCATCTTTAAAATATTTTAAATCTATGTTCTCCCCCCCCCCTTTTTTTTTTTTTTTTTTTTTTTTGAAGTAGCAAATTTAAATTTAAATGATGAACTTTTACAGGAAAGCCGATTTCTCTATCTGATTAAAACAATGATACATATATGTATATGTAATCCACTATTACCGACATGGCAACCATCTTAAAAATTTGCATTTTGATGCCCTCCCTATTTTATGTGTAACGTAGCATTTTTGATGACATGGAGAATATAGAAATGGTGCTATTTTATCTAAATACACTACATAACACTAACTACTATTTACTTATATGCTTCACTAAATTTACTGTTGAGTGTTGTGGAACTCGTCCACCCTGGCTTGGTGGCATGACAAGACCCCAACATGTAGAGTACGAACAGCATTGTATCTGTCATTCAGTAAGTTTTATACATATCATATGAATGAATTGCATTATGTGCATCTGCGTATATAATTTTTGATTTCTCTACTTTGAAATTTCTACTGGTCGTTGTTCAAACAATGAAGGGTTATTCATAGGTCTTTCGATTAAGGACTGCGGAAAGGTTGGAAAAACAAATAAACAAGACATCTGACTTAGTTGAATAACAAAAGACGTCATAAAAAGACATCTGACTTAGTTGAATAACAAAAGACGTCATAAAAGACACCTGACTTAGTTGAATAACAAAAGACGTCATGGACATACAGAGCAAAGACGAATAAGCACAAAAGAGAACATAAAGACTTTGATCGAGCGTGCTTTTCATTCATCGTGGAATAAACACCTGTATAGTTAGTTATAATGAACAAAACAATGTTATCCAAAGTATTGTGTCACATAGGCACGCATAACCAAAACCAAAACTCTTTCTTAAAAATAAGCAAACCAACAGGACTTTTATTTATATCAGGATTTTACAAGTTTAGTCAGAACGTGAAAAAACCGGTGGGATTTTCCGTCACCGCCAAGACGTCGCTGTTCAACCGCTGACGACAAATAAACGCCGACACGGCAAATTTTCAATATATTTCAATGGGGTTCATTAATAAACGCTGAGATGATCCACACAACTGACTTTACATGTAGTATACCCCTTCGAATTTATCTTCAGTTTCTATGTTACATCTTTTTTTCCCCATTTTTTTTTTTTATATTTTTATATTACTATGACTATTGCCTTAAGTGACAAGATTGTTAGTACTTTATCTACGTATGCCTTTTCAGTGAATTCTACTGCTGACATTCACATAATTACAATAACATCAGACATATATGAATGAAAATTTGAATTGTCTCATACAATAAAAGCAAAGTCATACCCCTTAATACATTTAAAATGTATCTGACCTCTTCTCATTAAAGAATCGAGCATTATATAAAACTCGAAGCGGACTCGTAAAGCTGGTGAATCCCATTAAGTGTTCACTTCCTTACCGGATCGGATGAATAATTTCTGAGGAGTAGCTCTCAAACTGTTTCATTCATAAATTACGAGAATGTCAGTGGTGCAAACTATTTTGTGCCCGACTATCTAGTTTCATTGAATTATCAAATACAGTGGCTAGATGTGGTTGCAAGTCATTATATTCATGTTCTAGCATTTTATCTCAATCAGAAGCGGTTGAATCCTGATCCGTGAGAAGTATCTTGATCAGAAGCGGTTGAATCCTGATCCGTGAGAAGTATCTTGATCAGAAGCGGTTGAATCCTGATCCGTGAGAAGTATCTTCATCAGAAGCGGTTGAATCCTGATCCGTGAGTAGTATCTTGATCAGAAGCGGTTGAATCCTGATCCGTGAGAAGTATCTTGATCAGAAGCGATTGAATCCTGATCCGTGAGTAGTATCTTGATCAGAAGCGGTTGAATCCTAATCCGTGAATAGTATCTTGATCAGAAGCGGTTGAATCCTGATCCGTGAGTAGTATCAGAAAATACCACGAGTTTATGAATGAATGCGCTCTGACCAATAAGGGTTTATGGTCAGAAAACTCGGACTACACATTTACAAGAACCATGCAGTCCAGCATCATATGTACAAAGACCATTCAGTCCAGCATCATCTATACAAGGACCATTCAATCCAGCATCATACTTACAAATGCCATTCAGTCCAGCATCACCTATACAAGGACCATTCAGTACAGCATCATATTCACAAGGACTATTCAGTCCAGCATCATATTTACAAGGACCACTCAGTCCACCATCATATTTAAAAGGACCACTCACTCCACAATCATATGTACAAGGACCATTCGGTCCAACATTATATGTACAAGGACCATTGAGTCCAGCATCATATGTAAAAGGACCATTCAATCCAGCATCATATGTAAAAGGACCTTTCAATCCACTGAATCCAGCAACATAGGTAAAAGGACCATGCAGTACAGCATCATATTCACAAGGACTATTCAGTGCTGCATCATATGTACAAGGACCATTCATTTCAGCATCACCTATCCAAGGAACATATGTACAAGGAACATTCAGTCCAGCATCATATTTATAAGGACCACAAAGTCCAGCATCATATGTACAAGGACTATTCAATTCAGTATCATTTTAACAAAGAACATTATACCCCCGCAAACAAAGGGCGGGGACTATATAGGAATCACCCTGTCTGTCTGTCTGTCTGTTTGTCCGTCCGTCTGTTCACATTTGTCCGGGCCATAACTTTTACCCCCTTGTCGGATCTGGATAATATTTCGCACAATTGTTGTCCATGACCCAAGGGTGTGGAAGACCTTAAACCAAGGATGTATCTCTAAGGTCAAGGTTATATAATGCATTCATAGTCAAAATCCTTGATCGGACCATAACTTCTTACTGCCAAGTTGGATTATTATCCAAGATAATATTTCACACAAATGTTGTCCATGACCCAAAGGCGTGCCATGACTTTGACTCAAGATCATATCTCCAAGGTCAAGGTCAAAGTGCATTCATGGTCGATACCCTTGTCCGAGCCATAACTCCTTACTGCTATGTTGGATCTGGATAACATCTCACGCAAATGTTGTACATGACCCAAGGGTGTATCATAACCTCGATCGTAGTCCATATCTTCAAGGTCAAGGTCACAGTGCACACAGAGCCAAATTCCTTGTCCGGACCATAACTTCTTATTGTCAAATTGGATTTGGATAATATATCACACAATTGTTGTCAAAGACCCAAGGGTGCGGCATGGCCTTGACTGAAGATTGTATCTCCAATTGAAGGTCAAAATCTTTGTCCGTGCCATAACTCCTTACTGCTATGTTGGATCTGGATAACATTTCACGCAATTGTTGTCCATTACCAATGGTGTGTCATGACCTCGACCGAAGGTAATATCTTCAAGGTCAAGGTCACACATAACCGAAATTCTTGTACATGCCATAACTTCTTACTGCCAGGTTGGATCTGGATAATATTTCACACAATTGTTGTCCATGACCCAAGGGTGTGTCATGACCTTGACCTAAGATCGTATCGTCAAAAGGGGGGGGGGGGGGTATTTGTGTCGTTACTACAGATCTAGTTTACACTAACATTGATAGGACCATTCGGAACTAACTCGTGCTTGTCCACCGCAAAAAAAAAAACAAAACAAAACAAAACAAAACAAAACAAAAACAAAAACAAAAAAGAAAGAAAAATTAAGAGAGAAAAAAAACCTGGGATGCTACTCGTTGTTATGGACGACAAACGACTGTGTAAAATATGCAATAGTACGGAGATGAGATTGTCATCTTTCATAGGCGATAAACCATTCAAAGATCGAGAGTTTTTTTTTTGTGTAATAGTTAATTTTTTATATACATTACATGATCAAATATACACCGCATAACAATTTCATTGATTCGATGTAAATCACTGCGCCTTGTATCGTCCAAGTCTTTTTCGCAGGTACGAGTATAGGGCGGGAGGTTCAGAATGTGACAGGACATGCAGCTCAGCATTACATTTACGAAGACAGAATTGCTCAGTATGAGTTTTTAGCGAGGATCGGTCAGCGAAACGTCATACTTATAAAAACTAGGACAAAAAAGTTTTTTAATTTTTGTTTTTTAAAATCACATTCACCGGGATCAATTACCGTAAATAGCAAATTTGCCCCTGTCTAAACACATTCCCAGCCGAGACGCCGAGAGTAAATAATTGAAATGCATACTTGTTTTTATTTTCCCTCGTCGTGTTTTATAAATAGAAATGATGACGGGTTTTGTTGTCTACATACATGTACATTGTTAAAGCACCTGATATAATTCAATATCATGAGGTATGCGGCATGTAAACTTTTAAAGTCACAGTGACACGACTCATGAATATTCATAATTTGAAGATCACGTGATATCAAGCTTGTGAATGAAATGGTAAGAATTTCGCTATATGCGGAAATCTGTGTCCAGTGGCAGATTTCGAGGAGACCGGGGTCCAGTCCCTTTTTCCTCCACAAGTTATAAAGGCATACATAGATAATAAGGTTAAAAGCACACGAATAATATGAGTAAAACTCCAGATCTGGCATTCATAACGGCAGAGTAGTTTGGCTAATACTTGACCGTGGGAAAAACACTTCCCAATTTTCTAATCTAGGTTTTACTAGACAGGTTATACAGAAAAACTGCGGATCGAGTAGGCTTAATTATATAGCAACCCAAATAAATCACGTGATCCACAACAGTCGGACTTTTTACAATAATCATAATATAGAATACCCGCCCAGGTATACAGAGGTGTCCATAAAAGACCCCATCAAACTGCATAACAAAGTGTGTTTGTGAAACACGAATGCTCCCGGCGGCAACAAAGTCCACATAAATTTTGAAATGTGGGTCAAAGATTACTTTCAAGGTCACCTTGGTGTGATTTGAAAGGGCTTTATCAGTGGGGTATGCATGCTAAATATGACGCCTCTAAATCTCTTGGTTCAAAATTTATGGCGAAGGTTAAAGTTAACAACAGATAAATAAATAAACCAACAAACAGACAGGTCAAAGACAATATGCCCTCTATAGGGTGGGAGACATTCTTGCGCATCAGATTGAAAGATTTAGACCATATCCTCAATATCAAGTACCAATTGACCTTGACCGTAGTCATGTAAGCGTTTTGGCTACCCTCAGTCCTGCTAAGGATTAAAAATTCCAGGCTTCTGATTGATTGATTGATTGATTTTTGTTTTACGTCACACCACGAATATTTCACGTATATGGTAAAGGCATCTGCCTGATGCGGGACATACAAATTTTGACCTTTAAAACGGACCCACCCGAAGCAGTGAGGGATCTTTAACGTGTCATGCATACCACGACACGGGGCCTCGGTTTTACTGTCTCATCCGAAAGACAGTCCAGGCTTCTGAGTGGATATATTTGCTAGGTACATCTTTTTGATTGAAATGCTCTTTATGGACTATTTGTTGACAAGACTTAGTGACAATATCAAAATTTATTAAAGGGGCAATATTAATCTTATCAAGGGTTAGAGTAAAAGGTATAAAGTGTGTGTGTAGGTATGTATGTGTAGGTGTGTGTGTTTACTTTAATGGAGGACCTATAATGAAGGATCTTTTTATGGATATGTAAAGAAGCGTCCAATGATATTTTTTATGGAAAAAACTCATTTTATTAACTTAAAGTCCAATGGAAAACTAATTGTTACTTTGATACCTATAGCCAGAGACGTACAAGTGGTCTCTGTAATAGTATGAAGATAAGCATACACTATCTTACAAAATTCCGTTATGTATAGGGTTACGCCATCTGAAAACCGTTATAACACGTGTCAACTTGTGTCTACACTTTCCACTTTCATGTTTACTATGATATTTTGGCAATAAAAACTTAATACTGCAATTTAGGAAGAAAGAAACGATCATACTTTACATATTCGACTATAACCATAACCAGAAAGTATAAGAAACTTTTACTGAAAATGACGTTTCCTACAAGAAAACCCAATCGAAGCAAGAGCGTCAGAAAATTTTAATTAGTATCGAGCGAGGGGAGCAAAATTTCTTTTTTGTTTTTGTTTGTTGGTGTTTTGTTGTTTTTTGTTTTGTTTTTTGTTTTGTTTGTATTTTGTTTTGTTTTTTGTTTTGTTTTTGTTTTTGTTTGTTTGGTTTTTTTTTTGGGGGGGGGGGGCTGTTTAATGTACTCTACATGGTGATCAAAATATTTTCTAACAAGAACACGGGCAATACCCCCACCCGTTCAAAAACTCTCCGCGACGACCATTGTCGGCACTTTCTAGATAGGTCGCTTGCAGCTTAGTTCATGCCCACTGACATTCTCGTACGCATCCTCTCTTCGTGTTCACATTGTTTATAATAACAATATTTCTATCCATCTCCTGAGTTTTACTTATGTCAAGCTTTGGTGGTGTTGTGATAATCCCACGTTTTTTGAATTCGCTCTTAGGAAACCTCATACAACGGCGATATAAAAAGGCTTATGGTCCGAAAATCTCGGACTACCGATAACGTTCACGTTCATTGTATCTAGAGAACGAAGTAACGATATCTATATACTTGTAAAATATAAATTATTATTATAATATTATTAGTTATCTTTATTCAAATTAGGGATATCTCTTATTCTTCATGAAGATATACATGTATCTTTTTTTAATTTGAGACATATTTCTTTAAATTAGAGATATATCCGGTCATAGATTCTAATCAGTCGGTTTATGTTAAGCCGCCCATACTAAAATTTTCGAATTCCAATCACATGCAATCGATGCATTAGAAGCAAAGCAAAAGTGACAAATATCTTTTTTATCTGCTTTCGGGCGTCTTTAATTTTGTATGAGGCACTATATTTAAAATCAGAACGTGAGTTCTGGCTCTCCCCAATGACCCCTGCTTCCTACATCTTTGCATAATATATATTTATATGTACTCCACACGCATTCCCAGACTGTATGCTACGATATACAACTGCCTGTATTACACATACATTTAGTGTGCGTGGCACTCGATGCTACTGAAGTTGCGGAGGGATCGGTAATGCTTAGCGAAAATATGTAAACACAAAGGTTCTGTGTCATCCCGTCATTATTAGTGCTGGATCGATACCATCGTTGTCCCCCCTCACTCTGGGAATCCAGCGCATGCCGCATCCAGGAAATGGTGAGTACAGGATAATGTTTATTCATGGACTTCCCTCTGCTATTCAATTATAAGGTAGTTTGATGGCATACAGGAGCCTGAACACTGCTCCACTACGGCAATATAGATCTATGGTGATATAAAACTTAGATATTAGTAATATCTACCTCATTGTGTAAAGAGTTAGGAAAGATATTATACATTATAAGTATTGCTAAATCTGATCGTCTGAATGAAATGACTGACAGATGACATAATTTACTTGATGTAGCCAGTGGTATGGTTTATATATGATGTGTTTTCAGCATGCCCTCCACATAAAACAGTTACGTACACACATGTGAATGGAATTCTGGTCTAATTCACTTCGTCTTCTATAAATAAAAATGTGTCATCAAAGTAGTTCGTAGAGTTAAACAAAGAAAGCACTGAAGTAGGCATTAATGCTGTCTTGCCTCTTCTAATGCTAACCCCACCACCAAAAGGCAAATAAGAGAGCTAATTATACACGATATTATAACTATACAATAATACATACAACTACTATCCTTACATTTCTGAGAGAGAGAGAGAGAGAGAGAGAGAGAGAGAGAGAGAGAGAGATTTCTCTGGATTGTTCAGATGAAGATGAAAGAGAAAACAGATGACATCTGACAAAGTTGTATGACACAAATCACCAAGGACCTGCACACAAAAAATGATAATAGTAGAATATACACGGAACGACATTACAAAAATATTCGATTGTGTTGCGGTTACGATACCGAATGATTACAAAATGTGTAATCTCGTACAAAGATTTGAATGCAAGTCAAAATCAGTATACATTTATCCATGTTTACTGTATTATTTCAATACAAATTACATGTATGATGCCCTGTAATTCCCTTTGTGACACAATATACATAGCTCCGTATAATTCATGTCCATGATTGCCCACTCAACACAGCATGCGTTATTAACTAGGGTGTTCCAACATATTAGTTAATGTATACAGGGATAATTACCCGGCTACATATTCATGTATAAATAATGTAACAAGAAAGAATTTGGTGCAAGCACCAAAGTGTGGGCCGGAATGGGATGATGATAAAACTGCCAAGAATTTTAAAAACAGAATAACGTTTTAAAATATGTATTGTACAGCCATGTGACTGTTAATTAGCAGACATATAAAGACCATGCATGATGATCGACCACAGACGTATAAATCTCCAGTATCACTTCCTTTTCAGCTAATAGTTTATATTTGGGCTCTTTTAGCCCATTCAGTACTTAAGGCGTGGCAATAGCGAATTTATCAGACGTACGGATTAGCCTGCATTTAGTATGGAAATGTACTTTTAAAATTACTAGTCATATCATCTACTATATGTTTTAAGTCGGTGGGTTCAGTGGACGAGGTGACCGAAAGGACGCGGGTTCGACTTCCGCCGTGGGCACATCGATGATCTGTCTTTCAAATTGGACAGTAGAAACAGAGGTCCCGTGTCACGGTAGGCGTGACACGTAAAAGATTCCCCACTTCTTCGGGAGGGTCTGTTACAGAGGTATAAATTTCTATGCAATGCATCAGGTAGATACCGTCACCATGTACGTGAAATAGTCGTGGAGTGACGTGAAACTATAATTAATCAATTAACCCACTATTTATTTTTAACAACAAAACATAACCAATCTATAAGCAACTTGAGGTTTTCTGAGGTAACCAACACTTCACTGGTAAACTTTTGGTAGTGGTGTGACCGTGCTGGTTGGTAATCTTTTTATTCTCAAGTTTCAATTTATAAACACTAATTAAGGTTTATCGTCTTGCCAGAAGAAACAATTGTAATTGGTCCTTCTTAGCATAGCATTCTGTATTCTGAAAGTTTTAGTAGGACTTGCATCACACTATTATTCAGTCGTAATATTACAAGTCGACCATTTCCGTACGCAAAAAAAAGATATATTTTTTGGGTAAAAAATGGCGATGATGTTCCGATTGGAAATTAACCAAAAGTCCCTTAAGCAACCGAATAATAATTTGGTTATGAAGAAAGCGCGTCAAATATTAAAAAATTGCTAGGTAACACCCATCCCCAGAAAATATTCCAACAAATTTAATACTTCTCTGCTGTAACGTACTACATTTACATGTATCTATCAAACTGGGTCAGAGAGGTGACACATGCTCTCTCCGCAGTGAATAAAATCCTAATTTATTCATTGGTGTAAAATCCTGGGGGTGTGGTCTTACTGTACCGCAGAAACGCACAATAATATCATGTATGGTCCGAATGTTCAAATCAACAATTCGAGATGTTCTATTGTAAGATCAGGTAGTGTGGTCTGCTCAATCTGCCATTGTGTGTGAAATTTACTTCCTCCGCCATCGTCACCCCCACATCTATAAACCACTGCTGTGATACAAGGTCAGTAGTTTATTGTCCGAGGCAGGTGTGGATCTACAGGTGGGGACGTTGTCCGAGGCATTTGTGGATCTACAGGTGGGAACGTTGTCCGAGGCATGTGTGGATCTACAGGTGGGGATGTTGTCCGGAGCTTAGAGTTGACCAAAATGAGTTTGCTTTGTTGTAAAGGAGCTAAATTTACAATCTACCTCGTGGTTTAGATTCCGCAAAAAAATTTGTCGGTCTTGGTTGGACCCTTCTTGACAAATTTCTGGATGGCATTCACGAGAGTATTGTGAGGGTATTGTAAATCGATCTCATACATAAAAAATGATTTGTACAAATGCATTAAAATGTATGGTTACTATATACGTGTGCTTTACCAAAACTGATAGGGTATCGACAGAGACATGAATTTAGTCTATGTCCGGGTATCGGCAAATCCTCTGTTAAAATTCGAGTTTCACGGCACGGTTTACCCCTGCCCGAAACAGTTTCACCACACGAATACAGTGACGGCGAATTCTCTGTGAAAAATAGAGTCTCGCCGCACGGCTTACCCCTGTCAGAAGAAGTTTCAGCACACGACTAACGTATTGCAGCGAAACTCCATGTTTGTCAGTTTTGTGAAATACATGCATGTTAATTCTGAATTCTCCTCTAACATAGTGGAAAGGTGTGGTGGCCATGAGGACGATTACCCACCTATCCAACCTTTTAACGTTTGTTCATTGTAAAAAGTGTCATTACGTCGGTGAAATCAAGCAATACTTGGACACTTTTACAGATGAAACATATCTTTTCTTAAAACTTTGCCATCTAATGACCACAAACTGTATTCATTTTGTGTCAAAACTTACTAGATTCTGCATGTCTTTTAAAAATTATATACAGGGATTTTAAATTATAGACTTCCTGCTGTGAAAGATTATGTTTGTTCCCGCTGTATGCAGAAAGAGTCGGAAAGCAGGGTTTTCTATGGCAATCCTGGATCTTTTGATTGGTACCAATGTGCATGATTTATGTACAGGAATAGTTAGATATGAATTTCTTGTGTCTGATTGGAATCAATGTCCATGAATGGGTAGTTAAATGTGGATTTTTGTTGTTTCTGGTTGGTATCATTGTCCATGAATAGTTAGATATGGTTTCTTGTGTCCGGTTGGTGCCAATGTTCATGAATAGCTAGTTAAATATGGACTCCCACTTGTGTCTGGTTAGTACCAATGTCCATGAATAGATAGTTTAATATGGACTTCCTTTTGTGTCTGGTTAGTACCATTGTCCATGAATAGATAATTAAATGTGGATTTTTTGTTTTTGTTTCTGGTTGGTACCAAGGTCCATGAATAGATTGTTAAATATGGACATCCTTTTGTGTCGGGTTGGCATCAGTGTCCATGAATAGATAGTAAAATATGGACTTCCTCTTGTGTCTGGTTGTACCAATGTCCAAGAGTAGATAATTTAATATGGACATCCTCTTGTGTCTGGTTGATATAAAGTTGGTACCAACGTCCAATGAATAGATTGTTAAATATGGACATCCTTTTGTGTCTTGTTGATACGAATGTCCATGAAAAGATAATTAAATATGGATTTCTTGTGTCTGGTTGGTACCAAGGTCCATGAATAGATAGTTAAATATGGACATCCTCTTGTGTCTGGTTGGTACCAATGTTCATGAATAGATAGTTATATATAGATTTCTTATGTTCGGTTGGTACCAATGTCCATGAATAGCTACATGTACTTAAAAATGGATTCATTATGTTTGGTTGGTATCAATGTCCATGAATAGATAGTTAAATATGGATTTCTTATGTTTGGTGGGTACCAATGGCCATGAATAGATAGTTAAATATGGACATCCACTTTTGTCTGGTTGATACGAATGTCCATGAATAGATAATTAAATATGGATTCCTTGCGTCTGGTTGGTACCAATGTCTTTGAATAGATAGTTAAATATGGACTTCCTTTTGTGTCTGGTTGGTGCAGTGTCCATTAATAGATAATTAAATATGGATTTCTTGTGTCTGGTTTGGTACCAATTTCCATGAATAGATAGTTCAATATGGCTTTTCTCTTGTGTCTTGTTGGTACAATGTCCATGAGTATATAATTAAATATGGATTTTTTGTGTCTGGTTGGTACCAACGTCCATGAATAGATAATTAAATATGGATTTTATATGTCTGGTTGGTACCGATGTCCATAAATAGATAGTTATATATGGACTTCCTCTTGTGTCTGGTTGGTATTATTGTCCATGAATAGATAATTAAAATGAATTTCTTGCGTCTGGTTGGTACCAATGTCCATGAATATAAAATTAAATATGGACATCCTCTTGCGTTTGGTTGGTACCAATGTCCATGAAAAGATAGTTAAATATGGATTTTTTTGTGTCTGTACCAATGTCCATGAATAGATATTTAAATATGGACTTCCTGTGGCGAAATCGTCTGATTTATCCTGGTTACATTATAAGTCGCTCTCATTGCGTTAATCGGAATTTTTCTCTGGCAGTAATAAACTGTACACCTACACCTCTAGTCCTCGACCTTGTGACCCTGAAAATATATATATAATCAAGAGCAAACTAGGAAATCTGATATCAACCTAAAGTGACTTCCTCTTTGAAAATGAAATTTATAAACCTTCCTTGTTCCTTATCCTTATATGAAAGTCTAAAGATGATATCGAATTCGTCACCGTGAACGAAAAAGTAGGATACACTGTAAATGATCGGACAATGGATATGATCATACGATCAATATTATGTATTGAACTTTTTCTTGATCATGTTCAAATCAGGGATTTTAATTTCGATATTGCAGTAAACCTCATCCTTTCTATTTTATGATAATACATTAGGCTTATTATAAAAGGATTCAGATGTCACTTTTCACTTAGTCATATTGCTTATTATATATAATTAAAACTGGAACACTTGAGGCAATTGGATCATCATCGGATCACTTGCGGATTCGTATGGTGTGTTCGGTCCAGTGACAGCAAATTCTGATTGCATACACATCATGTCAATCGATTGCTGTATTCTTTGGCGACCATGTTTGCAGGGGTTTTGTTTTTGTATAAAATCACCATTGTGTCTCCTACGCGAATAGAAATTGACTATTTTTCAAGCAGTCAATTATTGTCGGAAAACTAATCACCTTATTTCCAAATGTCAACATCCTCGCATACGATGTCTCCTGCAACATTTACATGTATATATGTCATATCGGGATTACTTGGCCCATACCATGACATTTGCATTGTAGTAATGAGATCGCAGTTTTCAAAAATAATCAAAATTCTTCGACAGATACAGTTTCGAAATATTCCCACTTGTCTGTGCCGGGATGAAACATACAATGTAGGCTTCTCAGAAATGAAAAGCCGTAATGAGTTTTGTGCACCCTGATTTATCTTCGAGGTGAACGAAATCCTTGTCGCTTTAGCCTCCATTCGGCCAATGAGGTCTTTGTTAATTTAGTCCCCACTCGGCCACTCACGTCTTTGATGATTTAGTCTCCATTCGGCCATTGGCACTGAGGTCATTTTTTATTTAGCCTCCATTCGACCACTGAAGTATTTGTTGATTAGCTTCCATTCGGCGCCTGAGATCTTTGTTGATTTGGCCGCCATTCGGCCACTGAAGTCTTTGTTGATTTAGTTTCCGTTCGACCACTGAGGTCTTTGTTCTTTACCTTTCATTCGGCAACTGAAGTCTTTGTTGCTTTAGCCTCCATTCGGCCACTAAAATTCCTCTTGATTCAGCCGTCATTCGCCAATCTAAATCTTTGTTTATTTAATGCGATGTGGATTAGTTTTAAGTTGATGACTAAGTATGAAATATACTTATTTAAGGGAGTAATTCGATATAACCTCATTGCGGTTTTTTTTTTTTTTTTTTTTTTTTTTTTTTTTTTTTTTTTTTTTTGACTATTATAAAATGAAAATCGCTGATAATTAGGAACTTGCATACTTCGACATCATCAATCATTATTACCTGATCGTGGAAAAAGTAAGTGCCGACCTTGCCTGTTGCTCGCCTATGGGTGCTTGGCGTTACGTTGTGTTTGATGTATGTGATACTCTGTGACTTGAGATTTTCTCCCTATAGGTTCTACCCTTTTCATCTTCTGAAATTATTGACTTTTACGTACCTGAACTTGTCTGCAGAAACATATGTAGAACATAAATAGCAACTACCTAGCCGTGGTTTATTGTCCAGTACAGTTGTAATTCCCCTCGTCGCATGAACCTACCTGAGCTCGATGATAATTTGATTAGTTAATGCCGCTCAGGGAATTACTGGACAATAAACCACGGCTAGGTAGTTGTTATTTCTGTAACAATCAATCCAGTGTTTCAGTACACATTTACTATACTATATATCTCAGTTACAAACGCTTTTATTTACTTGTTGAGCTAAGCTTTTTAAGAACTTTTTGCTATTTTAATGATAGCAAGTTTTGCAGTTCGTAGATTCAAACGGAAATATGTACATGTATGTCGTCTACGAATCGATTACACTGAACAAAGGTGTGGTGAGGTATAATGGATTGTCACGCTCATCGCGTAACGGCTAGACGTTACAACGTTTGTGGACGACAAAGTCAATTACACGTACATGTGTAAATAAGTGTATGTGACATTTGTCGTAGGATAATAGCCATGTACCAATGTGTTGAGTCCTGAATAACATGCTTTAGGATTTATCAAATGAGATGTCATTGGTAAGTATTGTTGAAAATTAGTATATTTCTGATTATCCTCCTTTTTATCTTTAAATTAAAGTCTGAAACCATTCATAATAACAAATCGGTGTAAATAGGAGACACTGTGACTTTGAACTTGAAAGCGAGACGAGGTAAAGTTGGGGGTGTGTTAGGATAACACGTAAAGATGTCATTGTATCCATCTCTAAGCAAATAACATAAAACTTCACGCGTCGTTTTTATTTACTAAATATTATTTTGTTAGTTCTTTTAGTTTACAGAATCATTTATGTGATATAGAAAAAAAAAAGAAAAAAAAAAAAAAACATTAACTGAACTTATTTCCATTGACTTCCCAACAGAATACAACTTTCGTATATATAACATAATTACCAATATAGGAACCCCTGACCTGAGTTAGAGTAGTCACTAGTAAGAACCCAACACAAGGTATCTTGTTTATGAATCATATTTGACCACTTGAAAATCACAAAAACTGACATTTTTTACCGAACACTTGTCGGGTATTTGTGATACTCCATCTTCTATCTGTCTTGGGGTAAATGTCGGTGATTGATACTTCACAGAATCTTTTCATCACACAAAATCAATCATACAGTCTCCAGGGATCTATTCACAAAGAACTTAAGTCTAAGTCTAGACTAAGATAACCTAAAATACCATGTGTCATTATTCTAAGAATTTGTCGAAAGTTTGTCTGTGAATAGCTTGTCAGATATACTGTTTACAGAAACTTTTTATTAATTCTTAGAACTAAGACACATGCTACCATACATGTCTCAATTCTTAGTCTTAGACTTACGTTTCTTTGTGAATAAGGTCCCAGGTATGTGGTCTAGTTATTATATATATGCTGTCATATGGCGACACCCGTGTTTACCGCCATCACTTGATTATTCACCCATATGGCTGTACCCCGTGTTTACCGACATCACCTGATTATTCACCCATATGGCGGCACCTCGTGTTTACCGCTATCACTTGATTATATACCCATATGGCGGCACCCCGTGTTTACCGCCATCACCTGATTATTCACCCATATGGCGGCGCCCAGTGTTATGCTTGAAAGAAACAGAAATATTGAGAGAAACACTGACATCCTACAAGTAAATGGCTTTGCCCCGACCAAGCCTCCATCAGTGACTTCCTGTGGGCGTAGTAACTGATCTTGTCCCGACCAGGCCTCCAACATTGACCTCTTGCGGGGGTAGTGACTGACCTTGCCCCGACCAAGATAGATAAATAGATAAATAGATAGATAGATAGATAGATAGATAGATAGATTAAATGAATTAGATAGAAACCACAAAACATTTATGTACATGAAGAGTGAAAGATGGAAATACAAACTTTTTTGTCTCGTGTTGATTTCCCAAAAATCTTAGAGGACGCAGTTGTTCATATTTACACCAATTTGAGGCCATCTTATTGAAACTTGGGGCATTTTATTTTTCTGTTTATCAAAATGACATTTTAAGTAAGAGTTACTGTTCTTGATCCAAGGGAAAAATCGACAAATTTTTCAACAACCTCAAATAGACAAGTGTTAAAAATAATGCATGATATATCAGCATTAATTAAATATGTACCATAACAGTAGGTTCGGAAGCGATAAATCCGATAAAACACATTTCGTATCGGTCGGACCGGACATAACGTATTTAAAAAAAAATCATTCGTAAGATTCTCCCATGCAGATTCTTCTTTTGAAAATCAAAATCTCACGTATGAATTGATCGCAACGATATTTAATACAGTAGAATGTCATGCTATTTCAAGCTAAGTGTGTACACGAAATTCACGTATTACGGAGGCATTGTGCAAGGATCATCATTTTTCTTAGTATTCACAAATAATCGAGAAAAAAAGCCAGCATGAACAGACAACTCTTTTCCTGCATGTCAGTTTATCTTTCAGGTTTTAGCTTTTATTTATACAGTATTTGCTTTGTATACATACACATTTTGTAAAACGCGTACATGTATTCTTTCGAAACTGGGTTACAAAGTCTGTGTATAGGGGAAAGGAGATTGGTGTTAGAGCGTATTCCATCTCGAACCCAGATGGGGCATTTATTATTACAATTAGATAAATAGGTGATCAGTCCATTTGACGATTTCACACTTTGATTTGAGTAACTGTAGTCTTAATTCATTTGATCCAGGTCTGATAAGTCGCTTGAATGTAAAACTAGAAAAGCATCTCGGTGACTTAGACAAACAAAATTATTTCTTATTACCAAAGTACATACGAACTAGGATAAAATTTTGCACTAGCTTTCTTTCTAAACACATTATATCAATCTCTTTCAAATTGTATGTCATGATAATTTATATAATGCATGCAAATCCCCAATAAAGGGAGATCACTGTCACAATTAATGATACACCAACTTCTGTATCAATAGAATGAATCGAATGTTACGTACTTAAAATATTTTTATTGTTACGTATGACAATACATATGTACGATGTAAGGGTCTAAAAAGGGAGAAATCAATGCATCACTGGATATGTTTTGAAGATTTGTTTTTAATGTGAACTGTAGACATATATTTGTTGTATAAAGCCAATGTGGGGGTGAGGTGACCCACAAGTGTCGACGGTAAGAATAAATTACTTTGTACCTGAACAATGTTTGATCCAGAGGTATTTATAAGAAGGGTTTTCTCTGAAGATTCTGAATTTGTGTAAATGAAAAAAGGTTTGGTGTCTTAACTGTGAAAAGCAACAGTACTGTTATTTACGGATGTTTGGCCAATTACGACAAATGCCAAATGCTTGTATGGCTTATTTCGATGATCACTCATGGTTTAAAGAAATGTTGTTTTCTTCCAGACTTTTCTTTGAAGTTCGTTCTCGCCGACTGATAGTCAGTATTCCTACAAATCGCTTGGTTGACGTTGATGTCACTTAATTTTCTTATATATATTTATCTATATATTCCATAATAATGATTTATTTATAATTTTAATGCTTTTTTGGTAAATGGGAAGTTGGGCCCGTAAACCGGAGGTAACCACACTAATTGAGGGACATTTCAATTGATTAAATGATCAACTGATTAATCATTGGTTTACGTCACTCCACGATTATTTCTCGTATATCTTGATGTCTGCCTTGTGCATTGCATAGAAAGTTATACCTTTGCAACGGATCAACCCGAATAAGTGACCATGACACAAGACCTCGGTTTTTGCTGTCTTATTCCAAAGATAGGAGACCGGTGTTCCCACGACTAGAATCGAACTTGTGTCCTCTTGATCAATAGTCGAGCACCAACCTCTGAACTACACCGGCTCAACTTTAATTGACCATGTCGGTGTTATAGAGTGAGCCTTCCCCATAGCCAGGCTTCCCCCGGCGGTCCTACTCTAGAATGAGACTCCCCCCCCCCGGGGGGGGGGGTCTCACTCTAAAGCAAGACCCCCGGGAAGGCTGGCTCTAAAACAGAAGCTTCCCTCTGGGGAAGTCTCACTCTACAGCTAGCTTTAGAGTGAGCGTTCCCCCATAGCCAGACTCCCCCCCCCCGGAAACAATATATTACATACTTTGTCGTTTTAACAATATGGCTACTACTATTCTTTCTACTTTCTACTATTAACAGGTAAGGATTGGTATTGTAACATCCTTCTAAGAACGGACAAGCTTTTATTGTCGTATTGGAATGACCTAATCGAGCATACCTCTGTGGCCCAGTGGTCGAGTGCATGCCACACGACCGGGAGGTCGCGGGTTCGAGCCCCTTTCAGGTCATGCCGGTGTCTATCTTTTGGATCAGACAGTAAAAACCGGTGTCCGGTGTCACGGCAGACATGGCACGTTAAATATCCCTCACTGCTTCGGGTGAGTCCGTTACAAAGGTCCAAATTTGTGTATCCTGCATCAGTCAGATACCGTCACAAAATACAATAAACAAACTAACCTCTGTATTTAAATACCGAGGAGTCCATATATAGGTTATGCCAAGATAACAGCCACGGGCACCAGCCTGTGGCCACGGGTACAAATTTAAACATAAAGCAAGGCACACATTAAATCAACCAAACCTATTTTTATACTCCCGGATCGAAAGATCGATGGCATATTGTTTTTGTCCTATCTGTTTACTTGCCTGTCTGTTTGTTTGTCTGTTGTCAATTTTAACCTTTGCCATAACTTTTGAACCGTGAAAAACAGAGATGTCATATTTGGCATGCAAACTCAACAAATAATTCCCTTTCAAATGATACCAAGGTCGATGACCTTGGAGTTTGGCCTACTTTTAAAGAAATTAAACTTGATCATAACTTTGAGTGACAGGTATTTAATATGACTTTGATATCAAGATCAAACTTGTGGTCTGGAGACAATTGTAGTAGGTAGACCACATTTGTATTTATCAATGCTGCTATTTATCATACATCTACAGTAAATGTTTGGAATAGGTATATAGGAATCTTCTACAAGTTTGAAGCATCGTCTGTCTGTCCACCTATCTGTCTTTTTGTCTGTATGTATCTTTGGTCTGTCCACTGAACTGTTCAAATCGAGTCCGGGGCATAACTTCTTTATACTATCTTGCATAATGATTATACTTTATGCATTTGTTATCCATGGTCCAAGAATGTGTCATGACATTACCAAGGTCATATCTGTAAGGTCATTGTCACTTTGCACATATTGTCAAAATTCATGCCTGTAATTTTACAATGATAACTTGTATTTGGATAAGACTTCACATAGTTATCATCAACGACCAAAGGATATATCTGGATATATAACCTAACCAAGGTCATATCTCGTAGGTCAGATGTACAGTGCACACATATAAATCGATATCCATGTCTGAGTCAGAATTTCACAATGTTAACTTGGATTTGGGTAATACTACACAAAAATATTGTCCTTGACCCAGTAGTGTGTCAGGACCTTAGTTCAAAGTTTAATACCGGTATCTGCACGGTCAAGTTCACAAATTCGTGTCCGCGTGGTGACTACTTTTTCTATTAACTTGGATCAGGAATATATTTCACGTGACTGACTTTGTTGTTCATGCCCTAAAAGTGGGAAATGGCTTTGAACCAATGTTATATATCTAAAGTCAAGGTCGTAGTTGTACCTAATTGTAAATACATGTTTGAGCCTTCAATTTCGCTGCTTCTTTTGATCTGGATGAAATCCCATACAACTGTTGTTGATACCGCAGGGATTATGACCTTACCCAAGGTTGTATATAAGTCAAAGTCACAGTGCATTTTTTTTTTGTATCCTGATACGTTACTCATTTAATTATGATCCTGTGCCCTTATAGGGTATTGTTCCACCCCGCAATAAGGGCCTGTCTGAGTTGAGCGACGTAATATGTTACCTGGACGTGCTTCCTAACCACTCTGTCCTGCTTGTCCCACAAATGATCGATTATGGACAATTCTTGGCTGTATGGTGGACAATCAAGAACTGAAACGTTGTTTTCAGTCAGAAAGACACGACCAACCCTAGCAACGTTAGGCTTGGCGTTGTCCTGCCTACTGCAACGTTAGATTTGTATGCTACGTATACGTCGATGGAATTTCCTAATACATTTTAAATCATGAACACTTTGATTCACATGTTTACTTTTGAAGTTTACATTCCAACTCTGGGTAAAACTTGACAAAATCCATCATAGGCGAGCAAGCAAAACTATGGACACAAAAATACAAAGCTGAATTGTAATGCGGTCGAGGAACCGACATAGGACGGAAAGAGACTTGAATTAAGGAGGGGGAGCTGATCCATAAGGTTTCACTACAGTAATATCATTATATGGGGATTGATTCTCGCTCAAAATTAGGCAAGGGCAAAATGGCTCTAGAGTAGGTCTTCCTCCCTAAGGGCGGAAGGGACACTCTAGAGTAGAACCGTGGGGAGAGGGGGGTCTCACTCAAAATTATACAGGGGAGAAGGCTGGCCCTAGATTGAGCATTCCCCTCACTCTAGAATAGGACCGCCGGGGTAAGTCTGGCTATGGAGGAAGGCTCACTCTATGACATCGGTACCTTGACTGTATTAGTATACAATCGTATATTTTGTGATATTTTTTGCGTGCTTATTTCAGAATCCTTTACATGTCCGTGGCGGCTTTTTTCATACACCAGAGTCCGTCAGATATGTTCTTTCCTTTCTTTTGTGCAATTATTTTCGTTGCAAAGTCAGAGACTGGCAACGTGAATGAGATTCCTGGTGCAACGGAATTAAGTAAAGCTCGAACACTCTTCCCTTCCCAGAGACACAATGTCTCATCCGGTAGTCTTCCAATACAAAATATAAGCCGGCGTGGCCTAGTGGTATCGCGTCGGACTCCTAATCGGGAGGCCGGGGTTCGAGTCCCGCTCTGGTCATGCCGGTGTCATGTCTTTCGAACGAGACAGTAAAAACCGAGGCCCCGTGTCGTGGTATGCATGGCACGTTAAAGATCCCTCACTGCTTCGGGTGGGTCCGTTGCAAAGGTCAAAATTTGTGTGCCCCGCATCAGGCAGATGCCGTCACCATATACGTGAAATATTCGTGGTGTGACGTTAAACAAAAATCAATCAATCAATCAATCCAATACAAAATACATTATGCTTTAGTAAACGGTCATATAATGAATACAGTATTATTCTTCACGGTTGAGAGATGTATCATCCAATACAAATGGGTGATATCATATATTATATATTAGTAATTGGTTTGAACTTGTCTCTGATTTCCCAATGACTTAGAAACTGACAAGTTTGAGTGTTTCAACGATAAATAAAGTAGTTCAAGAATCGAGATAGAAACTGAAAAGAAATTTATGAATATTTATGATTGTAGTAATATCGCGCATTTGATTGTTTGAAGGTTCAGAATTAAATCAAAATTGAATGGCAGTCAATGTAATAAAAATGAAAACATGTTGGCAATACAAGTGACATGGACGAGCTGGGCACGGTATTTCAAGGATATGCATGTAAATGTCTGGCCTTTACTTTTGTGATTGAAGGCATATTCTATCTACTTCAGGATTGGATGATATATAATACTTCCGTATTGAGTGGTATATATAACTTACGTAATGGTGGTATACATGTATAATACTTCAGTAATGGGTGGTATGTTATACTTCAGTAATAAATTGTATGTAATACTTTAAGTATTGGGTGGTATATTATACTTCAGTATTGAGTGGTATATATAACTTAAGTTGGTTGGTTGGTTGATTGGTGTTTTACGTCGCCTTCAACAATATTTCAGTTATATCGCGACATGGAAGCAGGAGGTTACCAACCTCTTAAACATAGTGGCGCAACCCGGGAATCGAACCCGGATCGTCGGCGCCGCAAGCCAAGCGCTTAACCACTGCACCACGCCTGCCCCTATATAACTTAAGTAATGGTGGTATACATGTATAATACTTCAGTAATTGGTGGTATGTTATACTTCAGTAATGAATTGTATGTAATACTTTAAGTATTGGGTGGTATATTATACTTCAGTAATGGGTGGTATATATAACTTAAGTAATGGTGGTATACATGTATAATACTTCAGTAATGGGTGGTATGTTATACTTTAGTAATGGGTGGAATATTATACTTTAGTAATGGGTGGTATGTTATAGTTGAATAATGAATTATATGTAATACTTTAGTATTGGGTGGTATATTATACTTCAGTAATATGTGGTATATATAACTTAAGTAATGGGTGGTATACATGTATAATACTTCAGTAATGATTGATGTATAATACTTCAGAAATTTGTCGTATATTACACTTCGTTAATACTTAGTATAATGGGGGATTTTAATACTTAGTTTTATGGGTTTTTTTCTCTCTATCTCTTTTAGCAGCCTGCGGTAATGAATAAACGCATTACATACCCGGTGATCATCGTTCTAGTTCTGACGTCATTTCTTGTTATGGTAGCGAGACACATCGACAAAAACATAGTTGTTCTTGATTCCAGTAAGTATATCTATTACTTAAAATACATGTATCAATTTAAAAGACTGAAGAACTAGATTCAGTTGCGGATTTAGAGGGGGGGGGGGGGGCGGGGGGGGCCCCCACTTTTTCACCACACAATTTTAAGTGAAATTAGTTTAGCTAATACACAATACACATGTGCCCCCCCCCCCCTTTTTTTGGAAATCCGGTTAGTGGTGCCCTGTTTTTATTCAATCCACAAACCTTTCAAATACACTGAAGCGCAGACCTTTTTACGGATGCCAATTAGGCCCCCGTATTTTTTAAATTATTTTTTATCTTGAAAATTCAAGAGACTATCTTGAAATTTCAACTTACTAACTTGAAAATTCAAAATACTATCTTGAAATTTTAAGATACAACTTGAAAATTCAAGAACCTTTCTAGAAAATTCAACTTTCTGTACTGAAAATTCAACTTACTAACTTGAAAATTCGAGATATTGTCTTGAAAATTTAAGATACTGTCTTGAAAATTCAAGAAACTTTCTAGAAAATTCAACTTTTGATTGAAAATTCAACTTACTAACTTGAAAATTCAAGATACTTTCTTGAAAATTCAAGTTAACCATCTTGAAAATTCAAGATACTGTCTTGAAAATTCAAGATACTGTCTTGAAAATTGTGAATATTGTCCTATGACATATTTTAAATATTTTGATATTTAAGTATGCATAATGACTACTAACTTACTAACTTTAAAATTCAAGATGTTATCTTGAAAATTAAAGAAACTGTCTTGAAAATCCGACTTCCGAACTTGAAAGTTCAAGATACTAACTTGAAAATTCAAAATACTATCTTGAAAATTCAACTTAATTATCTTGAAAATTCAAGATACTATCTTGAAAATTCAAGATATGGTTTTTAGCTTTCCGGAACAATGTCCGGAGACCTAATGTCATAGCTATAGTGTCAACGTTTGCGTCTTTGACAAGAACTTTAAACTTGGCTTCAAAAGTATTAAATATAGGCCTTTCATATTTCAAATGTTCATTCCTTGAGACGAGATCTTGCCATTGTTACCATCATTTTCGAGACCTTGACCTTGTCCTACTTTCCAAAATTTTTAACCTTGCCCTTAACTCGTCAACTACTAGCTATAAGTCTTTCATATTTCACTGTTGTGTTTTATAATGGCTAAACCTTCATGCCCATACCAAAATTGTTTACCTTGGGACCTTCACCTGTGAAGTTTGACCCACTTTTCAAAAACTTTAAAATTGCCGGTAACTCGTCATCTACTGGGGGTAGAGCTTTCATATTTCACATTTTAGCTCTAGACTTTTTTGTTTGTACCAAACGTTTTGACTCCAGGACCGTCCGCTTGAATAAAGAAAACATTGAAAATACATGCTTTCTCTGTGACAATGCCCCGTGGGAGAGCTATTTTGTCTGCTGACATACTAGTTAACAAAACGGTTTTCTGGGTAGTTAAGTGCGTAGATGTTGATATGGATGAACATCGTATATATAGAGAAAACTTAATACGAATTTACCTTGAACTTAAATAACAATGAAAAATTGAGTAGAATTTGCAAGATAGTATGTTGAATTTTCAAGATAGTATCTTAAATTTTAAAGATAATTAAACTGAATTTTCAAGATAGTATCTTGAATTTTCAAGATAGTTAAGGTGAATTTTCAAGACAGTATCTTGAATTTTCAAGATAAAATAAAATATTACGTAGCCCTAAATGGCTTCCGTAGCTTTTACTTGCTTTACACAATAAACAATGTCAAGATGAAAGATTTTTAAAATGCCTAAAGCATTCTTAGTATATATGCAATGATTCCGCCCCAGTATGTTGTGCTTTTATGTTCGTTTTAGCCAAAGGCATTAGATATTACAACATTTAATATGTCTGTACTCCATTAATGTTCCTTATTTGTTGCTACTTTTATTTCTCAGAAATCCGTAAATAGGTTCATGGAATTCAGTTTAGTTTTATCTATAGGTGATAGCCTCTTTTAAAAGCAGAGTATTGATAATGTATATCCATGTTTGTCCATTCTTTGTACCGTTTATATTTAGATTTACCTTTTTACATGTATAACCATTTGCGATTCATAGATCACGTGTCTGTTATTTTTTAAAACATCATATTTGACCTGATATATGCGATACACGTGTCACATTTGATGAAAGCTTGGTTGCAATATATTTCACCCGATATTCGTGGAAGTGATACTCATCCTCAATTCTTTCATTTCATTTAAAGTACATGTATATTTATCACATATTTGAAAACCGGTGTGGCCTAGTGGATAAGGTGCTCAGCTCGTGACCGAGAGATCGGGATTCGACTCCCGCATTGGTTACACCAGTGTTCTGTCTTTCGGATGAGACAGTAAAATCCGAAGTCCCGTGTCAAGCTAGGCGTGGCACGTAAAAGATCTCTTACTGCTTCGGGTGGGTCCGTTGCAAAGGTCTAAATTTGTATGCAATGCATCAGGCAGATGCCGTCGCCATATACGTGAAATGATCGTGGAGTGACGTAAAACAATAATCAATCAATCACTCAATCACATATTTGAGTTCTGTGAACATGTAAGTATCTGCCTCCTTCGATCAATAGGTCATGATTGGATAGTCTAAATTTGACAGTTCTGATATAAACAACTTGGGTAATGATTTTCGAGTGTAATATTGTTAAAAATGTGTATATGGTAAATATTTATACAATCTACATTTAGTTAGGTGAAATACAATCATTCTGGAATAAGAATATCATTCAATCTAGTCATAAAAGCATGTAAAACAAGTCTTTGTTGCAAGAAGACTGGGATAGCCATATATCCCCTAACCCCACGTGTTGTAAAATATCTCTAACTTTACTCAACCAGCTTTGATGGACATCATTGTTATTCAACATGTATATATTAACTTTTAAGAACAGAGTTTTCTGTTAAAACAATATTTTATTATATTGATTTTTCTATATAATTGTAATGGCACCCTTTCCAGTTCTGAATATATCATGAAATTAGGAACATTTCCTTTTAATTTTAACTTTGACTTTGACTTTGATCATGACCGGCACCTTTGCAATTCAAAGTCATATTAACTAAAAGTAAAAATATAAAAGATCGTCAAAGAAAAAGTAAAAAAAGAAGTGTTAGGTAGACAGAGTGACCAAACATGCACAAAGTTTGACGAAAGCATAATGTATGCTGAAGTTATTGTAAGTTAACATAGTTACAGTTGAATTTCGAGTTTGGTCAAGGTTAAATTCCTTTTGGTGAAGTGATGCTCTTTAACGATGCATATATATCAGTTTCCTTAACCTTTCTTTGCGATGCAAATACATGTACATGGATTTCAATGAAATTTGGTATGTGGTTTGTCGTTGTAAATTTCAGATTAAATTCGAGGTGTGTCACGGCTGACTTTCATTTGATTCGGAATTTGATTGGACCGGTATGGCACGTATTGCTTCAGCGATACTTTCAAAATGTTTATTTATTTACTTATTTTATTTGCTTATTAATTTGTTTATTTATTTAATTTCATTTCAGGTTTCGATGAAGTTCAGATCAAACCTAAAATTCAGCCAGTCGATAAATCGGATCCATATTTAAACTGCGTAAATTATACAGTCCCAAAGCAAATTTCAACTTCCGTTGTGACCACGCCCTATCCGTTACGACCTTTGCGGCCGTCAGACTGGGGAGCAAAATTACCTTCATATAATGTATCAGAGGAAATTCGTAATACAGATTGGTGGAAAGCGGCAGCCTTTCTCGAATTGTAAGTTGACACACTGCCTTTGTTTTGTAAACTAGTTTAACATAATACATTTACATCTAAGCATCATCCCCCTTTTTCTTGTACTTTTGTATCTTCTTTTTTAAGTTCAAAATTTCTCTCTCTCTCTCTCTCTCAAAAAGACAACAAACGACACCCTTACGCCAAGATCCGTGCCAACGAGCAAGATTTATATAAGTTGTTAACTTGTTTCTTAATCGTTGTAAAATAAATAAAGTTTAAAGTTAAAAAGACAACGCACGTGTGCACACGGCTAGAGTCACCTTAAACTTTCTAAATATCCAGATAATTAATGTAATGGATTTCCCAGCCCGTTCACCCGACCTCAGTCTTATAGAGCACATGTGGGGTGAGTTAGGGAGACGCTTTCGTAAACGTCACCGTCAGCCAAGAACTGTGGATGAGTAGACACGTGCTCCTCAAGAAGAGTGGAATAATATTCCTATGAGAAAAATTCGAACTTTATGTCAATCCATGCGGTCCAGATTGCGTGCATGCGTTTAAGCAAATGAGGGCGGGGGCATACTCGTTACTAAACAAAACACATGAAATTTTGGACGTGATATACATAACTGATGAAATCAAATCATTTTTTAAAAGAAACGTGTGATAGTATCAATCATATTGTCAAATATAGTTCAAATTTTCAAAACAAATCAAGCTTGATGCAATTATTTACCCTAATTGCGGATTAAATTATAATGATATTAGGCGTTTTTAAAGTCCCTGAGAGAGAGAGAGAGAGGGAGAGAGAGAGAGAGATTAACCCTATATATATAGCACAGAGGGATTGCATTAATGATCAATATCCAAAATTGCAAAATTGTGGGATCTGCAAATGTCGAAATTACACATATTGTTATATAAATTACACATATTGTTATATAAATTACACATATTGTTATATGAATTACACATATTGTTATATGAATTACACATATTGTTATATAAATTACAGATATTGTTATATAAATTACACATATTGTTATATAAATTACACATATTGTTATATAAATTACACATATTGTTATATAAATGGATATATATAGCGTGAACGACAATGTAATACATAATGTAATAAATGATCTTACAATGTTATAAATTGTGGTCCATATTATCATTACCTCATTACCTTTGTGCTTGTGCTTTGTGCTCTTTTTGTATAACGTGTAGTATAATATAATTCAAAACAAACCAATCTTGTTTAAATATAGTTAGATATATTATCACATTTTTGTGTCAGAGCAGATTTTGTAAGCAAATTTCTCTTAGAGAATAAGGGACAGGGTTTACATATTTCACACATACGTTCAACATAACAAGTTCTGCATTTTGATAGCAAGTCACTTGACCTAGTGACCTTGACCTTGAACTTTGACCTCGATTAGGGGGCCAGGTAGCGCAGTCGGTAGCGCGTTCGCTTATCACCAATGCAACACGGATTACATTCCCCGTGTGGTACACGAGATGGTAAGGCTGTCACCAACCTGGCTTCGTGCGTTTTCTCCGGGTACTCTGGTTTCCTCCCACACAAACGACACCCTTACGCCAAGATCCGTGCCAACGAGGAAGATTTATATAAGTTGTTAACTTGTTTCTTAAACGTTGTAAAGTAAATAAAGTTTTTTTTAATGAGCTTTGACCTTGTAATAAAAATTTGATTAAGAAAGCAGATTTCTCTTATAAATTTTAATGTATGGGTTTCATATTTCACACACACAATATGAATCATGAATTATTCACCAATATATACAGACCGGTAGTAATATGTGCTATGTAAGTAAAATGTATTTGGGTATGTATACGTGATTGAACGTTTCACTTCATTTATGTGTATATGTATGTTTTTAGCTCACCTGAGCGTAGCTCAAGTGAGCTATTGTCATAGTGCAGCGTCCGTCGTCCGGCGTCCGGCGTCCGTCCGTCGTCCGTCGTTAACTCTACATTTTCGACTTCTTCTCCAGAACTGCTTCACAGGATTTCACCAAACTTCATAGGAAGTAAGTACTCAGGGTCCTCTACCAAGTTTGTGTTTTTTATGCCGATCCTTGATCCAAGATGGCCGCCATTGGCTCTGATTGGTTGACACATTTTCGACTTCTCCTCCAGAACTGCTGCACAGAATTTCACCAACCTTCATAGGAAGTAAGTACTCAAGGTCCTCTACCAAGTTTGTGGTTTTTTTTTGCCGATCCGTAATCCAAGATGGCCGCCATTGGCTCTGATTGGTTGACACATTTTCGACTTCTTCTCCAGAACTGCTGCACAGAATTTCACCAAACTTCATAGGAAGTAAGTACTCAAAGTCCTCTACCAAGTTCGTGTTTTTTATGCCGATCCGTGATCCAAGATGGCCACCATTGGCTCTGATTGGTTGACACATTTTCGACTTCTCCTCCAGAACCACTGCACAGAATTTCACCAAACTTCATAGGAAGTTGGTACTCAAGGTCCTCTACCAAGTTTGTGTTTTTTATGCCGATCCAGGATACAAGATGGCCGCCATTGGCTCTGATTGGTTGACACATTTTTGACTCCTTCTCCAGATCGGCTGCACAGAATTTCATCAAACCTCATAGGAAGTAAGCACTCAAGGTCCTCTACCAAGTATGTGTTTTTTATGCCGATCCGTGATCCAAGATGGCCGCCATTGACTCTGATTGGTTGACACATTTTCGACTTCTTTCTTCTTAGCAATGTGTATGGTGGCACCTTCCTTATAAATCGTTAGATTATCTGCTTGTAGTTTAAAATGAGTATCCACAAGTTTATGGTCACTCCACATGTTACACATCGGAAACCTGGATTCACTTTCTAGTAGATTATACCCCACACACTGTGAGCAGACCTGTTAGTTTACGAGTGTCATCTTCTGTATCAATCTTATTTCTCATTATTCCTTACACAGGACTCGTTATACCTATTGTCGTGAAATTCAGGTATGTGGAGAACACATGATAATGTTTATAGATGCCGTGTGCAACTTGCCTCATTGTGACGTGGTAAATACTTAATATATTATGCCAATAACAGTTTCAGTTTCTATTTTTCTCATTGGTTTTAGAGATTTCCGCCAAAGACCATTTGACTACAAATGTAAGCGCAAAGCGACGCAGGGAAATTGGCTTGTTTGTCTAGACGGTAAATGGAATATCAAACCACCATGTCTGGTGTATTCGTTTGGGTAAGTCACAAATCGAAGTCTTAACAGTTTACTTAATCATTTGTTTGAATAAGGCGCTGAAAATATCTATTGTATAAACCCGACCGCTTAGTTTCATTGTTGCCATCTTTAAATACGACTAGAGGAGTCTGATTTGTTCTACTGACCGTGAGTTTTCCTACTACTTGTGTTTTTGTGAAGGTATCTTAAATAATAAACATATTTCCGAGGTTATTTCTTCAATATCTATAATTCTGTTTCTTTACTATGTTAACTCTATGAGATATTTTAGATCATTTGAACCATAGACTCATACTTAATATGTAGAATTCTTATGACATGCTGTTATGTGTATCCACTTTGTACAAGATACTACGGGAATATATGGTCCCACTAACAAACGAAATTAAAAAGTTTCCTCCGGCTAAAGTACATCTAATAGAATTCTAGCTGTAGTTGTTGTGTTTGTAGGGTTGTGTTTTGGTTATTTTTGTTTTGCTTGGGCGATTTTGTTGTTGTAATTTTTGTTTTGGTTTGGGTTGGGTTTTCTCTTTTGGAGGGGGGATATTTATTTATTTTTAATTTTATTCTATTTCATTTTTATTATTTTTGTTTTTGTATCAAGACGATATCGTATCTACGAGCACCTGTGGTTTCTATAGGGATCGATATGAAATAAAAGTTCTCAGAAACCACAATTCACTATCACTCCATATGTGATACACAATTATTGTAGAGATGCTGTATCAAGATTGTCCAAGAGAACCAGGGTTACTGCAGATTATAAACATCCACTTCGCAATCATTCATTTTATCATGTACGTTTGACATGTAATACTGAAATACTCTGTTTCAGAATCGGATTTGACTTCAGTTTTGACGATGACATGACCGAACTTGGTTGTGAAGTGCATTCGTTTGATCCAAGGTAAGAAAGAGAACAGAAATGGGACAATTCTTCCATTAGATTTGAAACTGAAACAGAGTACTCGGAGGTCTGGCCACATGTTCCATATGTTCCATATATATCGTGGGAGGAGGCCCCATATATCTTGTGTTGCTTTTCCATAGATAATTTGGTCATTAATTTTTCCCAAAGTCTTGACAGATTGATGTTTCTCTTATTTCCACTCAAAAAAAAACCTCAAATTAATACTAAAATCTATTTTTAGCCATTGAAATCTCTCTTTTTTCCCCTCTTGATAGATATAATCTGATTCAGTACGTTTATAGTGACAACAAATTCAAAATTTCCATATACCTCTATAATTCCTCTTTTCATAGAAACAACTCTAAAAAGGATATTTTGGTATAAAGGCCAACAATAGAGTACCAAAGTTGGAACTATTTGAATTGAGACCATATTCACACCCTACAAAATCAATCAACACATGTAATGGGAGAATTGACCCAAATGAGAGGATACATGTAAATATTGTCTAATAGATAAATGTGAAGGCTTTGTTAATTGTACCATTAATAAAGACTTATTTATAATTGTGCTATTTCAGTCTTCTTTGAAATTGCATTATGTTTCAATAATTTTGCCATCGTCAACTGCTTTCGTTTGATGTAAGCTTTTCTTTTGCACAATTATTTTAGACTTCTTACCCGCACCATTGTTTAACTAATAAGTCTCCGTGCACCATTAATTTGAATAGAGTTGACGTGATTCGAGCTAAATATATTAGAAAAGATGGATGGTTGGTACGGGTCTATGTTGTTAAGGGTTTAAAGTAGATTTTTACTGTTTTATACATACATGTACCTCGTAAGAAATCGAATACACACTTTAACTGAGCACTACATTAATGAATATTCTGATACTCTTAGAGAGCCTCAAAGAAAACACAATCTTTCTACAAATAAAACAGATTTAATGTTATATATTTACAATACTACCAGACTTCCCATGTTAAACGCCCGTTACCTTACCCGAGTTATGTTTCAATAAATCTTGTTGGACCGGATTACATCAGAAAGCGTGCAGTGATATTTTAATGGACGGAGCTTTTCTAGATACTCTCTTACTAAATTGTGTACAATTATTCACTGAAAACGCTTCAAATTCAAACGAAATCCAAATCACAGAACCAATTCACGGTAAAGTGAGCCAATAGAATTACATTTTCGCAATTTATCTTTGGTTTCATGGCACGATCAAACTTTGAATATTGCACTTTCGTTTTTATGTGGGTCGACAAACTGTGTACATACATGTACATGCCTACTGCTGATAACACAGTCCACGTCTTCCGCTACATAAGTTGCATCTTGAATTTCTTTGTATTTAATTAATTCATTATGACTAAATAATCCTAGTATTTTGTTATCGCTTATATTTGAGTTTTCATTAAATGTAAGAGTTTTACAGCCTTTCAATAAATTCAGATCTGTTACAAATAGATGGACTATATTCTTTACTCATGGTTTGGAGAATTGACAACCCAGTGTTTCGAAATTACTTCGATGTAAATCAAGCGAGAAATTTGATTTCTCAAGCTAAGTTCATTTCAAAAATATTTTAAAAGGATTTGGTAATGTAAATTTAAGGAATGAGTGTCTTGATTTTTTGTGTTCATGGAGTATAATTCTGGTTCCTTAAGAGCAAATTCTTTGAGAACCGCCGTGAACACAAAACATAAGACACTCATTCCTCAATTGATTTCGTCTACTTTGCTTATACTGAGTGTATACCCGATGTCAGTGGTGTTAGGCGGATACGAGCCAGACACAAGTCCATCACAAGTTAGCTTGACAGCTAAATGTACATGTAGCGCTAGTGCCGAGGTACATGTACACTAAATGTACAGGTACATTGAATGTGCTTTGCTCGATGACAGGGCGAAAATCTAATCACCTCGACGAGGACCGAACTTGTTATATTACGCCAACCGCTTACTGCCATGCCTTGTTTAATATTTTTCATGTTTTATTTCTATATCGTTTATGTCTATGTGTATATGTTTGCTAGGATTGTAATACCATAACATGTACTTCGCCACTTTTCCAGTATGGGTATGAAAGATCACATTCGCAATACAAGCGTACATTTCCATGATTTGGGACTAGGTGGAGAAACTATAGAAAAATTCAATCCAAGAAAAGATATGTATGTACAAAACCAACAAACTTGGACAATAATGACACTTGGATCAATTATGGCTGCTCTGGGTCACAAAGGGGTAAGTATATAGTATGTTGCATATACTATATAGCATATGCTTCTAAAGGAAAGTAGATCCTCTTCTTCAATGTTTTCAGTTTGTCCATTGTCTGTTATATGATACAACTTCGTATACTAATTTTGTGTCCTCTTAATTTGAGAAAGGAGAGAATGTTTTTGAAGAAGATGGTGTATTATTGTACCTTATCTTCAGTATAACGGGCTTTGTTTCAAAACTAACGGAAAGATTTTGATGAAACTCGGCATGTTTGTGGCATTGCGACGTAAGCCCTTGTAAATACCTTACTTTGCCAAACATCTTCAGATCGACTGCATTGATCAACAAAACGAATGTGTCAGAAAGAACCAGTAGTCTGTCTACAAAAGTGTTGTTGGTGGTTCTGCATGTATTTGAAAATCAAATTCTTGTTTTTGATGTTGGGTTTTTTCATTTATTTATTTATTTATTTATTTATTTTCTTTGCTACAAATACATTACTTTGTGTATTATCAATTTGATTTAAGGGAAATACATGTAAATGGTATTATGAATAACTGAAATGCATCAGTAATCTCTAAAGTTTTAATTTAATTTTGTAAGATAAAAAGAGTAGAGGGATGCACTATTATCTTAAATGAAGCTTTGATGGATTGTACAAGCGATAGGGTTTAGTTAGATCTGTCAAGAGATGGATCCAGAGCAGGCCATATAGGTCCGAGACCCAGAAGGTACTCTCCTTCTACAATTTTTTCTTCAAATTGCTGCATAGATCAAAATACCGAATGCATCAGAATAATATAGAAGAGTGTCTTACGAGTATTGTTGTTTTTGGTTCCATTCCAAAATTAAATTTTTGACGTCATATATATGCGTTTTAGCACATTTTGGGTAACTTCTCTTCTAAGATTGTTATTCGTCAGTTTTTGTGTATTTTAGCTATTGGGCAAATGAATGTTGATTTGAAAAATGAATTTAGAAATTCAGTAGTTTTAAGTGTTTTATCGAGTGTGTGGATAATTATAACTCGAAAAGGCAGGGTGCACTGTTTGTATGTTATATCAGATCTGATGGACTTTTTCTACAGAACTAATGAAAGGATTTTTATGAAACCTGGCATGATTGAAGTATTAAGTTTTAATGTAGTCCGAAATATCAGACCTAAGCATCAGACTGTTTCGGACTAGTGGCAGTGTATGTTGGCTGTATTTGTTCAGGGGTAAATCTAGAGCAAAAACAAAGTACATTCTGTAGGCGACTCTTTTGTGAAGAAGAGACATGTAAGCTGCATGTAATAAACGAAACAACTCATAGTACATATAATACCAATATTGGTCGGTTGTTTATTGCGCGAGAACAAGACATTGTTGTGATTTCAACAACTGAATTTGATCGTACACATCAACATACCTGAAGTATAATATCAGGATTCCTTAGTGATTTGTTGAACACATTGTTAGGCAAAACTATACCAACTAAAGAAATTCTGTTATGTATAACTGACCCAATCTAAAAAAAATAGCTATAACACGTGTCATCTTCTATCTTTGCTTTTAGTTTCAAGTTTAAAATGTCATTTTAACAGTATAAATTGTATAATATAAAAAGGAAAAAAAACTACAATGTAACTTTGTTTACTTTAAAATGATGAACTATGACCCTAAGCCAGAAAACATAAGCTACTTTCAGTAATGTTTTCCTATAGTGATAGTCATGTACAAAACACACACACACACACACACACACACACACACCTAAACACGTGTGCGCACACACACACGCACACTCGCGCGCGTAAATTGATATTTTATAATTTCGTTTTCTTTTTGCAGAGAACTATTGATGTATTAAAGATTGATGTAGAAGGACATGAATGGGGCGTAATTGACTATCTTATAGAAAATGGATTACTACCTCAAATTAAACAGTTTTCCCTGGAATATCATTTATTTCCTGATTGGCCGAAGAAATCAGAATATACCAAACTTTTAGGAACGTATAAACGTCTCAGTGACAATGGATTTAAAAAATTTTACACTGGAATTCATCCTTTGTTTCATGATCCGGAAAAGTTTAATATACAAGCGGATGTTGGATATGTAAACTTTAGGTATGGAATGAAACAGATATATAGGAAGAGATCGTAAGACATATGTAAATCAGCCCCACTTTCAAAGGCGTCTACAACGAGGAGCTTATGGGGACGTCGCTACTCATTATGTTTCATTGACGCTTGTGTTAGTATTTCTGATCAAAATAAGACTGGCCGTGATATGGAGAGAATTCTAGGATTTTGATTTAGGAAGACTGGCTTGGTTAGAAATTTCCTACCTCACAAAGGAATACGATAGAGCATAGATTTGCATTATTTTTATATCATCCAAATTCACTCAGTTGTGCATCAACTGTTTATACCTGCACAGATTATGTTGCTTTTTTATTTGTAAAAAATGTCAAAATCTTATAAACATTTTCCCGAACAAGCCAATCTTCAATACCAGTAATTTCCTAAGTGGAATATCCGCCGAATAAATGGCACCAGAGTGGGATTTACTCCTTGAAATTTTGAGAGCAGTTGTTACCAGCTAGGGGGGGGGGAAATCAACTCTAAATTCAGATTTCCCTCTCCATTCAATATCATTGAACAATATTGGCGGCCATTTACGAAGTCATTAATGCTGTGGTTATCTCACTCACTCACATTGTTTTTGATATCTGCAGTATCATGATTGTTTGATATAGTAAGACCATCAACAATGGGATGGCAACTTTAGCATTTTGGGGTTTTTTTTCTGACTTTGGATGAGAGTTTTGATATGGCGTTAAATGCAGAAGTTAATGATAACATCTAAAATTAAAATAACATTTAAGGATACGCTATACTGAACGCGCTTGATATTGCATGAGTACCTTCAAGAAGGATGTTTCAGTAAGGCAAATAGTTTTATATAAGTTCACATTGACCTTGAACTTGTGCACAAAAATTTGGGTAAAATTTATGCCAAAGTAATTTTGTATCATAGTGATCACAGTGAGCTTTGCGTATCAGATACGCAAAGCTCACTATGATCATGACTTATATACATGCCTTTGTGTCTAGGACAATTTAGGTCAAGGACATTTTCTATCCGTAAGGAACTTACCTACCATGTATTTATTATTCTGACAAATGATCTGCAACTGATTGAGGAGACAAGACAATTTCAAGTCCATTGTGACGATGATCTTTAGAGTATGACCATTCATCAGCCATGATCGGACATGTGGCGATAGATGCAATCGGAGATTATGTTCTAAACGGAAACCCTTTTCTATAATTTGTTGAAGGGAAGAATATTCTCCAAGAACACTGAGTCTAGAGATCACTGAGATCTCCTCTCGGATAAAAAAGCCAGTCCCCTTGGGGTGGGGCGATCTACCCAGGTGAAAACCTGCTCTATTGCACCGGTATCGTATACATAACAGTATGACGTCCTACCACAGTGCCAACAAATCTATTATTCCAATACAATAGCGTAGAGGAGCAAAAGATCAAAATGTCTTTATTTGATACTACTTTATATTTAATACTTAATAAGTCCCTCAAGATATCAACAATTCGATAAAAATGGATGTATTAGAAATACAAGTAATATGTCTTTGTTCGAGAAGGTTGGATATTTTAGACAAAAATATATAAAATTTTAGAAGACTTTTCTTTCATCTTTGAAATCGGTACTATAAAGTCATCAGGATTTCTGCCGACAATCTTCGTTATAGTGTTGTGCTATCCCGGTTCATAATTATTTAGTTGTAACAATCGAGTCCAATAATAAAAATGTCCAGACCTTTTCTGTTACGGTCTGTTACGCCACTGTGCATAACGATATGTACTTCGTGTTTGGTTTCAGTAAATTTGACAATGTAATGTTTATGAAGTAACATACATACATACATACATACATACATACATACATACATACATACATACATACATACATACATACATACATGTACATACATACATACATACAAACAGACAGACACACAGACAGGCATACATACATACATACATACCACACTTACACACGACACACACACACACACACACACACACACACACACACACACACACACCGCATACGGATACAAATATATATATATATATATCGGCCTTAATATTAATATACAAAACTACATTCCTTTCTAGAAGTAAATTTCATTTATGTAATATTTTGAATACATCGATAGATACATTGATACCTAGATATTGTTATAATAAGATTGCTCTATTGATTTAATTCAATATATTCGTCATTAAAATATTCCAATACGTTAGAAAGTTTACAAAGAGTCCGAAGCAAACTTTCTCAGAGTGATCATGTCTCGTCATGTAAACCCGATATTTTGCGAGACAATTTGAGTTTGGGTACATTCATAACAATGCTGCACTGTAGAAAAAGGCTATGTGTCATGTTCTAAATTTTGAATTAATCTGGGGGTGGTAAATACAAAATTTAGAACATGTCATATGTATGAACTGTTGGTAAATAAGAGAAATAACGCATTGGTAAGCAGCTTTTAAATGTAAATGATTGGGACATGAGAGCAGAAATAAGAAATAACGAAATTCAACACAATCATGTGTCACTATAGCTTTGGTGTGCAGTGTGTGCGGAAACATACTAACATTGAAATGTAACAACTCACTTTTAGAGCCATACAAGACCTAAATTACCCAATGCAACTGACGACGGTGTTTCCATTGCTACATGACCAAATTAACGGTGCTGAATTCTAGTAATATTATAGATCATATTCATGTTATACCTTTTTATTTACAATATAATAGATTATGGTATTCATGTTATAATTTTGTATTTACAATGTCATTGTTTATTTTACACAGGAAACATAGTTTCGAATGCATATATAAATCATTATGTTTGTTTGTCATCAACGTAACCAAGATCATAACTCCAACGTCACTCTTTCTGATCCTGTAAAATGTTAACAGTAAAACAGATCTGTCTCAAACTCCTTACAATTGTAAGCAACGTCAAGGTTATGGTCTGAGTTATACTATGACCAAAATTGATGTCCGATCCTATCAACTTTATCAGTAACCTGTGTCTTCTTCCATCACCCAAAGGTGCGTCATACCTTTACCCAAGTTGAAACCCTCAAGGTAACATAGACCCTATGAATTTGTAACAGTGAATTTTCCTCCAAAGCAACAATGAAAATGTTGACATTTGGGAATTTCCCCCCTTAGAACCGTTCTCATTTTTGCTGTTGATCTGTCATTCTTTCTTTCAAATGTTACCATAAAGGATCTCAAGTGGCAAACTTAAATACTATTGTTTTTGCATGTATAATACTTCTAACAATTATTCTATGCATATTCCGAAATAATATACTCAATTTATAATGAGATTTACACTCATCCGAATGTCAAATAGAATATATATACATGTATATATGTACACGTGTGTGTCATCAGTGAAATAAAGGTATTGAACCCATAATAAGCCTCAAATGACAAAAAAGGACATCAACAAAAATAATTTTTTTAGACCTTAGATGATCTTGATGTTTGTGACTGTAAAGTTTGGGAATTTACTATAATAAATTCCTTTAAAGGAGTTATCTCCGCTAGTTGTAATAAAGTGCAGAAATACTGCACATTGAACTTCATTTTTGTTCATGAATATTGATAAAATACAATATTACGGAACTTTTAACTGTGATTTTTTTTTCAAAATGTTGTCTTTTGTGAAAAAATGTGAACAAAATATAGTAATTCCTGTAAGGTTCAATAAAAATTTTAATTATCCCTATTGGACCGAATAACTTTACTTTCAAAAATCCTTTCGGTAAAATGTCTTCTTTTGTAAGATGCTTCAGAATGATATATTCATTGTTAAGATAAAAGTTGTATCTACTGAGATCTAATTAGTGCATGTTATGTGTTATGGATTTAATACCTTAATGTATCACGCAGATGTTTCGACAGTGTTTAATGGATATGAGATTGCTTTTACTAAGTATATATATACACATATATCTATACACACACACACATATATATAACTAAATATACATACATATATATATATATATATATATATATATATATATATATATATATATATATATATATATATATATATATATAGTTAGGTGCAGTCCTAACCTTACATAAAGTGCACTTCAAGTTAACTTTATGACTGCTTTTCAACTTTATTTGAAGACAACAGAGTAAACTTGAAATTAAGTTTAGTAGTGAACTTGATTCCAAGTTTAGTACTAAACTTGATTCCAAGTTTACTCCAAGTGCATTTCAAGTTTAGTTTCCTTTCTATATACATGTACATTTACTATATTTTTCTATTTAATCAACATTTTTATATAAAATATGCAATTGTACATAATAAGACCATTATTTCTATCGTGTTATATGAAATTGGATAATTGTAATAAACAAACGTGAAAAGTAAACTTGGTGTCACGTGATAGTAAACTTGAAGACGGAATTACTTTTAAGTAAACATGATATGAAGTGCACTTGACTAAACTTTATGACTGGTTCCCAGGACGAAAAACTAAACTTTAGGTGCACTTGTCAAGTGCACTTGAATGTAAGGTTAGGACTGCACCCAACTGTATATACATACATATATATATATATATATATATATATATATATATATATATATATATATATATAGTAAAACACCACTCCAGAAATGTTCAGTGGTCACGTAGTGGTGGTCAGTGATGAGTAGCGTAGGATATTATTTGAAACCACGGTCCTTCACCAATTATTCACTGACCACAAACCTAACCCAGATATATGTACTGTCGTTATTACAGTTTCGTTTTAGTGAGTGGTAGTATTTGATGTTTCATCATGATGTGCTATGTCACGGTATGATATGACCTCTAGTCACCGATAAGAAAACTCATTTATATTTATACGTTATAAACTTATAAATCAATATAAAGTTAAGTTTGTGCATTTTCGAAGCATAGATACAGCTTCGGATTTTATGGATATTTATAAACGGTAATTTACTATTACAAAGTTGGTCAGAATTTTTCATAAAATGTACCAACTAGTACAGTATTGTGGAATGATTGGTGGTTATGATTTTATACATTATACATGTATTAAAAATGTGTTCTACATTTATATTGTTATACTTACATCGTGCCAATCACAAATAAAATGGTATCCGTCAGTCTAATGTGTTTGATAGTGTGATAACTATTTTTCCGGACTCCTTTACACTTAAGGTAATCCTTAATGTGTGATGTAGGAAAGGACATATTCGGTTCTTAATGTATGTTTTTGGAGAGGACATTAGTGGTCCATGATGTATGGTGTAAGGAAGACATACTTGGTCCTTGATGCATGATGTAGGAGAGGACACACATGATCCTTGGTGTATGGTGTAGGAGTTGACATTCTGTGTCCTTGGTGTATAATGTAGGATAGAACATACTCGGTTCTTGGTGTATGATTCGAGAGAGGACATACTTGGTTCTTGGTGTATGATGTAAGAGAGGACATACTCGGATCTTGATGTAAGGTGTAAAAGAGGATATACTCTGTTCTTGATCATGTATGGTATAGAAGAGGACATACTCGGCATTTGATGTATGGTGTAGGAGAGGACATAGTGGGTTCTTAATGTATGAAGTAGGAGAGGACATACTCAGTTTTTGGTGTATGGTATAGGAGCGTACTTAATCAGTTTTGATGTATAATGTAGGAAAGGACATAATCGATTCTTGGTGTATAGTGTAGGAGAGAACATACTCGGTTCTTGATGTATGGTGTAGGACAGGACATACTCGGTTCTGGACGTATGGTGTAGGAAAGGACATACTCGATTTTGGTGTATGGTTTAGGAAAGAACATACTCTATTCTTAGTGTATGTTATAAGAGAGGATATACTCGGTTCTTGGTGTATGGTGTAGGAGAGGACATACTCGGTACTTGGTGTATAGTGTAAGAGAGGACATACTTGTTTCTTCGCTAAACAGCATGGAGCATTATATTACACTGATTTTCATACCGGACTTTGCTAAACAGCATGGAAGCAATATTGGACTGATTTTTGGACTTGATTTCCATTCTTAATACGAGACTGATCAAGAGCCAACAAACATACATGTATTTCATGATTTTTCGAGTTTCAATCGTAATTCATCCAAACCGTTTGGACACAATGAATTACATGAATACTTGTGCATTACACTCTGTGGAAATGTACAGCTTCTTAAAGAAAAGGCCTAGTTCACATAGCAATACTCTGTCCATAATAATAATTAAACATTGTAAAAGACATCGTATATCCATAAAAATATTTACTTTCCATACTTGTAGTTTAAAAGTTAAAGTAAATATAAATATAAGTAAATGTGAACCACAAGAGTCTTCCAAACGAAACGTTATGACAATAGCTCACTCGAACTTTCGCTCATTATTTAAAATTTATACCATTTTATTTTAAACAAACCTAAAAGTGTCTTTTTTGTCGGGATTTTCATAAAGATTAAATGGGATTTAGACAAATATTAATTATATATATATGACCTAGAGTTCATGTAAGCTGCAAATCCTATTTATCTTTATCAATTTTATTTTAAAATCAGCGAATAATCAATTCAGAAAAATCAATTAATAATCTATTCAGAATAACAATATTTAAGACAGTATTAACTTTGTGGTAAGAGAAAATTCAAAAAGGTTTGGTCAGGAGAAATCTAAGTGATTGATTGATTCATTCATTTTTGTTTAACGTCACACCATGAATATTTCACGTATATGGTGACGGCATCTGCCTGATGCGGGGCATACAAATTTTGACCTTTGCAACGGACCCAAACGAAGTAGTGAGGGATCTTTAACGTGCCATGCATACCACGAAATGGGCCTCGGTTTTTATTGTCTCATCCGAAAGACAGAACACCGTCCAGAGCGGGACTTGAACCCCGGCCTCCCGATCAAGAATCCAGCGCGATACCACTAGGCCACGCCGGCTTCAGAAGAAATTTAAAACATTAATACTGACAAAGGAAAAAATAATATGAGTCAAATATTATAATCTCAAAATGTTGGGTATATTTTATTTCTAAAATATTTAATTATAAAAGTGTTTTAAAGTGTTTTGTTTCACATAACATTACAAAAGGCCTTCCACCCTGTACATGCTCCACATCAAAGTATCTTTACCCTCCATGCGGCCATGTTGTAACTGGTGACCTCAATAAAGTCCATAACAAGAAATTACGAGACCTCCTGAAGAAAGGTCCTAAATATAGAGAGTCCCGTTCGTTAACATGGCGTGAAAATTTCAAAATTATTATGGATGCATGCAAGGAATATACCAGGAGATGGTCAAAAAGGGAAGAAGTGGAGCCTGACACTCTCTCTGAGTGGATGAAATCCATCGGAGAACTACTCAAAAGAAGAATAGGGCGTCTCAGGCATTCGGTAAGAACCAGACATTAGTGTATATTTAATAACCCTTATGTAGCAAGAGAACTCCCTGAACTCCAAGAACAATTTATTATTGTCCCAGCTGACAAAGCAACAAACAATTATATCTTCGTTTGCAAAAGATTTTACATTAATTGTCTGTTAGAGGAACTTGGATTACACTCTGCACCTGGAAATCCAACATACACACAAACAAATTTATCTATTTTTGAAATACTTCAAAACCACAAATCTGTCTTCGAGTCTTTTGGAATTACCACGTCAAATTCTGACCTTGAATTACCTTATATTTATTGGATTCCAAAAATGCACAAAACTCCTTACAAACATCGTTTCATTGCTGGTTTTTCCAAGTGTACCACCAAACCTCTATCCATATTGCTAACGAAGATATTGACACACATCAAGCATAGTCTTCAAATTTACTGTGATACCGCATACTCCAGAAGCGGAATACATCAGATGTGGATCCTCAAGAATTCTGAGGAACTTTCAGAGAATCTGAAATCTCCGAAATTTACTAATATTTTCAGCATCAAATCTTTTGACTTCTCCACGCTCTACACTACAATTCCGCATCAAAAGCTCAAAAACAGACTTGCTACGTATACAATTATTCGAAATTCTTTTTTCCATAAAAAATGGAAATCGTAGATATAAATATCTTGTCATTGGGCTGGAATATACATATTTTGTAAAAAAACAAAAAAACACTCTGATGCAAAACACAAGTATACCGAAGATCAAATCATCAAAATGCTGGAATTTTTAATAGACAATATTTTCATGGTGTTTGAAGGGAACATTTTTCAGCAAATCACTGGCATTCCCATGGGAACTAACTGCGCCCCTCTTCTTGCTGACATTTTCTTATATTCGAATGAGGCAGAATATATTCAAAACATGCTCTCCACAGGCAGAAAAAGCCTTGCATCTCAGGTTAATTTTACGTATAGCTATATAGACGACCTATTGTCAATCAATAATCCTAACTTTAAGGATTACATACATGAAATCTATCCCCATAAACTTGAGATAAAAGAGACAACCGAGAGCAATAATTCCGCTTCGTATCTGAATATATTTTTAACTTTCGACAATAATGGTCATTTTAACACCTCTCTGTATGACAAACGTGACGATTTTAACTTCCAAATAACTAATTTTCCGTTTCTTTGCAGCAATATCCCGTCCCCACCTCCCTATGGAGTATTAGTATCTCAACTTATAAGGTACGGTTTTATTCCAAGGGCCAAACGACTGGCCTCTAAGTTGCTCATGCAGGGATATGTTAAAGAACGTCTGAAATCGTCACTAAGGAAGTTCTTCGGTCGCTATGGGGATCTTGTACGAAAATATGTGCCTCTTTCTAGAATGATTGATAATATTCTGGAATGCGTCTAAATGACCTGTTCAGTGAACACCAAATATGACTTTCGTATTTTACATTTGTATACCAGTTTGTACTTTCGTATGTACAATTAGGAAACCAAAACTCTTGATTTTGACATGTTTCTTAAGAACTACTGTGACGGGTGATGCATGCAAAAAGGAGACGCTTATTCTCCCCGGGCACCTGGTCTCACCTCGGAATTTTTCAGTATTTCCGGCTTCACAACAGTTCCTTTTTGACACTTACACGATTTTGTATCTGTCCTTGGACTTTGAGAATGATTAACGGTTTGGTACTTCTTCGATATAGATTTAATAGATTAATCATAGCCGTTAAGTTTGTCTCAGATTAGTTTGGTGACTTCAAGTGTTGTTCGTACGTTACCTGCTATTTATGCTTTATTTTATATTTATGAAATTTTGATCTCATATTGTTTTTCTTGTTTTTCTTCTTTCTTCCCGATATGGATTGAACTTAAACTGAGTGTTAAATACTCCAGGATGAAATAACTTTGATTTTAAAAAAATGTAAGAACCACAGCTACAAAAAATGTAGAATTCATTCTATATATTTAATGATAGAGGGGGCAAACCCCATTAATATCACGTTATATACTGCTGAGATCTATAAACCACTGATATGCAATTTAAACTGCTAAAACGGTGTATAACCAGTATTTATGATCAAACCCTTGTTGGCTTGCATCCATACAAGAATATTTGGGCAGGGATACCCCTGACCAAAACAACAAGGGGAGGAGGAGGCAGGGGTTCCTCCTGACCCAGCCTAACCCGGCTGGTCGGGGCGGGGGGAGGGGGGCATAAGCTCAATTACACTGCTGAAATTCAGAAAATAACAAATCATTAAGCTGAAATGCCAAAACGGAATATATCAAATTCCCCCTTCTCGGTTTCCATGGACTACACCTTTGAAATATCATAACCCTATCATCTACCATTCAAAAGTTATGACCAAGGTTTAATCTCTTAAAAAGAAAGTCAAACTCCAAGGTCACGATGTCCAAACTTTTGATGCCAACTGAAAGTTCTTGTCAAGAAGAATGCATATATAAAAGAAAAAAGAGGAATTACTAGCTCAGTTATGTGGCAAAAGTCACCTTGGAGCTACACAATACATGAATGTAAATAATATACTAACACATATAACACATTACAAAAATATTTGATTGTAGTGCAATTACGATACCGACTTAGGACGGCCATTTAATTTGACAAAAGCCAAACAAATGGTGTGGTTAACGGGTTTACGGGCACACCTTCCCACTCACCATAACAGCAGAACAATCAAAGGACGTACATTTAAAAATTTATAAATAATCCTCCATATAAAGAACAAAGGTCAACAGGTATCGCATATTGAGAGGTCCTAAAATATCAACACGTAAGTTATTGTACAACACATAATGATATGAAAATATATGCGCCATCAACATGATAAACCGTGCTCTGCCAGTCTGAAAGCGAGCTAAGACCCTAGATTTATAGGAGTGCCGATTAACAGTCAGAGGGGACGAGGTTCAGGTCCATGTCTCCTTTGAAAGAGGTTTGGACAAGGCCTGTCATATAGTCCCCAACCGCCCTGTTAGTCAGCTGCAGCTAAATATCCTTCTGTTAGCAACTAAAACTATCCTAATGGGACAAATACTCTGCGACAACAATGTTGGAACATGCAGTAATTCATCTTTTTATAACAAGACAGTAAAGAAGAGTAGTCAACATAGCTTGATAGGAAGCTGAACACTTGGTGCTTATTAAGGGGTCGTGTCACAAGAAATTTAAACAAAAGTTAAAACTCGATCTGCAGATCATCATATTGAGGTCATATATCAAGGTTCATTTCAGTATCTCAAAGCACGTGAGAAAAAAAGTCCGGAAAATGACTTTTTGGTAAAAGGGCAAAAACTCTTGGAAAAGTAGGTCAATCGCGACAAAAGTAAAACTCGATGTTAAGATCATCACACCACAGTTACATATCAAGTTTCAGTTTAATATGTCAAAGCACGTGAAAAAAAAAGTCCGGAAAATGATTTGTTTTTTTGGTCAAAGGGCAATAACTCTTGGAAAAGTGTGTCAATCGCGACAAAAGTAGAATTCTATCTGTAGATTATCACATCGAGGTTATATACCAAGCTAAAATTCAAAATGTCAAAGCATGTGAGAAAAAAGTCCGGAAAACCAATTGGCCGCACAGACGGACGGACACAGTGATTCCAGTATTACACCCTACTTTGTAGCGGGGGAGGGGGTTATAATTAAATTTATCTAAATTAAATCTATCTAAGATGCCTGTATAACGTGTCAATACGAGACAATAATTTCGTACGTAGTTATCCGTGCCACACTGATACAACACCGGCTATTTTCGTGTTTACATACGATAACTTAAGGGTTATATTTTTGTTGTACTTTCGTTCACTTTTATTTTATGCTGACTTACATGCTAAATATGTTTTTGTTCCTGCTGATAAAGCAGGTAATAACATACTAGTTGTTTGAAAACTATATTATATTGAAGTACTTAAAAACGAATTAAACTCCACTCATACATATGTGGAAAGCCCTACCTCAAAAGACAGCACCTTGCACGATCACCTCATGACCATGTCCGACTTCATAATTAAAACTGATAAATCTGATCTACCAACCATATATTGGCCCCCAAAACTACATAAAAGTCCATATAAATCACGTTTCATATCTAATTCTAGCCACTGCTCTACTACGGTACTATCGAAGCATATTACGTCTGCTCTAACCATCATATGGTATTTATATATCTCAATTAGTTCGATTTGTCAGAGGCTGCACCGATGTTTGGACTTTCATAAACGAAATTTACAAATTACTACTAAACTTTTAACTCAGGGTTACAGATATCACAAGCTAAGAAAAACATTCCGCAAATTCTTCAGATCTTATTCAGAACTTCTATCTAAATTTGGAAATATTTCTTTTCAACAGTATGTATCCAATGGAATTTCCCATCTAAATTTTACGGTGATCTCGTATATAAACTAAGGAAAGTAAAAGGCTCCGATAACGTTATTTCATCATGTAATAAAATAGTCAAACGTCTTGTAAATAGACAGTATGATATTGACATCATCAAAAAGACTATAGGTCTTGTATTTAGCCCCTCTACAGCCTTATGCAGACTTTTACTTGAACGTTGCACGCTGACTAACAGGGCGGTGGGGACTATATGACGGGCCTTGTCCAAACCTCTTTCAGAGGAGACATGGTCCTGAACCTCGTCCCCTCTGACTGTTAGTCGGGACTCCTACAGATCTAGGGTCTTAGCTAGCTTTCAGACTGGCAGAGCACAGTTTATCATGTTGATGTCGCATATATTTTTATACCATTATGTGTTTTACAATACCTTACGTGTTTACATTTTTATGACCTCTCAATATGCGATACCTGTTGACCCTTGTTCTTTACATGGAGGATTATTTATAAATTTTTAAATGTACGTCTTTGATTGTTCTGCTATTACGGTGAGTGGGAAGGTGGGCCCGTAAACCCATTAACCACACCATTTGTTTGGCTTTTGTCAAATTAAATGACCGTCCTAAGTCGGTATCGTAATTGCACTACATTCTAATATTTTTGTAATGTTCTAGTATATTATTCATATTCAATTATTGTATAGATTCATGGTGACTTCTGCCACATAACTGAGCCAGTAACTCCTCTTTTTTCTTTATCGTTCATTATATCACAGAAACATGCAGACCGACGATTCCAACATGAACAAAATCTCTTGAAAAGTAACAACACTACACCTTGTAATTTAATAATAACGAAAGAATTAACGAATTTTTTGTCCATATCTGTGGTATTACAAACTTTGATTCAGAAGTTTAACATCTCAAGGGGACTCTACTAAAGATTTCTGGATTTCGTTTCTTTATTAAAGCATTTAAACATTTGGAATATCTAAGAACAGACGAAAAGATGAACAAAATTCTAAATAAGATACAAATTATCAAAAGCAAGAGACAACCAAAAATTCTAAATCAATTAATTACATCTGCCAAAACAAATTTTAATACTGAGGAAACAAAATGCAAAAGTAAAAAATGTAAGGTATGTGATATAATTATGGAAGGAAATGTGTATTATTTCAAAAATGGTAATATTCAATTCTTAGTTAAACGAAAACTAACTTGAAATTCTCAAAATGTAATATCTGTCATATCATGTGACAAATGTAAAGTTGAATATATTGGGTCAACACAATGTTTAAACCACAGAGTAACTTTACATAAAATTAATATAAAGCACTCAAAAAACCGAGTGTTATTTGTGAACAAACACCTTCACCACTGTAGTAATGGTAAATTTAAGGTTATGCCTATATTCCAAACAGACAACTAATCAATCTTTACGATCAAAGAGCAAGATTTCATCAACAAATATAAACCTTCCCTTAACAAAACATAGCATCATCCCCGTAGTGGAATGAGAGATTATATCAGATACTTTTCTTAAAATATTTACTATATACTTTATCTGATATTCTACTGTTATCATTATTATTTAAGAATATGTGTATATATACTTGCTTGTTGTATTATCATGCATCATTACCTGAAGAGGCTCATAATGCCGAAACACGTGTTTGCTTTGAAGACAATGTTTTATTTTTTTTAATATATATATATATATATATATATATATATATATATATATATATATATATATATATATACCACTAAATATTATTACATGTCAATCTGTATATCTTTTTCTGATTAATTATTTTCAACTTGTATCAGATAAATTTAGTGATTACAGTTGATATTATAAAGTAATTACCAGACTTAATATTATTTATTATTTAATATTATATTAATATATGAATAACAGCAACTATAAATACAATACTTTCGGTCAATATCAGTGGTATCATAAACAATGTATTGACTTCTTGCAAAAGGGACTTGAAGTTTTGGCTATTCCAGAAAAGACAAATAGAACCAGTGAAATACCCGAGAATACAATGGACAAATTAGACAAACATATAAAGCACAAATACACTACAGTTAACAAGGCACCCGGGTTCGGGTAGCTCAGTCGGTTAGACGGTCGGATGCATGGCAGCTAGGTGATTCGGTACCATAGGTCTTGGGTTCGCGTACCAGTCGGGGAACGAATATAAGTGTGTAAGTGAAATATAGGGTGCCTTGTTAACTGTAGTGTATTTGTGCTATATATATACAGCAACTTCGATTTCCCCTAATTTCTGTTTTTCATACATAGCACAATTTCCCCATTCAATGTTACCATATTCGAAAACTAGCCAAATGAAAGAAAATACATGATTTGTAATGTTTTCCTGTCTTGCTGATAATTACAGCTTCAGGTGAATATCATATTTCTAATTTTATTGAATCAATCTGTGACAGAGAGAGAGAGAGAAGAGATCGTAATAGTATATAGTATAATGAATTAATTATATACATTTACACTTTTGAGTGGGAATAACATTAAGGAATTATGTGCTTTCACTCTTCGCAACTCTTTACTTACACGATGATCTACCTATGTATCGATTCGCATTATTATTATTTGACAATTTTACTTGTATTGCATAAATAAATCATATGTTTCTTAATCACTATCAATATATAATATGTTTATTGATGTCATTCTCCCTCCTATATTTTGTATGCTTGAATATGTAATGTTTTATTGTACTTTTTGATGTTTTGTAAACGCTGGTACATATATTACATTGATGAGACGTAAATAAATGAATTGAATTGATATAGTGTTTATACAACATGTAGTTTGATCATTTGAGTATTATAAAATCATGGTGTTATCAATCATGAGATGCTTATGGTTGTGAGAACCTTTGATCCTAACAAGATAGTAAAGCCGTCATTATATTATTCATCTTGATATACAACTTCCGTGTATGTCGTTAATTGTAATGTAGATATTGTTGAATTGTACCTCTTTCCACAAAAAAAGTAATGTTAGTTTGAACAATTTTGTATCACTATTAAAACCTTAGGATCAAAGAGTATTGTTTGCTATAAATTCAGTATATATATTTCATAAATGTATATTAGATTTATTTAACATATACATAGACTAGCAACGTCACTGAGGAAATTCTATGGTCGTTACGAGACTCTTATTACTCCATATGATATCTCGTTATCCAGACTTTTAAATGATATTCTGGACTGAGACCGATTCCGATCATTTTACACAGATTTGACACCTTCTATACTAGAAGGTTACCTATTTCGACTTCTCCATATATAAATACATATGGAATTTACACGATCTGACTCTTTCTACTGGGTATATGTGACGGGTGTTGCTAGCAAACAGGAGATGCTCACTCTCCCCGGGCACCTGATCTCACTCCATTACAGGGGTTCACATATGCTCTTCAAGTAGACATATTTTGTTATTTTCCATTTGTTTTTCATTTTCACTGATTTTGTATGTCCTCTGGTTTTATGATTTTTGGACTTGTGCTTTGGATTTATCCATCATCTCTACATCTGATCTCCCTGAATTATTGTACATTTAATTTATTGAAGTAAGAGATATAAATCTCATTTATGTCACATTGATTTACTATTGTATCCCATACGTATATATATTTACATTTAATTACAGGCCTTTGATTCACTTTGCTTAATCTTTGTCAATTGTCTGTAATAAATTATAAAACGAACAGCGATGTTATAAATTAATAAAAAGCTGTTACAGTAGCATGTAGACAGATATGTAAATGTGATACTCTTTTCTCGGTGTAATAGTAAATTTATAGCATAAAGAGTTACTTCTTGAATTATCTATCGATGTTTCCTATAAAATGTCGTTAAGTAATCATTTTTAAATATTTACATTAAATTTCATTTCTGGTTTGATTATACTTGCATTGTATTTATTAAATGAGGTCTCATGCTACCTTGTCTTTAGGGTTTCTATTACCCTTGTGTTTTGTTGTGTAGTCTTTTTTGTATTTGATTACATCAGAAAAGTTTTGACTCAAGTGTTCTTATACCCTTTTCCTGATGTTATGGGACTGTGATACTTTCGACACAGTGTTTGTTTGCACTCATGTATATATACAGTGCTGAGTTTCATTTGTTTCGTCTGTATGTAAGGGCATTCACGGCGGGTGTGGATAGCCAAGCAGGAGACGCTGCTTCTCCCGGGCACTTGGTCTTACCTCTGAATTTCAGGGGTCTGTGAATGTCCACTGTGGTACATTGTTATTAGTGTCGTAGTCATGTAACACCAGATACTTTTGTGTTTTACATTAATGATTAATGTTTTATAATGAAATTTTTACTTATGATTTGAGCTTCGTCTTCATCCCGAACGTTTTCTCACTCTAATAGCTTTCTCCAGTTTGCCTATCAAAACTTGAAAAATTAATCTGCTATTTCGTGGCGCAATGCTCCCTTTGAATATTCAAAATTATAACATATAGTATATTGTTAGTCACTCTACGTATTTTGGATTAATATTATAACGAACCTTTGCATTTTGGATCATACCATTCACCTAATATGCAATACTTTCTGATTTGTCGCTCTGCTTCAAAAGTACATGTGAAATGGCACACAGTCCAGTACACCTCCTCTTTGGAAAAAAAGTCTTCATTGTTCTTACAGTATTGAAAGTCTGTTCCTTTACCTTCCCACAGTGTACAGCTATCTTCCTTGATCTGCAATCATTATACTTGAACATGACGAGGGAATGACATACAATATAACACTGATTGGGATAAATGAAACAAACCAATTTTTTAATTGCTTGTATCACTTTCTTGAGAGAGAGAGAGAGAGAGAGAGAGAGAGAGAGAGAGAGAGAGACTACTACTGTCCTCATCTGTATATAAATCTAATACCGCAGTCTATCGATAAATAGATGAAATCAACTTGACATTGCTTACTAGTATTAATCTAAAAACATCAAGGGTACATTAATTTGCTCCGATATTTTCTCTTCCGGGTCTAATTTCTACGTCGATTTTCATGTACGAAAGCTAAAATGAATCTTTGTTTCTTAATATTGGCATTTGCTTCATTTCGAACACTGTTTGCATTAGGAAAGGTAAGAACTTATATGTAGTATGAAGACACACGTTTATACTTGGGACAAATATTTTCAATTTGCAACAACATTTATTTACAAAATTCATATGTAAAATTATGTTTATCCTGTATCATGAGCAATTATCCAACTAATTTTCAGGGTTATTTTGTATTACTGTAATATTTGTATACAGATAGAAAGATTACTTTCAATATTTCAACAATCCTATAAGAAAACTGCAACTGATCGCCAATATTCAGTAGAATGTAAATCTGTATATCTGATCGTAATACGTGTGCTATAAATGTAGTTATAGCTTCATTTTTAGACGTGTAATTAAAGTTGGTAATTCTAATTTATTGACCACTTCAAAATGAGATGGAAAAATTCTTTTCATGTACCTAATGTATTTCGTATGGGTTTCACTCTGCCCTGGACCCGTTGGGGGCCTTGCTGGCCCCAAACCCCTCGCCATGGATGTCGCCGAGAGAATTGCACCGTCTCTAGCTTCCCCGTTTATGTAAAAGTTTACTGACACAGTATTCCTCCACCTAGCGACTTCCAGTGTTTGCCGATGTCCTATACCAAATTGTTGATATGCACATCTGCTTCCACAGCATGTTACCGGACGTGTTAGTGATATATTTACTTTGCCGTTTTAGCTCACATGAACTGAGGGCACAAGCAAGATATTGTGATTGTACATTGTCCATCATCCGACTTCCGTCGTCCATTGTGTCTCTTCCATTGTCCATCGACAACAAGTAGCGCCACCATAGTCAAAAGTATCCCCAAGAGTGTACCCTCCTTTGAAAATAAAAGTATTAAAAACTAACTACTGAGTATTCTAGAATAATGTTTTAAGATCTAGTCGAAACATTTTGATAAAACTTAGAAGGGATGAAGTACTCAAGGTCCATTACAAGTGTTGCTGTTTCGACCAAATATGTTGAGAGGAAGGTCCATGGTGTAGCGACATATCAAATCAATTTTGGCGCCTTTTGATGTTTTGTAGAATGGGAAAGTCATTTTCGCCTATTTTCAGGTATATCCTTAGATTTTCTGTTGTAGGTTGTTTATAATGCATTGATTATGTGCCTTTTATCTGATTTCTTGGTAATTAATGTCATTGGTAAGAAATAAAATATAAAAATGATTTGTATTATTTTTGCACATTGTTTAAGATTTTTAAATGAAATGAAATGCTATATGTTCCTATTTTTAAGTGTTGCTGTTTTCGATCATGTTCGTCGAGGATGGATGATGGGCTGAATTACAAATTTCCCAGAGGGTACATTCCTTCGATAAACTTCTTCAGACTGACATGTGTAGATCATCACTCTATCGTCTATATTGAAAACTTTTGCCCTTCACCCCTACACATGACCTTTAAGAAAGAAGGAATAAAAAGGTCATTTCTTAAAACATGTACTTTGAGAAAATATGATTTATAATCACTAGATGAAATATTTAAAAACTGGATGCAATTGCAAATCATATTTGGACTATGTGACATAAAATGGATATTGTTAGTTTTGTGCTTTGTTAAGTTCTTGCATTCTATGGAATTTGGAACGTTTCTAAAATTGGTCTTGTGCATTATGCATGCTTAAATGTGTGTTTGTGCCAATATTGCCTGTTGTCATAATATGCGATCAAAACGAGGAAAAAGGATACGCTCAGAACAAAAATCTGAAATTTACTTTATCGTACATACTTAAAAGTTCCAGGGAGGCTAAAGTATACGGACACCCCATACCTGTGTGACCTCCCTCACCAATCGGGGACCACTTAATTAGATTTATTGTCATATGTTTCGTCAACTTGAATTTGAGAGAGTCTTTGTATTTGTATATTCAACGTTAATAATGTTTTACAAAATAGTCCACAACCTTATCACAATGCCCTCAGACATGCTTATAATTATAGTCACAGACACTTATAGACCCCAAAAGACATATATACAGACACTCCATACTTTCCATACACAATAACTCCGTGGAGTTTAGTTCCGAACTCTGTTGTTATCTCGCCCACTATGTACATCTTTAGAGAAAAACTTACAACAGCTGTTCTCTCCATATACAATAACTAAATCTGTAGTGATGGGTTTTGGTTTTTGTTTTTGTTTTTGGGGTTTTTTTTTTTTTTTTTTTTTTTTTTTTTGTTTTTTTTTTTGGGTTTTTTTTTTTGGGGGTTTTTTTTTTTTTTTTTTTTTTTTTTTTTTTTTTTGGTTTTTTTTTTTTTTTTTTGCACATTTTTGATCTTGAAGTATTTTTATATTGATAACTGTCACATTTTTTATCTTGAAGTATTTTTATATTGATAACTGTTCAGACCACGTATGCGTAACAGGGAGCAGGGGAGGGGGCGCTGGTACTTTTGGAAATAAATATTCTGATCCTGAAATGCTGGAAATAAAAAATTGGGCTTTGTTTGACCGAAATGAAAATAAATATTCTGACTGCATGTACGTACATATACCAAATCATGCAACTATAAAGCTGAATGTTCTATAGAAAACACCTTTATTTTTTACCTGTCTCGATTCGCTCGCCAGAATGTTGCTTATATTATACTGTATTGTAGTTTAATTGTATGACTCATATTTCAGCGTAATTCATAGCATTAAACGAATCGTGCTATTCAACAAAACTTAATAGATTTGTTGCTTTTTTTAAAAAAAAAATGTTCGCATATGCATTTTGAAGGGCGGACAGGGGGCAAGGGCTCTACCATATGCTTTCTTAGAGACTTACTGTTCAGGTTCTTGTTCGGAATAATGTTGTTCATGTTCCCTTGTCCTCTTGTATTGTCCTCCCCTCATTTATGCGTCAGACACATCGATATGTTAACGTTAAAACGAGTGGCCAAAATGTGTTTTAAATGTATTGTCTCAAAGTCTCTCACCTGAGCACAAATGCAAAGTCGATATTCAAATGAAATCATATGCATTTCACAATTCATGGTGGTCATATTTGTTGACAGTGTTTCATTCCTGTTTAGTTTCATTCAAATAACATACACGATAACTAAATAACAAGAGGCCCAAGTAGGACTTTATCGTTTACCTGAGACATAGAAAAAATGCACAATGATTTTAAACAATGCTTGTAACTTTTATTTTCTTTAAAGCTTAACAGTCTAAAATTGTACAGGACCATCTTTACTTTATACCTACCAAGTTATCCAAAATTAGTGAAGAAAAAGTTGAAAATGTGAAAAATAAATTTTTCAAATATATCAAAATATATATGAAATGCTTTTTGGCATTACAATGACTGATTTCAAACTCCAAGTAAGTCAAAATCTAATAAACTATTATTATTCAGACAGGAATCCAAAACAGCAACACTTCCTGTCCTCACACATTCTTCTATAATGATAAATGGAAATTCTCCTCCTGGATACCAGAGACTGAGAGAGACTATGCATTGCGCTATAAAAACTAATATTATAAAGGCCTATGCGATTAAAGTGGTAGTTGCATTGTATTTGTTGAGTTTACTTTATATTAGCCGGTGTTATATAGTAGTTTTTCCCCCTAGCCATTTTCCCCCCGGAAAAATGGCTATATAGTAGTTCCCCCCCCCCGGAACAATGGCTATATAGTAGTTTTTCCCCCCGGGGAAATTTGGCTATATAGCCATCCCCCCTCTCTTATAGCCATGTTTCCCCGGGGTAAAACTACTATATAGTGGAACCCCCCCCCCCCCCCCCCCCACAAATGAGAAATTCCGGATTTTCTTTTCACACATACATGTAAGTAAATCCAGTTTGTTACCTTGTTAAAAATAAATAGATTTCTATCTAAAATAGAGATATCTCAATTTTTTTATACGGAGACATATCCAATTAATTTAGAGATACATGTATCTCATTTTCTTAAGTAGAAATGTCTTCAGTTTTAATCTCTTTTCCAAATACAAATGCATTTATTTAGAACAGATTTATATACTAGACTTTCATTCAAGATATCTTTATTTAATCCGAGAAATCTCTATATATACAAATGGAAAAAAGAAAAACAAGTTCGTTTTATGCCCCCGGAATGAAGTTCGGGGGCATCTAGTTTTTGGCCTGTCTGTGACTCTTCGCCTGATGCAAAAACCTTGACTATATCGTTTGTACCGAGAGGTACAAGGCTTTGAAACTCCACATATAGTTTTCTTGTGATGACCTTTTATTTGGGACCATGATTTTTTTAACTAGTGACTTTGACCTTGGTGCTCTACGTTTTCAAAAACTTAAACTATGGCTGTATCTTTTTTACCAAAAGGAGAAAGGGTTTTGAACTTCATATATAGATTACTTGTAATAAGATCTTTAATTTGAGACCATGACTTTTGACCTAATGACCTTGATCTTGAAATGTGACCTACTTTTCAAAAACTTTAACCTTGACTATATCTTCTACACAAAAGGGTGTAGAGCTTTGAAACTTAGCATATAGATGCTTTTAAATGAAACCTTTCATACTTTGCGTAAGGGACAAGGAAATCGCATTCTTGTGATCATGATTTACAACATCTGCGACTAGACAAACCTTGTTGTAGATTGCAAATTGTGGACACCTGGGTGAAATTCCCTTCTATTATTTTCATGTCCATCATGTACTCTCTACATGATGAACGATATTGTGATATATATAATGCATCAGTCTTAATTTATTTAGGTATTGAATGTTCAAGGAATTCTTGCACGTTCAATTCTTATATTTGTCATTGGAACATTTTGATTCATAAATTCCTATTTTACTTATGTAAAGATGGTGGATAAATCCAAACCACAAGTCCAAAAATCATGAAACCATAGGACATACAAAATCAGTGAAAATGAAAAACAAATGGAAAATAACAAAATATGTCTACTTGAAGAGCATATGTGAACCCCTGTGATGGAGTGAGATCAGGTGCCCGGGGAGAGTGAGCATCTCCTGCTTGCTAGCAACACCCGTCACATATACCCCGTAGAAAGAGTCAAATCGTGTGAATTCCATATGTATCTATATATGGAGAAGTCGAAGTAGGTAACCTTCTAGTATAGAAGGTGTCAAATCTGTGTAAAGTGATCGGAATCGGTCTCAGTCCAGAATATGTTGTATTACGAAAAGTTTCCTGGGATCGAATCTTGAGTCACAGCCTGACGTCATGATTGACATCTATACGCAAGTAAACGACAATTTTACAATGAAATAATAGAAGAAAATAGCATACTGTGGTAAATATATAAAACGAAAGACTTGTAAATAAATACATAAAACAAAAAATAAATACACACACACATACATGCACAAACAGAACACTTAACAGTATATAGAAACCCATTAACCATAATACGGTACCATCGGTTTGACCCACAGTCTATTACTATAGTACCTTTGTATTTCAAATGTTATCTGACTAATACAGAACGAACGTGTATAATTTCCAAACCGTTACGTAAGGGGGAAAAACTACCATGGGGGAAAGACTACTATATAGTAGTTTTTCTGCCATGGGGGAAAAACTACTATATAGCCATTTTTTCCGGGGGGGGGGGGAACTACTATGGGGGAAAACTACTATATAACACCGGCAATGTGTTTTGTTAATGGTATATATTTACAATGCAATTCTAACAAGTAATAATTGACAAAAAGTCGAGAAAATAAATAGTATGTCCCAAGATATCGAGGAAATCAATATTCCATCATACAAAGATCTGAAAATAAATAATCTGACTCGGCCAAATCCGTCAGCCCCTCCCACTCAAAATTAAACGGTCCGGCGTCCCCTAAAGAAGAAAGAAGTTGAAACGGCTTTAAACATCATAACTGTAGGATACTGTGTGTGTGTGCGTGTAGGTGTGTGTGTAGGTGTGTATAAACATAAAACACATCTGATATACTAAAAAAAGGTGCAGGACAACTTGCACTATTATTAAGCTTCATATTTCAATACTCGCTAGATATAAATCTCGCTGTTGTCAGACTGGCGAAATGCCTGTACTAACTGTATAAAATTCCGGAAAACAATGACTTGTTTAGTTTTCGATTTTAGATTTTACAATCGGATCTCCTTTAGCTTGTAGAACAGTCTCGAGGGGATCCGACGAGAAAATAGCAGAGAAAGCGCGGGAGATCGTCATACATAGGATGGGACCAAAACCGACCCCTTCAAAGAAAGGAAATACACTTTTTTCATACTTTTCGAAAAGTCCTGCGAGCAGTAAGCCGAAACCAACAGATAACGAGCATTCAGATGTTCTGTCACCAAAGCGATCACCCAATAAATGTTCGCCAGCGGAGAAAGTCTCTGGTAACCATGACAAAAATTCGACCAATCTCCTAAATGCTGCCAGCAAGGAATCTACAGATAGTGGTACATTATACAGTTGTACTTGTTACCAATTGCTTTTTAGAAGAGAACTGTATAGAAGCTTTTATCAGATACATCCATGTTATTATGTAACAAAAAGGGGGGTGTTGGAAACTTTTTTAAGCAGTGACTCCCCAAACAATACGTTATATGGTTTTCCTCTTGGTTGTACATACAAACCAAGAAATGAGAAACTCTTGTCAGTCTCATGGATTCGAAAAATGATATCGCACAATTCAGCAGTGACTGATATTGAAAATTAAATAAAGAAGATATATCTTTCTGATTAACTTTAAAGTTAATGGTCAGTAGAGTATCTTACATGTAATTCTTTGTGATTACCTTCAACTATCAAATTTTAAGATATTGTATGGGAGCTATCTAACACAACAACTCGGCAATAGTGAAGAGTTTTTATTTTCAAGACAACTCATTGGTTACCATCTTTGAGAAATACCCAGAACATTTTCTCATTGATGCAACTTACAAACTTGATCATTGACCAACCCTGTTTGTCTTATGTCTGTGGATGGCAATGATATCAGTGAGATAATTTGTTTTTGGATTGTATCACAGAGATGTACATTTACAAAGTCAACATGGGAACCAACTGGGCTCCTAACATTTAAAATTAAAAGCCCAGAACAGAAATTTGGGGGACCAGAAAAAAACACATAAAATTAAGTTGTGACATACTGATTTCATTTATTCAAACTTTTATGCAATATTTATATTAAAAATGATTTTTTGTTTACATTCCACTTTTATTCTTTCAAAAGGGGAAGGGAAGGATGCTTTAATTGAAAATCCAGCAAAATGTCTTTCTCTGAATTTTTTTTTTTGGTGGAGATTACCCAATATCAGAACTAGAGCCTGCCTTTTACAAAAAACACATGCTTAGTTCATACATGTATATATATAGCTGGATCGTGTGATGTTAACCACTATAATATCAAACCAAACCAAACTATTGATATACTTGTTGTACATGATTCGCCTTTGTAGTTTAAACTTTATTATTCATGAAAGTATGAAGCATTAATAAACCTGAAATGTCATGTATGAAATATGTAACATACATTAAGACACTTCATACCAGTACAGGGACTAAAATTAATGGTCACCTCTAGTGACTTGTATTTCCCCCGGACCAGGGCTCAACATTAACATTCATACTTACTTGTCTATTCGGACAAGTATATATGAAATTTACTTGTCCCAATATAAATTTTACTTGTCTGACAGTTTGTCAGTACTGAACTTCTGTAACTACTGTCATAAGTAAAATAGAATTTAAATAATTTACACTTTGTGTTAAGTTATTTTATTAATGAATATATAGAGTTAATGATAAGGGTAAGAGGGTATTTACTAATTGCAAAATTAGAAAATAACAGAAAGATACAGGTAACAACCAAATTGTTTAACTAGTGAACTTCAATCCCGATTTTAAAGTTGCCGACCTGGCTTTGAGAATCAACTTCCTGATCTTTGTTCTTTCACTGTTTTTCGATAAAAAGATTTACAGGGCTTGATATATACTTAAACTGACCAGTAGCCATGTGGGACCCTAAATTTATAAATTCAGGGGCCCACATAATATTTTAGGGGCCCACAAAAATTTGTTAAAAAATAAACTAGCAAATGAATATCTCATGATAGTCATCTGTAATTTAACTTTATAAAACAACATGTTTAAAATTTGTTTAGAATTCATGTTCACTTTCCAGCTCTACTATTGCCTATCAAGCTCAGCGCTGCATATGCCTCATTTTTCCAATGCATTCTCTGCGTATCATGCCCTCATCCTTGTTTACAAGCAATGGTCTTAGTGCTCTAAGTTGCAATCAAAACACTTGCATTTGCGACCTAAAATTTAGTTTTGCGACCAAAATATGACCAAACTCGCAAAAATGCGACCACTTTTTTCAACTCGGTAATTCCGTTTTTTGCCTGTGTTCAAAAGTTTTTGTTTTTCAGACTGCTAAAATATTGTATTTTGAAGTTACCAGGATTTACCGATATCGCTTTGTTTATTTTCGCTTAAGTCTGATGCATTTGTTTCATTTTTTCTAAACCGATCCACTAAAGTTTTTATTCGGAAGTAAAACCAATTAATTGCTACCAAATAAACATTGGCCAACTTCAGCTTTGGTTCTCCTCGTCCTAAATTAGCAGCGTTAAAAAGTGATGACCAATCAAAATATGATAAATTTTCTAAAAACAGACATCTCCTGCTGCCAAGTGGTTGTCTGAATGTTTGTTTATTTGTTCCTTGACTGGATTGCAAAGCAATTCTGGTCTATGAATTGGCGAAATCTGTCTGTCTGTCCGTCCGTCTGTCTGTCCGTCTGCACGGCGTCAACAATTTGCGTTTGGGTTTGCGTTTTTCTTTCATACCCTAAAGGGTACTTCTGTCAAAATTGGTAGGTTTGTAGATACTTGAATGTTCTATCCAACCAATTCAAAAATTTAGTGACCTTGACCTTGACTTCACGCTTCAGTGAACACACACTGTTTTTTGCCTTTAGGGTGACCACTTGCATACATGTATTGTTAATGTTAATGCAAAGCAATTCCGGTCTATAAATTGGTAAAATCCATCTGTCTGTTTGTCTGTCCATCTGTCCATCCATCCGCCGTCAACATTTTTCGTTTAGTTTGGTTTCTTTCATACCCTAAAGGGTACTTCTGTCAAAGTTGGTAGTTTTGTTGTAGATACTTGAATGTTCTATGCAACCAATACAAAAATTTAGTGATCTTGACTTTATGCTTCAGTGAACACACACTGTTTTTTTGCCTTTAGGGTGACCACTTGCATACATGTACTGTTAATGTTACCTTCTTTAAAATGGGATTTTAGACATACAGTGTCTGAGTTCTTCTCATCTGACATACTTTGGTGGTGACTTTGACCTTGATTTCACACTTCAGTGAACACAGACAGAGACTGTTTTTGCTTTTAGGGTGAACTCTTGCTTACTGTTACTGTAATATAACATACTTCAAACTTAGTCGAATTGTAAACATTCGTGAGCTCTTGCTGTCTGACACATACTTGGTGACCTTGACCTTGACTTGACTTCAGGCTTCAGTGAGTGAACACTGTTTTTCAGTGAACAGAATCTCAGATACCTTGTTAACTTTTATGAGGTCTTGCTCAGCCACGCGAAATTTTTTATCCTGGCCTTAATTTCACTGCTTCTGTATTCACGTTATGGAATACCGTACAATTGGCAATACGTAGTCAAGTCTTCTTGGACTTTGTTGCTGATAGGAGGATATCGACAACTCACAAAGGCATCTTTGCAATCTGGTCATACCATCCTTGACGGTTTCTTGTTTCTTTTTTTTTTTTTTTTTTTTTTGGTTTCGGTACATTTTCTCCTGCATTTTGACTGTCTTCCTTGTAAATTTTTAAAGTTTACATGTAGGTTTGGAAAAATCCAAACTGCCAGCTCGTGTTGCCTTCCATGAATACAAACAAATCTTCTAATGGGAACCCTCACTGACTATGTAACCTCTGTATAACTAATGGTTATACTCAGCAAGATTTATAGTGTATTTAACTTAACAACTTTTATGTAAAATAACTATTTCAGGTGAAAATCCAGGTGATCTAGTATGGGCCAAACTTGAAGGGTACCCTTGGTGGCCAAGCCTTGTGTGCAATCATCCAACATCAAATACACATTTCAAAAGTGATAAACGTGGAAAAAATCCACAAACACATGTCCAGTTCTTTGATGAACCAACAAGCAGGGCATGGATTAAAAACAAGTAAGTAAACTACATGAATATTAAACCATAGATTGCCAAAATATAATTAAAGGAATTGCACAGATATATCGCAGGTTTAAATTCATCCAAACCTTTAGGTCATGTTTGTTCTGTATGTAAAAGTATTTGTTGAGATGTTTAACCAGTGAAAGCAAAAAAGTGAATGAATTGCATGTGACAAGTTATGTGCAATAAATGGAACATAAATATGACATAAAAATACACAAAGTACTTATCGCGAACCTGATGGGTGAGATGTATCATTTCAGCTCTTATCAGAAACAAGAAACAGTTTGTTCCCACCTATCATATTCAAGATAGTTGTGCAATTTCAGAGAGAAAATATGATTAAGGAATTTGAGGAATAATGTCGGTATTAAGGGTATCTATATATCACTTGCAAAGGATAAACATTTTAAATAATTATACTGATCTAGTTTCATAATTTGACTGCAAACTATATGCCTCATATTTATCTATTGGTAAAACACTGTATACTCAAACATCTTTGTTAATAAATTATTATATCTGTTATAGAGCTCCTCTTAAAAATTGTAAGTCGAAGATTAAAGTTTTGTCGGGCTGGGACTCACCTAGGGGTGTTAGCCCAGCAGCACTCAACCCCCTTCCCAATGGCATCCCATATTCATTTCGGATCCTTTGATACAAAATAGTTTCATGCGGATGAAAATACAATTTACATACTCAAGTTATCTTCATAAAATATAACTTTTTAATTAAAAAAGTACGGGAAACCAGAGTCCAAGTACATTAATGTAGCTAGTAATGGAATGGACTATAGGGAAAAATGTTAATGTTGAACCCTGCCTTGGCTGTAACTTTGAACCATAAGGGATAGAGACTTCATATTTGACATGTATACTCAACTAATGAAGCTGTGACAAATGACACCAAGATTGATGGCCTTTTGACCTTGACAGTGACCTTCGCACTAATAATAACTTTTTGGACTTTGGTGCCTCAGGGGGCATTAGTTTTTCACAGCTTGATATTTTTGTAACGGACATGATACGGCGAGTCTTTTTTTAAGCATTGATATTACCGCGATGTTGATTTAAACTCAAATTTGTAATTCATAATTTCAACTCACCATAAAAATCATTATAGACTTCACACAATATACAGATTAACTTCATCTGAAAGAGAATTTTATTGCCGTTCTAATGGTATACATCATTATTAACTTGGTCATAAAATAAGTGCATTATGAAGATATCATCAACATGTGATATGGAATTTGCGTATCTTTCGACACGCGGGCAGGGTAAACTGGGGTTGCTACACGAGGGAGATACATCATTTCAACCCTTTCCTGAATGAGAATATTGAAATAGAAAAAATTATTACCTGGTAAATAAGTGCACCAGAGACTCACAACTAGTATCTATACAGGGTTGTAAATTAATGCTTCTTAAACAGAAGAGGTATCTTGTGAGATATAAAATGATGAATTACCTGTTGTGTAGCAGTTGTAAAACTGAGGAAGCATCTTTGGAATATTGCTCCTTTAATTGTTCATATATTAACATATTTGGAGAGAGTTAGAAAGCTTGGTAAATACTATGTGTTCTTCTAGTCATATAGTGACAATTTATTTTGTTTTACATACACCATATATAGCTAGGAACATTGTAAACAACATAATTCTATAAAACTTACCGGAATTCTTGTGAAGAATGTTGATAATTTAATTTATCTATTGAGAAAGAAGTTCACTATGTTTTATGAGTATATTTTATAAGTATGCAGAATAAACTGAAATTTTATGGAAAAGCGGTGCTCTCAATTGTCTTGGAACATGACAAAATTCAACAAAACTTGCAGAATTTAAAAGCATTATTTGTTGGATAATTTTTGTCTTTACAAGATTACTAGCATCTTGATAGATAGATATATTATTGTTTTACGTCGCGCCGGGAATATTTCATACATATGGCAACTACTAGCATCTTGAAAAATCCCAGTTCTTATACATGGTTTGAAAGGATGAAAGGCACGTTCATGATGTTGTTTACTGAATTAGACTATTTTTAAATTGATTATTTAGGTATATCAAGGCATTCAGTGGTGCAGATAATGATTTCAAGAAAGGCAGTCCATATTATTCCTTCAATAAAGATGTTGAGAAAGGTGTTATTCAAGCTAACAATGCAATGAAGCTAACTTTGGAGGATCGTTTGAATTTAGTGGTTGAACTTCAACCGTCAGAAGATGATGATGATGATGATATGGATTTGGATCGTATGTATAAAATAAAATTGTGTTTGATCCCAAGCTTTGAATTATAGGGGCCTAATCAATGAACTTCATATCCTACAATAGTATTCAAGTGTAAAGGAATTATTATCGTGTAAATGTGCATTTCAGCTGTTGCTAAGTGGTAAGTTGGTTTATTGGTGTTTTATGTTGTATTTAACATTTTTTAAGCTATATCCTGACATAGAAGCAAGAGTTAACCAACCTCTTAAACATACTAGCACCATCTTGAAATCGAACCTGTATCATCAGCACCTTAATGCTGGTGCATATTCATTATTCCTTATTTGTTAATTCTGTTGTATTACATGTATATAAATGGATATACATGTAGATATATATATATATATATATATATATATATATATATATATATATATATATATATATATAATGTGTGTATAATATAAGTGTAGTTTGAAAAGTCTTCTGATGTATAGATTTATCAGTGATTTATTTTTGTCAGCTGATATTTTTGATGATGAAATGGAAGAAACAGACAACAGTAAGGAAAATGAAGATGTAGAGCTTTCACCAAAGAAGGTAGACAATATATATAAATGCTTAAGAGAAAACTTGACTTTACCAAGAGCACATTGTCTATAGGCTGTGGGTGCAATTCAATATGGCAGCTTTATAATTTAGGAGTGTAATGCTTCATTGATGAAACAATAATTCCATTCTCAGACTTAATTAGCGAAACAGTACCTAAAATTGTATTTTCTGTATGAGATGTCTGTCTGATACAATCACTATTATGTTAGAAATTTTATTACCAAATATCAAAGAGATGCGTCTACATTCAAGTTAAGGTTTTAAAAATTATTTCTCCTAAGGAGTTATCTTTCTTGACTTCGTTATTTTTACAGACTTTTTTTTTTTTTTTTTTACAGAACTTTATCTTGTTATTAATTCTGTTACTACTGGTATTTTTACTGATTGCGGAATGAATTTATTAGATATGTATAACAAACTTAGTGGTTAATTAAGAAATATTCAAATAAATGTGATATTTGGGATGCATGGGTTTGGTGATCCAATCAGTAGTGTAGCCCACAGTATAAGAAAAAAGTCAGGTTCCAGGAAATCATATTTCAAATCTTTCTATGAAGAATATTAAAACAAATGAATTGTTGGCCTTCATCTTATCATGATTTGTATTGTATCACGAATCCATTGATTTTGGAGCTTTTAAACAAATAATTTTCCATAAAATGAATGACTTTTTTTCCCAAATTTCAGTTAAAGCATTCCCAAACTTACATATACCAACTGTATGCATCAACAGAACTGAAACTCTTACAACTTGGAATCAGATGAAACCTTTGAAATAGGTGACCAGCCTTCACCTTACTCAGATCCTATACATCCCCCAAAACTGTGTCCCCAATTCTTGCAGCTTTTTTGGCATTATTTTTCTCCCCAAACAAGATTAATGATGTATCAAATTTGATAATAAAGCCTTTAGTTGTAAATAAGAACTGATTCCAAGGGATTTGCAAGCAAATGCACATACAATTTTTCTATTTTTTCTAATTCAGATTGTGTTATGAACATTCTGACAATTTGTTAGTAGTTTTGCCACACCATCATTGCATTTTATTTTATTCTTTTACTTTCACTATGTTTGTCAAACTCAAAATTTTGAAATAAGTGCTAGAAATTAAATGATAATAAAAAGATAGGGAAAACAAAACAAAATGCACTTTGTATAGTTCTGTTTCCTACCATCTGACTATAAAAAAAGGTTTTGAAAGTTTTTCAAAAATTTTTCCCTTTTCTGGTATATTTTTTTTCTTTGTTTTTTTTTTTATCATTTTAATTATGTTCCTTATTCTAAACAAATGGCAAAATATTTTAACATACATTTATTTGTCTTACTTTAACTATATGTTTTATTCCTCATTTTAGGTACATGTTTTCTATATAATTTATTACACACCAGTAATAAGTGTTTATTAAATTTAACTTGCAAAAGAGATATGAAAAAAGAAACATAAATGGAGAGTTGGTAAATGCAAGATACAGGATTTTATAAGATTCATCGATTATTTATTTGGTTTTTTTTTTCTAGAATCCAATGCCATATTTGTTTTAGGGTCATTGGGTTAAGAATGTCAGTTGCATGGAAATGATACCATACTTTGTTTTAGCTAATAAAAATTCAAAAGAAATAAATTTGAAACCACCTTCTTGAATTCATCAGGTGACCTCTGTATTTTAAGCAACATTGCTTCAGTCTATTTTGGCCCTTCAAATTTTTACCAGGTTTTAAGATCAATATTAACTACTGGATACAAGTATTGTACACTCATATGCCGATTGCATATTTAGCATAAAATTTAGAACAGTACAATTTTTTTTTCTTTCAATGAAAATGGCGTTTACTGCATGACAACAACTACTGCTTTTCAGTGGTGCTGCTTTTTTTTTTTTTTTTCTATTTTCACGACAAAAAGTTACTCTGTCAACTTAATGAGAACAGATGCAAGCATTTGACAATATATTCATACTTGCCATATTTCTCCAAGGCCATTCTAGGATTTTTTTTCTGGGACAGATGACATATGTCTGGGATATATTTCACCAAATTCAAGGACACTTTCTTGGATGATTTTTGGAACATATTCCATGTGTAAAATAAATACAAAATATAGTTTTTATCTTTATTCTGTCTGTCTGTCAGTCCGTCTTTCCAAAAAAAACCACTTTAACCTTGGTCAGAACTTTTTAACCATAAGATGTAGGGCCTTCATATTTGGCATGTGTGTCCCTAATTGCAATACCTTTCCATCGGTACCAAAATTTTTATCATGTGACCATGGTCTTTGACCTACTTCAATGTAACTTTTTTACAGTAAGACGTAGGGCCTTCATATTTGGCATGTGTGTCTGTAGACATGCACAACCATGACAATATTTTACAAATCACTGCTACCTTACTGATAGAACCCTAAAAGCAGAGGACCACAATTCTCGGAATTTGCTTGTTTATGTTGTTACAAGACCACTTTCTGGGAGCTTTATAATCGCTTCATTGTATCAATCAAATCGAATCCCCACCTGACCGTCAGACAAATCCAATAAAATTCGCTTCTGTCCAGTAAATTTTCGTATTTTCCGTACCGATTGTCCGGTATCGCATACGTGACCGATTTCGTTCATTTCGCTCTACAACTGCATTACCGCTTTACACTAAGCTCGTGCTGCGGACATCGTGATATTCATTATGTATTTCAAAATAAAGTACGTGGAGGGAACCGTCCCAGGGGAGCCAATGAACGAAAGAATAAAAAAAAAAAGAATGTCAATTGAAGAGAGGGTGAAAAAAAAATAATACAAGCAATTACAAGAGGGTAGCCATAGGCTACATTGCGAGTGACGGTACCAAGTCATGCTCCATCTGTACAACATTTTTTTTCCAAAAAATCAAAACTATCCCATTCTGGGCAAACAAGTTATTGTAATTAAAAGATGCAGTAATACGAGGGTCAGTACAGTTATTGAAATGATGATGACATGGAGCTTTTTGCCGAATTATATGTAGACACAAATCATGATGAATTTTGTGATGGCTTTAAAAGGAAGCGAAGTGAAGTCTGGAAGGACTTTTTCATATTTTGAAGAGCGTCATACATGCACATGTAGAAATAAATCTAACCAGAGGTCTTTTCAATTTTATATGTTGAGTGCGTTTTTTTGTCAGTCAGGTGAAAATTCATTCGGTCAGGTATATCCTACAGACTTACCAGACCGAATGTCCTGTAAATCAAAAGTAAGTTTCACTAACACTGTTGTATGTAAAGTATTTAACAGTAATCACAATCAAGATACACACTCGGGTAACGACATGCTGATCTTGTTTCCCAAATCTCGCTCACAATGAGACTTCTATAAACAAAAGGATGATATTTTTTCATGAACTCCTGGATGAAAACAAATTTACAGGAATAGTGGTGTCCTGCCGAGATACATTTTCGAGAATGAATTTTCCCAGACTTTAGTGTCCCGCCGGGATGTATGGCATGTATGTATATTCAGAATGCATTTTTTAATTGATTTATAATCCCGAACTGGCAATGAATTCTGATGTGTAGAGAACAACTATAAACTGAATAAGCCCATCAAACTTCAACCGGAGGGTGTAGATATTATTTATTTCTGGTTATCAACTATCTGTGCATGTTTGCAGATGACCAATTATAGCAGTCATTGTTAGCTGTCGTAAGAAAGAACATGTTTCATAATGATACTCAGAGCAGTTATTGAAATGTATCCAAATCTATATACTTGAGTTAAGCAATAGGGTGAGCAAGAAATTCTTTTAATTCCATTTGTGTATCTCATATTTTAAATGAAAGCATAATTCTGATTAAATGACTGATGTAAGATGTTATTTAATGATGATCAATGTAATCCACCAACGGTCAAAACATATGACAAATATTTATATCAGTTTCACACAGATTTGGCAGTCGTGTGATAAGCTCAATGTAAATGATGAAGAAATGGCACCCATATATAAAATTGAGGCTTAGTATGTGTCACATTTCTCCAATTGTGTTGCAAATGGCAAAATATGACAAATGTGTATGGCAGTGTGAGGTCATTCCTGGCGATACACACTGCTATTGTATAGTAAGAGAATGAAATCTTATAACAGTAGTTGAAGAATTATGATATTTCATATTACTCCAGTTAGAACAGCATTACATTCATTTTAATGAAGGTTTTAATAATGTACCATTTATTTAGACACCAGCTAAGTGTTCTCCAGGGAAGTCGCCAGCAAAGTTCAGGAAATCTGCCAGAAAACCAAAACCAAAGAGACGACGTATTGTAGAAAGTCACAGTGGTGATGAAGATTCAGGTTTGCACTGCGTTTAACATGATACTAAAGTAATTGTAAGCTTACCAAGAGTTAGTTTGACACTGCAGACTTTTATTATTCATAGCTATAACAGCAACATTGTGAAGATGGCAAGTTAAAATTAAGGATCAGAATTTTTTTTTTCTTTTTTGGATGAGGCAGTGAAAATCAAGGTCCTGTCATGGTAGGTTTGGCATATAAAAGATCCCCCTCTACTTCATGTAGGTCTGTTGCAGAGGTAGTAATTTCTATGCAGTACATCTGACAAATTCTGTCACCATATGTATGAGATAGCTGTAGAGTGAAGTAAAAAAAAAATTAATCATTTCTTGAATGTATATATTTGTAGAAGAAGAATTCAAGCCTCATTCTGAATCAGAGTCTGACGACGCTAGTAGTGGAGTGGATGAAAATGATGTATCTGATATTGAGTCAGAATCAGAGATTGACTCTCCTGTCAAAGTAAGAAGTAGCTGTAAATTCTATCAAACTTCTAAAAGAATCACAAAATCTTGTCAGTAAAACTAGCATAAAACAGGGTTATGTTCGACATTTGGATCTTTGGAGCCTACATACTGGTTCCTGACTTAAGATTTTAACGCAAATATGTTGTAACCAAAGAGTCCACAATTAAATATTACAGGGTGGTCACTAACTCAAGATAACGCAGAAAAAATGCCGAGAAAGAATTTCTTGCAGGATACAGACCAAACCGTTAGGGCTAGGACTGTCAAACTTGGTACCTTTACTCTTTATGTCAAGACAAAGACACCTATTGTCTTTCAAAGGTCAGAGTTCAAAGGTCAAGTTCGTAGTACCACTTGGTAGAAAACCCTTCTAGGCATGATACCGATCAAACTGTTGGGGCTAAGACTCTCAAACTTGGTACACATACTCCTCATGCCAAGACAAAGATGCCTACTTTTCTCAAGGTCAGAAGTCAAAAGTCATAGTTGTAATATTACTTGGAAGGAAACCCTTGTAAACAGGATATAGCCCAAACTGTTGGGGCTAGGCCTGTTGATCTTGGTACACTTACTCCTTATGCTAAGACAAAGATGCTTATTGTTTTTCAAGGTCAGAGGTGAAGGTTGTAGTACTACTTGGTTAGAAAACCTTGTAGGCATGATACAGAATGAACTATTGGGGATGGAACAATTTAAGAGGGATAATGTTTCCATACTTTTGAAATCATTTCCTTCAAACTAAGTGACGGGGGTATTATGCCACGCTAGGCATTGCTCTTGATTTATATGCATGCGTGTGTGCATGTATTTCATTAGGGAAAACCTATATGAATCAGGGAATTTCATTCACTAGAATCTGTGGCCACTTTAACTATACAATTCATTTGTAAATGGCATGAAAAAGCAAATTTTGAAACTCGTATAGTAATATAATATTTAATTTGAACCATAAATAGCCAGTACCAGAGCGTATGAGACATGATAAACAGAATTTATCTCTATGGTTTGTTGGTGATAGAGAAATTCACCAACCCAGATGTCTCGCAAATTTAGTCTTAAGTCGAAGCTTGCCGAGACCTTGACAAGTTAAGTTGGTATGAGGGCTCTTATATTTGTCTATCACCACCAGACTCTAGTGATTGATTATTTTTTTTCTCTGTTTCCATTTTCTATTTAATTTGAGCACGTTATTCTTTTTTAGAGCTAGTCAGTCTAAATAACATGTCATAAGTATTAAAACATTATGACATCATAAAACAATGGACACATGCAGTCTTATCATCAGCGCCCCTATAGATAACAACATCTATCCCTATGACATTACTCAGACCATATTTATCCTGTAAGTCATCAGCCCCCCTATTGATAACAACATCTATCCTGATGACATTACTCAGAGCATATTTATCCTGTAAATCATCAGCCCCCCTATTGATAACAACATCTATCCCTATGACATTACTCAGAGCATATTTATCCTGTAAATCATCAGCCCCCCTATTGATAAGAACATCTATCCCTATGACATTACTCAGAGCATATTTATCCTGTAAATCATCAGCCCCCCTATTGATAACAACATCTATCCCTATTACATTACTCAGAGCATATTTATCCTGTAAAACATCAGCCCCCCCCCCCCCTATTGATAACAACATCTATCCCTATGACATTACTCAGACCATATTTATCCTGTAAAACACCCGCCCCCCCCCCCCCCCCTATTGATAACAACATCTATCCCTATGACATTACTCAGACCATATTTATCCTGTAAATCATCAGTCCCCCTATTGATAACAACACCTATCCCTATGACATTAATCAGAGCATATTTATCCTGTAAATCATCAGCCCCCCTATTGATAACAACATCTATCCCTATGACATTACTCAGAGCATATTTATCCTGTAAATCATCAGCCCCCCTATTGATAACAACATCTATCCCTGTGACATTACTCAGACCATAAGCCCCCCTATTGATAACAACATCTATCCCTATGACATTACTCAGAGCATATTTATCCTCTAAATCATCAGCCCCCCTAGAGATAACAACATCTATCCTTATGACATTACTCAGGGCATATTTATCCTGTAAATCATCAGCCCCCTATTGATAACAACATCTATCACTATGACATTACTGAGAGCATATTTATCCTATAAATCATCAGCCCCCTATTGATAACAACATCTATCCCTATGACATTACTCAGAGCATGTTTATCCTGTAAATCATCAGCCCCCCTATTGATAACAACATCTATCCCTATGACATTACTCAGACCATATTTATCCTGTAAAACATCAGCCCCCCCTATTGATAACAACATCTATCCCTATGACATTAATCAGAGCATATTTATCCTGTAAAACATCAGCCCCCCCTATTGATAACAACATCTATCCCTATGACATTACTCAGAGCATATTTATCTTGTAAATCATCAGCCCCCCTATTAATAACAACATCTATCCCTATGACATTACTCAGACCATATTTATCCTGTAAATCATCAGTCCCCCTATTCATAACAACATCTATCCCTATGACATTACTCAGAGCATATTTATCCTGTAAATCATCAGCCCCCTATTGATAACAACATCTATCCCTATGACATTACTCAGACCATATTTATCCTGTAAATCATCAGTCCCCCTATTGATAACAACATCTATCCCTATGACATTACTCAGAGCATATTTATCCTGTAAATCATCAGCCCCCTATTGATAACAACATCTATCCCTATGACATTACTCAGACCATATTTATCCTGTAAATCATCAGCCCCCTATTGATAACAACATCTATCCCTATGACATTACTCAGAGCATATTTATCCTGTAAAACATCAGCCCCCCCCACCCCCCCCCCACCCCCTATTGATAGCAACATCTATCCCTATGACATTACTCAGCATATTTATCCTGTAAATCATCAGCCCCCCTATTGATAACAACATCTATCCCTTTGACATTACTCAGACCATATTTATCCTGTAAATCATCAGTCCCCCTATTGATAAGAACATCTATCCCTATGACATTACTCAGAGCATATTTATCCTGTAAATCATCAGCCCCCCTATTGATAATAACATCTATCCCTATGACATTACTCAGACCATATTTATCCTGTAAATCATCAGTCCCCCTATTGATAACAACATCTATCCCTATGACATTACTCAGAGCATATTTATTCTGTAAATCATCAGCCCCCTATTGATAACAACATCAATCCCTATTACATTACTCAGAGCATATTTATCCTGTAAATCATCAGCCCCCCTATTGATAACAACATCAATCCCTATTACATTACTCAGAGCATATTTATCCTGTAAATCATCAGTCCCCCTATTGATAACAACATCTATCCCTATAACATTATTCAGAGCATATTTATCCTGTAAATCATCAGCCCCCCTATTGATAACAACATCTATCCCTATGACATTACTCAGAGCATATTTATCCTGTAAATCATCAGCCCCCTATTGATAACAACATCTATAACTATGACATTACTGAGAGCATATTTATCCTATAAATCATCAGCCCCCCTATTGATAACAACATCTATCCCTATGACATTACTCAGAGTATGTTTATCCTGTAAATCATCAGCCCCCCCCCCCCTATTGATAACAACATCTATCCCTATGACATTACTCAGACCATATTTATCCTGTAAATCATCAGCCCCCCTATTGATAACAACATCTATCCCTATGACATTACTCAGACCATATTTATCCTGTAAAACATCAGCCCCCCCCCCCTATTGATAACAACATCTATCCCTATGACATTACTCAGAGCATATTTATCCTGTAAATCATCAGCCCCCCTATTGATAACAACATCTATCCCTATGACATTACTCAGACCATATTTATCCTGTAAATCATCAGTCCCCCTGTTGATAAGAACATCTATCCCTATGACATTACTCAGAGCATATTTATACTGTAAATCATCAGCCCCCCTATTGATAACAACATCTATCCCTATGACATTACTCAGACCATATTTATCCTGTAAATCATCAGTCCCCCTATTGATAAGAACATCTATCCCTATGACATTACTCAGAGCATATTTATCCTGTAAATCATCAGCCCCCCTATTGATAACAACATCTATCCCTATTACATTACTCAGAGCATATTTATCCTGTAAAACATCAGCCCCCCCCCTATTGATAACAACATCTATCCCTATGACATCACTCAGACCATATTTATCCTGTAAAACATCAGCCCCCCCTATTGATAACAACATAACAACATCTATCCCTATGACATTACTCAGACCATATTTATCCTGTAAATCATCAGTCCCCCTATTGATAACAACACCTATCCCTATGACATTAATCAGAGCATATTTATCATGTAAATCATCAGCCCCCCTATTGATAACAACATCTATCCCTATGACATTACTCAGAGCATATTTATCCTGTAAATCATCAGCCCCCCCCCCCCCCTATTGATAACAACATCTATCCCTGTGACATTACTCAGACCATAAGCCCCCGTATTGATAACAACATCTATCCCTATGACATTACTCAGAGCATATTTATCCTCTAAATCATCAGCCCCCCTAGAGATAACAACATCTATCCTTATGACATTACTCAGGGCATATTTATCCTGTAAATCATCAGCCCCCTATTGATAACATCATCTATCACTATGACATTACTGAGAGCATATTTATCCTATAAATCATCAACCCCCCTATTGATAACAACATCTATCCCTATGACATTACTCAGAGCATGTTTATCCTGTAAATCATCAGCCCCCCTATTGATAACAACATCTATCCCTATGACATTACTCAGACCATATTTATCCTGTAAAACATCAGCCCCCCCTATTGATAACAACATCTATCCCTATGACAATCAGAGCATATTTATCCTGTAAAACATCAGCCCCCCCTATTGATAACAACATCTATCCCTATGACATTACTCAGAGCATATTTATCTTGTAAATCATCAGCCCTCCTATTAATAACAACATCTATCCCTATGACATTACTCAGACCATATTTATCCTGTAAATCATCAGTCCCCCTATTGATAACAACATCTATCCCTATGACATTACTCAGAGCATATTTATCCTGTAAATCATCAGCCCCCTATTGATAACAACATCTATCCCTATGACATTACTCAGACCATATTTATCCTGTAAATCATCAGTCCCCCTATTGATAACAACATCTATCCCTATGACATTACTCAGAGCATATTTATCCTGTAAATCATCAGCCCCCTATTGATAACAACATCTATCCCTATGACATCACTCAGACCATATTTATCCTGTAAATCATCAGCCCCCCTATTGATAACAACATCTATCCCTATGACATTACTCAGAGCATATTTATCCTGTAAAACATCAGCCCCCCCCCCCACCCCCTATTGATAGCAACATCTATCCCTATGACATTACTCAGAGCATATTTATCCTGTAAGTCATCAGTCCCCCTATTGATAAGAATATCTATCCCTATGACATTACTCAGAGCATATTTATCCTGTAAATCATCAGCCCCCCTATTGATAACAACATCTATCCCTTTGACATTACTCAGACCATATTTATCCTGTAAATCATCAGTCCCCCTATTGATAAGAACATCTATCCCTATGACATTACTCAGAGCATATTTATCCTGTAAATCATCAGCCCCCCTATTGATAATAACATCTATCCCTATGACATTACTCAGACCATATTTATCCTGTAAATCATCAGTCCCCCTATTGATAACAACATCTATCCCTATGACATTACTCAGACCATATTTATTCTGTAAATCATCAGCCCCCTATTGATAACAACATCAATCCCTATTACATTACTCAGAGCATATTCATCCTGTAAATCATCAGCCCCCCTATTGATAACAACATCAATCCCTATTACATTACTCAGAGCATATTTATCCTGTAAATCATCAGTCCCCCTATTGATAACAACATCTATCCCTATAACATTATTCAGAGCATATTTATCCTGTAAATCATCAGCCCCCTATTGATAACAACATCTATCTCTATGACATTACTCAGAGCATATTTATCCTGTAAATCATCAGCCCCCCTATTGATAACAACATCTATCCCTATGACATTACTAAGACCATATTTATCCTGTAAGTATAAGGTAGATCTCTGATGAGGAACATCTTGTGTAGTGTTTCAGATTGCCATTGGTCATAGACCAGTAAAATCCAAAATGTCTGATTAAAATCCATTATAACAGATGCCAAAATTACCTAAATCTGTACGACAGAGAAGACAGACTTACTGATAATTTTTATCAATCAATTAAAACTCTTAAACTTATGAAGGTAGTGTTTGATCTAAATGTGGATGCTGATGATAATGTGTTACAATGTTTGTCTAGTTTTTCATTATGAATGTATTTGTTAATGTAATGAATAACAAGTATGAAGAATTATATGTCCCATTTTTTAGAAACCAGTTAATGATAGAAAACGTAAAAGACCACAATCAAAGACTAACTCTACACCATGGAGACCATCCAAAGAGAGTCACAGTGGTACCAATACTAAAGAAAAAGAGGAATCCCCCAAATCCAAAACATCACCACCATCTGCTGAAATGTCCTTTTCCAAGTCAAGTTTTACCCCCTCTGTTGGGGAGAAGACGAAGTCAAAACTTGCCATGTTCTCGGCAACAGACGTAGTGAGATTAAATTTTAACGATTACCCCAAAAAATGTGTGGGAATGAGTGTTTCAGTGGTCAACATGTAAAGCTTGTCATTAGAAGATCTTCGTATCATATCTCATTGTGGCCATTAGATTTTTGCATTATGTTCTTTAGACAAGGCAATTATCCATATTGTCCTCATCTGCTTATCTTTAAATCAGTACAACTTTAGCAGGGATATTAATCTATGATGGGTCGGTATCCCTTCAAAGCTGTGTCTAACTATTCTCTGCTTATCACCATAGAAACCAAGAATGAGCTCCACTCTTACCAGCCTACATGGGATGGAGCAGGATTTAATCAAAATAATTAAATAGATATGAGAACAAGTAAAGAAAATCTCAAAAGTCAACATGTGTCTCTTTACATGTAATTGTCTTTCCTAAGGAAAGCAATCGCTGCAAGACATTTTAGAAATTGATATTGTGAAATAAGTAAAATATTAACTAACAATAACCGAAACATCCTATACTTCATTGATGATTATAAAATGCAATTATACTTCTTCACTCACTCTGAATAAAATGATCAGAAAATCGAATAGTTGAGTAGGGTCTCACCATGTTAGCATATGAATAAAAAAAAAATTCCTTGATTTATAGGAGAGTACTGGTGGTCTAAAAGGGGCAGAGCAAGAAGCTAACTTCCCTCATCTGAAGCTGGAATTTCTTCAGCCAGAGAAAATCAAGTATGTAGCAACTAAATGACTGGAAATAAACTTTTGTGATTTCCATTTAACTTTTATTTGTTTCCAACTTGTAAAACTGGATGGGACAAAAGGTTTCCACTTTATCCATATTATTATCCATATTATTGTCTGTCATAATTCGGTTTCTAAACTTTTGCTGCCATCTGTCTGTTACACATCGGTTTCTAAAGTTTCCACTGCCATCTGTCTGTCACACATCGGTCTCTAAAGTTTCTGCTGCCATCTGTCTGTCACACTTCGGTTTTCTAAAGTTTCCACTGCCATCTGTCACACTTCAGTTTTCTAAAGTTTCCACTGCCATCTGTCTGTCACACTTCGGTTTTCTAAAGTTTCCACTGCCATCTGTCTGTCAACATCAATTTCTGAATTTTTATGGCTGCCATCTTCACAGAAATTGAAATGAAACTCACTGTAGTGCTTTAGTGTGAGTGTGAGTTTCAGATCAAGTTTAACTTTGGAATTGTTGACCCACTTTTGCCTGAGTTATTGCCCTTTACAGAATTTCAGTTTTCTGGCTTATTCTGTCATGTTTATAGATATTAACATAAAATTGCAGTGGAGCTTAAGTGAGATACAGATCAGGAATACTTCTGTGTGAAGATTGGTTGGGGTCTGGTACTGCTTCAGAAACTTAAATTAGTTCCTTTTTGGGGGTGAGGGTGTTTGTTAGCTTGCTTTTTTTAAAAGCCCCAGATCGTTAGATCGAGGACTTATTGTTTTTGTCCTGTCTGTTTTTGTTCCCCGCTTTCCGTCTGTCTGTCTATCCGTCTGTCTGTCACAAAACTTTAACCTTGGTCATAACATTTTAACCATAAGACACAGGGCCTTCATATTTGGCATGTTCCTAATTGCAATACCTTTTCTTTGGTATGAAAATTTTCTTATCATATGACTTTGCCCATGACCTTTGACCTACTTCAGTGTAACTTTATTAACCGTAAGACGTAGTTCCTTCATATTTGGCATGTGTGTCCCTAATTGTAATACCTTTCCATTGGTACCAAGGTTTTTCATCATATGACCTTGACCGTGACCTTTGACCTACTTCAATGTATCTTTCCAACATTGAGATGTAGAGCCTCCATATTTTGCATGTGTATTTGTAGACATGCACAACCATGATTGTGTGTCACAGATCACTGCACCCTCACTGAAAAAACCCCCAAAGCAGGGCACAATTCCCTGAATTTGCTTGTTTTGTTTGTTTGTCTGTCTGTCTGTTGTCATCTTTAACTTTGGCTATAACTTTTGAACTGTGAGGGATAGAGACTTCGTAATTGAGATACATACTCAACTAATGAAGCTCTTTCAAATGACACCAAGGACGATGACCTTTGACCTTGACAATGACCTTCACGCTGAAAATAACTTTTGAACCATGAGGGTTAGAGACTTTATATTTGACATGCGTACTCAACTAATGAAGCCCTTTCAAATGACACCAAGGTCAATGTCATTTTACCTTGACAATGAACTTTACGCTAAAAATAATTTTTTTGACTTGGTGCAGCCGAGGGCATTAGTGTTTCACAAACACAGCTTGTTGGTTTTTTGTTTTTTTTGCATTTATATCATTGACTGCAATTTCCAATTGACATCTTAAGAGATATATTTTGATTATAGAGATGCAAATGGCAAGAAGAAGAGTGATCCAGATTATGACCCTAAAACACTCTACGTTCCTGAAACTTTCAAAAACAATCAGACTCCAGTGAGTATTATAGTCATCGCATTTCTTTATATGGTTGAACAAATAAGTACTCTCTTTATTATGCTTCAGTATTGACAGATTGCGACATTTGTGTTCGGTTTATCTGTTGCTCTACTAGAGGTTTACTTTAATTTTGTCTTTACTTAAATACTTGCGTGAAAAAGACTAAGACTTGTAAGCTCTTGTAAGAACCTGTTACCTTCAATTACAAATTTAATCTTCTTACAGTGTCTGAATGTCATTAATCCACTGTTCATCTTGCATTCTTGGTTCAGGGTAAAAATTTTCAGGATTAAAGCTTGGAAAACTGATCAGTGTTCTGTCTTATGAAATGGCAAGAAGTCCAGTGTCAAAGTAAATACTGACACAGAAATGATGCATTAGTCAGACTTTGTTTTAGGAATTGGGCCGGGCCAGTCAAATTCAGGGATCGCTACACCCTTTACATAGTATCTTTGTGATGTATCAATTAAATTCATGTTTGACGGGCTATTTATTTATGACATACTGGGTAAACTGTGTCAAAAGGTGCAATGTTAGGTAGGGGTGGGTATTGCAAGTGAAAATGATATTGTGATATATTGTGATATTTCATTTTGATATTGCAATATATTGCAAAAAAGAGCCTTATAAGAAAATCAAGGCAAATTTTATTGAAATTAATTGAAAAGTAACAATCTATTGTTGGATAAGTAGTTGGTATGCACAACAGGACCTAACAGAACTACAAATAACAAAATGTGAGTGCTTTCTCATTGCAAAACAATAACAAAATGACTAGAGGGAACTAAATAAAAGTGCATGACTAGATAAAACATTAAATGACTTGACAACCTCATAATTGGGATCCGCCTTGTTGTTGTTGTTGTTGTTATTACAAAATTAAAACCTTAACGGACAACATTTCCTGGGAAATTTATGACCATTATTACTTCAGCACTTACCTACGAAACAGATCGTAAAGATGTGAATCAATGCATTGATTTTTTTATTTAAATCCCATAAAATTTGCAGTGCCTCAAATCATTAGCACAATTGATTGCAATTGAATGTTGGTACACCGAATCTGTTTCACAGTACCCGGTTTCACAATTATCTGTTTTAATTTCGTATCCTGTGATAGCCGACGAATGCGACATGTTCAAGTGCATTTACGTCACTTTAAATATGGATTTTAGCGACGTTTTCTTATGTTTTATATATATAGTCAAATATCGATATCTAATGTTGATATCACGGTATATTATCGCCACGGGAAATATTGCAATATATCGATATACCAGTAATATCGCACACCCCTAATGTTAGGCATTTGTCAATCGGTCAGTTGGAATATTCTCAAATTGGTTCTGAATAGTTTCAATAGAATTAGTATTTCAGATTTGATTAAGTGTTAATAATGTACTATTTCCAGGCAATGAGGCAGTGGTGGGAGCTCAAGTCCCAGTTATTTGATTCAGTGCTCTTCTTTAAGGTATTTGGTCTATTCGTTACACCGAATCACTTTGTATTTGGGATAGTATCTGACATAAAGTAATTGTTACGGCATCAAATTCCATAGAGACTGGTCTAAAAATCAAGGAAATGAATGGTCCAAAAAATGGCATTTACAGAGGAAATTTGCGATATCGCAATAATTTTATGTCAGATACCATCCCAAATGGGAAATTACTCTTTTTAATGAAAAGACTCAGAGTAACAGATAAATTGTATTGGTATTATATATCATGAGATTTTAAGCATCAACTAGGAATTTTCATTTGGAAAAAAAAATTTGAGAAAATCAGAAGAAAATTAGAAGTTATTAATCATTACATGCAAAGTTCTTGAATTTAAATTCATGTACTCCATATGTGACTATAGAATTGTATAACTTGTTTTGTAGTTTATATCATTATACCCCCGCAAACGAAGTTTAGAGGGGTATATTTGAATCACCTTGTCGATCTGTCAGTCTATCTTTCTGTCTGTATATCTGTCCAGAAAACTTTAACCTTGGCCATAATTTTTGAACCAAATGAGATGGGGTCTTCATAATACATGTGCATTCCTTGTGGCAAGACCTTTCTGTAAGTACCAAAATTTTTGACCTCATGACCTTGAGCCAATCTGATTAAAACCATATCTTTATTCTGCTTCTCTATTTGTACCATTGCGGATAAAGATCTGGCGAAACTCTGTAAGGGGTCATGTTCTGGTGAACTTTGATTTTCAGCCAATCAGTGGATCAGCTACAAACTCCTAGGAATGAAATTAACATCCACAGCATGCGTGACCCACAAGGTAGTTTTTGAACAGTGTTTGTTACATATTGCATCACTATCACGTGCCTAGCCGAGTCATTGGTTGGCTTTGGGAAATAATGGTTTCGGTGACTGAAACGTCATCAGAGTTCATCAGAACATGACCCCTTATGGAGTTTCGCCAGATCTTTATCCGCAATGGGACAAATGGAGAAGCGGAATAAAGATATGGTTTTAATCAGATTGGACCTTGACCCCTACATTTAAGTTATTTTTAAACCAAAAGAGATGGGGTCTTCATACAATACATGTGTATTCCTTGTAGGAAGACCTTTCTGTTGGTATCAAAATTTTTTACCCTGTGACCTTGACCTTGAAATTTGACTTACCTTTGAAAAACTTTAACCTTAGCCATAATTTTTAAACCAAAAGAGATGGGGTCTTCACACTACAATGTGTATTCCTTGTAGGAAGACCTTTCTATCAGTTCCAAAATTTTTTACCTACTTTTGAAAAACATGAACCTTAGCCATAACTTTTGAACCAAAAGAAATGGGGCCTTCATACTAAATATGTGAATTCCTTGTAGCAAGACCTGTCTGTCGATATCAGAATCTTTGACCTCGTGACCTTCATCTCGATCTTTGCCCCACTTCAAATTTTGTTCCCGCGGGAGGTATTGGTCCTGTTAGGACAGTTCTACTTCTAATTGTTCTCCATTCTAAAGCACCATGACTGAAAGAATTTAAAAAAAAAAAAAAAAAGAACATTTCATATCATGTTAAGATTGTGTTTGCAAAAAGTCAATGTTTGTTTAATGTGTGTTTGCAAAAAGTCAGTGTTTGTGTAATGTGATTTAAGCACTTATTATTATTAGTCCTATATGGTCAGAATTATTTCATGTACATGTTTTAAAATTGCATTGCATAATTTGAAAGGTATGAGAAAAAGAATCTTACATGTGTATGACATGAAGGAAATCTAATTTCTCAAAAATAGGTTTGTGTTTATGGTTTCTACATTTTTCAGTTGTATTTTAAACCAAGTCACAAACTTCATGCAGGAATTGGTTGCACTTGTATCATGTGCTGAACCTGCTGTAGATTGAACTTATATCTTTAGTTTTACCATCGGCAGTGTTTGTTTTCATTTGTTTATATATTACTTGATCTCTAATGTACTTAATCAGCATTATTTATCTCTCTTCAGATGGGAAAATTCTATGAGCTTTTCCACATGGACGCAGTAGTAGCAGTGAATGAATTAGGTCTCATTTATATGAAGGTAAATTTCATTCTTAACCTTGCATCAACCAAAAGAGATTGTTATACCCCCCACAACAAAGAAGATGGGTGGGAGTTCTATTGGAATAACCATGTCTGTCTGTCCATCCAGCGTTGGTAGACATGACTGTCCTTGTCCATGCATACATTGTATTTGAATCTATACAATGTAAGGAAATAAGTAAAAGACTCCAGAATCGTCAAAGATTTCGTTGTGATTGAAAGTGTGCATGTACAAAGTAATTATGATATCATTTACTTGTTGATTTTATGTACAAAGTTTTTAATATCATATCGCAGACAAGTGTCAATCTGGTCCTTTTATGTATCATCACTCCTAGTGATGTCGAAATACTCTGGAATTTGTCAGGCTTTGGTCTGACAGACTTCCAGTTTTTGTCAGAATGAACTGAATTTTGTCAGACCACTTTTTTCATGCTCCCACCATTGTAAATGACTATGTTTTGTGTAATCCTCTTTAGAATATGATATATGCTTGTATAGTGCTATAAAACAAAGTGTAATGTAGGTTTTATCAAATCTTACAGTTCTTGAAGAAAGTGCACAGTACAGTTTCATACTCTACATCATTGATCAGTGTATGACGCTGCTAAGAATTTCATGTTAATCAAACATTGACATAAATTCATAACTTCAGTATTTGGTGTCGATTCTTTAGTTATATATTTTTTGTCTGAGATGAGCCAAGACAGACCATTTTACCAGCTTTGTTGAAAAGTTTTGTCTGGTCTACTGTCCTTATATCTTGCTGATTTTGATATTTTTTTCTTTTTTCTGTTCCAAATCATCAGTCCTCTTAGCCTTACCTTTATTTGACCAAGACATTGGCTATTTGGCTGCCATTGTGATTCTTGTGGCAAAGTTTTTCGATCACCAAACCTTTTTTTTTTTTTTTTTTTTTTTTTTTTTTTTTTTTTTTTTTTGTCCATTGGTCCAACTGGTTTAACCAATTTCGACATCACCGCATTCTGGTCCATTTCAACATTATTCCTGTGAATACTGTCATTCTGGTGATTCTGTGTATTGATTTATAGTTTTAAACACAATGTATGTATCATGTTTTTCCGACTTTCTTTCCCTGATTCACAGATTGTAGTTTAATATTGATAAACTTTCTTTAATACAGTTTTGATAAAATAAAACTGAACATTCTTGGCATTTGCCAGGTAAAATTGTAAAATAAAGGTGAAAATGCTGCAGTCAGATGAAACTCTGTTCTGGATCTTTGACAATGCTGATGACTCAACTTGATTGAAATGAAATATGTCATAAAGGAAGAAAGTATATCAGTGCTAAAGAAAACTTTTGAAACAATGCTTAAATTCTCTCAAATATATAACCAGTAATTCAGATTTGCAGAATTTTTAGTTTCAGATCAGTATGTGTATTTTCTTGAATTACTCAGATCAGTGATAAATATTATTGCATATTGATTTTTGTTTTTATTAAGGGAGAACATGCTCATTCAGGATTTCCAGAAATAGCTTACAATCGTTATGCAGATAATCTCATACAGAAGGGCTATAAGGTGGCACGTATTGAGCAGACCGAAACTCCAGAAATGATGCAAGAAAGAGTCAAACATAGTAAGATACATCGTTATATCCCTTTGTATTAACAAAACTGAGAAAAGTTTTCAGTTTATTTTTATTTGAAAATGACAGTTTTTACCAAAACTTATTCTTATATAAGCATTTTCACACAATGTTTTTTCCTGTTGTGGAACTTTTTCAATCCATCAGACTTCTTGATAAAGATGAAGCATATTATTAAGTTATGAATATCAAAGAACTGTATCATGTGTGTTTTCAGTGAATAGAATTCTGCCTTTCTCTGGAAAATAATTGTCCAGGAATCAAAGATCTTAAATTGTAATACATTTTGTACTAAATTTCATTATATATATAATGAATGTAAGAGGTAAGTTTTTCACAAAGTGAAGTATCCCTTAGTCGTCTTTGATTGTTTACTGTGGTATTGATGTGTTGACAGTGAGTAGAACAGCGACCAAATTTGACAAAGTGGTAAAGAGAGAAGTATGTAGGATTACAACACAAGGAACAAAGACCTTGAATTTCTTAGATGGGGACTGTAGTGAGGCACAGAGTAGTTATCTTCTAGCTATAGCAGAAAAGGTATACACTATACACCAAATACACAAGAGTTTAGGTCTAGCAGAAAGTCAGAAACCTAAGAAAGTACGCGATTTATTTGTAAAAATACAAACTGATGTCATATTAGAATTATTGTATGGACTACAGAGACTCTCATAGCCACAAGAGAATACAGTTTACTGGTTGTTTCTTTGTCTGTCCTTGATTTCTGGATAATAACTCAAGTACCAAATCAGTCTAAAATATAATTAATTATATACTTGAATATGAAGAGATAAAAAATTGTTGAGAGACATTTGTCGCTTTAGTAATACTTAGAGAATGCTTGTTTATCTACTCGTCATTTGACAGGATGTATTACTGTATGTGACAAATACTTCACACATAATACTGTTCAGCCTATATTTTCAGCATGCAGCATACTTTGTAGAATTGGTCCTTATAGGAGGGCAGTGTGCTGCCTTGGGACCCATGGCCATTTTCTCTCATTTATAGTTTTCAAGAATACATGGCCTAGTTTGTTCCTCATATATTTACCCCCTCCCATACTGGTAAAATAGTATCTTCTGTATTTCTGATTGAACAGCAGTAATTTTAATATTTTTAAAATCCTGGACCTTGTTGCACCAGTGTTTTGAATAATTTGCGATACTCAGCTGAAGTTAGAAGTTATTGTTCTTTGCTTTTTCGTTGCTAAGCATGGCCATGTTTACAGAGGAAGCTGTGAAATGAACGTATATCTACAAATACAGAAATAGTGTAATATCAATTTCTAAGATCCTCCTTATCAAGGAGTATCTTACTGTTATTGTGCTCAAAGTTCAAAGGTCAGTTTTACGTCCACCCAACTACAACCTTTGAAGAAATAGTGCGGTGTCTGTGTCAATGTTTGTCTATTCTAGTGAGGACGTGATGATTTAATCGATTTATTGTAAAAGTATTTTCTTAAAGATAAGTTTTGACAGCAGTCATGTGAATTCTTTTAAAAAACGTCCCCTCCCTCGCCAAGGCGAAAGCAGCGGTCTATGAATTGATGTTCACCAGTCTATTCACACGATTAACATTCGTGTTGACCAACATTCGTACGTGTAATCGCCAATTTTCTCGTCTCTTCTCTTAACTCTTAATTTCATACTTTAAAATGTTTTTTCGCACATTTCATATAATAATAAAGATAATACATTTCAAACTACAAATGTATAAAGATGTGTTTTATGAAATGATTTTTTATTCGTACTTTCTTTTACCCGAACTACGGTCATATCAACTTGTCTAGGGACTACTTAACAGTTTTCATTGTTGTCCGAGATTCTCTGCCCTTCTCCCACTTTTGATATCGGTGGTTTGTGAGAGGGTCAGAGAGACTTTGTTCATCAAACGTTGGAATTTCCACAAACCACCGATATCAAAAGTGGAAGAGAAGCAGAGAATCTCCGACTATTTTCATCACAATACACTGTTGTTACTGAAAATTAAGGACGTATGTGGAAAACATCATAACCCAGCATGTAACTTTCATTAACGGGATAATGCGTTGTGTGGAACACTGTTTCTTTTAGTTCATCAAAATCATTGCATAATTTGAATAACCAATCTAGCCTTTAAATATGCAAATCAATATAAATAAAAATTAAAAACACCTTACTGGAAAAGATGGACATTCTATGCAGTGGCGGATCCAGGATTTCCGAAAATGGGGGTGGGGGAGGGGCCCACATGTGTATTGCTCTGCCATTTTTGGTGCCAAATCTCGATTTTTACTTGTAAATATGTGGCGAAAGGGGAAGAGCCCCCTTCCCCTCTCCACTGAACCCACTACTGCCATTGAATCACACATGATGGGATAACCTTATGAGCAGGTTTCTCTGTGCACTACCTTGTTTTCATTAACATAACTCATTTCAATCAACTTCATACAAAATGAGGTCGGGCTGTCCTTAGTGTGATACAAATAGATCTCTCCTCACAACAAGATGTGAGTAAGAGTATCTTTCAGGATCTTCAGGTCCTTTGATTTGTTTCATTTTAGCACAAAATGTTGATCTGAATTATCACAAAAATTTTAATGCTAAAACTGGTCAATGTAAAGGTGACATGTACAGTCAATTAGTAACTATTTTATGTCATAGATGCTTCATGTGTTTTTTACTATAGCTATTACATGATGTGTAATACAGCTATCACATGATATGTCTGTTTCAGGAGGAAAATACAGAAGGTTGTAGTTCTTATGGTGTTTGTTTTGTTGATACATCAATAGGGAAATTTAATGTAAGTATATGTACCTTTTTAATCGGGCAGGATGGTCGGGTGGGTTTGTTGTATAGGTCAAGGATTTTTCATTGCTGCAGTTAGGTCCATTGTATAGGTAAAAGATACCTCAGTGGTTCCGGTGGGTCTTTTGTATAGGTGAAAAGTATGGCCATGGATCAGACAGGCACCACCGTGCATTAGACAGGTTCCACCATGCATCAGACAGGTGCCACCATGCATTAGGCAAGTATTGCCATGTATCAGACAGATACCAGCAGGTATCGTAACAATGAAATAGTATTAATGCAGCATTATACAATATAAAGAGCTGTGTTTGGTTTTACACAAGCATTGCAAGTGAACATTGATACAGTCTTTATCTTGATATTATTTTTGACTCCTCGTAACCTTTATTTTTCATAAAATGCATATGCATGTACAATTTCCATTAAATGATACATAAGTACTCTGAAAAATACCTGCCATTAATGTAAAGAAAAATGCAGCAGAGGGGTAATAATGATTTGTTAATTTTTTATTCCTCCATGTTTTTATGTTTTCAGATTGGACAATTTCAAGATGATAGACATTGTTCTAGACTGCGTACGATGCTGGCTCATTGTACACCTGTTCAGGTATGTGGAAAATACATTATTTTTAGTAAAACATATAACTCTAGAGAGATAGACGTTGTGCGTAATGTTTCTTAATATTTTATTCCATACCTTCTGCAATTGAATTTTTATGAATGAGGTAAAGAAGTCATGAGGATGTGATTAATATTTTGATCCATAGAAGAATGTGAAATAATAACCTGTGTGTAATTAAGGAAAGGAAACGCATGCAGTATGTGCCAAGTATGGCAGGGGTCATGAAGTGTTTGCTTTGTCTGCCCTTCCGTTACACCTTGGTTTCCAGATGATAACTCAAGTACCTTTCAACATATTCAAACTAAATTTGGATATATGCTTAGTTGTCGAGAGAAGAACCCTATTGATTTTGGGGTTCAAAGGTCAAGGTCACAGCTGTTGAAAATAGACTAATTATTGGTTTCTGGATGTTAACTCAAGTACCTTTTAACCTTTTCAAACCAAATTTGCATATATACTTATTTATCAAGTGAGGAAAACCCCTATTAATTTTTAGGTCAAAGGTGAAGGTCACGGCTGATGAAAATGGACTGTTTATTGGTTTTCGGATGATAACTCAAGTACCTTTCATCATATATAAACCAAATTTGAATTTGTCTTTACTTATCAAGAGAGGACAAACCCTATTGATTTTAGACGCAATATATTCAGAGATGTGGAAAGGTGCCGGTCATGTTGGCAAAACCAGCTAAATTCTTCCGTGTCCGACAAATACATTTATTCATTGAGAGCCGGTCCAAATGTCTGACATGGTCAGCAAAATATGTTTTTGATAAATACTCCAATATCATGGTCATATCAGTGATTGGAATAGAAGGGTTTGTTTTTTGAAGCGCCTAAATGAGTTTGAATTGTTTAGAAATGGCCAGCAATATTAGGAAGTGCAAGGTTGAACGGCCTATTAGATTTGTTCCAGGGGCAAAACCCGGACAAAAAAGGAAATTAAAAACTTCAGAGAAAAAAAAGTAATGGTAAATTATGAAATAAATTGAAAGGATAAAGGTTTTAAAGAATTTTGCAAAGAAAGTCAAGAGTGGCTTATGCATGAGGAAGGTGTAGGGATGAAATGCAAATAACTTATAGAGAGTAATTTGACTCCTCGAGCACACAACGCATCCAGTTTTACAACCGGAAAAAGAGGCAGAAGTACACCAAACCATTGAAAATAACAATCCAACAAACACAAATCAAACAGAAGAAGGAAATGAAATTTTGTATTGTAGTGATGGTGAAAGTGAATGTGAATGTGAGCAGAATGAAAGTGAGAATGAAATATATATGATTGAAATAATCAAAGAAATAGAGTATGAATAAGAATTGTAATAAATAAAATCATTAGATAGTGTTCTAATCTATTCTTTTTTTTTATTTAGTGCATAAAACAAATTTGAAACATGTTTTCTATGCATATTTATTCGGTCTGACAAGAATGCATCCAGACTGACTAATTCTCTGAGTTAGTCAGTCCGAATGTCTGACAAGATAAGAAAATTTTCGACTTCTCTGATATTATTAAATGCTCATCAGAATTTGATCATATTTTACAGGTCAAGTTCTTTTAATCAGAGTGTATTTTAAAATGTTATCAAAAGGGAAGGATGCCTATAGATTTGACAGTCAATATGTCAAAACGCAATACTACACTACTGGTAATATCTGTACAAATTATGGCCCATAAAACTTATAATTTAGGAAATTTGTTGCTGTTATGAAGAAAGCCCACATGGGGGCATATGTTTAACAAACATGCTTTTGTTGAACAAGAGTTCTACACAAAAAGCTAGAAGTAAACCAAAATAAAAATATTAGTTATCAGTTTCAGCTTTAAAATTGATCATCATACATCTAGAAATACTGTTTTATCATATTTTACCTGTAGATTTTAACTGAAAAAGGAAAATTGACAGAGAAAACACAATTGGTGATGGATAACAATCTTCGCACAGTTATAAGAGATCAACTTCGACCTGGCACTGAATTTTGGGATAGCACAAAAACCTTAAAAGTGTTGACTGAGGAAGAATATTTCAGGGAAAAAAGTGATGAAGATATAGTTTGGCCAGAATGCTTAAAGAAAATGTTATCTGATAGTGAGTAATAGAAATAGGTGATTTGCTTAATGAGTAATAGAAACAGATAATGTGCTTGGTGAGTAATAGAATCAGGTGATGTGCTTAGTGAGTAATAGAAACAGGTGATGTGCTTGGTGAGTAATAGAAACAGGTGATGTGCTTAGTGAGTAATAGAAACAGGTGATGTGCTTAGTGAGTAAAAGAAACGGATTATGTTATTAGTGATGTGCTTGGTGAGTAATAGAAACAGATGATGTGCTTAGTGAGTAATAGAAACAGGTGATGTGCTTAGTGGGTAATAGAAACGGATTATCTTCTTAGTGAGTAATAGAAACAGGTGATGTGCTTAGTGGGTAATAGAAATGGATTATGTTCTTAACGAGTAATAGAAACAGGTAATGTGCTTAGTGAGTAATAGAAACAGATGATGTGCTTGGTGAGTAATAGAAACAGGTGATGTGCTTAGTGGGTAATAGAAACAGGTAATGTGCTTAGTGAGTAATAGAAACAGGTAATGTACTTAGTGAGTAATAGAAACAGGTGATGTGCTTAGTGGGTAATAGAAACAGGTGATGTGCTTAGTGAGTAATAGGAACAGCTGATGTGCTTAGTGGGTAATAGAAACAGGTGATGTCCTTAGTGAGTAATAGAAACAGGTGATGTGCTTGGTGAGTAATAGAAACAGGTGATGTGCTTAGTGAGTAATAGAATCAGGTGATGTGCTTAGTGAGTAATAGAATCAGGTGATGTGCTTGGTGAGTAATAGAAACAGGTGATGTGCTTAGTGAGTAAAAGAAACAGATTATGTTATTAGTGATGTGCTTGGTGAGTAATAGAAACAGGTGATGTGCTTAGTGGGTAATAGAAACGGATTATCTTCTTAGTGAGTAATAGAAACAGGTGATGAGCTTAGTGGGTAATAGAAATGGATTATGTTCTTAAGGAGTATTAGAAACAGGTAATGTGCTTAGTGAGTAATAGAAACAGATGATGTGCTTGGTGAGTAATAGAAACAGGTGATGTGCTTAGTGGGTAATAGAAACAGGTAATGTGCTTAGTGAGTAATAGAAACAGGTAATGTACTTAGTGAGTAATAGAAACAGGTGATGTGCTTAGTGGGTAATAGAAACAGGTGATGTGCTTAGTGAGTAATAGGAACAGCTGATGTGCTTAGTGGGTAATAGAAACAGGTGATGTCCTTAATGAGTAATAGAAACAGGTGATGTGCTTGGTGAGTAATAAAAACAGGTGATGTGCTTGGTGAGTAATAGAATCAGGTGATGTGCTTAGTGAGTAATAGAAACAGGTGATGTGCTTGGTGAGTAATAGAAACAGGTAATGTGCTTGGTGAGTAATAGAATCAGATGATGTGCTTAGTGAGTAATAGAAACAGGTGATGTGCTTGGTGAGTAATAGAATCAGGTGATGTCCTTAGTGAGTAATAGAAACAGGTGATGTGCTTGGTGAGTAATAGAAACGGATTATGTTCTTAGTAATAGAAACAGGTGATGTGCTTGGTGAGTAATAGAAACAGATGATGTGCTTAGTGAGTAATAGAAACAGGTGATGTGCTTAGTGGGTAATAGAAACAGGTAATGTGCTCAGTGAGTAATAGAAACAGGTGATGTGCTTGGTGAGTAATAGAATCAGATGATGTGCTTAGTGAGTAATAGAAACAGGTGATGTGCTTGGTGAGTAATAGAATCAGGTGATGTCCTTAGTGAGTAATAGAAACAGGTGATGTGCTTGGTGAGTAATAGAAGCAGGTGATGTGCTTGGTGAGTAATAGAATCAGATGATGTGCTTAGTGAGTAATAGAAACAGGTGATGTGCTTGGTGAGTAATAGAATCAGATGATGTGCTTAGTGAGTAATAGAAACAGGTGATGTGCTTGGTGAGTAATAGAATCAGGTGATGTGCTTAGTGAGTAATAGAAACAGGTGATGTGCCTGGTGAGTAATAGAATCAGATGATGTGCTTGGTGAGTAATAGAAACAGGTAATGTGCTTAATGGGTAATAGAATCAGGTGATGTGCTTAGTGAGTAATAGAAACAGGTGATGTGCTTGGTGAGTAATAGAATCAGGTGATGTGCTTAGTGAGTAATAGAAACAGGTGATGTGCTTAGTGAGTAAAAGAAACGGATTATGTTATTAGTGATGTGCTTGGTGAGTAATAGAAACAGATGATGTGCTTGGTGAGTAATAGAAACAGGTGATGTGCTTGGTGAGTAATAGAATCAGATGATGTGCTTAGTGAGTAATAGAAACAGGTGATGTGCTTGGTGAGTAATAGAAACAGGTAATGTGCTTAGTGGGTAATAGAAACGGATTATGTTTTTAGTGAGTAATAAAAACAGTTGATGTGCTTGGTGAGTAATAGAAACAGATGATGTGCTTGGTGAGTAATAGAAACAGGTGATAAGCTATGTTCTTAGTGAGTAATAGAAACAGGTGATGTGCTTAGTGGGTAATAGAAACGGATTATGTTGTCAGTGAGTAATAGAAACAGGTGATGTGCTTGGTGAGTAATAGAAACAGATGATGTGCTTGGTGAGTAATAGAAACAGGTAATGTGCTTAGTGGGTAATAGAAACTGGTGATGTGCTTAGTGGGTAATAGAAACGGATTATGTTATTAGTGAGTAATAGAAACAGGTGATGTGCTTAGTGGGTAATAGAAACGGATTATGTTATTAGTGAGTAATAGAAACAGGTGATGTGCTTAGTGGGTAATAGAAACGGATTATGTTATTAGTGAGTAATAGAAACAGGTGATGTGCTTAGTGGGTAATAGAAACGGATTATGTTCTTAGTGAGTAATAGGAACAGGTGATGTGCTTGGTGCGTAATAGAAACCAATCCTGTATTTTACAATTCTCTATTTTGTTTTATGTTTATAATATTCAACTATTTGACAAGTGCAGATAGTTTATTACATGTACAAATATGATTATTTAAGATAAGTAAATGAATCTAGTAGTCATTTGATGTTTTTTTGCGCCCTTACCATGCAATAGTTACAGCAAGTTTAAGCTTGATGTTGCTGCTGTTGGAGAATTCTAGAAATGGTAAATCTTCAGTCGGGATTTACACGGTCAATTAAGTATCCCATTCAAATAACACATTTGTTTCTGTGCAGGTCTGTGAATTTGCTGGCAGACACACACCTTGACCTTAAGCCATGTCAGCATTTCTAAGGTCACTGTAGCAACTGACTTTGAAATTGTGTCTTGTCTACATATCTCTACCATCTGTGAATGGGTCATAAACAAATTTCACATAAATGCTGACAATGACCTAAATTTTTGTTATGATTTTGACCCCAAATCATTGCATTCTTAAGGTCACAGTATTAACTTAGCTTGAAATCAGAGCTATATCTCTGGATCTTGTCTTGGCTTAAAATCATGAAAATCTTGAATTTTTCATAAGAGTTCTACTAACCTTTACCCATGTATATGGCCATTTTCAAGGTCATATTAGTAACTTTTTTTTTTAAAGGTGAAGGATGACTACATGTATTGAGTTGGAAGGGAGACTTTGAAAAAGTTCCTTGTGATGGTTTCAATCGCAAGGATATCAAGTTGATTTATGGATTTGATTAATATTTCACAGAATTGTTTGCCAGTACTCAAGGGTGTGTACTAACCTTGAAACAAACTCATATCTGCAAAGTCAAGGTCACAGTGCATTTAATGAGTAAATCTTTGACCAGGCCGTAATTTTTCGTGTTGCAGGATTTGATAAATATTTCACAGAATTGTTGCCCAGGTCCCAAGGGGATGTCCTGACTTTGAACCAAGGTCATATTTACAAGGTCAAGGTCAAAGTACTTATGTCAGTTAAGTTCTTGTCCAAGCCTTAACTTTTTACCCCTAGCATAGATTTGAATATTATTTCACAGCATTGTTGCCCAGGACCCAAGAGGGTCATTTCCTTGAATCAAGGTCATATCTGCAAGTTCAAAGTCACAGTACTTGTTTCCCACCTCAATATAAGCAATGGGCACATTATGCAACGTTAGGCATTACTCTTGTTCCATAATGTGTTTAGGATATACTGTGAGGTATTTTGTTGAAATTTACTAAAGTGTTATCTCATTTATGACCCTTGATTGTTTGTATATTGCAAATTTTTAAAACTCTGTACTCTTTTTTCCAAATCTTTCTATAGTTAAAAGTATTGAGGCTGCAAGTCAACTTTCAGTCACATTCATGTTGTGCCGCATCACATTTTCCTGCTCCTTCTTGCCCTTTCTTTGTGTTGTGTATATTGATTGTCCCCTTGTAACAGCATTACAGTGGGAGATACAGTTCTGGTATGGTTCGTGTGTGGGTGTATTTGAATCTGTAACAAAACCTTGTAAACATTCTTAAACTCACAGTTTTGACACTACTGGGTTCATACCTCACATATAGCTTTAGTATAAGGAGAGGAAGATCGCTATCAAGTTTTGATTCAAAAGGTCAGAGGTTATGATCATCAAAGAAAAATCTTGTACACACTCTAGAAGCCACAATTTTACCCCTATTGGATTCATACTTTACGTATAGCTTTATTATAATAAGGGAAAGATGCCTATTGATTTTGGGGTTAAGAGGATGAACCCTATTGATTTTAGGGTCCAAAGATTAAGGTCAGTTTAGTACCATGGATTTTGCTGCCATGTGGTTGGATGCCACACTTAGCATTGTCCTTGTAACATGTTGATTGTTTCCTAGCTACATCATGTGTGTTTCTAGTACTTGCACATATTGGGAAAAATGTTATCCATCAATTATGATATGACTCACTTATGCATTATATATTCCCAGAAATGTATTTACAGTATCAGCTCCTTATAAATGTATGCATTATAAATTTGTTGGGGACAGTAGGGAACATGTATTGCTTCAGTAAGATACTTGTTGTAACAATGTTTTCTTTTGAGGAAAGCATATTACTGTTCAGTTGTGCTGTCAGCTTTACATTAGTCATTAAAGAGATTGGAAAGATTCCTGTGTGGTAGCATTCCTGTTGATTGAATTTTTTTTATACAGATAAGTTGTTTCCACTGTTTATGAAATGCAGCATATATTTTGAGCATGAATATGTTATTTTCAGATGACTCTTTGGGACTTACAGCAGCAGAGGAATATACCCTGGCTTTACGAGCTCTAGGCGCTATCATATGGTACAGGTTTTTTGTAATGGATTTAACTGATCAGTTTTGGACCAGAAGATGAGGTCATGAATTGCTCTACCATCTAGTCTACCATCTAGATGGTTGATGATACTTTAATACTGTTTTGTATTATGATTACACCATGGTTAACAGATAACGGATAGTTGGTGTTCCTCATTTGTTAGCATACTTTACATAGTGCAAAGAGGTCCCTGATTTAAGCCCAAGCAATGGCTTGCTGGTGCTTTGTCTGTAGTAGACCCCTCACTGCTTGAAAGCTGCATATAGGCTTAAAATACTGTGCAATGCATCAGGCTGATGCATTGCTAAATGAGTTACATAATAGTGTTAATTTATTTTTTCAAAGACAGAAATTTCTTAAATGTGCTCAGCTATTTTAAGTACAAATTTTAAAAATATACAGTTTGAAATAGATGTGTTTTAAAGCTTGAATATAATTTAGGACTTCAAATTTAAGTTTAAAATCTTTCTAGGTACTTGCAGTATACCCTTTTGGATCAAGAAATTTTATCTATGAAGAATTTTGAAGAATATATACCACTAGATTCACAGACAGTCTCTGAGAAAAAACAGTCTCAAGGTTTTACAGCAAAACAACACATGGTAAACTTCATTTACATAAGCAGAATTATTTTTCAGAAAGATTGTCATTTGCTCTTATTTTTGTCATTCTCTACTGACATTGAATTAACACATCACATACAGGGTTTTGACACATTGGTGAGTATGGTGTGTCTTTTATACACAATACTTCATCTTTTCTGTACATATTTTGTTAAAGCAATGTGGTACATCTAAGTTTTTGGTGTAAATGCAGATGCAGATGCAAAATTAAAAACTTCTAAATACAAAATAAATCATGTATATAATATTAACTCCCCATTCTGTCAGCGCCCTGATTGCCAAATAATTGGACATTGCTTGTGAGGCTTTATATACAGTTGACACTCGTCATCATAAAGTCGCTCAAGTCGAAATTCCGTTTATCTCAAAGTCAAGTTCGAGTCCCGAATTTTTTCTTTAATTTCTGTACGATTTTACTTCGATTAAGTCAAAGTCAGTTAAGTCGAAATTCCACTTATGTCAGAGGTATTTTACAGTCCCAAAACTCCATTTTCTATATATTTTACACTCGTTATCTCGAAGTATCAATGTTTTTACAAAATAAACTGCAGTAAAAGTAGAAGGAATGCAGACAACCAATTATTCCAGCGGGATGTACGGTTATGACTGATTATTTGACCATGAAGCCATTTCACCTGATCGACGATGATTAGGAAATTGGATTGCATCGGCACTTGTTATTTTAAAATATGCTTATCTCTTTAGTAAAAACATTTTCATTTAGACAGATTATAGGCCAGTATCATTTTCGCAGCTTGTAAATTATTAAATGAATTCAAAATATAAAGAGTTGAAAATACGATTTTTAAATTTTTCTTCATTTATCGGCTTGCCATTAAGTTGGCGGATAGTAGTTCGAATTTAGTTGATAGAAAGATGCATTATACGGACTAAAATATAGAATAACAGGTAAAACAATGCATGTATATTCATGTGTTATAAAGAATGATTGAAAATAGTTACATAAACAGCTGATGTTTATCTCGAATTCCGGATAAGTCGAAATATTGTCTCTGGTCCCATCGACTTCGACATAACACGTTTCAACTGTATATATGTATGTTTAATTCTTGACTTTAGTTTTGTTTCTATTTTTGCCTGGGATGGACACTGTCTTGAAATGAAGACAGATCAGTTGCTCCCTCTCATGTATTTAGTATATTTATGATACATCGAAGTTAGATGCTTGTTTTAGGTTTTAGATGGTGTTACCCTGGCTAACCTGGATATTCTAGAGAACTCTGTTACTGGTACACAGGACGGAACCCTCCTTCACAGATTAGATCAATGTTCCACACCTTTCGGTTGGTATCTGCTTTTGTACAGTACTACAGTTTGATAAATACTCCTAAGTTAAAAAAATAAACCAGAAAAGTGATTATAAGGAGTTGCTGTATATACTGTAGATCAGTGTAATAAGACACATGATCACAAAAATTCATTCCAGTCATGTTTTGTATTTAACTCACCTACCAAATCTAATGTAACTTGGGCAGATTAATCTGCCCCACTGAATAATGAAACAGTGGTTTTTATAAAAGCACAAGTCAAAACAAGTCAGTTATCAAGATCTTGCATATGACTCAATGTCAGTTTGTGACTATCATGCAATGATGAACTCAGAAAACAGTTGGACATATGTGAATGCCTGTACCTTACTACATTCACTAGAGATGGCATATATTGCTTGAAAGCATATTTGGTCAGGAGCCAAGAGGTCCCAGGTTTGCAGGGTGTATATTTCTCACCTGCCCCCTCTCACTGTCGACTGAATTTAACCTTTGAGCTATCATAAACTTCCTGTAGATTTGTCCATGTTGGAGTATAAAAGTGTCCAAGTATTATTATTCTGTTTTGTTAAGTCCCTCTTACTTTGAATCCTTAAACAGAGTCCTCTGAAGTTTTTCTTTTGATGCAGTGTAGTTTTTCCAGCAGTAGGGGTTTTAGCTTACCTGTGCCAAAGACTCAAGCCAGGTATTGTGATGGTCCATTGTCTGTCGGACATAAACTTATCCATGCTTGACCTCATTTCATAAACTGCTGCATGGATTTGAATGAACCTTGTATATGTGATCTTTAGGGCAAGGAGATACAATTTTGTTTTGGTGGTGTCTATTACCCTTGGATAGGGGCCACAAGGACCAAGAAAGGGGGAAATTGCTTAACCTTTAAAAACCTTTCATTAGAACCACAAGCCACAGTAACTTAAGAACATACCCGGCTGACAAAACTTTAATATCTTTGTACTAAAGAGTTCCCCTTATCAAAATTAATGCAGTTGATTACAAGAAAGATAACTAATTTAGTCATGAATAAAGCTCCAGAGTTGTCAGGAATACATGTATTGCAAATGCAGATTATTTCTGTTTTTTTGACTAAAAAGGTTTCAGTTTCTTTGCTTCATTCAAGGGATTGTGTATCCAATATATTTTATTTCAAAATTCAAATATGAAGAGAAAATGTCTGCCATAAAAGAAAATATTGAGTAATGTTTGTTTTTGCCTTTACATGGTAATGAAAACTGGTCAAATCGGTCAATCAAGGAAGTTGAAAAAACTCTTAATTTTCATTTGGTAACCACATCAAATGTCACTATGAGTCACTTTGATAGAACGTAAGATGAAACTAGTTCAGTTTTGAAGCAAATCTATTCTAAAACTGAATAAGTAGGATGTGACCGTAATACTTGGTGTACAGGATCCTTTTTGTCATATGTTGATTGATTGATTATTGATTTATATCACCCCACGATGTAAATCATGTTAATGGTGACATTATCTGCCTGATGCATTGCAAGAAATTTTTGTCTTTGCAACGAACCCACCGGAAGCAGTGAGGGATCTTTTACATGCCATGCCTATCGAGACACAGAACCTCTGTCTTATTGTCTCATTTGAAAGACGGGAAACTGATATGCCTACAGCGGGAGTCGAACTTGCAACCTTTCAGCTATAAGCCGAACACCTTGTCCACTAAGCTACACTGGGTTTGTCATGAGTTGAAAGTTTGACAGTTGTAAGCTTATAATATTGGTAAATACTGTGTTTACAGATTGCTCTGTGTAAAACTGCAGTGCATGAATTTTTACAAGTCAAATTGATACATTACATTATTTACATTATTTATATTGCAATTACTATATTCATATATATGACAGAAAAAAATTCTTTTTTATTGTTAATTATTTGTGATTTCAAGATAGAGCAGTGAATGATAATGAAATGATAGAGGAAAGATAACTCTCATGAGTTTAGGTCTTTTGTTACACACCTGTCATGAGATGCGACATATTATAGAATGCAATGTATATCTGCCCCTCGCCTTATTAGGCAGGATTCTGATTATATTTTTTACCTGATTTCAATAAAACATTTCAGGAATGTTTACTTGCATCAAGTTCTTGGTTCTGACTTTCATGATCTGTCAGGCATCAGATATTTTGGATATAACAAATTTTTTAGAAAATGTAAACAATCATAAAAAATTTATTGGAACCAAGATCATAGCTTGAAGCTCAAGGTCACAATACATATGATGAGTAACTCATGTCCAGGCCATAAATTTTACCCCTTTTATGGATTTGAATAATATTATACAGAATTGTTTTTCAGTATTTAGGGGTATATCATGACCTTGAACCAAGGTCATATGTGCAAGGTGGAGGTCACAGTGCATATGATGGGTAAATGTTGTCCGGGCCATATTACTTTTTACCCCTTGCATCTATATGAATAATGTTTCACAGAATTTTTACCCAGGACCACAAGTGGGGTCAAGATCAAAGGTCTTAATATATTTGATGGGTATAGTATAGTTTAGTTGCAGAAAACCAACAGGTTTATGTGCAGTGACATACTGACATACATAATCGTTACAATACAATATATATGTGTGGCCTTCGGTGTTCTTGTATATAATTTTTGCCCTTTGTAGAATCTTACTCTATTGATTTAAGCAGTGGATGTATTCTGTAACATTGTACATGTTATAGAAAAAATTGACTCTACATAAAAAGTAATGTGATATGTAACAGAATTTGGGGTGATTCATTTTTCATTATGATCAAAGTAATGATGTGTCCTAGAACTGTCTCAGTACTACTATACATTACAATACAGCAATGAACTTTTTATTTCCAGGAAAGCGTTTATTCCGTCAGTGGCTATGTGCTCCATTATGTAACCATTTGGCAATAGCTGATAGATTGGATGGCCTTGATGACCTCAGTGCAATACCAGATACTGTTTCTGAGGTTACAGATATACTACGCAAACTGCCAGATCTAGAGAGAATTTTAGGAAGGTAGGTTCATAGTGACATCAAGCTTCAAAGATGGATTTTTATGCTCCTGTCAGTCATGATTGGGGTATTAAGTTTTTTGTTCTGTCTTTCCTTCTGTCACACAATTGGTATGAATATGAACTATAGCTTCATATCCAAACCCAATTTGGACATAAAGCAAAATGCAGCGGTACCAGTCATCAGTGTAGTGTCAGTTTTAACCGTTGCATATTGGCAACACAGCTGACAAGTGGAGTGGGGTAAGTTTCTAATATTTCTTCTTGCTTAGGCTCAATGTGATACTGTGCAATGTTTGATTGACAAATCTGTTTGAAGCAACATTTATCTCGTATGCACTATTTTTATTTTCAAATTTTGAAATTGTGGGCCCATAGATTAAATTGTTGGCCCTTAGATTTTTGTAACACGAAGTGTTACACTGTTATGAACCCGGGTCATGGGCGCTGCCATATTGGGATTCACCCCTTTGCTCATGTATTCCTACACTCAATGATATAGGTCCATGATTATGTGCATTAAATTTGCAAATATTCATGAACATTTGATACTTCTGGTATGTTAATAACTACATATTAAGCAAATTATTAAGGAAGATGTATGGAAAGTCTATACCAGAGCTGAACAAACACGATGATTATTTTTGAAACTAACTGGCATGGAACCTATGTTTTCATTCAGTCGTTGATTACTAAGCACTGATCGCACATTTTCGGGACTTTCCGTCGGCCCTTGCCAACCACAATAACAACATGCTTTTGATGACGTTATGCCGAAAAATTGATGTTTTACTTGATTAAAGTGGGACAGCAGACTGTATAAGATAAATTTTTTCCTTTCCGTATTGTAAACATTCTGCGTAAGTTTCACCAGAGCTAGGTGTAAACGAGAAATTGCTCCCCCACCCCCAAATTCCGCGTTGCTAAGGGACGAATAGCGTCACGTATAAAATTCTTCCGAGAAACGAATTGATATTTAGTGCACTGACATAAGAAGTTTCTTCAGTTTCATATTCTTAAAATTCCATGATTAAATTATTAATCACAAATTGATTCATACATGAGTGACTTGACACTGCATCGTTAACAGCTGAGCAGGCAGATTTGCTCCGGTGCGGCGAGATGAAATAACATGATCATGATGGAAAGCATGTTGCACGGTAGTACGCATGCATGTCATGTATGTTGTCAGTTTTGTTGGTTTAACTTAATTGTGCACGTGAATGGTAGAACTTGCAAATTGTCCTTGATATGAGATTTAAGATGGACGTTAAGAGCAGTGAACGAAGTTGGTTCAGACAGAATTTTTGATAGTTGGAGTCAGAGGAAATGTGGACAAAGAGTAGGTGTAATGATTTATTATTTTCATGTATTAATAAATTTGAGGACGGTATATCGTGGTTATACCTGTCTGAACGCTAATGTGTGGACCAATCAGAATTATCAAAACAAAACAAGTGAATTAGAATGTCTTTTTAACATCACTTTTTGTCCTCCGCTTTTGTGAAAGCAAGGGGACATTACATCTCATAATACTCATTCCTCCATCTGTTAGTCTGTCACAAAATCTTTAACCTGGGCTATAGAGTTTGCCCATGTGATGTCACACTACTAGCATTACCGGCCATGTTGGAGTACAACTCTCTGACTTTTTCCATCTCTACCATGTAAACTTCATTAAATTTATGAGAAAATTACTATTTATCAGGGTAGATTTCGTGACTTCAGTCTTAATTAATCAGTAAATATAATCAATTAGTTGAAAATTTTCTGTAAAACATTTAGATATACAATGCGTTTATTTCATAAAATTAAGCTAAATCAAGCAGTTTTATATGAGCATTGATGGATAAAGTCCAAGAGTTGTACTCCAATGAGGGAGATAACTCTAGCTAATTTGAGGAAAATCATGTTGTATGGGAACACTCTATAACTTTTGATCCAGTAGGGGTACAACTTCACATGTAGATTATCCTTGTGATGAGACTTTCCATATAAGATAATTGCTTTTGACATCTTAGAATTCTTTGAATTCACTTTTTTATCTTGACAGTTATGTATCCTCAGGAACACCCTCTTATGATTACAAACCCCTCCTAATTACAAAGATGGATTAAACATGTCTTCTCTGTCTTTGTACACATCAAATCCACAGCAAATGGTCAGAGCAAGGACAGTTTTAGATCACCTTCACATAGTTTGTATGATCTTGTGCTATAGGCCTGACATCCGCAACTGGAAAACTCAGTTTTAGACAAACTACAAATGCTTCATGTAGCAAACATCTTGGGATATAAACTTGATGTCATGCTTTGGATGCTGCATGTGACATAATTTTTCGGTTTGAGTGGCATAGTTAGCCTTTTAGTGTACCTCAATTCTGCCCAAGCTATATGCCAGTACCAAACTTACACTAATTAATTATTCATCTTGCAGACTCGAAAACATGTTTCAAGCTGTACCTGACATACTTTTTGTCACCCGCTTTTTGTGAAAACGTGGGGACTTGAAATCTCATTTGTCTGTCCATCTGTCTCTCTGTCTCTCTGTCTGTCACAAAAATTAAACTTGGTCATAACGTAGCGCCATTATATCTGGCATGTTTGTGCCTAGTTGCAATACCTTTCCTGTATCTGTAGACATGCACAACAATGACAATGTCACAGATCAATGCACCCTTACTGTTAGAGCGTCAAAAGCAGGGGACCACAATTCTCTGAATTTGCTTGTTTCATTTGAGTCATTTTGGTATCCTGTTTTAGGCAGAAGTATCTCATTTATGGACAGTACAAGTACCAAAGTTGCATGAATGATTCACCTATGGGACGCACACTAGAGTACCTGGTTCGATTGCTTCATGTGACAGTTTTCCACTTCAGTGATTTGGTTAATCTGTTGGGGGGTACCTCAGTTTGCGACAAACTTGTAAAAATAATAATATGCCAAGTCACATCGACTAAACAGTGTGTGAAAATTCCCAAACTTGTGTTAATGGTTCATCTTGGGATGCAGACTTGAATGCAAGCTTTGTATAACTATTCCCACTTCAATTTTGTTTCATTAAATGAAAATTGATTAGAATAACTCAGTAATGATTCAAGAGTCATTTTGAATTTGTGCTGTTAATTGTAAGGATGAAAATAGTCCTGAATTAAGGGGGTAGTCTGGTGAACTAGTAAGAAGAATTAAAATCTATAACTGGCTATTTCTTGCATATTCTATAAGAACAGACAGAGGTAGATTAAATAATAACAAAAATGTATTATGTTATGGAGCAAATTATTGTGCTAGAATCAATGCAAATCAACACAGTGTCATGCCTATTTCGATATAGAGAAATGTCATTTTAGAGCAGTTTATTTTTTTTTTTTTTCACAAATATGACACAGAAAAGTTTGGGTTTTTTTATTTTGATAGATAAACTTATGAATTTATACTGATTGATTGAAAAAATAACAAGGATTAGGGAAAGCTCTGACAACTTACGAAGCCTTTCATAGTGGCTATAGTAATTAAACAAACCTGCTAAAATGATGACAATTTCACAAGAAGTACACTTATTTGATAATTTCTGTAATCTGCATCACTGTCATATTACACTGTAATGTGCAATGGTCTGTCATAAGTCAAAACAACATAAAATTACAATAGGTAATGGAGCATTTTACAAAGAAATTTGATAGATATTACACCCTCCCCCCATTTCGCTATAACCTCATTTGTTTGTAATATATATTGAATGAAATATTTCCTTTTCATGATCAAAAAAGGAATTGATTTGTATACACATAAGCTTCAAATGACATTTCAAATTAAAACCATATTTAGATTCGATATAATCAAAATATATAAACACATTAATGCCCTCCCCCCTTTTAGGAGAATGGAGGCTATTTGGAAAAAAAGTACATATATTTCCTTGAAAAATCTGCCTTTGTGGTACATATATAATTACTTCAATGAATATGTCAGTAACAACATTGTAGTATTATTTAAAAGTTTAAAATAACTTCTTTTTAATGATATGTAAATCATGCCTCTACTGTGAACGAGTCCGGAGATATAATGGCTCAAAGACACCATACTTTTCAACAGACACCATATACAGCAGGCGCGATGACATCACATTATTAAGACGTAAAGTCTCAATGACATTATCCTCTACTGCATGACATAAATCTGTAGCACTTTTCAAATACGTAAGCACTCTGAGGGTTAAAAACAAAAACTGTCTCTTGTTTATAAAATTTAGTTTTGATTGTTTGAAGATAATTAGATATACTGGCCTTCGCTTTTAGTTGACTATCTTGTGCTTTTTTTGGTTTTAAAATATTTTACTTTTCCCATTTCGTATTTGCCGGCATAGAGATCTATATCAGCATTGTCAATTGCTAGAGCAACGGAAACCTGTATGTCGTAAACAAGTTTTGGTCAATAGAATAACTCTAAAAATGGTTTTCTTCAATATCACATGATAATTTACAGTACAAACACATGCATAATAGACAAATTATTGAATATTACTTCTGTATTTTCTATCATGACTAAAAATGTTACATCAACGTGACAGTACGAGTTACCTCCCGTTAGGCAGATTACTTTTAGGGGTAAATCGCTCGCCAGACTACGTCCTTGATACTATTGATAAAACGATTTCCTCTTCATCTTCATATGATTGTTACTCAGGACCTTCAGTCCTTTGATTTAAAGTTAAAGGCACCCATGGCCCCTTAAGTCCCAAATGTTAACCACAACCCTGGTAATGGATAGAGATATTGAAGTTAAATTTGGTAAATAGTTGTAGTATGAATACAAGCAGTTCAACTCCTGACTTCATTTCCCTCTGTTGATTTTTAGGACAGTTATGATCTTATGAGTTCAATGAATATCAAGAATATAGAGTTTTCTCGTTTTGTCTGCTTTCGATTTGGCCTAGAAGGAGCATACATGCCGCTTTGACACATCTGGTTAACTTTGCAACAGACAAACCTAAAGCAATGAGGACATAGAACCTCAAGTTACTTTTATACCCAAAAAACTGGGAACCAACACGTCTAGTGTGGGATCTGGAACCTTCCATTCCTTAGCCACCTTACCCATAAAGTCCACTATCTCTTGCTGAATGAAAATTTTTCACTTGAAATCATGGAGTAAGCTGGTGTGGCTCAGTGGATAAGGTGTCCGGCTTGTAGCCCAGAGGTCCTGGGTTTGACTCCCACAAGGCACACCTGTGTTCTGCCTTTCGATTTAGACAATAAAGCCAAGGTCCTGTGGCACATAAAAGATCTCTCCATTGCAAAGGTAAAAATTTCTATGCCATGCATCAGGCAGATGCCATTACCATATACAAGAAATTATTGTGGAGTGATGTAAAACAATAATAAATTGATCAAAACATCATGGGGCTCTATCAATTCGTATGTACGATACATATATATCGCAGTCAAACTTCAATTTCTCGACATCGTAGGCACCAAGAAAAAATGTCAAGATATTGGCAGATCGAGATACCCAAACTGAGTGTTCAGTTGATAAGAAATGCTAAACTACAGGTTTAACGATTTTTACTGGATACTTTGTAATATGGAGTTTTAAGACTAATTGTATAAACCAGTAACAATGGAGGGCAATCGTTAAGTCCGTTTTTATTAGACATGTTGAAATTACTAAACATACATGCAGACAAATGACAAAAATGATGAAGAATGGATGCACAAGTTTTTAATTAGATACATCTACAATACATTAATGAAAAACTAGAGGAAATAAGACAAATTTCTTTATCTCCCTGATGACATCGCATAATTTAATTTGATGAGAAACCAAGGATTCCCGTCATTAAAGAATTTCCATGTTTCGTAACATATGTATGGAAAGGAGTAGGTACGTTTTCTACTAAAATCGGCCCTATACGGAATTAAAATGAAACTGTTTTCGATTCATAAAGGACGATTTTTAGAACATTTTTTCGAAAACCTATCGTGAAAGGGTTCAAAAATAACAGTTTTGTGGTCTTCTGAAGTCATGATGGTACGTATTGGTGTTGACGTCATTTGGCGTCATGACGTTGCTTTATCGCCGTTGGGTATGATAACGGTACTAATGCAGAAGGTGCAAAATAGCTCCAGTAGAACCAAGAAAAGAAAGTATATTGCAATTTTAGTACATGGTATGTAAGAGCCAGTTACATTGTGCAGAATACCAAGAAAAATAGTCAAAAATTTGGTCAAACTTTCTGCATTGGAAATGTATTTTTCCAAATGCCTCACTGATGTTGGCAGATCGTTTTACAGTTGGTTTGATATAAAGCCCAGTAAACAACACATTCAGCAAAACAAGTTAAGGATCCTATATATATATTCAAAATTAAAGACTAATACACTGCTTTTCATCTTTTGGTTTGGTTTGGTGTGGTGGTTTAACGTCACTGTGGATGCGAGTTCAGCGATATTCCAGCTATATATTGACAGAACAAAGCCCTGCAGACTGCAGTGATTAGTCCTTCTGCCGGGCACCCACACCATGGGCAAAGAGGGTCTTTTACGTGCCAAGCCTTCCTCGACGTAGGCTCCTTGATGCCTGAATACGTTTTTAACTTCCTTGCCATCTGAGGCACGCCCAGTCAATCCAAAATTCAGATTTTTCTGGTATAATTCGGGTCGGAAAGGTAAAAAAAAACAACGAGGACAAAAAATTAACAAACAAAAAAAATGCAAATCAAAACAAAACCGATTGTCCGGTGAGAAAATTTCAGCCATAGAAAATTCAGACTGAAATAATTGCAGAGAATGTTATGAATAAACTATAAATGCTCCTTTAAATTTGTTTCTGATGCAGCAAAAATCGCTTATCCATGTTTGTCCAGTAAAGGTTTCAGTTTTAGTACAATGCCTTGGAGTCTGATGTCGATTTTCAAGCATGCAATTAATTATTAGTAGTATGTGTGAATTTGTTGATTTTTTTGTTGAAGCAAAATGCTGCAGTCCGGTGAAGGATGGCTTAGTTGGTAAAATATGAAAACTTAACAGAGCGATTGACCTGGGAAAAAAAATCACTTTCGCGAAGTCTGCACACCGGCCGGCTCATAGTGAGCAACAGCGGGATTTGAACTAGCGACCTTCCCATTACGATTCCGACGCATTAACCAATCGGCCACTACAGGCTTCCAAGTCAAGGAGGAGCAGCTCTTCTAGGACTACTACATCACCAAGATGGCCAATATTTAGCTATAATGTGTCATGCAAGTGCTGTATGCGTAGTTAGTTTGACATGCTCCTGTGTTAAGTTGGTAGATTTATTGTAGTTTAACGTCAAATTAAGCAGTATTTCAGCAATGTAGTGACAGATCATAGTTGTCCAGACTTACGTAATTTTTTCCTGTTTGTGATTCATAACAATGCTGTGACCGTTAGTAACACACAGATGGTAAGCCTTTATCCAAAATTGAACCAACGACTTTCCGAACAGGAGTCAGACACGCTTTTTGATTGGTCACCACAGGCTTACGTGAAAGTATGTTCATAAATAAGATAATTGCAAACGCTTTTATTAAGTTTGTTTTAATAAAAGAGAGACTTTTGACATCAGATAAAAAATCAACAAATACATGCAAGTTTTCATTTACTATCTTGATTGTGAAGACTTTACATGTATGTTTTCACAACAGCAATGAAATATCTGAGAAGCTTTGAATAGACATGTACATCGTATATTATAATGAAATAAGTTTAACTCTGTTAGTAGAGGACAGACTTCAAACATAATGTCAATGAACATGCATACGTACATACATAATACTTACATACATGTGTACATCCATACATATGCGTGTACTTACATGCACACATACGTGGGTACAGACAGAAAGAAGAAAAGACATGAGGAGATAGGCATTATGCTGCTTGCATGATGATACATATGAAGTTTATAAGAAAAGCATCTAAAATCAACGTTACGTTGCTTGTGTTTCACATACACATGTGGATGTATAAAATTTTTGTGTGTCATTTATGTAGATCTATTATCATGTGTGCGCATATGTACATTCATACATACATGCGTGCATACATACCTGTACGTGTGTACATACATTCATACAGACAGACAGATAGACAGACATACAGAAAGGAAGTAAGAAAGAAAGAAAGAAATGAACAAAAGAAAAACAAAAAAGAAAGTAAGTCATGAAGAGATAGGTATAATGCTTGATGGTATATATATGAAGTTTATAAGAGGAGCATCTAAAATGAGCGTTATGAATGTAGCTTGTGTTTCATATATAGGTGTGGATCTATATATAATGTTATGAATTATAGGTTACCATGCTAGTGTTTATAAAAACCCGACAGGGTATCGGCGAATCCCCTGTCCGTGTCAGATTTTTTAACACTAGCATGGTAACCTATACATGTCTGCCACATCTGTCTGTCTCTCTCTCTCTCTCTTTCTCGTTTATGCACGACATAGTAAGTTGTGCGCACGACATAATTATCTTGTATGCACGAGTCATGTGCCAGACCTTTTATGTCATACGAACAACATAACTATCTCTTGCGAGATTTATCACACGAGATATTTTTTTTCACATGCCCCTTACATACTTCTGTAATTTTCTTTATATATTTAATAAGTACAAGTATACTTTACTATCTAAACGTCACCCATGACGTTAAAAACTGTATACAACGTCATTAGTGACGTCAATTTTGGCAGCGTAAAAAGTCAGCAGACGTGTGTTTATATAATATGCAATAATGTAACCAGTACCATACTAACGACAAATTCATTTTTTTTTTTCAGGCTACGTTTTTCAGACACTACACATGACTATTTCGTTATGAAAATGTTAGGACAGTGCTTCCTAATTGAAATTTTTAATACAAATAACGGTTTATGTGACTGATCGAAGAATGTACTGAGAAAATACCCCTTCCCCTCTCCTGTTGATCGGGATGCAGAACCAGTTTTATAATGTATAAAGTAGTTCTATGGCAATATACATGTACAGTCAAACTTCGATATCTAGAACACTGATATCTCGAATACCCAGGATATCTCGAAGTCGAACGTCGGTCTCTAAAAAAATCCTTCATATTATGATTAAATTCATCCCTGATGTGTCGAACACTGATATGTCGAATACCATGCTTGTCGAATACATTTTCAAGTCCCGAAGTTCTTATTCACCCGGTTTATCTCGAAGTTGGCTTCTTACTGACAATATACCCCACAGCGTTTACCCTGGATGACAGGTCGCCCGCGTGGTGTTATCAATTGACCATGTCGGTGTACAAAATCGCAGTAATACCTGATCAATCGCGTCCGTGCCTACCACGTTATCTATACCAAATATTAGTAAATGATGATAGCTTGTTACATTCGACATAGAATTAAATAATTAACATTAACTGTAATTAGTGCTTTTTCATACCTGCATTTATTTAAAGAAATTTCTTTATATTGTTCATTAATTTATTTTTATTTCGAATCCATTTGTGTGTCTAAGTATTTATTTTGTCTTATGTGTTAGGCCGTCCTCGGTTTTAGGTATAGTATAAGACAGCTATATCCAGTATTGAATTTAAATTACGATATTTCTGAAAAAAGAAAACATGATGTTTTCAGTTTTGGAGTATATTCTCCTTATATATTCATAAAATATCAAAGGTATGATGAGATTTAGATTAATTATTGAGGAACAATATGTACATCTTCAGGCGTATTTATTGAAAATTACATGTATATTTCGTACATTTGCTATAATAATCACAAATGTCAAATGAACTGGCGTACGTTAACAACTGCAGGATTTGTGAACCTAAACTCGAAATTTGGATATTTCGAACTACGGATATCTCGAAGTATTTTCCACGGTCCCTCTGACTTCGAGATAATAAAGTTTGACTGTATTTGAAAAATTTAACATCAGATCCCGTTGTATGATCTAGAAACTGGATATAGAAATTCAGTGAGGTGGTAAACGCCGCTATTTCAAATCAATTCATCAATATTTAGTATGCATGTATTGAAGAAATACACAGAGATCTACTGGATAATGTTTTATAATTCTGAAATTTTATTTCCCAGAAATTTTATTGCATGTTTCGCCGGTAAACTTAACATCATGCTTACTTCACCAGCCATGTTCAATCGCTTACAATGCCTATAGTTATGAATCAGGGATTCGTTTTCAATAAAATTTGAGTATGAGCGCAGCAGTCGAGCACTATGACACATGCCGGAAAATATTCTTTAGGATAAAATGTATCAATAATGTAAGTATGATGTAGCTCGAGGGCTGTGCTCACACCAAACTTTGAATATCATTTCATGGAAATTTTTAAAAATGACAAAAATCCCAATACCAGATAGGTTTAAACGGTTCTTGTGTCATTATCAATCAGCAGATCTCATAAACGTTTTCATTGCAAGAGCCTCCATGTGTAGGAGTAAAATTTTGCCCACTAGCATCAAACTATGAAACAAAACAAAAATTCACCATTCTTCTTTATAAGGTGGAAAGTTTGAATTTAGAATTTAGTAATGTTATTGAAATATTTGCTATGAAGAGAGATGGGGGAATTGTATTAAACGACAAAGCTTCTTATTCCAAACAAAGAATAGTGAATTAAGGACATACATTAAGAGAGGAAAGTAATAATATTTCACTAAACCACTGAAGATGTGACAGATCAACATCACAAATCACCCAAGATAGCATGTCCTTCATGGTGTTCTTGATCCTGACCATGAAAATATTTGAGAATTGTAATGTTTTGAATCTGAAACTTGCCCAAAGAACCATTGCCTGAATAGGTAAGTTTCATCACCCATGCCACACTGTTGTGTTTGGAGTATTGGAATTTGAGAAAATTTCCCTCTTGAAGTAAAAAATGATTTTTCTTGAAGAAATCATTTAGAATTATTCTGCAGTGCCCATCACATTCTGCTGTATTAGCTGAGAAAGGTTTTTGAAGTAGGTCTCCAATGTATCAAAATTAAAATTAATTTCCAGTGACCCAGTCTGCTGAGTATTTTCAAACATGAGATATTGGCTATTAGAAAGTCTGTGATGCAGATGCTGGAATTCCTGTTATCCACTTCTTTGTAAGGCCATAATAAGAGATACTATGCTTCATCTGAGCTTTGATAGATCTTCTGCAATATCTGAATCATGATGCTATCTCATATCATCAGGGTTGTTGTATGTTAATTTTGCCACAATGTCTTCACCAGATTCAATTTAGTGAAATGTTATTTGATTCTAAAACAACTCAGTTTTAAGTACCACTAAATATTTTCTTATATCCATGCACTTAATTTCTTTTTCAGAATCCATTGTCTGGGTACAAATCGGAACAAGAATAGACCAGATAGTCGGGCTATATTTTTTGATGAAGCTAAGTACAGGTATTTTGCTTAGAGTTATAATGTACAGAAATAATATTCATTGTATCTAGGGTTGTTGTGTAATAAACAGATGAAAGAGATTTACTGAGCTCTCACCTGTCCAGCCAAGGTGTTCATCTACAGGTTGGCCATTTCAATATAGATGAAATAATCATGGTTTAATGTTAACCATCAAATAAACAAAATCATTGGCATAATTTCACCTGAACAAGGTAAAGAGCTTGATTGTTGTACCATACTATGTTGCCAGCAACGGTTTACCATCTGTGATGATAAAGGATAAATCTGTTTGAAATTGGATCAGTGTTAAATGAAAAAATATGGTACCTAGGGCCTGTTTTATAAAAAGAACTTCAGAGAAATCTTAAATCTGACAAATAAAACGTAGATATTTGTGGTAATAACTGATTCTCTGCTTGAGATTTGTTTCCTTTTTCTTCATTTTTCACAAGAGAGGCATTAGAGAATTCAAAGACACTTTTTATCAATTCAGGAGTTCAGAATTTAGAATTTGTTGGAAGTAACTTAGTAAGACAGACCCCCGGAAATTCATTTTGTCAGAATATATTTTGAATCTGCTGCTAAGCATTGTATTTATGTGTAAATAATACACGTTTTGAAGAGCTAGCTAGCGATCACTCCAGCCCACCATTAATTAATTTAGCAATGCAGCACATTGAATATCAAATAGTATACTTTTTATGTTTTACCTTTCATTGCTGAATAGTTCAACATTGGCTGCTTAATTAGATTTAAATACAAGCAGTTAATAAATTACAACTTAAACGAGCAGCTTCTTAGAGAGTATTGAAATAAAATTGAACAACAAACTACAAAAGTTTCAAAGCCATCAGACACAGCAAAAGAACAGTTAGGATAATACTTACTTTTGTTGAAAAAATTACCATGGAAAAGGCAATGCTACTCGTGACACATTTGAAGATCTGCACATAGCGTGTGTGTTTATATGTTACCTCTCTCTCTCATTCTCTGTCCGTAATATTGTCCTGCATTCAGAATATATTGGTTATACCTTGTATTGTTAGATTGAAAAATAGTTATTTAAGAACATATTAACATAAAGGTGTATTTTTGATTCCATGATATCAATAAACTAAGGGGCAAATTTGAGTCAAAATATAGACCACTGAAGGTTTGTCTCGGTAAGATGTCATATATGAAAAGTGTACATTTTTCCCAAATACATCTTGTTCTTTTTATAGTAACTCCTATTTTCTACCTCAAAGTTACAGGCATATGATTTATATTTCATATGTTTCTTTGCAGTAAAAAGAAAATTGAAGACTTTCTTCTTACCTTAGATGGCTTTAAAATGTCGTATAAAATAGCCAAAAAGATGAAAGAACATGTCTGCAAATTTAAGTAAGTATGAAAGTGTTGAAAACGACTACATTTTTCACTGACCTGAGCCAAAAGTGGAAAAGTAGCCTGCCATCTATCATCTGTTCATCCATAGTCCATAGTCTTTTTATTCTTTGGAAGATAGTGGATACCCTCCTTTAACAAACTTCTTCAGACTGGCTTCATAGATCATCAAACCAAATGTATCAGAGTGATTTAAAAGGGTGTATATAAGAAGTGTTGATGTTTTTTATTCTATTTCTGGTTTATGTTTTTGATGATTTTTTTTTCTCTCTATAATGCATTGATGCATTAATTTTGTGTGTTTTAAATTATTTTATTGCAATAAATTTCATTTAAAAAAATAGAGCGCAACAAATCATAGGATAATATAAAAAATAGGGGGAGGGATGTACTAATAACATATTGTAATGAGCTTGATGGATGTCTGCTTCAGAAACAGAATGATTTTGTTGAAACTTATAAGGGATAAAAAGTGCCAGGTCATCACAAATATTTCTGTTTTTTACCTGATCCATCAGTGGGTGAATCCTGGACTGTATGACATAGGCTGTAGAGGGTACCCTCCTTCAACAAACTTCTACTTCACACTGGCTACATAGATCATCAAACTGAATGTATCAAAGTGATCTGTGTGTCTCATGAAATGCTCCTGTTCTTGGTTTGCGTCTGATGTAAAATTTTTGACATTTTATTGAATCTGAATGTTTCAACACATTTTTGTATCATTTTACTATCTCACCAGTACAAAAGTCCAGAAGGGTAACATTTTACCCCCAGAGTTTTCATCATCCAGCATCTGTAGACAAAACTTGAACCTGGACCATATCTTTTGAACTGGAAAAGGTACAACTTTGATATTTCACGTATGGATTCCTCATGACCAGGGTTTTCTATTGGTCTCAAGACTTTTGACCTAGTGTTTTTGACTTTGGACTTTAAACCACTTCTCAAAAACTTTAACCAGTGCTTTACATTATGAACTGCTCAAGAATTCTTCATGCCATTGACTCTTAGGAGCTAAAACTTAAGCTTGAAAAAAACATCACTTTGTATTTCAAGGTCAAAGGTCAAGGACCCAGTGGGCAATGTATGAATGTTCTCTTTTTACAACTTGTTTTATTCAGTACAAAAGAGAAATAAAATATGTATTTGCTATCATTTGTTTGAATTTGAATTTTTATTTAAAGGCTTATTTAAAAGTGTCCAGGGAAAATGTTGTATTCTGAATTTATGATTAATGCAGTAACAGTACCATTCACGTTTATATAGCTTTAGTATAAGGAGAGAAAGATCCCTATCAACTTTGGGATCAGAAGCTTGAAGGTTAAGCTCACTAGAGGTCTTCACGTCAAAACCTTGTAGACACTCTAGAAGCCACATTTTAAGCCTATTGGGTTCTTACTTAACAAATAGCTGTAGTATAGGTCAAGGTCAGTATAGTACAATGAATTTTGTTGTCTTGCTACTGACTATTACTGACTTAGTACTTTTTCTCTGATATTTGTGTCATTTTATTGATTTGTTTCATACATAAAAAGAAGCCATAAAGTACAATGTATCTATTTGCCAACTTTTATTGGAAAATATCTACTTTAAAACGTTACTTCAAATTTCATGTCATAGTTTCTTGGGATTTTTTTTTTGTGTGTAACTTTTTCGAATTTTGATATAAGCCAGTTCTGGTTGCTGAAAAGTAGTGTTTCAAATTCCACTAAAGGAAAAAGCTTCTGTTTTGTTTTTTACATCATAACAAGATTTTAACAAAACAAGATCTTAATAACAATTTTTTTTAAATAAATGGAAAAAAGGGGAAAGGGTTTCACATATTTTTAGCTCACCTCAGTGAAGTTTTGGGCTGGGTCAGATTTGAAAGAAGTATAAGTGCTACATGAATGAAATTTGGTACACATGTTCTTGACATACCAAGTTGATACCATACATCAAATGCTGCATCTGACCTACATTTTCTACTTAAGTAACTAGGTTAAGAAGTTTGGGGTAGCCAAATACTGGACAAAGTACTCATGTCTCAGTGACCAAACTTACATCAGTTGTTTATCTTATAATATCAAAATGTTCTCATGCATCAGATGTTGCATCTGACCTTCCTTTTCCACTTGAGTGACCAGATTAAGAAGTTTGAGATAGTTTGGTATTGGTCAAATCTGTCTGCATCCTATCTAGGCATCCTTACAAATTTGAATTTGAACTATTTTTACAACATTTTTGATTTGATATTTTGTGCTTTAAGTGCAACCTCCTGCAATCGAAAATCCAATACTGCTGTCTAGACAAGCTATGTAATCTTTGATTACCCTATGTTTTTATCATTGTTTTGATTTATGCAATGTAAAGAAGCAAGTATACAGTCTTCTGTCAGTTGTCAAAAACACAGTAAAGAGGAGAATATTTGTATCTGCGAATTTCTTCAAGCAATCAGTTGCTTGTGAATGAGCATATTGTGCTTAGGAGAGTGATATAGGCCCACTTGGACCTCTGTTAACAAAACTGAAACGAATTAGTTTTATATTAACGAAGGTAAAAGTGCCTCATTTGGCGTAATAGATTTAGTAAAGTAATAACAGTAATTTTTGTTTTCAGACTTCAGCTCAATCAAACTCTTTATCCATGGCTTCCTTTTTTCCAGATCAAAATTGCTTCAGAGGACAACTGCCTTGGATTCAGCCGAGGAAAATGCAGGAAATTTTCCTGACCTTAAGGAAGAATTAAAGTTCTTCGATGTGAGTTTATATTGTATATTTTTCCAACATTGTCCACTATCATATTACTTTAGGTATAAGAACTTCATCTCTTATTTCATATTTTCAAAGTGAAAGTAGCCCATTTTTGCCTTAGCTGTATAGGTAAGGGTGAAAGCACATAATTAAAACTTACAGGTTCACTTACTTAAATAAAACTATTCAACTTAATAAATTAACTTTGTTGTTTTTTTGGCAGGTACATAATAATGTATTTTACATACTCTAATTTATAATTATGTAAAATAAAAAAAACAAGAAGATACAGTGGATTTAATACATTTGGAAGAATTATGATTGGAAAGACTTTGTGTGATAAATTCTCATATACTTGTGACTTCACTAAATCTCACACATAGCACTAGTTGTGTACAAGTAACTTGGATAGAATATCTTCTGACTCGACAAAATCTCACACATAGCACTAGTTGTGTACAAGTTCCTAAGGTAGATTATCTTCTGATTTTCTAAAAATACAAGGTGTTATGAGTGATATCTCAGTCATAATAGAGTTAATCTGAGGGTACTAATTACAGATAATCATGATTTATTTTGTTTTACCCACGGAATCAAGATTCGGGAGCATTTAGTTTCTGGTCTGTCTGTCCGTTTCTCCATTTGCAAGTGGAAAAAACTTCATTATTCCACATAACTTTTCAACTGTAGAGATATGGTTTTTAGCTCACCTGAGCCAAAGGCTCAAGTGAGCTATTGTGATCAATCACCGTCCGTCGTTAACTTTTCACATTTTCAACTTCTTCTCCAGAACCACTGAACAGAATTTGATGAAACTTGATAAGCATGTAGTACTCATGGTCCCCTACAAGTGTTGTTGTTTTTCGTCTGGATTCATCAACAGGTGGCACCACCACAGGCAAAAGTAGGTCAAAGAGGGTACCCTCCTTTGACAAACTTCTTCTTCAGACCGGGGGCATACAGAGACAAACCGAATGCATAGGAATGATCTAGAGGCATGTGTGAAGAAGTGTTGTTATTTTTGGTTCTGTTCCGAAATCAAATTTTTGACGTTTTTTTGTACTTGGTAGTTTTAATGCAGAAAAGAGGTATTTTTTTCTTTTAGTAAACATTGATGCATTAATTTGGTTTAATTTGATCATTTTGATGGTAAGAAATACTACTGGGAAGAAAATTTTTCAATATTTTATGTTTTGGATTTTTTATGAATTTTTTAAGACTTTCAAGAAAAAGGGGGGTGGGATAATTGGTGTAAACATTTCACAGTTTGAACTTTTTCTTCGGAACCACTTGCTGGAATTCAGTGAAACTTGGCATGCATCAAATACTCAAGGTCCCCGACAAATGTGGTCATCTTTGTCAGGATCCATGAACAGGTGGCACCACCACAGACAAAAGTAGGTCACAGAGGGTACCCTCCTTTGACAAACTTCTTATTCAGATCGGGTGCATACAGCGACAAACCAACTGCATAGGAATGATTTAGAGGCATATGGGAAGAAGTGTTGATATTTTTGGTTCCATTCCGAAATCAAATTTTTGACGTTTTTTCATTTTTATTTTGGACTTTGTTATTTTAATGCATTAAAGAGTTATTATTTTCTTTTAGTAAACATTGATGCATTCATTTGGTTTCATTTAATCATTTCTATGGTAAGGAATGCTGGTGCGAAGGAATTTTTTCAATATCTCGATTTTTGAATTTTTTATGAATTTTTTAAGACTTCCAAGAAAAGGGGGGGGGGGGGGGGACATTTTTTTCATATCTTCAACTTGATCTACAGAACAACTTGAAGGATTGTGATAAAACTGGGTAGGATGCAAGTACTCATAGTCCTTTTCAAAGATTTTGTTTTTTGTGCGGATCATCCAAGTTGGTTAACAGATAATGCCACCATGTCTAAAAGTAGGTCTCACAATGGTACATATACCACTTGGTAATTGAAATATGGAGAGTAGCGGTTCAAATCCAGCTGTGGTCAAAAAATTTTTTTTTTTTTTTTTTACACATCTAAATAAGTTTTTAGATGTTTCTCAACAATCAACATATGAAATTAGGAATTTTACGTTTAAGACTTCCAAAAAAAAAAGGGGGGGGGGGGGGTTGGTTTGGCCATTTTTCACATTTTCAACTTTTTCTACAAAACTGTTTGAAGGATTTTAATAAATCTTGGTAGAAATAAGTCACTTATGATCCTCTTCAAATTCTGTTGTTTTCGTCCAGACCTCTTTACAGATGGCGCCACCATAGTCAAGAGTAGGTCACAAAAGAGTTCCCTCGTTTAACAATATTCTTTTTCATACGGGCTGTATACAGAGACAAACAGAATGCATAGAAATGATCTAGAGGGATGAGTGAAGATGTATTGTCATTTTGGTTCCCTTCCAAAATCAAATTTTAGAATTTTTTTTCGACATTTCTTTGGACTTGGTGATTCAATGCAGAAAAAAGTGTCATATTTCCTAGTTAATTGATAATGATGATTTCTTATGGACTATTGTGATCATAATTATGGTAAGGATTGTTACTTTGAAAGAATTTTGTCAATATCTCAATTTTTGGATTTTCTATGAATTTTTTAAGACTTCCAAATGAGGGTGTATAGGAACAATTCAATCACATTTTTCACTTCTGCTGTTATGCCACATGAAAGATTTTAATGAAACATGGAATACATGAAGTACTAAAAGTCCTCTATCAATTTGGTAAATTTCATCCAAATTGGTTAACAGATAATGCCACCATGTCTAAAAAGCAGTTCTGACAATAGTACATATACCACTTGGTAATTGAAATATGGAGAGTAGCGGTTCAAATCCAGCTGTGGTCAAAATTTTTTTTTCATTTCTTTACACATCTAAATAAGTTTTTAGATGTTTCTCAACACTCAACATATGAAATTAGGCAATTTTAAGTTAGATCTGGACAATATTTGAAACAATTGTTGTTCATGACCCAGACTTGAAATCAGTCAACAAAAGGCCCCACCTAAAGAAAATGACTAACTTGTTGCCCTGAATGACTTCTTGCAGAGACAAAGGAAATGCTTAATATCAAAATCACCTGAATGGATGTGCAAAAAAGTGTTGTTTTTTATTCTAGCCTGAAATAAAATTTGACATATTTTCAACATCTGTGTTGACTTAGTCACATTAATGCAAAAATAAATGAATTCTTCCTTCAAGCATGACTGATAATCTAGGTACTCAGGTGAGCGATATAGGCCCACTTGGGCCTCTTGTTTATCTCACATACGTATTCCTTTTGACAAGACCTTTCCATCGGTACCATAATTTTTACCTCATGACCTTGACCATTACCTTTGATCTGCATTTCAGAAACTTAAACATTGGGTATGTCTTTTGAAAGGTAAGTGATAGGTCTCTCATATCTCACATGTGTATTCTTTGTGACAAGACCTTTCCGTTGGTACTTACATTTTGACCTTGTGACCTTTGCCTTGGAGTTTGTCCTAGTTTTAGGATAACAGCTTATACTGACAAAGTTTTCACCAGAGTCATTCATATTTTATTTCAAGTGAAAAGTCTTAGTAATATTTATAAATTACAGAAAGCATTTAATCTTGAAAAAAACAATATTGATAAATTTCAGGAAGCATTTAATCATGAAAAAGCAAAAAAGGAAGGAGTAATAGTGCCCAATAAAGGTAATCATTATCATTATGTATTATGGAGTCCACAATAAAGGTAAGCATTATCATTATGTGTTTTAGAGTCCACAATAAAAGGTAATCATTATCATTATGTATTATGGAGTTCACAATAAAGGTAAGCATTATCACTATGTGTTATGGAGTCCACAATAAAGGTAAGCATTATCATGATGTGTTACTGAGTCCACAATAAAGGTAAGCATTATCATTATGCGTTATGGAGTCCACAATAAAGGTAAGCATTATCATGATGTGTTATTGAGTCCACAATAAAGGTAAGCATTATCATGATGTGTTATGGAGTCCACAATAAAGGTAAGCATTATCATGATGTGTTATGGAGTCCACAATAAAGGTAAGCATTATCATGATGTGTTATGGAGTCCACAATAAAGGAAAGCATTATCATGATGTGTTATGGAGTCCACAATATAGGTAAGCATTATCATGATGTGTTAAGGAGTCCACAATAAAGGTAAGCATTATCATGATGTGTTATGGAGTCCACAATAAAGGTAAGCATTATCATGATGTGTTATGGAGTCCACAATAAAGGTAAGCATTATCATGATGTGTTATTGAGTCCACAATAAAGGAAAGCATTATCATTATGTGTTATGGAGTCCACAATAAAGGTAAGCATTATCATTATGTGTTATGGAGTCCACAATAAAGGTAAGCATTATCATGATGTGTTATGGAGTCCACAATAAAGGTAAGCATTATCATTATGTGTTATGGAGTCCACAATAAAGGTAAGCATTATTATTATGCGTTATGGAGTCCACAATATAGGCAAGCATTATCATGATGTGTTATGGGGTCCACAATAAAGGTAAGCATTATCATGATGTGTTATGGAGTCCACAATAAAGGTAAGCATTATCAATAATCATTATGTGTTATGGAGTCCACAATAAAGGTAAGCATTATCATGATGTGTTATGGGGTCCACAATAAAGGTAAGCATTATCATGATGTGTTATGGGGTCCACAATAAAGGTAAGCATTATCATGATGTGTTATGGAGTCCACAATAAAGGTAAGCATTATCAATAATCATTATGTGTTATGGAGTCCACAATAAAGGTAAGCATTATCATGATGTGTTATGGGGTCCACAATAAAGGCAAGCATTATCATGATGTGTTATGGAGTCCACAATAAAGGTAAGCATTATCAATAATCATTATGTGTTATGGAGTCCACAATATAGGCAAGCATTATCATGATGTGTTATGGGGTCCACAATAAAGGCAAGCATTATCATGATGTGTTATGGGGTCCACAATAAAGGTAAGCATTATCATGATGTGTTATGGAGTCCACAATAAAGGTAAGCATTATCATAACGTGTTATGGAGTCCACAATAAAGGTAAGCATTATCATAATGTGTTATGGAGTCCACAATAAAGGTAAGCATTATCATGATGTGTTATGGAGTCCACAATAAAGGTAAGCATTATCATGATGTTTTATGGAGACCACAGTAATGATCGACAAAGAATTAGCTTTATAGTTAATACAACTCATGATTGTAGTTTAGGGCCCAAGGTTGTAAAACTTTTTGAGAAGGTTCTCCGTGCTCAAACTCTGATCCCATGCTCAAGTATGAGATCGCCTAAAATTTTGAGGTTATAAAACTTCTTATAGTTTGAGCATGTGCTCAAAGTTGAGCATAAGCTCAAATATTTTAAGATTGGTAAATACTTTGCTCAAACCCATGCTCAAAATATCTATAAACTCTACCAATCTCAAACTCTAGTAGCAATCTCTTGGAGTTTGAGCACAGAGTTTGAGTTGAGCACAATAAAAGCGTTAAAACCTTTGGGCTAGGAGCTCTGTTTGGTGTGTACTAGTGCCTCAGTGACTTATTAGGCAACTGCATTGGAACTCACTGTTGAATTTCATCTTGGAAAAAAAAAGTGTCTTGATATCTGAGAGAGTCTCTTTTTTTCCAAAATTGGATAGGAATTATTTACCAACAAGTGGGAATAAGAACTAGTGCACATGCTGTAAATTGATCATTTTTAGCAGGTGTCCCAATTTCCTCAACCACTGAATTATGGTCACCACCATATAGGTGAAATTGTTTTAGAGTGGCATTGAACAATAAAGATTACTGTAATCCATGATCAGTGATGTGCATTGCTGTTCTTAATATACAATCTATGGTAACAAAGAGAATTTGAGACGCAGTTACTGACTTATTAAAAAAAAACTGGTATGACTATGATCTAGTCATGATATGGCTGCAATAAAGGAATGTTATAGTGAAAATGTTGTTTCAGATAAGTATTTTCTCATTAAAACATGTAGCATCAGCCTGAATATAGATTTATCATTGAAGAAGTACTTTTCAGGGGTGGATCCAGATTATGATGAAGCTAAATTGGACATTGAGAGAACAGAAGGAGCTTTGAATGATTACTTGACTCAACAGAAAACAAGACTTGGATGTAAGGTATTACTTTCTGATATACAGTCAACAGAGGCTGGAATTAAGATAAAATGACAATGTTGAACAGACACTAGTCAGCTGTAAGGTATTACCCACTGATATACAGTCAGCCGGGGCTAGAATTAAGATAAAATGACAGTGTTGAACAGACACTAGTCAGATGTAAGGTATAACCTATTTCATATACAGTCAGCCGGGGCTGGAATTAGGATAAAATGACAGTGTTGAACAGACACTAGTCAGATATGTAAAGTTTATGGAACAGTAAAGTTTAAAAATGTAAGTACAGTTTTTAGATAGGGATTTATCATGATATGAGCCGTGTAATTACAAACAACTCTAGAGGATTATTAGGCGAAAAGTTATACAAGTCTCTCTTGTAATATATACATTTGTACATGCAGTCTGAACCTCAGGACTATTGGTCCTTCAAAGATTCATCATATTATTATGCATTTAAATTAACTTTATCCAGCTGTCAAACTGTTTCTGATAGCAAGATGTAGGATTTTGAAAGCCATAATAAACATTTTACTGTTTTGAGCAGTCATAATCTCAGAAAATCTTTCCTTTTTATACTGTATAAATATTGTCATACACAGATTTGTCATGATACTTATAGAATTTGGTTTACTGGGGATCTGGGAAGAACCGGTATCAAATAGAAGTGCCAGAAAGTGTGCTAAAGAGAGTTCCAGATGAATATGAACTAATGTCATCCAAAAAAGGATGGAAGAGATACAGAACAAAACAGATAGAAAAGAAACTAGCCGATCTGACAGATGCTGAAGAAAGAAAAGACATGGCTTTAAAAGATACAATGAGAAGAATATTCCATAGCTTTGATGAACGGTTTGTTGTTCATTCTTCTGATCAAGTTTTAGAGATTATCTTTACATTATTGCTACCACTTCATTTTAAGTACAAAAACAAATGGTCTAATCTTCTGTGCCAGTTTTACAGTTGAAATATATTGTAGATCTCCTGATTCAAGGTCTTATTCTCACCTTGTGCAACTTTAATAATAAACTGTTGTGTGTACATTGTTCCTGCTTATTTGATAATCAAGAAGACAATTTTACATCAGACTTCACGTTTCTATACCTTATGATGTGAGGGAAAACTCTCTATTTCAAGTTTAAGGACATGCCAGAGGACACTTCATATGGTAGTGCTTTTGTACGTGTTCTGTCTTTACTCCAAATTTCATTATACATTTTTACTTAAAATTTTAGCTTGCCTCAGTGAAGTTGAAATGAGCTTTTGCTATACCCGCGGGTGTCTACTTTTTCCTGTTGATTTACTCATTTAGAAAGTTTGGGATAGCACAATATAGGACAAATCAGTCTGTGTACTATCGAGGCATCCTATGAACAAATATGAATTTGAATTGACTATATATTGCTATATTTTGATGTAAATTTCATGCTATATAAGTACAGAATCAACTCCAGCAATTAAATGTTGAATGCTGCTGTTGAGGTGATCTATGTAATCTATGTCTATATACTTCAGTTATTCTCGGTGGAGTGCCGCCTTGCAGTGTTTATCTGTACTGGACGTAATGATTTCACTTTCCAAATATCGTCAGACAGCAGATGGTGAAGTGTGTAGACCAGAGATTGTTGCCATTGAAAATGACACTGAGGTCAAATATAAACATAATTTCATATGAAAACATGTTTTTCAAATAGTTCAATCAGAGTAATAAGTCATCTTTAATTGCAAGAAAAAAATAAACAGTAGATATATTAAATACTTTTCAAGAAACAACAAAGGTTAGAAAGGATTTAGTTGTAAGATGCCTAGCTTTGGGTTAGGAATTTTAGGGTTTGGCTTCCAGATAATATTTTGTTTAGAAAAACGATGTTGTACTGCTAATAGTTTTTGATATGTAAAGCTAAGAAAAACTGATAAATAAGATAATCAAAATTATAGAGACATGTATAGTTTTCAATACACAAATAAATAATGATTGAATCAGACATAGAGGCAGATGTTGAATTAATGATAATTTCCCTCATCTTGCAGCCTTTCATACAAATCCATGAGGCTACACATCCATGTGTGACAAGAACCTTTGGTGGCGGAGACTTTATTCCAAACAATACATTCATTGGTGTACCAGATGTAAGTGTTCAATGAGATGCTTATGCAGGGATCGGGAAGGTCACGCGCCCTCAACATAGTCCCATTCAGATCGAAAATGGTGCATTAAACCACTTACCCCGTGCGTCTTATTGCGCATTCTGATTTCGAAGCAGCGAACATTGGTTCCGCGATGTATGTTTTCAGTTCTTGACATTAGTGTCTTCGTAATATCTGGTTTGATAAAGACGCATGATTTACAGCGATACGATCTTAACGGTGCTCCCGAAAACGATCCCCAAAGCCTATTCAAAGCTCTTTAAAAAGCTTAGCTTCCCGTCAGTTATTGCCTCTTTATCTGACATTAGCGCTAGTGGTCGTTTTAGTCAAGTTGCATGTACTCCCCAATCAGTTGATCTTGAAACAGCTGGACCAGTAGGCCAATTTACTAACAGTCGTAGATGTTAGTCGTAACCGTAAATCAGGTATCTACAAGATCAACTACCGTATTCACTCGTTTATAATACGCACTTTTTTTCATAAAATCTGACTTCGATTTTCCAGGTGCGTATTATACATAAGATCTAAAACAAGAACCTTTTTTCCTGACATAAGAATTCATATTTCCGTAGCGATATTGCCATAAATGTCCGCTGACAACGATCAGAACATGACCATTAGAGTTTGGGAACCCCCACTTGACCACTGAAATGGATTTTAGACACTTGATAAAGAGATTATCATTTCAGTTTTACCTCCTTGTGTTGAACACTTTACAATATGCGCTGAAATGAAGATGTTTTTACAAATGAGAATAGCATATTTTAAAATAACAAGTGCCGATGCAATCCAATTATCTTATCATCATCAATCAAGGTGAAATGGCTTCGCGGTCAGACAATCAGCCATCGCCATACACCCCGCTGGGATAACTGGTTGTTCGCATTTCTTCTACCTTTACTGCTGTGTTAATCAATTTATTTTGTACAAAGATTGACACTTCGGGAGGAGTGTAAAATATATAGAAAATGACCGCTATACTTCATTATCGGTACTTTATCAAGAGTACTAACAGGGACGTATATAACACATATATACACGTCCCTGATACTAATTACAATTTTATTAAGCATTCTTTAGTTTTCTTTCTATCGACACAGTTTTTGGATCACAAATTAATTTTATTACGGAAGTTGGGTTTATTCCATTCATTGAATATCCTAAGGTTCAGACGCGTAACCAATTGTGTTTTCCGTAAAGTGAAATCTGTAATAGAGAGATTTTTTCTAGGTAAACTTAAGGTTCTTGACCACTTGCTTACACGGCAATTTCACCTGCGTATTATACACGAGATGAAGACTTTTTCTTCAATTATTTTCCAAAAGTTGGGGGTGCGTATTATACACGGATGCATACTATACACGAGTGAATATGGTACGTATTCCTACTTCACGTAAACGCCCTTTCACACCATAATGAATTGACACAACGTACGCATAACAAATTGTAAAAATTTGACCAAGTCTGCGTAAGTCTGTGTATAATTGCTGGCGTACATTGTACGCTCTGCGCATCACTTGCATACGTTCTTTGTATGATATGTGTACACTGTGCGTATGTTATACAAATTGCAATACATGACATGTCATCTTTCAGTGCATTCCATGACTATTTCCATATCTATTCATAACACTTTTATATAATCACCGATATTTCAGACTATAAGGTCAAAGCATAAAAACTCACAGCTAGAATACAGTTTGTGCGTCAACAGTTCGGGAAGCATACACTGCACGGACGTTACTCATTTGTTTAACATACGGTGCGAGTTCGCAGTGGAAACGCCAATGATACGCATATATCATATATGCAATGCATACATCAAGAATTGTGTGCATGCACAGGATTTCTCGATGTACAGAACGAGCTGCGACGTACGAGTGCATACAACGACCAACTCAAACGTTCTCCCGACAGCATATGACAGCGAGTGCCAAAATTTCGTCATAGCAGACGTCTGCATTTTTAATTCATTATAGAGTGAAAGCCACATAACTTGGGTTTACGCTTATGATTTTCAGTGAAACATGTGTTCAACTACGTTTACAGTACGGGTTTACCAAAGATTGTTAGTAAAACGGGCTACAGGCTCCGAAAGATCATGATTCTATTTAAAATAAAAGTGTTGGTGCTGGGTCTTAGAATATCATTGCTACCAAATTTCGCAATAAACTAAGTCCCACAAATTGTGAGAAATTGTTCAGAATCAGAATTGATGGCAAATTAAGGACTTCTCAACCACAATTCTGTTAACTCATTGCAGAATTCCATAACAAAAACGTATAATTAAATCAAACTGAATTTCCCTTCATTGTTGAACAGATTTGTTATTGTTGTCCTGTCCCCTGAATTACTCAATAGTTACATCTGTTAAATATGACACAAAATACAACTTTGCAAAAATTGATTTTTCTGAACGTCCCTTTTGTAGTGAAAGATGGCCCATAGAAATTGAAAATGGCCCATTGAAGTCTGAGGAAATGGGGCCATAGTCCCAATGATCCAGTTTGCTTTCCCGATCACTGCTTATGTATGAAGATGATGCATCTCTCTGCATGTCTGAAATGTAATTCTCAGTGATGTAAATGTTCAAAAGGACGAAGAATTTTTGTGATTGGAAATCACTGTTTAAATCCAGTCCTATTTTGATTGACATAGCTCAGCCAGTAATTTTCTTTGCTGAGTTCCAAAATGTCCAAGGTTCATTACTTTATTCTCCTGTCTTTTGAATTTGACAAAGAAAAACTGAGGTCCCACATCAAGTTATTACTGAAGCATGTAACTGAATCAATTTCTTCATACTACCGATCCTGAAGCATGTGTAGTGTAATACAATGAATACATGTATTACCCATCTTGAAGCATGTGTAGTGTAATACAGTGAATACTACCCATCCTGAAGCAGATGTAGTGTAATACAGTGAACACTACCCATCCTGAAGCCTGTGTAGTGTAATACAGTGAATACTACCCATCCTGAAGCATGTGTAGTGTAATACAGTGAATACTACCCATCCTGAAGCCTGTGTAGTGTAATACAGTGAATACTACCCATCCTGAAGCATGTGTAGTGTAATACAGTGAACACTACCCATCCTGAAGCCTGTGTAGTGTAATACAGTGAATACTACCCATCCTGAAGCATTTGTAGTGTAATACAGTGAATACTACCCATCCTGAAGCCTGTGTAGTGTACTACAGTGAATACTACCCATCCTGAAGCATGTGTAGTGTAATACAGTGATTACTACCCATCCTGAAGCAGGTGTAGTGTAATACAGTGATTACTACCCATCCTGAAGCATGTGTAGTGTAATACAGTGATTACTACCCATCCTGAAGCATGGGTAGTGTAATACAGTGAATACTACCCATCCTGAAGCCTGTGTAGTGTAATACAGTGAATACTACCCATCCTGAAGCATGTGTAGTGTAATACAGTGAACACTACCCATCCTGAAGCCTGTGTAGTGTAATACAGTGAATACTACCCATCCTGAAGCATTTGTAGTGTAATACAGTGAATACTACCCATCCTGAAGCCTGTGTAGTGTACTACAGTGAATACTACCCATCCTGAAGCATGTGTAGTGTAATACAGTGATTACTACCCATCCTGAAGCAGGTGTAGTGTAATACAGTGATTACTACCCATCCTGAAGCATGTGTAGTGTAATACAGTGATTACTACCCATCCTGAAGCATGGGTAGTGTAATACAGTGAATACTACCCATCCTGAAGCATGTGTAGTGTAATACAGTGAATGAGATTTCATATTGTAGGATACAGAAATGGAGACAGAGGATAATGTGGAGAATCCCAACAGTAAGGTGGTGCTAGTAACAGGTCCCAACATGGGCGGCAAGTCTACACTGATGAGACAAGTGGGCCTTCTCACTATTATGGCCCAAATGGTATGTAACTTACTCTATGCCCAGATCACAGACATAGTGAAAACATGCAGGCAGTGTGTACTTAATACTGTTATATATAATTGAATTATAATAGTATATTCTTCTTCATCCAAAATGACAAATATCGTAGCATCTTTTGTTACCTGTCCATTCCTAAATTATCTTGAAAACTTTTTTTCATATTGAGCAAAGTTATAATTTACTAAAATACACAGTTGAGTTTAATATCACATTTCCTTCTGATGAATGTGGGGATTTTGACCAAAGTTAGTATATGTACAGAATAATTGGGAAGTATAATGTGTTAAAATGGAGCTGTTTCTAGATTGTTAAATATTACAGGAGTCATTATACCTCATGCAAACAAAGTTTGGAAGAGGGGGGGGGGGGGGGGGGGGGGGGGAGGGGTTATATAGGAATCACTTTATCCATCCGTCTTTTCTGTCTGGTTAATAAATTTAAGAAAGTATGTTTCTCAAAATGTACAAGTGGCACATCCATTACTTATACTAGTGATGTATTTTAGGATGAATTATTGCCTGTTTCAACCTATGTTGCCACGGGGGGTATTTGTCCTGTTGGGACAGTTCTAGTTTTATACAGGCATGCATCATCAACAATTGATGTAGTTGATGCCAAATCAGGTTTAAAATACATATGTGTGTATTTCCTTTTTGCTTGATTGATGAATTCATTTATAGGTATATAAATTGTATATCTATTTGTAGGGATGTTATGTACCTGCAGAAAAGTGCCGACTGACTCCTGTTGATAGAATATTCACACGACTTGGAGCTAGTGACAGAATAATGGCAGGTATAATGCAGGATGAAATATGTACTCTTTGAATACTCAGTATGGTACGGTAAAATATGTACTCATAAACTAAGTTCCCAGTATGGTATGGTAAATTATGTACTCATAAACTAAATACTCAATATGGTATGGTATAATATATATACTCTTAAACTAAATGCTCAGTATGGTATGATAAAATATGTACTCCTAAACTATATACCCAGTATGGTATGGTAAAATATATACCCATAAACAAAATACTCAATATGGTATGGTAAAATATGTACCCATAAACTAAATACTCAGTATGGTATGGTGAAATATGTACCCATAAACTAAATACCCAGTATGGTATGGTAAAATATGTACCCATAAACTAAATACCCAGTATGGTATGGTAAAATATGTACCCATAAACTAAATACCCAGTATGGTATGGTAAAATATGTACCCATAAACTAAATACCCAGTATGGTATGGTAAAATATGTACTCATAGACTAAATACTCAGTATGGTATTGTAATTGTGCTTCAGTATTTACTTTACATTCAAAGATTTTACTTCATCTGTTTTGTATGTGACTCCTATATTAGGTCTGCTTGTAAGAAGTTTCACTCTAATTCTATATCAAATTATGTTAAATATTATCTTTTGATTTTCAGTATTAATTCTCACATTGTATTACTTAGGTGAAAGTACATTCTTTGTGGAGTTAAGCGAAACATCTGCCATTCTACAGCATTCAACCAAGCATTCCCTTGTCCTTATGGATGAACTTGGTAACAAAATATTTCATTCTATCCTGACATCAGCATATAGAGTTTCTTGAAAAAGCTGTTTCATACAGAGAATTCTTCTGTCATAGATGAAAGTCTTGATATAAATTTAAAGTCTAATAGACAAATGATAGTAAATATCAAATTTACTTTAAGTGAATGTAGGGATTCTCTCACTCCTGTTGATTTGATGGATTTTAACCTATAGTCTAGATACTGCATGTATAGGATACCACAGTAGTTACTCATGACACAAGACCATATGTACAAGTTCAAGTCACTTCTAGTATATGACCAAAATTATGACTTTGCTACCACAGGGTGTATTTGTCCATTTAAGAGAATTCTAACTCTTCATCATACGAGGAAGAACCCATATTGTTTTCTGTTTTGGGGTGTTCTTGTTATTTATTGAGTATAGAAATTTAATAAACTGTTAAAATATTTTTGAGGTCGAGGCACAGCTACTTATGATGGCACTGCAATAGCTTGTGCAGTTGTTGAGGAGCTTTCTAGACGTGTACAGTGCCGTACATTGTTTTCTACACACTATCACTCCCTGGTGGAGGAATTCTCCAAGGATCCAAATATACGACTTGGACATATGGTAAGTCCTGTTACAAATATACGACTTGGACATATGGTATGTCTCATTACAAATACACGACTTGGACATATGGCAGGTTCATTACAGATATACGACTTGGACATATGGTAAGTCCTATTACAAATATATGACTTGGACATATGGTAAGTTGTATTACAAATATATGACTTGGACATATTGTAAGTCGTATTACAAATATATGACTTGGACATATAGTAAGTCCCATTACAAATACACGACTTGGACATATGGGAAGTCCCATTACAGATATACAACTTGGACATATGGTAAGTCCCATTACAAATACACAACTTGGACATATGGTATGTCTCATTACAAATATACGACTTGGACATATGGCAAGTCTCATTACAATTATATGACTTGGACATTTGGTAAGTCCTATTACAGATATACGACTTGGACATATGGTAAGGCCCATAACAAATTGGAAATTTAAGATTCAATGATAAAAGTACCGTTTTGCGTTATTAAAATCAGGAGTTCAAATGTCGCAATCAAAGACTCAGCACATACAACAGTATCTATACCATTGCTTAAAGCAACTTAACTTGTTATCAAGCAGATTTTTCCTTCCATCCTTTGTGCCTTAAAATGTTGTAAATATTTTTAAAAGTAACAATGGAGTGTTGTAAATATTTTTAAAAGTAACAATGGAATGTTATGAAACTTTCTTCTTTCATAATATATGTGTCGCCTGGCCATCGTAGTTTATTTAGTTGCTTGCTGGGCTTCAGACCAAGAGGTACAAGTTCAAGCCCAACCTGAGACTTATCACATCTTTCGAATGAGACAGATAAAAGTGAGGGTCAGTGCAATATTAATGTTGAATTATAAAAAGTCTCTCACTACATAAGGTGGGCCTGTTACATAGGGTGGACCTGTTACATAGGGTGGAATTTTCTCTGCAATCTATCAGACAGATGCCATGGTTTCAACAGTGAAAAATTCTTGGCTAAGAATAGATAGCAAGGGGAAAAACTCTTGAGCATCAGTTTTTATGTTCTATATTTTCCTTGGAAATGTTATGAAATTGATAAATGCTTATATCCTAACTTGCAAAAAACACCATACAATTTTTGTTTTTATTTTTTTCATTACTCCTGCGTCCTCTATATTCACCACCTATTATTATGGCATACCTATGCTTTTCTTTCTAACCCAAATGAATTTTCGTCTGTAGGCCTGTATGGTAGAGAATGAGGACAAAGAGGATCCGTCTCAGGAAACCATAACATTCCTGTATAAGTTCATCAAAGGAGCATGTCCCAAGAGCTATGGATTTAATGCTGCAAGGTTGGCAAACTTACCAGAGGATGTAAGTAGTAAACTACAAGAGATATTAATGAAGGGACAAAGAGAATTCAAATTGAGGTCATTGTCAATAAAGATACTAGATTTAAAATTTGCCATACTGGTCATGTTGAAATATGTAATTAACTGAATGGAAAAAATAAATTAGTAAAATAAAAAGTGTCGAATTTATACTTGATCATTGATATTTAACAAATTATCTTTTTAAATTGTGAAACTTAGCTTTCAAGTTTTTAAAGCTATGTTTTATAATTTACAGTGTTTGGAATTGCATTTAAAGTAAAAGAAAATTACTAAGGTCTTGTAACTTGTGCATTGTCTTTCTTAAACTGTAACGAGTACACTAGGATCCATGATCTGTCACAAAGTTCTGTATAATTTATTGCCTATTTGATGAAGACCACACTGTATTTACTTACTTCATGAAGACCAGGCTATATTTATTTGTTTAAATGTAATTTGTGAAGACCAAACAATATTTAACTTCATTGAGTGCAAACTATAATTAATTGCCTATTAAATATGTTTAATGCAGACCTAACAATATTTAATTACCTATTTGATGAAAACAATTACTATTTGTACATGTATATTTTTTTATACTTTTTTGTAGGTTATAAAAGCTGCTATTCAAAAGTCACAAGAATTTGAAGCAACTGTTAACCGGGTAAAAGTTCTGAAGTAAGTTATAATGAAAATTAATTTAATCTTCAATCAATCTTTACTTTTTTGAAATTTATAGCCTTTTTTCCCCCATCTCAATAGAGGGCATATAATTTTTGTCTTGTCTATCTGTTTGTTTGTCAGTAACTGTTTGTTTGTTTGCTCATAATTTCTGAACCCTAAAAGATGAAGACTTCTTATTTGGCGTGTCTACTCCACTAAGGAGGTCCCTTCAAATGACATCAAGATCAATGACCTTGTGAGCTTCATTGTGACATTTATACCGAAATTAGATTTTTTGTTTGGGTTTTCTATATGTGTTGTGATATCTCAAGTTCACATCATGAGATTTAAGTGATATTAGAACACCTTCAGGAGTTTTCTCTTCTAATGTGCATACTTTTAATTTCCACTATTCCAGTCTTGGTCATCAGTGATGAGACATAAGTTATGGCATATAGAGCACCAAATTAATAAATGTATCTTTGTCTTGATATTAATGCAATATCAGGACCTAGAAGGACAATTTTTGTTACTGATGAAATATTATTTGATGTTGCAGAATTATGGTTCTTTGTATACAAAAAATAGCATTTCTAAGACATATATTGTCTTTGTCATGCAATAGCTCAGGCTTGCCTGGAGAGATTTAACTGATATCATAATGCATTCAATATCAGGACCTAAGGAAGTTCCCTGTTTGTTTTTTTATAAAGTTCTGCTTTGTATGGTGGTTTTAAATAGCTCATCTAAGCCAAATGCTCAAGTGAGCTGTTTTCATTGCCTATCGTCCGTTCATAAACTTTTCACACTTTCAATTTCACAAAGTCTTTCAGGATGCAAGTACACAATTTCCTCTACCAAGTTATGTTTTTCAACCAAATCTGTCAAACAAGATAGCCATCAAGGACTCTAAATGGCTAATGCATCAACTTGTTCACATCCACTGCATGAAATTTCACCAAGCATTACAGGAAGCAAGTGCTGAATAAACTCGTATCAAGTTTTTGTTCTTTGATAGCACTTTTTCTACATCAAATGACAGGGTATGCTGTAGAGCGATATAGGCCCACTTAGGCCTCTTGTTGTTCCCCGCTGTTTTTTGAAAGTGGGGGAACATTAAATCTCATTCGTCTGTCACATAAACTTTAACCTTGGTCATAACTTTTTAACCATAAGACGCAGGGCCTTCATATTTGGCATGTCTGTTTCTAATTGCAATAGCTTTCCGTTGGTACCAGAGTTTTTTATCATGTGACCTTGACCGTGACCTTTGACCTACTTCAATATAACTTTTTAACCGTAAGACATAGGGCATTCATATATGGCATATGTGTCTGTAGACATGCACAACCATGACAATATGTTACAGATCACTGCACCTTTCTGATAGAACCCCGAAAGCGGGGGACCACAATTCTTTGAATTTGCTTGTTTGTTTGATTTTTAGTACACCTGAGCTATCAACTGTAACTCTGTCCATCTGTTGATTTCTGTATGATAACCAAAACAAATCCTTGCATCCTATCCATATCAAATTTACATATCCTTGTCAAAAAGGCAAGATGCCTATTTATTTTGGAGTCACTAGGTCAAAGGTCACTGCTATTGAAAAAGATTGCAGTTATTGGTTTTTGGATGTTTCATCAAGTATCATTTATCCTATATATACCAAATATGGATGTATTGATTTTTACCAAAATGGAATATGCCTGTGAATTTTGGAGTCAATTAGCCAAAAAATCAGTCACCACTCATAAAATTAATAGACTAAATTTCTATGGTCGGTAGATTGTAGTAGTCATTTCAGCAACTTGAAATTTATGATAAAGAAGATTAAAGGCTCTGATAAATATTTTTCCATTTGAGCATTGGGAAACCTTTTTAGCTCACTTGAGCCAAAGGCTGAAGTGAGCTATAGTTATAGTGCGTCGTCTGTCTGTCGTTAACTTTTTCACATTTTCGACTTCTTCTCTGGAGCTGCTTTGCAGATTTGGATCAAACTTTGTATATATGATTAACTCAAGGTCCCCTACTAAAATTGTGTTCGAGATCCAGATTCCCACAGGGAAGGATTCAGGGTGGGGGCAAAAGTGCCCAAAACGGTACCCCTCTTCAAAAATCTTCTTCTCCAGGACGAGTGCATAAATGGGGAAACTAATAAATTGCATTTCAACAATCTATAAAGATGGGTTATCAAAAATTGTGTTCGGGTTTAAGATCCATCAAATAGAAATTTACAAGTTTTTGACGTGTTTTTGGACTCGGTAATTTCATTGCAGAAAAGTGTCATGTTTTTCAGTTAATTGATATTGATGATTTTTTAATGACTATTTTGATCATAATTATGGTAAGGACTATTATTGTGAAAGAATTTTGTCAATATCTCAATTTTTGGATTTTTTATGAATTTTTTAAGACTTCCAAAACTGTCGGAAGGATTTATTAAATCTTGGTAGAAATAAGTCACTTATGATCCCCATCAAATTCTGTTGTTTTCGTCCAAACCCCTTTACAGGTAGTGCCACCATAGTCAAAAGTAGGTCACAAAAGAGTACATGTACTCTCTTTTGACAATATTCTTCTTCATACTGGCTGTATACAGAGACAAGCAGAATGCATAGCATTGATCTAGAGGGATGAGTGAAGACGTATTGTTATTTTGGTTCCCTTCCAAAATCAAATTGTAGAATTTCTTTTTGGCATTTGTTTAGACTTGGAGATTTCAATGCAGAAAAGTGTCATATTTCCTAGTTAATTGATAATGATGATTTCTTATGGACTATTGTGATCATAATTATGGTAAGGAATGTTACTTTGAAAGAATTTTGTCAATATCTCAATTTTTGGATTTTCTATGAAATTTTTAAGACTTCCAAATGAGGGTGTATAGGGACAATCCTTCACATTTTTGTAACACGAAGTGTTACACTGTTATGGACCCGGGTCATGGGCGCTGCCATATTGGGATTCACCCCTTTGCTCATGTATTCCTACACTCAGTGAAATAGGTCTATGATTATGTGCATTAAATTTGCAAATATTCATGAACATTTGATACTTCTGGTATGTTATTAACTACATATTCAGCAAATTATTTAGGAAGATGTATGGAAAGTCTATACCAGTGCTGAACAAACACGATGATTATTTTTGAAACCAACTGGCATGTAACCTATGTTTTCATTCAGTCGTTGATTACTACGCACATTTTCGGGCCTTTCCGTCGGCCCTTGCCAACCACAATAACAACATGCTTTTGATGACGTTATGCCGAAAAATTGATGTTTTACTTGATTAAAGTGGGACAGCAGACTGTATAAGTTAAATTTTTCCTTTGCGTATTGTAAACATTCTGCGTAAGTTTCACCAGAGCTGGGTATTAACGTGAAATTGCCCCCCCCCCCTTTCCAAATTCCGCGTTGCTAAGGGACGAATAGCGTCATGTATAAAATTCTTCCGAGAAACGAATTGATACTTAGTGCACCGACATAAGAAGTTTCTTCGGTTTCATATTCTTTGAATTCCATGATTAAATTATTAATCACAAATTGATTCATACATGAGTGACTTGACATCGTATCGTAAACAGCTGAACAGGCAGATTTCAAATCTGATTTGCTCCGGCGCGGCGAGATGAAATAACATGATGGAAAGCATGTTGAGTGGTACGCACGCATGTCATGTACGTTGTCAATTTTGTTGGTTTAACTTGATTGTAATAATTGTGCACGTGAATGGTAGAACTTGCAAATCGTCCTTGATATGAGATTTAAGATATACGTTAAGAACAGTGAACGAAGTTGGTTCAGTCAGAATTTTTGATAGTTGGAGTCAGAGGCAATGTGGACAAAGTCAAAGAGTAGGTATAATGACTTTTGAATTTGAGGACGGTATATCGTGGTTATGCATGTCTGAACGCTAATGTGTGGACCAATCAGAATTATCAAAACAAAACATGTTTCATGTAAATTTGAGGACTCTATATCGTGATTATACATGAAGTATGACACTCATGAGTACACTTCGTAATGGAAGAAGAAGAGCTAGTGAATTAGAATGTCTTTTTAACATCACTTTTTATCCTTCACTTTTGTGAAAGCAAGGAGACATTACATCTCATAATACTCATTCCTCCATCAGTCAGTCTTGTCACAAAAACTTTAACCTTGGCAATAACTTTTGATCCAGTAGAAGTACAACTTCACATGTAGGTTCCTTGTGATGAGACTTTCCACTTAAGATAATTACTTTTGACATCTTAGAATTCTTTTGAATTCACTTGTTTATCTTGACAGTTATGTATCCTCAGGAACACCCTCATCTGATTACAACCCCCTCCTAATTACAAACATGGATTCACCAAAGTTGCACCAATGATTCATCTATGGGATGCACACTAGAGTACCTGGTTCGATTGCTTCATGTGACAGTTTTCCACTTCAGTGATTTGGTTAACCTGTTGGGGATACCTCAGTTTGCAACAAACTAGTAAAAATAAAAGACTTCTGCCTTGGCCGTATGCCAAGTCACCTCAACTAAACAGTGTGTGAAAATTCCCAAACTTGTGCTAATGGTTCATCTTGGGACCCAGACTTGAATGCAAGCTTCATATAACTATTCCCACTTCAATTTTGTTTCATTAAAAGAAAATTGATTAGAATAACTCAATAATGATTCAAGTGTCATTTTGAATTTGTGCTGTTCATTGTAAGAATGAAACCAGTCCTGAATTAAGGGGGTAGTCTGGTGAACTAATAAGAAGAATTAAAATCTACAACTGGCTATTTCATGCATATTCTATAAGAAGGTAGATTAAATAATAACAAAAACGTATCATGTTATGGAGCAAATTATTGTACTAGAATCAATGCAAATTAACACTGTTTCATGCCTATTTCGATATAGAGAAATGAGCAGTTTATATATATTTTTTTCACAAATATGACACAGAAAAGTTTGAGTTTTTTTATTTTGGTAGATAAACTTATGAATTTATACTGATTGATTGAAAAAATAACAAGGATTAGGGAAAGCTCTGAGAACTTATGAAGTGGCTATAGTAATTAAACAAACCTACTAAAATGATGACAATTTCACAAGAAGTACACTTATTTGATAATTTCTGTTATCTGCATCACTGTGATATTACATGTACACTGTAAGGTGCAATGGTCTGTCATAAGTCAAAACATCATAAAATTACAATAGGTAATGGAGCATTTTACAAAGAAATTTGATAGATATTACACCCTCCCCCATTTTGCTATAACCTCATTTGTGTGTAATATATATTGAATGAAATATTTCCTTTTCATGATCAAGAAAGGAATTAATTTGTATACATATAAGCTTCAAATGACATTTCAAATTAAAACCATATTTAGATTCGATATTATCAAAATATATAAACACATTAATGCCCTCCCCCCTTTTAGGAGGTTGGAGGCTATTTGGAAAACAAGTACATATATTTCCTTGAAAAATCTGCCTTTGTGGTACATATATAACTACTTCAATGAATATGTCAGTAACAACATCGTAGTATTATTTAGAAGTTTAAAATGTCTTCTTTTTAGCTCACCTGAGCCAAAGGCTCGAGTGAGCTATTGTGATCAATCACCGTCCGTCGTCTGTCGTCCGTCGTTAACTTTTCACATTTTCAACTTCTTCTCCAGAACCACTGAACAGAATTTGATGAAACTTGATAAGCATGTAGTACTCATGGTCCCCTACAAGTGTTGTTGTTTTTCGTCCGGATTCATCAACAGGTGGCGCCACCACAGGCAAAAGTAGGTCAAAGAGGGTACCCTCCTTTGACAAACTTCTTCTTCAGACCGGGGGCATACAGAGACAAACCGAATGCATAGGAATGATCTAGAGGAATGTGTGAAGAAGTGTTGTTATTTTTGGTTCCGTTCCGAAATCAAATTTTTGACGTTTTTTTGTACTTGGTAGTTTTAATGCAGAAAAGAGGTATTTTTTTCTTTTAGTAAACATTGATGCATTAATTTGGTTTAATTTGATCATTTTGATGGTAAGAAATACTACTGCGAAGAAAATTTTTCAATATTTTATGTTTTGGATTTTTTATGATTTTTTTTTTAAGACTTTCAAGAAAAAGGGGGGTGGGATAATTGGTGTAAACATTTCACAGTTTGAACTTTTTCTTCGGAACCACTTGCTGGAATTCAATGAAACTTGGCATGCATCAAATACTCAAGGTCCCCGACAAATGTGGTCATCTTTGTCAGGATCCATGAACAGGTGGCACCACCACAGACAAAAGTAGGTCACAGAGGGTACCCTCCTTTGACAAACTTCTTATTCAGATCGGGTGCATACAGCGACAAACCGACTGCATAGGAATGATTTAGAGGCGTATGGGAAGAAGTGTTGATATTTTTGGTTCCATTCCGAAATCAAATTTTTGACGTTTTTTCATTTTTATTTTGGACTTTGTTATTTTAATGCATTAAAGAGTTATTATTTTCTTTTAGTAAACATTGATGCATTCATTTGGTTTCATTTAATCATTTCTATGGTAAGGAATGCTGGTGCGAAGGAATTTTTTCAATATCTCGATTTTTGAATTTTTTATGAATTTTTTAAGACTTCCAAGAAAAGGGGGGGGGGACAATTTTTCATATCTTCAACTTGATCTACAGAACAACTTGAAGGATTGTGATAAAACTGGGTAGGATGCAAGTACTCATAGTCCTTTTCAAAGGTTTTTTTTTTGTGCGGATCATCCAAATTGGTTAACAGATAATGCCACCATGTCTAAAAGTAGGTCTCACAATGGTACATATACCACTTGGTAATTGAAATATGGAGAGTAGCGGTTCAAATCCAGCTGTGGTCAAAAATTTTTTTTTTTTTTTTTTACACATCTAAATAAGTTTTTAGATGTTTCTCAACACTCAACATATGAAATTCGGAATTTTACGTTTAAGACTTCCCAAAAAAAAAGGGGGGGGGCGGTTTTGGCCATTTTTCACATTTTCAACTTTTTCTACAAAACTGTTTGAAGGATTTTAATAAATCTTGGTAGAAATAAGTCACTTATGATCCTCTTCAAATTCTGTTGTTTTCGTCCAGACCTCTTTACAGGTGGCGCCACCATAGTCAAGAGTAGGTCACAAAAGAGTTCCCTCGTTTAACAATATTCTTTTTCATATGGGCTGTATACAGAGACAAACAGAATGCATAGAAATGATCTAGAGGGATGAGTGAAGATGTATTGTCATTTTGGTTCCCTTCCAAAATCAAATTTTAGAATTTTATTCGACATTTCTTTGGACTTGGTGATTCAATGCAGAAAAAAGTGTCATATTTCCTAGTTAATTGATAATGATGATTTCTTATGGACTATTGTGATCATAATTATGGTAAGGATTGTTACTTTGAAAGAATTTTGTCAATATCTCAATTTTTGGATTTTCTATGAATTTTTTAAGACTTCCAAATGAGGGTGTATAGGAACAATTCAATCACATTTTTCACTTCTGCTGTTATACCACATGAAAGATTTTAATGAAACATGGAATACATGAAGTACTAAAAGTCCTCTATCAATTTGGTAAATTTCATCCAAATTGGTTAACAGATAATGCCACCATGTCTAAAAAGCAGTTCTCACAATAGTACATATACCACTTGGTAATTGAAATATGGAGAGTAGTTGTTCAAATCCAGCTGTGGTCAAATTTTTTTTTCATTTCTTTACACATCTAAATAAGTTTTTAGATGTTTCTCAACACTCAACATATGAAATTAGGCAATTTTAAGTTAGATCTGGACAATATTTGAAACAATTGTTGTTCATGACCCAGACTTGAAATCAGTCAACAAAAGGCCCAACCTAAAGAAAATGACTAACTTGTTGCCCTGAATGACTTCTTGCAGAGACAAAGGAAATGCTTAATATCAAAATCACCTGAATGGATGTGCAAAAAAGTGTTGTTTTTTATTCTAGCCTGAAATAAAATTTGACATATTTTCAACATCTGTGTTGACTTAGTCACATTAATGCAAAAATAAATGAATTCTTCCTTCATGCATGACTGATAATCTAGGTACTCAGGTGAGCGATATAGGCCCACTTGGGCCTCTTGTTAATGATATGTAAACCATGTCTCTTCTGTGAACAAGTCCGGAAATATAATGGCTCAAAGACACCATACTTTTCAACAGACCGCATATACAGCAGGTGCGACAACATCACGTCATTAAGACGTAACGTCTCAATGACATCATCCTCTATTGCATGATGTAAATCTGCAGCCATTTTCAAATACGTTAGCACTCTGAGGATTAAAAATAAAAATCCTCTCTTGTCCATTGAATTTAGTTTTGATTGTTTCAAGATAATTAAATATACTGGCCTTCGCTTTTAGTTGACTATCTTGTGCTTTTTTAGGTTTTAAAATATTTTACTTTTCCCATTTCGTATTTGCCGGCATAGAGTTTTGGTCAATAGAATAACTCTAAAAACAGTTTTCTTCAATATCACATGATAATTTACAAACACATGCATAATAGACAAATTATTGAATATTACTTCTGTATTTTCTATCACGACTAAAAATGTTACATCTTCGTGACAGTATGAGTTACCTCCCGTTAGGCAGATTACTTTTAAGCGTAAATCGCTCACCAGACTACATCATTGATACTATTGATAAAACGATTTCCTCTTTATCTTCATATGAGTGTTACTCAGGACCTTCAGTCCTTTGATTAACTTCTGCTGTGAAATTAGGCCATTTTAAGTTGGATCTGGAAAATATTTGAAACAGTTGTTGTTCATGACCTAGACTTGAAATCGGTCAACAAAAGGCCCCACCTAAAGAAAATGACTGCTTAATATCAAAATCACCTGAATGGATGTGCAAAAGAAGTGTTGTTTTTTATTCTTGTCTGAAATAAAATTTGACATATTTTCAACATTTGTGTTGACTTAGTCACAGTAATGCAAAAATAAATTAATACTTCCTTCCTGCATGACTGATCATTTAGGTACTCAGGTGAGTGATATAGGCCCACTTTGGCCTCTTGTTTATTCTGGTCTGAAATAAAATTTGACAGATTTTCAACATTTGTCTTGACTTAGTCACAGTAATGCAAAAATAAATGAATTCTTCCTTCCTGCATGACTGATCATCTAGATACTCAGGTGAGCGATATAGGCCCACTTGGGCCTTTTGTTTAATTTTGTTTTTGATATTTGAAATCCAGAATTGTGGCTGCATGGGCATATGTTTTAGAAACATCTCTAGTTTATTGATGCTTTGATTTAGCAGAATCATATTTGATACATTGTTTCTTATGACAAGGCAGTGTGTCATGACCTTAACCCATGGCTTTAGCTTTAAAGTCAAGATCATTTCTTTGGTTTAGACCATATTTTCGTAACGTTTTAGTAGCTCCAAACTTAGCACATTTGTTTTACATGACATGTTGATGTGTCGTTATCTTGACTCTAGATCTTGTTTCCAAGGTTATGGTAACTGTAAACATCAATGAAATTTCCTTTTCTGGGAACTTATTCACAAAGAAACTTGAGTCTTAAGTCTAAGAATTGAGACCTATATGGTAGCATGTGTCTCAATTCTAAGAATTAATAAAAATTCCCTATAAATAATATATCTGACAAGCTATTCACAGGCAAACTTTTGACAAATTCTTAGAATAATGACACATGGTATTTTAGGTCTCAATTCTTAGACTTAGACTTAAGTTTCTTTGTGAATAAGGCCCCTGAGCTCTATTTCAATGGAAATGTCCTTGTCTGAGCCTGTTCTCTGAATGCTTAAATCCTGCAGTTTCGTACTTAGCACAGTTGTTCCTTATGACCAAGCAGCGTCTCATGACCTTGACCCAGAATCATTACTTTACGTTCATGCAGACTGTTGAAGCCATATTTTCTTAATGCTTTAATTCTGCAATGTCCTACCAGGCACAATTGTTCCTTATTCCTAGGCAAACTGTCATCATCTTGAGTCAATATCATACACCAAAAGGGAAGGTCACACAAGACCTTGATGGAATTTTCTTGTCTTGTATTTATTACATGCCTTAATTGTATAGCCAGTTGGAAATGCTCATTGTTTGATAACAGACTCATAACTATCTACAGCACTTTTGTTGTTTTAAAGTCAATTGAAATAACTTTTAATAGGAAAATGGTAAAATGAAGTGCTGTATCCATGGAAATAGCAATGTCTGAAATAAATGAAATCCCTGAGATAGCCTACCACACTTTAGGGTTGCTTTATCTTTAAAATGTATCATCCAGAAAGGGAAATATACCCCTGAAATATGACATTGACACAATGATAAACCAGAGATAAATTAATAAACTGAACCAAAGACAAAAATCTGTGTTCATTTATTTTTATTTTTTTTTTCAAAGTGCTTGTACCTTTTCAGTTGGGAATTTTTGTCCAATTTGCATAATCCATCAAAAGTCAATATTTGGGAAAAATATCGACCTTTTAATGGCCCTGATTTGAAGAAAATAAAAAAACTATGAAAAAGTATTTGAAAAGATCATATCTTGAACTTTTAATTCCTGGAAAAACATATATATGTACTCAGTTCATATTGCCCAGCATAAGTGGTGAAACTAGACTGACTAGGGCCTTAGCATTCCTTGTGATTAGAACTTTTGATTGATGCCCTATTTTGCTACTTAATGACCTTAACATTAGAGTCAGTTCTCAACCTTAACCTTAGACATACATATTCAGGGTTTTTTTCTGATTTCATTGGTGAAAGATTTATTTTGGCTGTGGAACTCACAAATTTACAAAGTTAAAAGATCTTGGGATTATATAAATCCATTTTGCATGCTCTGCTGTCCTTTGACAACTCTTGTCAAATTTTATAGGAAATACAGGAAGTGCTTATTATCTTGTGATTGGCATGAACTTTCTACACAGAGTCAGACAAACAAATTTAGATAAATGAATATCTTGGAAATAAAAGTATACAGTTTTTAAGACCATCAAGCCAGCTCTGTTGTTTTCTGAATCTCTTGTTTCACTTACTCATTACAGATCTCTTTGGAAGCCTAAGATACCAGATAACCTGAAAGACTTAGTACAGCAGGTTAAAATTTCGTGAATTTAGGAGGACTCTGAGGAGAAAAAATTTAAAGTAACAATTCCACTGCTTTGTTTAAATACTCTGGAATCCTTACCACAATGTGTTCAGATTTGTAAAACAAACATAAAATACTGTTCTTAAAAAACACATGTGTTTAATTTTGTTGCAATTATATTATAATTTGATGATTAAATTTATCAGTTAGTTTGCTCAGTTGAATGTATATGTACATGTATGTGTATGTTCATGTATGTGTATGTACATTTATGTGTATGTGCATGTACATGAATTTGTATGTGTATGTACATGTATGTGTATGTGCATGTATATGTATGTACATGTATGTGTATGTTCATGTATGTGTATGTACATTTATGTATATGTGCATGTACATGAATTTGTATGTGCATGAATGTGTATGTACATGTATGTGTATGTTCATGTATGTGTATGTACATGTATGTTTGATGTACATGTATGCTCATGTATGTGTGATGTACATGTATGTGTATTTAGGCAATCTGAATGTTCATTATTGGTCACTGTTAAGATTACGTGTGTTAGTGACTTGTTGCTACATCATTATATATTTTACATACATACTTAAAGCAATGCAAAGCAATAGAAAGACCAAGATATTTAGCTTGTACATGTACACTAGAAGTGATGTAGCTACTATTCATTATCTTTTTCATATTTACCATAAGGTACACAATTCATTCTAACTCAGAAATCTGTAAGCACTCATTGCAATCACTTCTAGGTATATGCTTTAATATTATAGTGGCAGAAAAATTGTCAATATGGGTCAAATTACTCAAATGATGAAGAACAGTACAAAAGTAAAAGTTCCTAACCATCACTTGAAATAGTTATATACATACGGTCATCCATATTCTTAAAAGTCGACATGTAAAAGAAAATGGTTCACTAACCCCGAGATCAGCCTAAATGTGATACCTTCAATTATTCATCAGATGACATTTTATATATAGATATATACTGTAAATTTTTCAATCTGAAATCTCTGAAAATGGGCTTCTTAGGCAAATTCAACCCATAATAAGAACATGTTCTGTAATCTTTATATCAGTGCATACATGACCCAGTGTTAGATTTATGTCACAAACTCTAATAAATGATCAACAAGTTATCGTCAGTAAGCAATATTGTTAGCTCGCCTCAATGAGTGTGACAAATACTGTATCGAGGTGAGCATGGTAATCTTTACCTTGGTGTTTTGACAACATAATTTATGTCTTTATTTTACGTAAGTCATATTCTAGCTTAGTATGTATACATACATGTCTACATACATTTAGAAAATCTCAGCAGGAACAGCATACACGCTTGACATACCATGTGAAATCTCAGCCTCTCTAAATGCTTGTTTTGAGATAATTGTACCACAATACAATATGGTTGTATCAGGATATGTGTTAATGTAGGAACATTTTTTTATTAGTACATGTGTATGTATAGAAGTTAAAGAGAGGAAGTATTTTACTTGGTAAGTTACATGCAATTTGAAGTTCCTGCTAATGTAATATGCTGTATACAATGGCACAAACATGGGCAAGAAAGTCTACAATGTACATATAAATTTAGGTCCTGATAATTCACTATTAGATAGATGCCATATTACATTAGTAAGTGTTGCAAAAGTGCTGTCAGTAAAAGTGTTGTATCATATATGAAATTTTATTACATGTTTGCATTTGTTGTAAAATGATAAAAATAGGACAGAAAAAGTAAATAGAATATAGTGGATGTATTAGATGTTAGAGCAGGGTTCGAAATTAGGAGTCGTTCAGTCATCAAAAACAACTTGAAAATTCTTTAGGCAACCTAAAATTTAGTAAATATAATGGAGGTCATGGAAATATTTAAATATGCCAATTGACAACCCAAACTTTTTGCCCATTTTGAACCCTGTTAGAGCCTTTCACACATACAGACTATAATAGATGAGTTAAAGGAGCCCTTCACAGATAGAATATAATGGATGATTTAGATATCAGAGACTTCCACAGACGACTATAATGGATGGCTTTAGTGCATGATTTTGTGTGGATACAAGAAAGAATGATACATCCTCTTTCTCTCCAATATTTGAATATAGATTAGATCATTTTGTTATTTTACTACTACATGTATTAAGAAATATTTTTATGAAATTGTATGTATGATGAATCATGGAATTGAAAATTAATTTGGAAAATCGCTGTTTATTTGAAATCAATTGAATATTTTAATAAAGTGTTTGTAAATTGCATTGGTGAGACCAAAATTTATTAATTAGAAAATAAATATCTTTAAAAGTAATGATTTTTAGCTCACCAGGACAAATGTTTATTGGCTATTGTCATATCCCCAGCGTCGTTTTCGTCTGTAGACAAAAACTTTAACCTGGATCATCACTTTTGAACCATTAGAGACAGGGATTTAATATTTCACATGTGTATTCCTTGTGCCAAAACCTTTACCATTATTCTTGACCTTGTGACCTTGACCTACTTTTCAAAAACTTTAACCTTGGTCATAATTTTGAACAGTAAGCGATAGGGCTTGAATATTTCAAGTGTGTATTCTTTGTGACAAAACCTTTGATCACATTAATTGTTTTACTTTGTGACCTTGACCTTGAAAATTGACTGACTTGGACAAAAGCTTTACTCTGGATCTTAAACTTTAGAATCATTAGAGGCAGGGCTTTAATATTTCACATGTGTATTCCATGTGCCAAGACCTTTCATTGGGTACCAAAAGTTTTGACTTTATGACCCTGACCTTTAAGTTTGACCTTTTTTTTTTTCAAAAACTTTATCCTTGGTCATAACTTGTGAACAGTAAGAGATAGGGCTTGAATATTTCGTGTGTGCATTCCTTGTGACAAGAACTTTCATAACAAAGCAAAATTTTTGGTTTTGACTATGACCTTGAAGACTGACCTACTTACAAAAAACTTTCGGTGTTTAAGTTTAGTTGCCACCGGCAAGTTCTATTGTTTTCTGACAACTCATGTTAATGATGAATATTTGTTATGGAAGTGTCCTTTAATTTCACTTTATGTATAATAGTATGATAATGCAACAGGGATTCAAACTTAAATCACGTGTAAAATCAGTTTACATATGTGATCAGAGGAAAGAGCAGGCACATTGAAAAATTAAATGTGTTAAATAGAAATTATGTTGTCAACGGACAGAAAGAAAGAGAAAACTGCTAATTAAGGCGTATTGATTGTAAACACAAATTGTTACCTGGATAACTGGAGTAATTTGTATGCCAGATCATAGGGTCTTGAGACAACCACTAACCCGGTATGTAAAAGGGAGAAGGGAACCAACGACAATTATCAGTACTTCTTTTCAAACTCTCACAACTCGTTATTTTTCGGTCAAACTGATAACACTACTCTCAATTGAGAGCCAGAACATTTTAGTTTAAGATACTGTGATCACTTGTTGCTCTACAGTTGATTCAATTTGGGTATCCATATGATACATTGAGATTTAAAATCGTCATCAATTAACACAGTGATTTCCTATATTTTGAGTCATTCATTTCCTTCATTATTGCCGTGCTTATTGGAGCATCCATCAGTTTTACTGATTTTTTGTACATGTATATGAATTAAAAAGAAATCAATTTTCTGCATTACAAGTATAACTGCTGTACGGGGAGCATACGTCAGGTTTACTGATACTCTTGTTTCATAGTTTTTCACCACTACAACAGATGGGATACTATAGTATAGTATGGTATATTTGCCCTAAGCCCACTGACGAGACTGTCGGAGTATGGTATGGTATATTTGCCCTTATCCTACTGACGAGACTGTCAGAGTATGGTATGGTATATTTGCCCTTAGCCTACTGACGAGACTGTCATAGTATTATATCACATATGTCCTTCTACTGTTTAATCGACTATGAACTTTGTTCATTATCTGAAACACTTGCAATTTCAACATCACTTAACCCTGTAACCTTGCCAAAGCAGCTGACCTTGTAACGCCTATTTTAAAAGATTGAGATTTATGTAAATTGTAAATAAATCCTTGCAATTTGCAAACGTTTTTGTAACACGAAGTGTTACACTGTTATGGACCCGGGTCATGGGCGCTGCCATATTGGGATTCACCCCTTTGCTCATGTATTCCTACACTCAGTGAAATAGGTCTATGATTATGTGCATTAAATTTGCAAATATTCATGAACATTTGATACTTCTGGTATGTTATTAACTACATATTCAGCAAATTATTTAGGAAGATGTATGGAAAGTCCATACCAGAGCTGAACAAACACGATGATTAGTTTTGAAACTAACTGGCATGTAACCTATGTTTTCATTCAGTCGTTGATTACTACGCACAGATCGCACATTTTCGGGCCTTTCCGTCGGCCCTTGCCAACCACAATAACAACGTGCTTTTGATGACGTTATGTCGAAAAATTGATGTTTTACTTGATTAAAGTGGGACAGCAGACTGTATAAGTTAATTTTTTTCCTTTGCGTATTGTAAACATTCCGCGTAAGTTTCAGCAGAGCTGGGTATTAACGTGAAATTGCCCCCCTCCCCCTCCCCATTCCAAATTCCGCGTTGCTAAGGGACGAATAGCGTCATGTATAAAATTCTTCCGAGAAACGAATTGATATTTAGTGCACCGACATAAGAAGTTTCTTCGGTTTCATATTCTTAAAATTCCATGATTAAATTATTAATCACAAATTGATTCATACATGAGTGACTTGACATCGCATCGTAAACAGCTGAACAGGCAGATTTCAAATCTGATTTGCTCCGGCGCGGCGAGATGAAATAACATGATGGAAAGCATGTTGAGTGGTACGCACGCATGCCATGTACGTTGTCAGTTTTGTTGGTTTAACTTGATTGTAATAGTTGTGCACGTGAATGGTAGAACTTGCAAATCGTCCTTGATATGAGATTTAAGATGTACGTTAAGAACAGTGAACGAAGTTGGTTCAGTCAAAATTTTTGATAGTTGGAGTCAGAGGCAATGTGGACAAAGTCAAAGAGTAGGTATAATGACTTTTGAATTTGAGGACGGTATATCGTGGTTATACATGTCTGAACGCTAATGTGTGGACCAATCAGAATTATCAAGACAAAACATGTTTCATGTAAATTTGAGGACTCTATATCGTGGTTATACATCATTTATGAGTACACTTCGTAATGGAGGAAGAAGAACAAGTGAATTAGAATGTCTTTTTAACATCACTTTTTGTCCCCCACTTTTGTGAAAGCAAGGGGACATTACATCTCATAATACTCATTCCTCCATCTGTCAATCTTGTCACAAAAACTTTAACCTTGGCAATAACTTTTGATCCAGTAGGAGTACAACTTCACATGTAGATTCCTTGTGATGAGACTTTCCACTTAAGATAATTACAAACTTGGATTCACCAAAGTTGCACCAATGATTCATCTATGGGATGCACACTAGAGTACCTGGTTCGATTGCTTCATGTGACAGTTTTCCACTTCATTGATTTGGTTAACCTGTTGGGGATACCTCATTTTGCCACAAACTAGTAAAAATAAAAGACTTCTGACTTGGCCGTATGCCAAGTCACCTCAACTAAACAGTGTGTGAAAATTCCCAAACTTGTGCTAATGGTTCATCTTGGGACCCAAACTTGAATGCAAGCTTCATATAACAATTCCCACTTCAATTTTGTTTCATTAAAAGAAAATTGATTAGAATAACTCAATAATGATTCAAGTGTCATTTTGAATTTGTGCTGTTCATTCTTAGAATGAAACTAGTCCTGAATTAAGGGGGTAGTCTGGTGAACTAACTGGCTATTTCATGCATATTCTATAAGAACAGAGAAAGGTAGATTAAATAATAACAAAAACGTATCATGTTATGGAGCAAATTATTGTACTAGAATCAATGCAAATTAACACTGTTTCATGCCTATTTTCGATATAGAGAAATGAGCAGTTTATATATTTTTTTTCACAAATATGACACAGAAAAGTTTGGGGTTTTTTATTTTGATAGATAAACTTATGAATTTATACTGATTGATTGAAAAAATAACAAGGATTAGGGGAAGCTCTGACAACTTACGAAGCCTTTCATAGTGGCTATAGTAATTAAACAAACCTACTAAAAGGATGACAATTTCACAAGAAGTACACTTGTTTGATAATTTCTGTTATCTGCATCACTGTGATATTACACTGTAATGTGCAATGGTCTGTCATAAGTAAAAACATCATAAATTACAATAGGTTGTGGAGCATTTTACAAAGAAATTTGATAGATATTACACCCTCCCCCATTTTGCTATAACCTCATTTGTGTGTAATATATATTGAATGAAATATTTCCTTTTCATGATCAAGAAAGGAATTGATTTGTATACATATAAGCTTCAAATGACATTTCAAATTAAAACCATATTTAGATTCAATATTATCAAAATATATAAACACATTAATGCCCTTCTCCCTTTTAGGAGGTTGGAGGCTATTTGGAAAACAAGTACATATATTTCCTTGAAAAATCTGCCTTTGTGGTACATATATAACTACTTCAATGAATATGTCAGTAACAACATCGTAGTATTATTTAAAAGTTTAAAATGTCTTCTTTTTAATATGTAAATCATGCCTCTTCTGTGAACAAGTCAGGAAATATAATGACTCAAAGACACCATACTTTTCAACAGACAGCATATACAGCAGGTGCGACGACATCACATCATTAAGACATAACGTCTCAATGACATCATCCTCTACTGCATGATGTAAATCTGCAGCCCTTTTCAAATACGTTAGCACTCTGAGGATTAAAAATAAATACCCTCTCTTGTTCATTGAATTTAGTTTTGATTGTTTCAAGATAATTAAATATACTGGCCTTCACTTTTAGTTGACTATCTTGTGCTTTTTTAGGTTTTAAAATATTTTACTTTTCCCATTTCGTATTTGCCGACATAGAGTTTTGGTCAATAGAATAACTCTAAAAACAGTTTTCTATAATATCACATGATAATTTACAAACACATGCATAATAGACAAATTATTGAATATTACTTCTGTATTTTCTATCACGACTAAAAATGTTACATCATCGTGACAGTACGAGTTACCTCCCGTTAGGCAGATTACTTTTAGGCGTAAATTGCTCACCAGACTACAGCCTTGATACTATTGATAAAACAATTTCCTCTTTATCTTCATATCAGTGTTACTCAGGACCTTCAGTCCTTTGATTAAGAGAAGTCAACAAATTGATAAGAAGTAACCGAAAACATGGTTAAAATGAAGATGTGGAACATTTGATCCGTTAATAATAAATGTAGAACATATATTCCTTTAAATTTTGTGCACCATATGCGCATTTCGACAACTTATGTCTCTTCAGTGATGCTCGTGGCCGAATAATTGGAATTCTCAAAATATATAAAAATATGAAGAGCAGTGTTGAAGCCAAAATGACCGAAAAGTGAACCAAAGAATCTATCTAAGGACAGAGCTATGCATGTCCGAATTCGAAACACATCGAGATAAATAGAAACACCTGTATATATTAAACAAATAACAGATCCTAAACCTAAATGATCAGTTTTTGAATGACGGTTTTAAGTTCTAGTGCATTGATCCTGGTATATGCTTTATAACTGATTTTGGCACAGAGTAAAGTTATTAGTTCTTGAATTACGAACACCTACTGTAAATAAACCGAAACCATGATATTCCTTGTAAATGTTAAATACGAAAGTAACTGATGTCACAAGACTATGGCACTTCACGGACCCCTGAAATTCAGAGGTGAGACCAGGTGCCCAGGAGGAGCAAGTGTCTCCTGTTTGGATAGCCACACTCGCCGTGTATGCCCTTAAATACAGACGAAACAAATATTAATTCAGCACTGTATATACATGAAAGTGAACTATACTGTGAAGAAAGTGCCACAGCCACACAACATCAGGAAAAAGGGTATAATAATACTTAAGTCAAACAGTCAGCGGGGAATTTTTTGTTACGAGCTCACCACTGCAAAGGAGCAAGTGTGACGTTAATGTAAAATACGAAAGTAACTGGTGTCACATGACTATGACACTAACAACAATATACCACAGTGGACATTCACGGACCCCTGAAATTCAGAGGTGAGACAAAGCAATAAATGATGTATCCTCATTATTGGTGGACATACACCATACAGACAAGGCCTGTAAAAGTTTATTGAAATTGTCAATCTTGGTTAGCATTCTTAAATCCTTGACGATAACAAGTCTCTTTATGTCAGTAATCATGTAACTTATTACAAAACACGTGGTACATCACCCATATTACAAATTTAACATCAACGAGATATACCTGATACATAAGCACCTGAAGTGATAGACAAATGGACATGAAATTCAGTTATATGATTCACCACTAGATGCTATAAAATTGATAACAATTGGATATGCAAAATGAATAAAAAATAAGTAAAGCGTTATTACACATTTTTGAAAAGTTTTAAGAAACGGATACAGTCAAACTTTGTTATTCTTTGTGGGGGGAATTGCTCTCATTACTATCTAGAAAGAGCATCAACTGAATAATTTCTTTCCTTCGATGTAAACTGATTTAAAACATAAGACTCGCATTGAAAGGTTTTTATGATTGGATAACTCTTGAAATTAAATATGTCTGTTTAAAATCTGAACCAATGAAATATTATATGTATACTACTAATAAATCTTTATTTAGAAATTGATAACACAAAATAAACAGCTAATGAAATTGGGTCAAATAAACTGTTATATCCTTCACTACCATTTAATTGTACCAACCATTTGATCATTATAAAGCAATCCAATTTGATTCAAATATGCAGCACATCCTATGGCATTACCCATGCACAGTCTGTATACATATCTACCCAAGTTTTACGAAGTATAAATTCAAACTAGTACCACTGGATATCCGAAATTCTAAGTCCAAACAAAACGCTGCAAATAAGAAAACCTTTGAAAAACAATAAAACAATATCTTCTTTCATTTCAGTTCTTACTATATTTATCTAAAGCAGTTTTCAGTGCTTCTGTAACGACCAAAAACACATACATGTACTTCCAATTCAATGCGAGAAAAGTTTGTATATTATTCTAAAGTGAACATTAAGGATCGAGTGCTGCCATTATGCAAAGTAAAAACTACTTTTAAAATATATAATAAGTATAACAAGAGTACATAAATACGAAAACCAAAATGGAGCTGTTATAACGTGATTTTTATTTTAATATAAGCAACACAAATTTTCTTTGAAGTTGTTTAGCTGAAGTTCTAAACATCATGTATCAATATCAAGACTTAAAATGTAAATACTATACAAGCTCCAATTGTGCCATTAAAGACCCTGTTCATTACACGTATCAATATCATCAGACACAAGACGATTGCAAACTTCAATGAAACAACCTATAAATCTTCCTAGATAAACCTCCTTCAAAATTGCATTGCTTATGTCATTTTCATGCAAATTTATAGATTCAAAGATATCAATCACTCTCTAAAGCTTTTTGTGACCTTCGTAGTGAAGCTTAAAACTCTATCAATTAGAGTAACATCTCCATTTGGAGAATACTGTGGAGATTAACTTAAGAATTACACATTTGACCTAACAGTATTATTATGAAAGTTTCTGATAGCTTGCTACCTTTGTTATTTACTGTAACTAATTCCTTTTGCTGAAAAACTGCCTGATAAACAAAAACCACTCTGCATTTTATAGGTTGATACGGATCAGATGGGCTGGTGCAGGATCAGAGTTTCTCGTATAAACCAAGGTTATTGCTGCTGAACAACAGATTCCTGTTATAGACGAACACCACTTCAATGGTGTGCTATTGATTCATTTTGCACTCAATTTCTCAAAAGGCATAGTCTAAGCTTGGTGAAACTCAATAATTATAAATTGTAATGTGAATTCATTATATACATATACATTATACCTTATATCTTTAAGGTTACTCTAATCGTCCGGACCGATACTCAAGTGTTCAAGTTACGTCTATAGAATGATAATTCACAATTGGTTTCTAACATTATAAATCTGAGCTTTTTCAAAATTCTCTTGTCTAGCTTGAATTTCATAAAGAATTCATAAAGAATTTTGTGTTCAATCATACAATGTGTGTATGATCATCTAATTATTAATTTGAGTCGAACCAAGATTAAAATAACATGCAAAACATATGGGGAAAATCTTTATTTTTCAATTGAAAAACAATAACATTATAGCGAATTTTTGGCTATCACTTGAAAGAATTGTCTAAAAAATGGAAAAACGATAATGATTTCTATATCAGTGAGCGAAAAAATGTACTTAAAAAGAAGATATTAAGCGACTACATTTCGGGAATATGAAAACTATAATAACAAAAACCAAAGGCAAAAACTGAAATGCCTAATTAATCTAAACTATCTGCAATATTAACACAAAATTCTCCATCACGTTTCGAAGAGTTTTTGTACAATTATTTCTTTTTGCGTTTTACCTCACCTGAACCAAATGCTACTGTCATAGCGCTTTGTCCGTCCCGGCCATCATCCATCCGTAGTTTCTCCAGTTAATTTACCATATTTTTTACTTTTTCTCCTTATCCACAGAAGGTATTTTTATCAAACTTGGTAGGGATGAAGCTTGCGGTCCTCTACAATTGTTTGGTATTTCGGCCAGATCTGTCAAGGATTGATCTAGAGCAGGTCGACAAAGACTCCAGAGGGTACCTTCCTTTGATAGTTACTTCACACAGTCTGCACAGAACGGCAAACCGAATATATCAGAGTTATTCAGGGGGGGGGGGGGGTATTTTAATGTTTTGGTCCAATCAATTTTCTTTTAATATTGTGTTTTTGGACTTTGTCATTTTTACTATTTTCAGGTAATATCTAAGATTTTCTCACTGTAAAATGCTTATATTGCATTGATTTTGTGTAATTTAACTGAAGTATAAATTGTAATAAATGTAATAAGAAATGAAATATTATTATGGATTAAAAATTATCAAAATTATTATGGATGCATGCGAGGAATACGCCAGGAGATGGTCAAAAAGGGAAGAAGTGGAGCCCGACACTCTCTCCGAGTGGATGAAATCCATCGGAGAACTACTCAAAAGAAGAATAGGGCGTCTCAGGCATTCGGTAAGAACCAAACACGAGTCTATATTTAATGACCCTGATGTAGCCAGAGAACTCTCTGAACTCCACAAACAATTTATTATTGTCCCAGCTGACAAAGCAGCAATCAATTATACCTTCGTTTGCAAAAGATTTTACATTAATTGTCTGTTAGAGGAACTTGGATTACACTCTGCACCTGGAAATCCAACATATACACAAACAAATTTATCTATTTCTGAAATATTTCAAAACCACAAATCTGTCCTCGAGTCTTTTGGAATCACCACAACAAACTCTGACCTTGAATTACCTTATATTTATTGGATTCCAAAAATGCACAAAACCCCTTACAAATATCGTTTCATTGCTGGTTCTTCCAAGTGTACCACCAAACCTCTATCCATATTGCTAACGAAGATATTGACACACATCAAGCATGGTCTTCAAATTTACTGTGATGCCGCATACTCCAGAAGCGGAATAAATCAAATGTGGATCCTCAAGAATTCTAAAGAACTTTTAGAGAATCTAAAATCTCCGAAATTTAATAATATTTTCAGCATCAAATCTTTTGATTCTCCACGCTCTACACTACAATTCCGCATCAAAAGCTCAAAAACAGACTTGCTACAATTATTCGAAATTCTTTTTTCCATGAAAATGGAAATCGTAGATATAAATATTTTGTCATTGGGCGGGAAGATACATATTTTGTAAAAGAAAAAAGAGGAGTTACTGGCTCAGTTATGTGGCAGAAGTCACCATGGAGCTATACAAAAGAACACTCTGATGCAAAAGACAAGTATACCGAAGATCAAATCATCAAAATGCTGGAATTTTTAATAGACAATATTTTCGTGGTGTTTGGAGGGAACATTTTTCAGCAAATCATTGGCATTCCCATGGGAACTAACTGCGCCCCTCTTCTTGCTGACACTTTCTTATATTCGTATGAGGCAGAATTTATTCAAAACATGCTCTCCACAGGCAGAAAAAGCCTTGCATCTCAGTTTATTTTTACGTATAGATATATAGACGACGTATTGTCAATCAATAATCCTAACTTTAAGTATTACATACATGAAATCTATCCCCATGAACTTGAGATAAAAGAGACCACCGAGAGCAATAATTCCGCTTCGTATCTGGATATATTTTTAACTTTCGACAATAATGGTCATTTGAACACCTCTCTGTGTGACAAACGTGACGATTTTAACTTCCAAATAATATCCCGTCCTCACCTGCCTATGGAGTTTTTATATCTCAACTTATAAGGTACGCAAGAGCCTGTTCTCTATACGACGGTTTTATTCCAAGGGCCAAACGACTGGCCACTAATTTGCTCATGCAGGGATATGTTAAAGAACGTCTGAAATCGTCACTGAGGAAGTTCTACGGTCGCTATGGGGATCTTGTACGAAAATATGATGTGCCACTTTCTAGAATGATTGATGATATTCTGGGATGCGACTAAATGACCTGTTCAGTGAACACCATATATGACTTTGTATACCAGTTTTGTACTTTCGTATGTACAATTAGGAAACCAAAACTCTTGATTTTGACATGATTCTTAAGAACTGCTGTGACGGGTGATGCATGCAAACAGGAGACCCTTACTCTCCCCCCGGGCACCTGGTCTCACCTCGGAATTTTTCAGTATTTCGGGGTTCACAACAGTTTCTTTTTGAAACTTACACGATTTTGTATCTGTCCTTGGACTTTGAGAATGATTAACGGTTTGGTACTTCTTCGATATTGATAAAAAAAACCCTCAATTATTACAGGAAGAGATACACTTTCAGTATGTACTAATAAGTTGTGATGGACGTTTACTTCAGAACAAATTTAAGATTGATTGATTGATTGATTGATTTTTGTTTTACGTCACACCACGAATATTTCACGTATATGGTGACGGCATCTGCCTGATGCGGGGCATACAAATTTTGACCTTTGCAACGGACCCACCCGAAGCAGTGAGGGATCTTTAACATGCCATGCATACCATGACACGGGGCCACGGTTTTTACTGTCTCGTCCGAAAGACAGAACACCGGCATGACCAGAGCGGGACTCGAACCCCGGCCTCCCGATCAGGAGTCCGACGCGATACCACTAGGCCACGCCGGCTTACAAATTTATGAATATTGATGAAATTCTGCAAGTATGAAGTACTCAAGGTACCATACAAATGCTGCTGTTTTCAACAAGAACTACATATGTATTAAGGAGTAGATCCAGGGTGGGACAACATTAGCTCCAGAGGTAACTCTCCTTTAACAGACTTCATCAGACACAGATCAACAAACCGAATGCATTAGAGTGATCTAGAAGCATGTCTTAAGCGTGTTGTCGTTTTTGGTTCCATTCCGAAATCAAAATGTTTTGATTTTGAAGCTTTTTCATTACTTCATATTTTACCATCTTCAAGATTTCTCCTTACATGTTACTTATAACGCTTTGTATATTTATTTTATCGTAATTTTATATTTGTAATTGCAAATATATAGAATACAAAATAGTAGTAATAGAATGAAATATTAAAAAGGGGCGGAGATATATAAAAAGCTTTGATGCACTTCTCCTTTGGACCTAATAATAAAATTTTAACGAAACTTGCTACATGTAGCTATGAAGTACTCAAGGTCCTCTAAAATGTTGCTGTCATTCAGTCACATCCGTAAAGGGATGGATCCAGGGCAAGATGACATAGCTCCCCGAGGTAACCATTCATGTCAAGTGCAAATCAAAGATATTGATCCGATATCTACAACTCGAAGTCGGAGAAACACGACAATACGTATGTAAATAAAATATTAGCAATCACGAACCTGTGTCAAAACAGAGGTGGGGTCAGGTGCCATGGAGGAGTAAGCATCCCCTTCAGACCAGTCACACCCGTCGTGATGCCATAAGTATAAGCGAAAAAGTATTATTCGCTGTCACAGAATTAGGTAACGGCACAGCCGTAGTCAAAATAGGTATATGTCATAAGCAAATACAGATGGTTTAGTTACTGTGAAATAAGGAAGTCAACATGTCAGACAACGATACATCATATGAGCAAATAAGGTCTTTATAACGACCGTAAAATTTGCGGAATGTTGACATAAGTCGTGATATCTCATATCCTTGTTTGAGTAACTTTTCTCCTTGTAGTTGACTTCGATAAATGAAAGAACAATACTGAAATGACGCTCGCGAATATCGAATCAATTGGGATACATAAACACCGTACGCAGGTGATAAATGAATGTTGCTACTAGTGCATGGAAAGTTAACAATGGGGAAACTAAAGTCATCACGTTTGTCATAAATTGAAGTAGTAAGTTTACCATCTCGGTCGATATCAATGAGCAGATCTTTATATCTAAATATGAAGCACATGAATTGGATATTGTAGGTTCCTTAATTTCAAGTTCCTTTGGGATATATTGTATGTACGTATGTATCAAAGTTTTTGTTATTTATAGATAGATTTTTTATTATCATTTTTTGGAAAAACTCTGACTCTTACCTAATCAAATCTTTTCTGACATTAAAGCAACGTTTTTTTAAAGTCTGTACCGTTCACTAACATTACGATGGCAATATACATGTTGTTTCAGATATTCTTATTTATAATATACGCATTTTGTACCATCTTCATTAAAGGAGGGTGAGAGAACAGGATTGTACATGCAAATCTTTGAATAAGGAGGTGCGGAATTTAGAGAACAAAGTGCATTGTAATATGATGACATTATATTATCAAAGATTTAAGTGACTTTGTAAACATGATAATGATAAACATGATGAAAATGTTGGGTGTTTTATGTTGATTTGGGAGGGGAGGTACAACATGAAGAAAAGAAATGTTGTTAGTTTGCTGTGACTGCTCTGCAACAAGGAGATTTGTGTGCATGTTCTTTATGATGATAAGAAGTTTAAGAAAGATAAATGTTTAGATTATTTATGAGATACTAATTTTTAATATTTCAACCACGAGGAAACACAACCAAAATAGGACGATCAGCATTGAAATAAATGTATGAATGAATGTTATTTAGATTATTTTTAATTCTTTTGTGTAATATTGTCATGCCACCGCCAGGTATGGTTTGCTTTGCTTTCTCCGTCCATCCATCCCTCCGTCTAATATTGGTTTCCGGATGGTAAGTGAAGTACCTTTAAAATGTACTGTAAATATTGATTTTCGGATGATTACTCACATGATTACTTACATCATTCAAACAAAATTTGGATATATGTTTACTTATCAAGAAAGATAGAACCCTATTGATTTTGTAGTCTAAAGATCAAAGATCAAGGTCACAGCTAATGCAAATAGACTGTTATTATTAGTGTCGGATGATTACTCAAGTACTTTTCATTATATTGAAACTAAATTTGGATATATGCTTACTTATCAAGAGAGGAAGGACCGTATTGATTTTGGGGTCGAAGGTCAAGGTCACAGCTGATGGAAAAGACTGAAATTATTGGTTTCCAGGGGATTCTCATATATTATCATTTATCATTAAATGCTCATCAGAATTTGATTATATTTCAAAATCTTTTAAACAGAGGTAATGTAAAATCTCATTAAAAGTGAAGGATGCCTATAGATTTAAGGGTCATTGTGTGAAAAGGCAATATTTCACTACTGGTATTATTTATATGAATATTTATCCATGAAACTTATTATTTAGGAAAGCTTTGTTGCTGCTATAAATTAATGTTTTATGGCATGTTTTACAAACATGCTCTAGTTTATTAACATGTTTCTTCACTAAATGTGCTATGATGTACGATTAAATATACTCATTCAGTTACTTGAAACATATAATTCCAGACACCAGAAAACTACATACTTTCCTCTTATGGTCAATAGAAACATGTCAGAGTGATAAATGAATTTAGATGACATCAAAGAATCTTAAAATATATCCCGATGTTTTCATTGAACCGATGCAGCTCGATGAATGAGACGTTTGGCTCATGACTGAAAAGTCCCAGGTTCGAATCCCGCCATAAACATACCTGTCTCTTTCGAATGAGACTGAAAACCATGGTCCCGTGTCACGGTAAGCATGGCACGTAATGATCTCGCACTGCATCGGATGGTAGCGTTGCAAAGATATAAATTTCTATGCCACGCATCAGTCAGACCCCGTCACTATATACGTAAAATACATGTAATCTTGGATTGAAGATAAGCAATAATCAATCTATATTTCCATTACCGACAAATCTGTATCTAAGATAACTTCAAACCTTAAGTTGGGCATCGTATGAATCTTGGTGGGTTTTCTATTAATAATGAACATAAGAACATAAATACGGTATACTTTTGTGCACCAGATGCCTATTTGGACGACCTATATCACTTCAGTGATGCTCATGGTCGAATGATTGGAATTCTAATAATACATATTGAAGAACAAAGTTAAAACCAAAGTGGCCGAAAAAGTAAGCCAAAAAGTCAATCTAAGGACATAGCTATGCATGAAGGAGATACTTTTTAGTTTTAGAGCGATTTACAAAATTTCACGACGTAATGATAATGACGTAATTGTCGAGTAAATCCAGAAACATTTTATGACAATAATTCATTTCCATAAATGTACATACATATACTGTAGAGAAATTAAATAAAACAATATACTACATGCCTGAAGATTTACACAGAATATTTAAATACAAATATGCAAAGAGGTCACAGTATTCGGAGAATAGATTAAACCGGAGAAAAAACTCTATTATAGCTTTTATAGCTTTAATGAATTTATATAGTAGTTTAATTTAGCACAATACTATCAAGTGATTGGTAAAAAAATCTGTAGGCTAATTCAAGGAGGCAACGATATGTCTTAGCTTTTAATATTGGTAATTTACAACATATACACTGTTGAAATTTCGTGTCAGTACTAAAGTACTGAAAACGCTACAACGATTTTATTTTAAAACAAAATGTAACGAAAAACAACATGTGAGTTTCTTCTATCATTAGATATTGACAATTCGATGAAGTAATGTTTGTATTGCTCTGGGGCCTAATTCACAAAGAAACTTAAATCTAAAAATTGAGATTTATATCATAGCACGTGTCTTAATGCTACGAAATTAATAAAAAGTTTCTGTAAACAGTATATCTGACAAGCTATTCACAGACAAACATTCGACAAATTCTTAGAATAATGACACATGGTATTTTAGGTCTCAGTTCTTAAACTTAAACTTAAGTTTCTTTGTGAATAAGGCCCCTGATCCTGATATATTTATGGCAATATCCGAAGTTTTTACTTAGAGCAAAACATTTGGAATTTATATCTACAAAAGATAGTCAATGGCCGAATTGGATTGCTGTACTTTTTTCCGATTCTAATAGAATATTAAGTAGTTAATTATGTAGGCTAATTGCCATTGTGACTAGTTAGGAACGTCATCCATAATATTAAGTTTCGTATTCCACGAACATGATACATATATATCGTTATCGAGAATAATTAGATGCCTTTGAAATGACATATGACTGATTAGTGTACATGTAATACTATAAAATAATGAATATGTAGTACGATCCCGAAACATAAATGGTTTTTAATACTATAATGATAATTATTTTATTTTTCTCTATGTATATATAACATTCCGACCGCTATAAAAGTTGAAGAACGAAATGAAAAGAAGAACGGCTGTCAAAATGAAACTATATACCATACTAGGCATTGTGAGTCCATGCTTGTTTCTGTTTGATGAGGTCAGTACTTCGGTAAGTTTTGCAAAGTACAATAATGGGAGTTTTAATAATAATATAAGAAGTAAATAAATTAAAAATTAAAACTTCTAAACCTATTTATTTGCTAAATCTATTTTTCATTGTTTCTGGTTTTAAAAGTGTTTCGTTTTAAAGGTTGAAACTCTATACGATTATTAATATAAATGTTATCCTCAAGACAACAGATTCATAATATGCATGTACTGTATATAAAGGATACAACGTGTGTGTATAGTATTATGTGTACGCCTAAATAATATTATATATATTTACTATGGAATGTACATTTCTATAAGGTTACTGTGTTTTCTATGTATTACTATGAGTGATCACTCGTTTCAACGCCAGCAAAGGCGTTGTCATACAAGTGGTGACAATTTGTTTATTCCATATTGCTTTCCATTGGAAACATGTTTATGTCACAAGCGGACAGGTCCAGAGAGATTCGATTCTGCCTCTTCTACACTTCATAACGAATAAGCGTTCTTGCTAAAATTGGTCCTTTTTGACCAATCTTGGCAAGTTGTTTATTCCAAGTGCACACTTTCAAAATAGACCCTAGTCTGACTAATATAGTATAAATACTACCAAGTATTTATGCTATACTCAGAGACAGACAGACAGACAGACAGACAGAGTCCCGATTCAGATTCTACTTATCGACTTTTCATGTGTATGCTGTGTATGACAGGGGCTATAAAAAGAACACAACTCGGATTTCAGTTCTGTTATGATTGAACACGACCACGACCCATGAAAAAAGTTTTACAAGGTTCATAGACTGAAATAGGTTGGTATGTTGGTTGGTTGGTGTTTTACGTCGCTTTCAACAGGTTTTAGTACTAAGGAGTATTTCCTTCATGCATAGGTCAGTCCTTAGATGGATTCTTCCACTCACTTTTTGATCACTTTAATTTTAGCTCTGCTCATCAAATATTTATATTTTATTAGAATTCCTATCACACGGCCATGAACATCACTGAAGGGACATAAGTTGTCGAAATGCTCATCTGGCGCACAAAATTATTACGTATATATATTCTGGTGTTTATTATATCTTGAAGGGAAGCAGGAGGTGACCGACCTTTTATAGATAGTGGCGCAATCCGAGAAGCGAACCTTAAGCCAAGCGTTTGTATATCCATTTCAGTGAGGTCGATAAATAAGCCTGTCTCCATCAGAGATGAAAGAATCTGATATCATAAAGTAGAGTATTCAAAACGTGGGCTGTAAGGAGATCATCCTAAAAATAATAAGATCGCGTCGTTTAATGATAGATATTGTTTTCATGTAATATCTTAACTCCTTGAAAATCCTTTCCTCACAGAGGGACCGAGCGTTACATAGGTAACAAATGAAAATAAGAGATACATCGTGTTTCGACTCAGTTTGTAAGATCTATAAATCTAAAACCGATATATCTTTTTAAATGATTCGTTTTATGTATTTCATGAGATATAATTACGATAATCGCTTTCTTTTTCATTTGGCACCTATGTTACGCTCGATACCTCTGTATTGGGAAGTAATTTCAAGGAATCCAGACAAGAGAGTCATGTTTTATCAAATATTTCTCTTTATATTTCAATTATTTTACAAATTCCTTATTCTTTGTAAATTTATTCACCCTTATCTTCTATCCAAACCACAAACTGCCATCAAATATTATTAAATTAAGCATTTTGAAGCCGTTCGTTTTTACGTGTTACAAAATCGGTGTATGGTTTTCAGATAAAGTAACTGGTGTTTGCGTAATGCAATGACTGTATATATTGATAAATCTAAAGTTGTTCACTTTAAAAATAGGTTTGTTTTTAAATTTATGACCAATGGGAAGAGTCTCGATATTTTTGACCACTTCTCATATCTTTGTTTACTACTTAAAGAATGTTTAGACAGACATGATGACTTAAGTGGTTGCCAAACTGAGCATTGGGCGCTAGGTTTACTGTTTATTTAAAGTTTTTTGTGAATTTAAATCTGATACTTTTACCAAAACAGTATAACACGCTTATTGGTACTGTTATAAATGATGGAGCTGCCATATGGGGTTCTAAAGAATACATATATGATTATGTACAGAACGGAGCAACCAATTTCCTACCGGGGATAATAAATTCACGATGAGGTAAGTAATATGTCCGGGATTTCTGTTATCAATTAACTGTGGTTGTGTGAATCTAGACACTTGTCAATATTTTCTGAAATAGATATAGAACTCCAATTTCAAGATACCTTGGTGTTATAAAAAGTCAATTGTATAGAAAAAGAATTGGTGTTTTAAAATTAGAAAAAAGTATGAAAGTTTGAATATTAGAGAATGGTGTGATACCAATTTTATTGTAAAACATCTGAAAATATCAGAAAAGATGATGTTGTACAGATATATTAAAGAAAGGAAAGAATGTATTTTAAAATTTAATGAAGGGAAGAAGTTACGCACCTGAATTGTTAAAAATGATTAATGAACCATATCTTATAAAAATATGCCAATGTGTCATAAAGCAGCATTTCCTAAATGCATCGAATAGGTACATACAAGGAAACCAGATGGCCTATTTATTTCATGCACATGTACTGAAATAGAGGATGAATAGCACCTTTTTATGAAATGCCCTGTTATGCCCACTATTTTCCGGACTCAGAGATGCCTTATTTTTACAGGTGGATGACTTTTATAACAACAATGAGAATATATTTCGATTGTTATTTTCATGCGGGAATATTTCCCAAATGGCTGAGGAATCTTGGAGATCTAATTTCGCTTTAAACTTATTTTTAAAGTGTTTCATATGTGTTTCATTATTGATGTGATTAATCTCTCATAATTATTTGACGAATATTACATACTATTCTATATGTTTGATGTTTCATATGTAGTAGAACTGGTGTGACTTAAATAGAATTTTGAATCTGAATCTGTCTATGTGTGACATCATGCACCAAAAAAAAAAAAGAATGGTAACTCAATCGACACGTTTTTAATTTTTATTTGATTGAAATTATCTATTTTATCAAAAGCATTATTCAAATCATTTATAAATGTTATATATATATCTTTGGTTCACTTTTTCGGTCATTTTGGTTTCAAAACTGCTCTTAAAATATTTATATATTATCAGGATTCCAATCATTCGATCACGAGCATCACTTAAGAGACATAAGTTGTCGAAATGTGCATATGGTGCACAAAATTAAAAGGTATATATATTCTATATTTATTATAACCACTAGGCCGGTGTCACTGCTGGTAGACTGATAGTCCCCGAGGGCATCATAAGTCTAGTTTTCAGTGCTTCTGTACTGACGGTCTACTTTTCAGTGCTTCTGTACTGACATGAAATATATATTTTTAAATTTTCCGTCATGAAATTATGTAAATCACTCTAAAACTTCTCCCTATACATAGCTCTGTCCTTTGATTGATTCTTTGGTTCATTTTTTCGGTCATTTTGGTTTCAATACTGCTCTTTAAATATATGTATATATTATGAGAATTCCTATCTTTCGGTCACGAGCATCACGGCAGAGACAGTTGTCGAAATGCGCATTTGGTGCACAAAATTAAAGGGTATATATATATTCTATATTTATTTAAAGTATTTCATGTGAACCTTTCTACGGATTTTCGGGTTTATTTTTTATTTCCATTTCCTCTACATGTATATGATTTTTGCACAATCGAATATTTTTGTAATGTCGGTTTTCCGTGTATATTCTACTTTTATCAGGTTTTGTGTGCATGTCCTTGGTGATTTGTGTCATACAACTTTGTCAGATGTCTTCTGTTTCCTCTTTGATACTCCGATGGAAACGAACAAATAAAGCGTCTTGTCGTAGAAGTTTTCAACAGATTATAAATTCCCCAAACAATAATGCCTCATGAAATTATAATGCCCTTTTTTGGACAAAAAGTCGCTTTCAAAGGACGAGAAATAATCTCCATTTCAAATTTGACCTCCTTAGTGAGATATATACCAGTACCCCTTTGGCAAAACATGAAATATGTTTTTGTATTCAAATCTAATCTAGTTCCCCACAGCTACGTTTGCTCCTCAAATATTTGTATCTTCGATTTCCACAGTTTAGTCCATGAACATCACAGAAGAGACATGAGGTGTCGAAATGCGTATATGGGGCACAAAAATTTATACACGTGTATATGTTCTAATATTTATAGAAGTGTTGATAAGTAATTTTTCACGAATTTGCCAAATGCTTTACTCCGTTATAAATCCCATGAAATCTTGCATATCATAGTGTCATCTGGCAATTTGAAATTCTCGTCTTCATGCTTTTTGTCGTCTGAGCTTGGAGGCGTCCATTTACAAAGCTCACTACCTGGTCTATATTTTAGAACGATGCCCCTAATGTAGAATAACAACTGTAAAATCGTATGTACACAGTGAAATCACGTTTACGGGCTAGTGAACAACTTACTCATCACTTTTATCTCACTAAGGAGCGTATGAAATTGACATCAGGGACTTACATTTATTGATATATCGTTTACACTGTATCACGTGCCTTGTGACACTATATCATAAGCGTATAGTAAGTTAATCGATGAAAGTTAATGATGAAATTCTAAATTTGATTCTTTCTGTCTGTCTTTCTTTCTTTTACTTTACCTGAGCTGAAGTCTCATTTGCTATTGTGATACTCTTCGTCGCCGTCCGTCTGGCTGTCTACATCCGACCATCAGTCTGTCTTTTCACAATTTTGCCTTGAAAATTGAACTTGAACTTGATTTTGATGAATCTTGGTATGGTTGGAGAATTCAAAATCCTCTACAAAAACTTTTCTCTTGTTGATCAATTTTGGCAAGAGATGGATCGAGGGTGGGGCGCACTGACCGCAGAGAATACGCTCTTTTGACAAAATTCTTTACATCAGCTGCAGAAATCAACCAACCAAGAAAGTGCATAAAGAAGTGGCTTTTCCTTCAGAAAGGGGCTATAAAATGACAAAAGCGGGAAAGCCTATTTTCTTCTGCAGTCTTCATCCGCTTCAAATAGATGTGAAGCCGGTGTGGCCTAGTGGATGAGATGCTCTGCTCGTGACCTAGAGGTACCGGGTTCGATTCCCGCCATAGTCACACCGGTGTTCTGTCTTTCGGATGAGACAGTAAAAGCCGAGTTCCGTGTCACGGTAGGCGTGGCACGTAAAAGATCCCTCACTGCTTCGGGTGGGTCCGTTGCAAAGGTAAAAATGTCTGTGAAATACATCAGCCAGATGCCGTCACCATATACGTGAAATAACCGTGCACTGACGTAAAACAATAATTAATCAATCAAATAGATGTGTAAATGGCTGCAAAATATAGACCCTATAAAATCCTTTTGCAATTACATTATATATATTGCTCAACTGTATGAACTATTGGCGTATGATGTACTAAGGCATTATAACACAATGACCATGTGACATTTGATTTATGTCTCATGATTCTAATATGATTTGAGATTTTCTCCCTATGTTTCATAGAATTCGCTCGGCGATTATTCGACAACACATTCCCGCTCGGATACGCCACGCCTACCATACAACCACAGTTCTTAATGCTCCACCCCAATTCATTTTCTGAAAACTGAATTACTCATTGTAAGTAACTGAGCTGCAGAAACATATAGGAATAGAAATAAACACTACTTAGCCGTGGTTTATTGTACAGTAATTCCCCTCGTCGCATGAACCAATCAAATTATCACCTCGCCACGAGGCGGCTCGGTGATAATTTAATTAGTTCATACAACTCGGAGAATTACTGGACAACGACAATAAACCATGGCTAGGTAGTTATGATTTCTTAATTAGACACCAATTACAAACCTTTTAACACGCTGTTTTACATAAATTTGAAGGATACAAAGCCGCACAAATTGAACTGAAACTTTTCCCGTCTACTAATTCTTACGCTTGTTGGTTAAGTCTATGAACGTATATTCTTAATAAGAAGCGTGTTTCACTAAAAGTATATGCGTGTACGTACATAAGGATCCGACATGCGTTTTATTTATGAAAGTTGTAAACGCCACACAAATTTCAAACGCCACACAAAAGGTAAACGCCTCACAAAAGCAAGTACAAAACACAAATCTACAGATTTTCTCTACATTATCTTTTAATGCCGTGGAGAATTAAGAGGAAATTTTGTCCACATCCCGCATCCCCACTCCTCCATCTCTTACTAACAATACTGTATTTGTCAAATATGTCTATGTTTATCATTATGTGATCATACTTTGCCTTTTACTTTTCGTTTCTTTTCACATACAGTGAAATGAAATACTTGTTATTGATGACGGAATTACAGTTTTTTAAATCAAGAAATGAAAAAGGGGAAAGGACGAAAATATACAGTAAAGCATGGAGTTCCAGGAAAAGGGGGATTATTTGCCGTAATATATTTTCACATAACTACCAGTATATAATAGATATACATGTATATACTTGAAAGTGAGTGCTTAGATACCGATATTGACGTAAATGGATAATCAACTCTGATTTGAAAAATTTAACGAGTACCTTGATTAAAGGGATGCCTGGTCTTAACGGACAGATGTACCGGTTTTCAGCCATAGTAAGCTATGGGAAATATGTTTGATTTACCAAACCCTGCGTTATATGGACAACGGACACCTTTTAAAAAGCCAATCCTACTTAAACTATTGTAGTTAACTGTGGGTCAGTTTCTAACGCTACATTTGGCCCAAAAGTCGTTGAAAATTGACGCACCCCGTTAAATTTTGACTCCCCATGGGGTCATTTTTTAACGATTTTTAATTTTATGTATAGCATTGAAATACAAGTTTCTGTGGAAGTGGGGTGGATATGTAGGATGTCTCTCACCATTCCATCTCATTCTCCCTTCCATATAACCTTTGCATCCTCCTTCCATATCGGAGCGAATCGGGCTCGCAACTGACACACATTGTGTATACGGAAAAAAATTAATATAAATAGGTGGAAAGATTTGTGGCTTGAGTGTGATTTCAAACTCGAACTGCATTTCTTAAATACTAGTATACTTTTTATCTCGGGAGAAAATCTATTCACTAGACAGATTTTCACCGGGGGGGGGGGGCTATTTTGGGAAAAAATCTTTACTAATTCACCTCTTTATTTGTCTTTAACCTATTATGCATATATATATATATATATATATATATATATATATATATATATATATATATATATATATATATATATATATATATATATATATATATATATATATATATATCAAGAAAGATGATTTGTTTTACATGTTTCACATATTCAGGGACTAGAAACCTTCACCACAAACATATAGCATTTGGCATCGTGATTCAACCACTTTTGTATTTCAAAAATAACATCAACGTTTAAATTTTGCATATGTGTATCAGAACTTTACTATTTCCCTTGCTCTTGAATTATGTCGCTGGGTAATAATGCAAGCTATTATTTCATACACTTGCAAAACATACATGTATTCGACTGATCAGTCCCTTAAAACGGCGAAACGACTCTTGAAACGCATGCACAACTTAGAGTCTTAGTGTTACGTAATATTTCATTCACAACAAGATGCCACGTGAATAACAAATTGTTGATGCGTAGCGTCAAATATACGTATATTATAATTTCTGTTTATTATTATTATCATTATTTTGTTTGGATCGTATCTTTGCCAGCATTTTTTTTTTTTTTTTTTTTTTTTGTCCTGAACAGACCTCGTATGAAAAGTCGTTTCGCCGTTTAAAGAACAGGCCAGTTGGAATAATCATGTAAAGGACGCTGTTCGCTCAGGTGTCCATCTGTCCAAAAGTCCCTTATAATTTAACTTCCTTGACACACTTTATGCAATCTTGAACAATTAATTGCTGTATTTGTACACAACCTAATTTTCACCCAAAATGTTGATGATAAGGTTTTAGATATACACCGCATTAGCACATTCATGAATCAACGTGAAATGTGATTGTCCTTCATAATGTCTTCACAAACATTTTATTAGCGAAATCATTAATTGAAACACGAAGATCAGTACTTACTCCGCTTAATATGAATCCCGAGAAAATAAGTACAATCCAGTAAATATAAATTTGGTTATAACTACAAACAAAATCGATTTACGTCGAGTTTGAAAATACTTTAACAGGTAATTTATACGAACTCTACCCGGATTTCTAAAATAACAAATACTTAGATACAAACATTGACAACTTACTCCCAAAGAAAAGAAAAATCACACCTTTGCACTTTAAGTCGGTTACTTCTTGGATAAAATGTGCTGTTTCAAAATTATCTTTTTATAAAATTATCATTAAACATATGAACAAGTATATGTCATCTTTCAGAAAATTTGATAATTTGTGAATGAAGCGAATGCAAAGTGTAAATGAAATACAAATTCATAAATATTACGTTAGAAAGTGGAAAATGGGATATATACTCTAGATTGATTGATTCTTGTTTAACATCACTACACGATTATTGTATGTATTTGGTGACGTCATCTGCCTGATGCACATCTTCACTAGCCAAACGTGCTGGGAGAAGAAAGAATCGGATTAGATCTCGAGCCTCGGCTAGCGAAGATGCCGCTGCATTGCATAGAAAATTATACCTTTGCAACGGACTTATCCCGAAGCAGTGAGGGATCTTTTACACGCCACGCCTACCGTGACACGGAGCATCGGTTTTCACAGTTTCATCCAAAAGACTGATAACCGGTATGACCAGGGCGGGACTCGAACCCGGGACCTCTCGATCATAACAAGAGACCCTTAACCACTGGGCCACACGGGTTCTATACTCTAGATATTGACCAGAACAACCCCCGCAAACCCCCCCCCCCAAAAAAAAAGAAAAAAAGGATACTTACCTTCGCATCTCTTCGGTTAATATTTGATTTTCTTGTGAATATTATACAGATATTGACTGGGGTTGAGGGCAACAGATTATTAGTTAAACTCGAAGACAAACAGTTGTCATCAGAGGCCGAATTTTCTAACAATTCCTTAGACCGCTTGATATCAACAGCGGTTCTATAGAATTTATTTAGAAAATATTTATAGGGATATGACAACACAGCATATTTACCATGTAAAATGTTCATAATTGTATCAAGTATCACAAATCACGAAACAAAATATAATCTATATATACGAATCTATTACCGTATAATTAATCTACATGCATTGATTGTTCCAGATATTCCCTGTACAAAGACATTTTATACGCTATTAAAGTTATCCTTTCTTAACGTTTAAATTTGACCCCACTGAAAGTGTATCTAGCTAAGTACATGTATCGTAAAAAGGTTTCCTCGACTTGGGGTCGTTGAAATTTGACCCTACCTCTAATGACCAGTCTTCGAGTTCATTATACTTATTATCAGATAATCGAATAGCCACACTATGTTATTAACCGGAGTTCGATATTTTTCATAGGGAGTCATTAATTCATGTTGAAGTATTAACACCCCTTCTCAGCTACTGTCTTTGCATTGTCTCAGCAAAACATCCCTCTTTATTTAACAAAAACAGACATTTTTTAGCTAAATACTTGAATTGTAATAAGGAGATTATCTCGACATGGGGCCGTTTTTAATGTTAAAATTTGACCCCACCTCTAATAACAAGTTTTCAAGTTTATTAAAAGTCACACTATATTCTAAGCAGGAGTTCGATGCTTTTCTTATGGAGTCATGAATTAATGTTGAAATATGAAACCCACCCCCCACCCCCCGCCTCCATCCCCTAGTTATAATCCCTGCATCGTTTCTGCAAATGTTCACTTTTTATCCAACAAAAGCACACAGGGTACTTAGCTAAATACTTGTATTGTAATAAGGAGATTATCTCGACATGGGGTCGATTTTATAATGTTGAAATTTGACCCCACCTCTAATAACAAGTCTTCAAGTTTATTGAAAGATTATTAAAAGTCACACTATATTTTAAGCAGGAGTTCGAAGCTTTATCATATGGAGTCATGAATTAATATTTAAGTATGAAACCCCACCCCACCCCACCCCCACCCCTCATGCCCTTTCATCCCTCCAAACCCCCCCCCCCCTCCAATTATAATCCCTGCATTGTCTCTGCAATTTTATTCATCAAAAGCACACAACATGCTTATAGCTAATGAAATATCAGTTCTAACAGACAACGCGTCTAATGAGATCGAAACTTGCCTAATATTCTACATATGATGTCATTATCCAACGTAAAATGAAGACCATACTGTAACTGACCCGTGTTCAAACAGGAAGTACACAGTGTGAACTGCACAGTTCAAGGAAAAAAGAGGAGTTACTGGCTCAGTTATGTGGCAGAAGTAACCATAGAGCTATACAATACATGAATATAAATAATATACTAGAACATATATCACATTACAAAAATATTTGATTGTAGTGCAATTACGATACCGACTTAGGACGGTCATTTAATTTGACAAAAGCCAAACAAATGGTGTGGTTAACCGGTTTACGGGCCCACCTTCCCACTCACCGTAACAGCAGAACAATCAAAGGACGTACATTTAAAAATTTATAAATAATCCTCCATGTAAAGAACAAGGGTCAACAGGTATCGCATATTGAGAGGTCATAAAAATATAAACACGTAAGGTATTGTAAAATACATAATGGTATAAAAATATATGCGACATCAACATGATAAACCGTGCTCTGCCAGTCTGAAAGCGAGCTAAGACCCTAGATCTGTAGGAGTCCCGACTAACAGTCAGAGGGGACGAGGTTCAGGACCATGTCTCCTCTGAAAGAGGTTTGGACAAGGCCCGTCATATAGTCCCCAACGCCCTGTTAGTCAGCGTGCAACGTTCAAGTAAAAGTCTGCATAAGGCTGTAGAGGGGCCAAATACAAGACCTATAGTCTTTTTGATGATCTCAATATCATATTGTCTATTTATAAGACGTTTGATTATTTTATTACATGATAAAATAACGTTATCGGAGCCTTTTACTTTCCTTAGTTTATATACGAGATCACCGTAAAAATAAGGATGGGAAATTCCATTGGATACATACTGTTGAAAAGAAATATTTCCAAATTTCGATAGAAGTTCTGAATAAGATCTGAAGAATTTGCCGAATGTCTTTCTTAGCTTGTGATATCTGTAACCCTGAGTTAAAAGTTTAGTAGTAATTTGTAAATTTCGTTTATGAAAGTCCAAAACATCGGTGCAGCCTCTGACAAATCGAACTAATTGAGATATATAGATACCATATGATGGGAGTCGAGGGACATCGCCATCCAAGTAAGGGAAATTTACAATAGGAAATCCAAAATCCTCACGTTTATCATAAATATTAGTATATATTAGGTGGTTGATAATTTTGATGTTTAAATCTAAGAAAGGTGTAGATTTATCTCAAGTATTAGCTTTATTCAATGTGAGCTCTGGTGGATAAATTTCTGATATAAATTGTTCGAATTCAGGGAACATTATACGCAAGAGTCAATATTTAACGCTAAAATATGACCCACCACTGCGGGTCAATTTTGAACGAGGGTCACATTTTCACGCGAGGGTCACTTTTTCATGCGTGGGTGGGGTCATTAAATAACGGACCGAGTCAATTTTCCACATTAAAAATCGACCCTCAAATAGTTGAAAATTAACCCGTGGGTCAGTTTTCAGTGGGGTCACTTTTTAATGTTACACTGGCAAAGTGTGATATGGAGTCACTTTTGTCCTAGGACTCAACTGAGAAGTGTTTTATACCAATCAATAATAGGCATGTTTTGAATTGGTTCTATTATTATTATTATTATTATTATTGTTGTTGTTGTTGTTGTTGTTGTTGTTGTTGTTGTTGTTGTTGTTATTACTGTTATTTATTATGATTTATTTATTTATTATTTATTTATGTATTTATTTATTTAGATGAAAATATGGCTTTTGTTTTGTTATAACATAATTATTAAAGCCCTCTCATTACAATACATTTATATACATTGTAATGGTGGCGACTATATACAACTAATTAACTGTAATATATAACTAAATTAAAACAATTTTATATTTGGTGAATAAAACATAGAAAATTTTATTCATATATAATGCACTACAAAATAGTAATTGACTATTTATGTTTAATTTTAACTCAAAAAATAATACCTTCGATAAATAAAACATAAACTACATATTTTACTATAAGTATATGAGCAAAACTTGAAGATGAAAAAAGAATGATAAGGAAAGATGGGGAGAAAGATGAGAATGAATATGATTGATGACCTTTCCTAATAATTTTGACAAAACATGGAGCTACACAAACAGTTTGCGTTTGAGCAGCCAATGATATAATTTCATTTTCCAGTTCATTTAAAAATTAATCACCAAAAATAAATTTTAACCGTAAGAAGTTGATAATGTTGAAGTTTCGTACATGCGTCACTTCGTTGAATAGTGTATATAGGGCAATGTAATATAAATGAAATACACTTTCACATGTGTTTCCACAATAACATGTACTGGTATACATGTAATGCTGAGAGAAAAATGATGATGAAAATCTGATTTTAAAGTACTATTTAAATTACGAAATAGTGTAAGTAAAATATTTCCCTTTCTATCACCACAAATATGTTTAAGTACGTTAAATACGTATTTACGCGTTTTAAGTATATGCTTGAATTGATTTATAGTAAAGTTCTAGTTAGTTCCAGACTTTTATGGTGGATGAGAATAAATTGACGATTTTGATTTTGTCCAGAAGAAATACTTAACCACTATGGTCGGTGAACTAACAATAAATGGGAAAGTAACTCTAGAAATCACTTATTACAAACATGGACTGGGAGATTTATTTTTATAACAACAATAATTGTTGTTGTTGTTGTTGTTGTTGTTGTTGTTGTTGTTGTTGTTGTTGTTGTTGTTGTTGTTGTTGTAATAGTAGCAGTAGTAGTAGTAGTATCATATCGACTATTTTTGGAAGGTTTTTATTAAGTGTTTGCTGCCGTACAACCGTTTAGTATAAATAATTTTCATATTGTTATGAATTATTCAAATCATTTACATATGCACTATTTATCGTGTTATCTTTTCTCACATTACAGGAGATGACCAATCAAAGTTCATTGTTGAATATAACGAGTACTGGTAAAGAATGTCCGGTGGCTTCGTGCACAGAAGACATCCGTGGATGTTACTGTGATGACAGTTGCGCTTTCTTTGATGATTGTTGCGATGATATCCCAGCCAATCATTCACAACATCTACTTCCATCTTATCTTCGACTACACAGCCATTTCAACTGCGATCCTTTAGTTATAACAGAGCTGCCTATTTGGACAATCCACAGGTGTCCAGATGCAAAAGAGTGTTACGATTCATCAGACACCACTGCCATATCAAATATTCTACCTGTAACTGACGCTAAGAAACTGACTTACCGTAACTCAAAATGTGCTGCATGTCATGGCGTATCACAGTTTGTATATTGGCATTTGATTTTTGATGCAACAGAACCATCCCTCTGCAATCTGAATTATGAAAGTTATAAAACGTTAATTGACGATGTAGTGAATCTAGCAAATATATTAGTAGCAAAGGGATGTAGCATTACTTACATTAGGCCTAAAAAGACTATAGTTCGTTATTGTGCGACAAATATGAAAAATATATCTGGCTGCAATCGTACTTTTAGACCCATTAGATCTTTGTTACATGCCAGTCAACAAGTAAGTTACAGAAATGAAGAATGTTGCCTAAAGGACAAATACTGTACTTGGAACAATATGGCTTGTTTTAATGTCAGACATTCTACTTTGTTTACAAATGAATCGGATGACAGCAAATCTAAACTTTATGGTTTAAACAGTGTGTTTCATCTTGACTTAAACCAGGTAATCTATAGCAAATTGACTAAACCAGGTAGTCTATTACAATTTGACTAAAACCAGTTAATTTATTGCAATTTGACTTCAACAATGTACAATATTGCATATAGCATACTAAACCATATACTCTATTGCAATTTGCATACTAAATCAAGCATTACAATTCGTTTAATATGTAGCAAGCAATTTCATTCGTGGACTGCTTTCAATTTGCCACGTAAAATTACAGCTTGTATGCCGTGAAATCAACATTGACGTCAGGGCCTTAGCAATTTTATGTGGTGACAAAATTAATCTTCGCTGAGAGTGCGTTTTAAAAGCAATAATTCCATTTTCAATATATTTCTCTAAATTATCTATACAGAGGATGGTGGAGTTCATTTTCCATGAAAGCACGTCCACAAAAGTGGTGTAATTAATGGGCGGAGCTATTTCATGTATCTTTGCGTAGTTAAGTGGGAGTGGCCTGCCACTTTCAATTTCATAACCTAAACACATGCTAATAATGGCGACGTGGTCTAGCAGATGAACAAAAGCTTACCGCCGATATCAATACGTTTTAGTTGGAAAAAAGTTACCCAATAAACCTTTAAATGGTTTTTAATTGTTATAATTGGATTAAACTTTTGATCAAATTTGTTCATTCTTATAATTTTTTTTAATTGTTACTATTCAAACATGCAATATTTTTATGCTGCAAAATCGTAAATGAGAATAAGAGAATTAAACAATCTGTCAGCTCACAAATCAGATTTATTTTAGGAATGAAAGAATTTAAGGTATTAAATATCGATTTGTAGATCACAAAATATTTTCGAAAACGTGTAATGGAAAAAAAGATATGAATGTTTTACTGTAGGTGTTCATTGAAAATGAAACCAGCATGTCACGCGAAAATTCCATGAACCAACAATACGACACTCCTTCATTGTGTTTGAATGATTTGCGGGCATAAATTACATCCTTTTACAGCTCCGTTGCCGCGTCACAGTGAACTAAATTTGCTACTATAAAAAGGTAAAATTTATGCCTACAAATGATTTAAACGCCAATATATAATTCCCTAAACTCAATGCAATTCTGCCATATAATTTAACTTCAACCAGACAATCTACTGCAATTTGACATAAACAACGTTTTCTTTTGCAATTTGCAAATTAGAAATTTAAGAATTTAATGCCATTGCATAATTAACCAGGTAACATATTTTAATTTGACTTAAACCATGTAATCTTTGAAATGTCAATAAGCTAAGAAAACATTCGGCAAATTCTTCAGATCTTATTCAGAACTTCTATCTACATTTGGAAATATTTCTTTTCAACACTATGTATCCAATGGAATTTCCCATCCTAATTTTTACGGTGATCTCGTATATAAACTAAGGAAAGTAAAAAGCTCCGATAACGTTATTTTATCATGTAATAAAATAGTCAAACGTCTTCTAAATAGACAATATGATATTGAGATCATCAAAAAGACTATAGGTCTTGTATTTGGCCCCTCTACAGCCTTATGCAGACTTTTACTTGAACGTTTCACGCTGACTAACAGGGCGGTGGGGACTATATGACGGCCTTGTCCAAACCTCTTTCAGAGGAGACATGGTCCTGAACCTCGTCCCCTCTGACTGTTAGTCGGGACTCCTACAGATCTAGGGTCTTAGCTCGCTTTCAGACTGGCAGAGCACGGTTTATCATGTTGATGTCGCAAATATTTTTATACCATTATGTGTTTTACAATACCTTACGTGTTTATATTTTTATGACCTCTCAATATGCGATACCTGTTGACCCTTGTTCTTTACATGGAGGATTATTTATAAATTTTTAAATGTACGTCCTTTGATTGTTTTGCTGTTACGGTGAGTGGGAAGGTGGGCCCGTAAACCGGTTAACCCCACCATTTGTTTGGCTTTTGTCAAATTAAATGACCGTCCTAAGTCGGTATCGTAATTGCACTACAATCAAATATTTTTGTAATGTGTTATATGTTCTAGTATATTATTTATATTCATATTGTATAGCTCCATGATGACTTCTGCCACATAACTGAGCCAGTGACTCCTCTTTTTTCTTTCTAACACCCGGTAATGTTTTCAATGTCACTAACACCAGGTAATGTTTTTCAGTGGAATATCAAATATATATGGGGTATTCCTCGATATATCAATGCACTATGAAATAGTGAATTACATCATACAATACTACTTCTGAAATTCGTCATAGCGCATTCTAAACTTTTCCAAAAAAAGTATTTTCACTCTGAGTTGAGTGCAGGTTTAACATAACACTATCTGGACGCCATAACATAGATTTTGCTGTACTTATGAGTTTACGAGTGTTTAGCACATGCGTTTGCGTTAATGCAGATTTTAACGTGAACTTGACCTCAATTGATTACTCCCTCGCTATGAAAATGTTGATTATCTGGTCGTATAAATTGAAAACAAAGTTTTCATGAATGATATATATATATATATATATATATATATATATATATATATATATATATATATATATATATATATATATATATATATATATATATATATATATATATATATATATATATATATATATATATATATATATATATATCTACGTGGCAATATCATTTGCAATGGTATCTGTGTTTTTCTTTTTGTCACATGAAGCCCTTAATAAGGGTTCTATTTACTGTGACATGTGATTCGAAGAGCGCAGCCCGCACGACCACTTTTCATGTTAACATGAATGTTATATTAGTACTGAAGCCGGTGTGGCCTAGTGGATTAGTTGCTCGGCTCGTGATCGAGTTCGACTCCCGCCCTGGGCACACCAGTGTTCTGTCTTTCGGATGAGGTCCCGTGTTACGGTAGGCGTGGAGCGTAAAAGATCCCTCACTGCCTGGGGTGGGTCCGTTGCAAAGGTCTAAATTTGTATGCAATGCATCAGGCCGTCACCATATCCGTGAAATAATCGTTGAATGACGTCAAATAATTATCAATCAATCATGTTAAGACGTCTATATCATCTAGATCTCTCTATCATCTATATGTGTATTACATGTATTTCTTTCTCCTAAATAGTTTTTTTTTTCTTCATTTTAGGATAGCATATATTACGTGAAATATAAATCATGGTAACTTCGCGAGAAATCGGAATAGAACACATCGTGAAAAGAATCAAAGGTCATCAAGAAAGGCTTACTTTTCTATGACCATTTAATTTTACCTCTGATTCTTCTAAGGGCCCGTGATTAATAAATGATCGTCGCTTTTTTCTCTTATGAAACAGTTTCATGTTTTGATTTTATCTATGGGTAAAACTTCCTATTAAATTGAACCTGAAAAGAAGTATTTTGAAGTCATACCACGAGTTTTATATATTTCGTCGTAAGATGCCCAATATATCTTAGTCATTGTCTTATTCCTTATTTATTTATTTATTTTTTTTTTTTTGTCAATTCATGATAGATAAAAGTTTAGGAAAACATATCCAATTAAACCAGGTAGACTGACAAATGTTACAAATTTTACTTTTTGAAACCTCCTTGTTATGATAAATGTATTACTGTCAAATATTTTTGTAATTTCTTTTATGTGTTATTCTTCTATGGTCTTCTATGGACTTTCTAAATTACAGCTGAGTCAGATGCGTTTTTCCCTCTCCTGTACAACCGTACTCTCAAAAAACTATATGTATGTATAAATAAATCACAAATTCGTACATAGAAAACATGCACAAACGCTGCGTCACGTGTTGTTTTATGCTCAGCTACACAGTGTTATATTTCTTTCATAAAAAAGATATCATTCCATATTTCATCTCCATATCAATGACAGCAAAACTTCAAGAACATCAATTCTCTATTTACATTCGTTATAGATAAAGTTTAAAAATTAATTTTATCACTATAGATAAATATCAAAATAATATTATTAACATGTATAAGCATTTAGTATCAAATATACAGATCTGAAAGAAAATCAATCAAAGGTGTAAACAAAACTAAGTACCAATTTATTTGTCTGGTCAGCGTTCACGTATCGAATGTTACAGGTTACAGAACCCACCTTAATTCCAAAATATGGTAATATTACTTTGAAACACCCACCCCACCCCTTTGCAAAATTTTCTCCAAAAATGATATTTTTATTATTTCAAGCCTACAACAGAGTGTCAAATTTGGAACTTTTTGCAGTAAGGACTATATTTTTGTATGATACGCACATCATAATAGAGTTGGCCTATTTACATATTAATCTTTATATTTTCGTTTTAGGGTTGCAGTTCAGGTATCAAATGCAATGCCCTTTCAGTATACAACATCCCCATTGACATAACAATGGACCTGTATTCAAAACAGACTATACCAGATGACAGTTTACTGTCGATTGCCTGCATACTTCAAAATTATTTTTGGTACATAGAGGATAAATTGTTAATGACATACTTTAAGGTGAATATTTATCGTTTAGTATTTGCAACGACGACAGAAATTATGTACAATATGCGGGTTTCGTTATCTCTAATCACTCAGAATCCTGTCACAGGTGATATAAGATATATTCTCCAAATTATTAAATGGTTAGATGCGTTAAAGATAGATATGATAAACATATATACAGACAACAACCATGTGACATATTATATAGAAAAGAATTATACGGATTTGAATTTCACAAAATCAAATATTAAAACATTTGCATTGTCAAGAAGGATACTGAAAAGTGTACATTTTCATGCTGGCAATAGGGTATGTAATGTTTTGACTCAAAAAGCATTTTTTCTGAGACAAAGATGTACAAATATATCTATTTCTCTTAGTACAAACTTCAAAGCAGAACATAAATGGTTCACCTGTTCTCAAATATCAAATCTCAAACCCACAATTGCAGCAAGTGTATCTTTTCACACATCAATTGTAGTATTACAAGTTACTGTTGTCCTCTTAGAAATTTTAGTATATGTTGATGTGTTAGACATGTAAAACATTTACAGTTGTGAAACAAAAGGTCATTCTACAACACATTTATCCGAAATATAAGTTTCACGTGTTGAACAATTTCAACAAAATATAGAAGAAGCAACTCAAGAACAAATTACCACTAGCCACCTTTAATGTAACAAATTTGTACTTTGATTCTTTATATCTATATTTATTGACCTCAGATATGTAGTTTTTACTTCGTTTGATAAGACGAACGATTCAAATCCATGCAGTTTGGTCTATTTTCATATTTTATCATTTTAATTTGTAATGGGACAATGCACTGTATATGCACGGTCCATACTTTTCATTTAATTGTGTAGTGAAATGTTTACCTTTGTTGTATGTTTTCACTGGGCATTTTGACTGACCACAACGGCTGAATGACTGTTGTCATTTCTAATGACCGTTCTTAGTTGGTACTTTCGTCAACGACATGATGACTGTATGAGACATGTCGCCATGGACATGATGACTGTATGAGACACGACGCCGTGGACATGATGACTGTGTGGGACACGTCGCAGTAGACATGATGACTGTATGAGACACGTCGCCGTGGACATAATGACTGTATGAGACATGTCACCATGGACATGATGACTGTATGAGACATGTCATAATGGACATGATGACTGAATGAGACATGTCGCCGTGGACATGATGAGTGTATGAGACGTCGCCATGGACATGATGACTGTGTGAGACATGTCACCATGGACATGTTGACTGCATGAGACATGTCACCATGGACATAATGACTGTATGAGACGTCGCCATGGGCATGATGACTGTGTGAGACCTGTCACCATGGACATGATGACTGTATGAGACATGTCACCATGGACATGATGACTGTATGAGACATGTCACCATGGAATTCATGACTGTATGAGACATGTCACCATGGGCATGATGACTGTGTGAGACATTTCACCATGGACATGTTGACTGCATGAGACATGTCACCACGGACATAATGACTGTATGAGACGTCGCCATGGGCATGATGACTGTGTGAGACATGTCACCATGGACATGATGACTGTATGAGACATGTCAACATGGAATTGATGACTGTATGAGACATGTCACCATGGACATGATGACGAATGTGACATGCAGAACAAACAAAAATAAGCACATAAAAAGACATCACAAAACAATTCCATCTGATATTATTACAGGCATATCAATAAATGTTGTATTGTTTTTGGAAACATTAAAACAAACTCTTAGAATTGTGCATTGGAATTGTGTTTTCTGGTACAGTGTTGTTTGTGAAAATAGCGTCGCACGAGTTACTATAATAGATAACATGTTGTTTCATACTAATAGCCATATAAAGGATATTGGACTTCATTCATTGCATGAACAGACGGTTGATGTAATGGTCAAATTAACATTTGTTTACTGGATTCAAAATGCACAAAATTCCATATAAACATCGATGCATTGCCATTTTATCCAGGTGTTCAACCAAAACAAAAATTTGGACAATATAAAGCAAGTTCTTCAGACGTTCTGTACAATAGTATACTCCAGAAATAGGGTCAATATCAGATGTGGATCAATAAGAATTTGAAATAATTGCTTGGACATCTCAAATTTCAATCAGTTACAAGAAAAACCAATACCAGAGCATTTATACATGTATGAATTCCAAAATCCATCTTTGCAGTGACGCTCAAACGCGAAATTGTGGAAATCCAAAGCGTAAATATTTGAAAATCAAACATCAAATCTTTTGATTTTTCGACAATGTATACAACTATTCAGCAGAAGAAATGTAAAGGCAGGATAACTTCCATCATACGCATCATTTACTCGTAACGATAAAACTGAGCATATTACTCTTAAGTCTTAAGAGGACTGCATTGGCTTTCCGTTGAGTATAGAAGTCTATACAAACTTCTTTTTTTTTTTCGTCTACAAGGCATTACATAATCGAACTCCCTACTACTTATCTGATCTCGTGAAAAAGCATTCTCCTGCCAGATCACTGCGTTTTGAAAATACATTTCTTTTAGAGTTTCAGAAAACGAGAACTGTGACGTACGAAAGTCGCCGTTTCGACTACGCCGCGGCTTCTCTATGGAACTCGCCACTGATGAGGCTTGGGAACTCTAAGTCTATGTTGGCTTTTAAAAAGATCGGAAAAATTACCTGTTTAAACAAGCCTTTCACTGTAAATAGTGTAATTGTATGCATTCATTTATAACAGTAGTCTCTATACCATATTGTATTAAATGTACGCTTATGTTCTTTTCAATGTGAAGCGCACTAAAGTTATGTTATCATAATGCGCTATATATATTATTGTATTATATTGTAAGTTTTGTATTGTATTGCACAAAATTCCCAGAAATGCATATTCTTTTTAAGAATATCTATCATTAGTTTGCAAAATTGCACAAATAGCGTGCAAATGCGTTTGCGTAATTTCAGATATAGGCAGAATAAACGCAACAACGTTTTCAGGATAGCGGAATAACTACCCTATGCAAAGATTTTCTGTTCTACATAACATTCCTACCAATTTAATTGATAAGTTTGCATTATTGTATTAAAATGTTATATTGCCGCTTTACTTTGTCATATATCTCACAATAAATATTGTATAGTAATGTGATGTCTGTCTTCTTATAAAAATCCGAGGATTTTATGAACCTCTTTGAAAAATAATTAAAGGACAACAACTTTGTACACCATCTGGTTATTTTACCTGGCGTGTATTTTTCAAATTCAGGAAAAAATGACCTCTACTACAGCTTCCAAAAATGCTTGATTTGCATAATGGTATTTCATTAGTACTTACTATTCCGATTCATCATATGCATGTTGTATAATAAAACGGATTGCACGTGTTCATTCGCTGTTTAGATACAGTGATTTCTTTCTCTAATTTCAGTCGATCGAATAAGCTTATATAACCACACGTATTCTTAAGGTATTACAATGTGAAAATGTCCTCTTACTGTGTATACTTTTTAATTCATTCGCAAATTATATTTTTCAATTCTTTGTCTTATTTTCATTTTCAAATTTTATATTTTAACAAAACAGCTACAACAACCACGTATTAGTATAATTATTTGCAAGTATACTCATAAATTATCTTAATCATTATGCCATATTTATTGTTCGACTTAACCCTAAAATGTCTAACAAGCCGTCAAGCAAGCCGTCAATCACTCAATACCTTTCAGCTTATTGATATACCTACTTAGGCTTGCAGGTAAACAAACAAATATATGCTTTTACGCAAACACATTATTGCTCAATCCACAAAAGACATTAATTAATTTAATACTTAATTGTCCTACCCAAGCTACCAAGAGTAATATTAGCTTTCGCGTCCGGATCGTTTATCTCTTGAACTCCGGACATCAACAATAAAGTTATAAACGGAATGTTCTTGGTATTTTTCAGGTAGGACATTGTTTTATACATTTTATAATTCTGTAACTTCTTTAGTTATTTTATTATCAAACGCATTTACTAGTCAAATTGCATACCTTTCTTCATTCTTAGTAACACTGCGTCTACTGTACACTATTTGATGTAATGTACCATTATTTTACTGTTCTATATTACGTAACATTATATGCATCATTATCATTCTATATATGTTGTACAATATGACTTGAACTCGGGACATCAACAATAAAATTATAAAAAGAATCTTCTTGGTAATTTTCAGTTACATGTACTTTGTCAAAAGAAACTTTAACATTTACACAGTGCCCCTATTACACTGTGATAAAAGCATGCTTATCGGAGCTTATTAAGGTTACCTAGTCAGTTTCTTTCAAATTTGTTACCTTTAAATTAAAGAAAAAAAATTAAATTTAAATATATTGATATTATTTTGTGTTATGATTCTCATACATTAGTAATGTTTTATAGCTTGTCTATCATTAGACATCCCGACCACCCCAATTAAAACTGATTTTATTGAACATTTAAAAAAATTATTTTAGACGAGTTTTGTAATCGCTATGACTTATCTCAGAAATAAAGACAATTACAATCATATTATTTACTTAATCATTATAACGTTATGCGCCTGTAAACTAGTATAATAAACGTATTGTAATCATCATTATTATAAACATAAAATTTGAATTAGGTTTCTGATATTTATGACATATATTTGAGTGGTCAGGACGGCTTATATGTGTGCCATGTTAAGATAAAATATAAGGATTTAGACGTACGGTCGTGCGTTTTACAAGATTCTGGATAAAAACCCAAGAAAATGTTTCGCGTTCCAATTATATTAATTGCCATTATAGCAGTCAAAAACATAAAACCTATGTTTTGTAAGCAACCTATAAATGACAGGCAAAATGCAAAATCTAAACGGCCGTCCAAAACTTTATTTCAGAATTGAACCAAACACAACACTTCTAAAGATACTCTTCTAGATCTCTCTGATACATTCTGTTTGATGGTCTATAGAGATGGTATCAAGAAGTAATTTGTCAAAGGAGGGTACCCTTAAACGTTTGAACGAAAAGAAAAAATTTGAATTTTACATTCTTCTAGAACACTCAGATATCATTAGTTTTTAATCAATACATACATTTTTATTTTTCAAAAGGAGGGTACCATCTTGGTCATACCTTTGTCCATATTTAAGACACCTGTAGACAGAACAGAATGTCCAATGAGAATATGTCTCTCGTTCTGTGAATGTCTTTCCATATATCCATTATGCATCACTGTATATATGAATAGGTATGATAATTTTCATTGCATTACCGGAGAAGGGTAAAAACGGAGGTCCCGTGTCACGGTAGGCAGTGCATATACAAGATTTCTAAGTGTTTCGGGTGGGACTGTTGCAAAGATATAGATGTCTATACAAATGCATCTGTAGATGCCGTCACCATTTTTATCGTGGAGTGACACATTAATCAATCTATCAAAATCATAATAATTTTATTATATTGTTATTCATTTATTTATATGAAGATTTAATCATGATTATTATTTTTTTTTTTAACTTTACACTTAGAGGGCTGAATGATATTAGTCCTTGATCAACCAATAACCACTGGCCAGCGGTGGGGGTTGAAGAGGGGGTTAAAGGGCATTATTTTCTGAATGTTTTTCAAAGCTACAACACAAATAGCCACGTAAGCACTATGGCAGCTAAAGCATTTTTACCAAAAAATCACCGAAAATTAGAAAATGTTCTTTTAGTAAGATATTGTTTCATATTTTCGGGTTTTTTATTCTTTATACACATTAAAAGTATTTTAAAAACAATAATAGCCTGAATAAATTTTATTCATTTAATTCAACGTTCTTTGGGGCAAACTTTTACGAATTTAAACAAAAGTCAATAAAACTTGGATAAGCACAACAACTGCCACAAATTTTGTATGGTCTTGATTTTTTTACTATATTATAGACATATTAAACTTACTATCTATGACCAATAATATAACATACACATTTATCATATGAAAATTTCATCATTTTTAAGCAAACACCTTAAGTTTGTAACAAAAATAACAGAAAATTGGGAAAAAAAATCTCTTACTAATACATTTCAAATATTTTACAATTTTACAATTTTTTTAAGCGTACATATATTACAAACATCGTTATCAATCAATAATAATACTCTACACACATTTTGTCCTTTAAATTCAATTTTTGGGGTACAAAAACTAATGATTTACCTTATATTACATGGATTACCTGGATGTAGAGATCTATGTAGGCGTTGCCTTCTTGAATCCGTCTTAAACTATGAATGTTAGAATTGATGACCGGTGAAGCATAAATATGCACAGCTAAGTGGAAATCAACCCATGTAAATCCAGAGCAAGATTGTAAATTCTATGAGTGTCTTAAAGCTATTTAAGTGGTTTGGATTTTTATTCTAACTAAAATATAAAAACTCTCTTATTCGTACATTTGTCATATGTTTTGATTTCTTCGACCACTTGTGGGATAAAACAATGTGGTATTTCTTACCACGATATATACAGGGACCTCCAAGATTTTCAGTGAAATTTGTGAAAATGGTAGTATTGTATAGCTCCATGGTGACTTCTGCCACATAACTGAGCCGGTAACTCCTCTTTTTTCTTTTGCTCCAAAACATTGATTTAAATTAATATATTGTTTCAGACTATTATTATTTATTGTTTATGATGTCTGTAATATGTATGGTTAAGAAACCAAAACGATGAAAGTATGATTAAGGGAGTTTTTTTTCATTTTTCAGAGATCATTTTTGTCCCAAATCCCCAAGTGTCTATGTGTTAGAACGGCTAAATTTGTACGATATTCCTCAAGAACATATAAATAAATAAAAGTTAATTATATTCAAGATTTCGTAATGTTTTAAGTTAACCACTGAGGTAATTCTCACGATATTTTTATATTTTCAATTTACAGTTGCACGACGTTACTTCACTTTGAAACAAATTTTATACATCAAGTTTCTGATAAGGTTAACGTTGATGAGATTTATATTGGCGCATGCCTCATTAAAATCAAAGCTTTAAGGCAAAACAATATACATTCATTTTGATAGAAGAAGAATCAAATCTACTGACTAATTAATATTCATGAAATCCTAATGAAATATTTTACATAATCAGATATAAAATTAAGGGAATCGTTTGCACGTAAGGTTTCTTATGTTATCTACTTCTAATTCTATTTTTTAAATCGCATATCTCGGGAAGTACTGGATATTTTTGGATGAAACTCAGTGACATTGTAGATTAATCTCATATATATGTATCAACAGCAAAAGACCCAAAGGCGATACGAAATTTCCCTGCTTGGTTTACAATGTTGAATCGCGCAGACCAGGTTCTCGGCGCAGACCATGCTCTCGGCGCTGACCAGGTTCTCGGCGCTGACCAGGTTCTCGGCACAGACCAGGTTCTCGGCGCAGACCAGGTTCTCGGCGCTGACTAGGTTCTCGGCGCAGACCAGGTTCTCGGCGCAGACCAAGTTCTCGGCACTGACCAGGTTCTCGGCACATACCAGGTTCTCGGCGCAGACCAGGTTCTCGGCACTGACCAGGTTCTCGGTGCAGACCAGGTTCTTGGCGCAGACCAGGTTGTCGGCACAGACCAGATTTTTGGCGCTGACCAGGTTTTCGGTGCAGATCAGGTTGTCTGCATGATTTCATGATTTCATGTTAAGAGAACGATAGAGTGCCTTTTAGTGTGAAAATGCCTAAAAGAAGCTCTTAAATATTGATGAGTATGCATATGAGATATTTTGCATAATTTAGTATTAAATGAAAGAAAATTTCACAAGTTATCATCTGATACCAAAACAATTATTCAAGATATAGAAATATATGTCTTAGAGAGAGGATACTGTGCGTAAGGTAACGCAGTTAAAACGCAAGTATCTTAGTAACGGCCCAATCGTCAGACTCTTGTCTTAAAATATCTCATTGATAATGTAGTTTCTGAAAAGGTAGATTGGAAACCCGTCACCACCCCCGGGGGATGAAAGTATTCCAGCTCATGGACTATATAGACAAAAGACATGATGTTCTGTATTTCCTCAAGCAACAGAGATGTTCTATTCATTTTTAAAGAAACTGACTTTACGTCTGGTGATTTGCATATTGTTCGATTCCTCGGGGTTGTAAAGTTTATCTTATCCTAAACAATTGGACCAAAGAAGTAAAGCAATATTGCAAAAATAATAGTTTTGAGCAAAAACGATACACATTTGTGCATGCTACAATTGACGGTGACAGAAAATTTTTGTGTTTAGAAATTAACTTTGATAGAGAGCAATACATCTGCTGCAGACTTATTCTGTCTATCAGTAGGATTGGTCAGTTACACATCTGCTGCAGAGCTATTCTGTCTATCAGTAGGTTTGGTCACTTACACGCCTCCTTTTATGATAAACTTGACGATTTAAACTTGCATATCACAAATTGTCCTGTGCAGTTATTCACTATGCCAGAACATTGTCCCTTTTGTGAGTGTTCTGAAAGCCAAGCGACTAACAAGGAAACTATGCATGAAGGGTTACCACATCAAACGTATGAAATCGTCACTCAAGTATTTCTGTGATCGACACAAAGATATTGCTGGATAGTATGAAATTCCCTTCCCTGAATGTTATATGATTTTCTACAAATTATAAACAGTGACGTCATTTTATCGATTTGACGAAATACCTATGATTACATGTTTCTATGAAGCATTTGTAATGGGTGTAGGAAACTAGCAGGAGGCGCTCACTCTTTCCATATATGCAATCTGCATCTCAAAGACTTTGTTTTAAAAGTTGATTAACCTTTCATTGAACAAATTCTATTTTAAATTAAAGGATTTTTCCGTCAATTACAGAGAGAGACAGACATACAGACAGACAGACGGACAGAGAAAGATCAGGAAAAGGATATATCAAATCTTGCTAATTCACCTATTATAAATCAAGCTTACCCTCATTTATTAAAGAGAGAGCAATGAAAATATACCCAAATTTTATATTTAAGTACTGTCTGTGAAAGTCCATGCAAAATTGATTGAGATAAAGAAAAGGCTTTCTAGCATTCATGGAAAAATTAATGTTTTAGAGAAACCAAATTATAAAATGTCTGTTTCTCTTGAAAGGTATAATGTAGCACATTGTAATGTATGTTAAATTGAAGAAATTTTACATGCCATTAAAACATGAATAATGAAAATCTTCCTGGAGGGCTCTTTTGGAATCTGTTAGTGATTTTTTTCGATGATATTGGAATTATTTGGATGGCTTTAGTGAAGACTAGTTTTGATAAAGACGAATTATCAATTTTACAGAGAGAGCTATAAAAGATCAGAAATCTCATGCACTAACACAATTCATGCTATCTTCCTTAAACTTCCGGTGAGCAAACTGTTAGGAGGCTAAGAATTCAAAATCCACAACATCGCCATTACTGTTGCATTTGCTCGAATTATCGGGGGAAATTTTCGATGAACGTACAATGACTTTGCATCTATTCCCAGCCAACAAAGCCTACTGAGTACATGGATTAAATGATAATGCTCAAGATGGAAATCCAAAGCATTGATATTTAAAGAGCAAGCTCATCACCAAGTTGGTCACAAAGTAAGAGCAAAACTAAGCCTGTCTTAGGAGTTATACATGTGTGGGAGACATTCCTAAAGTTAGGAATGATTAACGCTTTCATTTCAACAATTTCCTCGTTGAGCATCACTGAAGAGACACAAGTTGTCGAAATGTGCACATGGTGCACTAAATCTATTCGCGTATATATGTCATGATGTTTATTGTGATTGCAGAGAAACGAAGGATAAAATGCTTTGAAACTGTGTTCGTTATACCATGAATACAAAAGGAGATTCCAGAACAATATCATATGTATTTCTTCCTCTGTACTGCGGTGCCATGCGCTTGTTCACGTGGCAGTAGGCGCAAGTATTGAAAATACAGTGCAGTTTATTTACTAACTTGCACCGAGTAGGTAATGCAGCTGGTATGTACAAAAGCCCAGGAAATGAAATTATTTTAGCCTTAGGCAATTAAATACGAGTTTGATACCAACCACAGTGGACATCATATACTCCGGAACGTAAGTGTCCTGAGAAATTGCCCTTGTGTAGTAAGCGTTTCCAATTTGGATAGCCAAATTTGCGAGGAATATTCAATCATACATGCTAGAAACTCTGAATGTGTTATTAACAAACACAAAGCACGCATGAAAACAAAAAGACACTATCATCTCTAAAGTCCCTGTAATCTTGATGAGAAGGATAATATTTTTTCGGGGTAAGGGGTTTACTTGAAGATTTTTGATTGATAATTACACATCGCAGATTAAGGATAAAGCAAAATCAACATACATCACATATACACCTAAACATCACTATAGAGTGATGCGCTCTCCGTTAACTTGATATCCAAGGCCCTGCGTATATGGAGTACAAGATATTAATTGTATGATACAGAAGGGAATGAACCATAATTCCTCATAAGAAAATAACATCTTTATGGTATATGATTGTCGAACCCGTTATATTCTATAATGTTTCAGTTTTCAAAACATAACTGTAAGACATTGTGTTGATTTTTAGCATATTTTACTCATTTTGTAGTGTTTGAAAATCTACATTTAACACTTCCGAATGTGAAAGAGACATAATAAATCTCTTCAGCCGTGGTTACACCTTGACAAACAGAATGCTAATTCATCAGAGCACTTGACGTTGCAATGATTTAGATGGAGGTGGTCATGATACATCACTGTACAGTTGTTTTTACATGGTACGTAAAGCATGTCGTCACAGTTGCAGTAACACTTGTGATGTTGATAGGAGTCCCTGCAGGCAATGGTGAAGCCGACCACAGCAAACAGACAAAGCACAATCAGCAATCTCATTCTGAAGTCCACAAAATATAATAATACACGGCTATGACAAGCTTTTATTTTTCAGTTTATGGGGAAGCCTACGCGATTTTTTTAAAAGTGGGTAAGTATAATTAACAATTTAAATATCTGAAATATAACTGAAGAGTTGTCGAAATGCGCATACGGTGCAAGAAATTGATAAATGTTTATATGTTCTTATATTCATTCAACGTATCATAAAACCTAAAATGTGCCCGGAAAATGATGGATATAAGCAAACAAATCTGAACGGGCAGGACACGGCTGACTTATGCTGATTTTGGCTGCAAATAATGTCTGCCCTACAGCTAAGTAAAAAACGAAGAAGTACCGAATCGTAAACCATATCTCATAGTCCATGGAATAAAGGGGACAATATCGTGTTTAGTGTCATATTCAGACAAATGCTAACCCCCAAAATATCGAGGTGAGACCAGGTGCCCGGGAGGAATAAGCGTCCCCTGGTTGCATTCAACACCCGTCGCAAAAGTCCTGCAACAACCTTTCGAGTCGTGGAGGTAAATACATAAATATACACGCATGAACATACGAAGGAGAAAGGAACACGAAGTCAAATTTTCCCATTCAAGGCAAGAAGTGCTGCCTGCCTGAAATCCCAGTGTCGGAAACGCAGGTGAACAAATGTCTGTATATACATGTGTATACGTATTATGCCAAATCAAGTATAGTCAAAAAGTTAAGATGGTTATTTTGTATGGTCAGGTCCCAAAATATCGGTTAACATTCTTATGTCATATGTCTTTCCCTTTCCCTTTTCGATACTTGTATATCATTCTATAAAACGTTTCGTGCGTGTTAAAGTTTTAATGACCTTTCGTCAGAAACCTGTTGTTCCTTGTTCTTTATTTGGAGATAATTTATCTAATGTTTTAATGTGCGCCCTTTGATTGTGCTGCTTTTTCGTTTAATAGGAAAGTGGGCGCCCGTAAACCGGTTACCCACATATATTTTATTTCTGGACATCGGTTATATTTGGGAACTTTATTATTAGTTTGGTTACAAAATAATGTTTAAGTGATTTTGTTTACTTCGCGACGTCCCTTCCCCTACATTATCTTATTTACGTAACATTTATAACATTTATAATTGAAAGGCTTAAAGATTATGATTTCTAATATCTGTTTCAATTTAATATTTTTTCAGTCTCTCTCATGGTTTAGAACTAATCACGTGTACATTTAATGTTAATAAAGTAACAGGTCACAGCACTTTCGGGCAAGAATGACAATCACAACTTCGGATATCCAAGTTTTATATAACCGGCATATCCGGGTGTTTGTCTAACCCTCTATCAAAATTTACTATAGGTTGTATTTTGAGAAAATCTTGCTAAAAGACAACATAATATCTAAATACGAAGTAGAATTACTACTTTCTGTAGTTTCTTTGACCTCCAGTTCACTTGGATAGATGATGCTAAGGTAATCCGCGAATGAAGGATTATTAATAGAAAGCAAGTCATCTATATATCTGTAAGTGAAACTGAAGCCAAGAGCCAATTTTTTTTCCTTGCTGAATGAATTCAGCTTCGTATGAGTAAAGGAATATGTCAGCCAGAAGCGGAGCACAGTTAGTGCCCATTGGAATGCCGACAATTTGTTGAAAACCCTTTCCTCCAAACACCACAAAAATGTTATCGATAAGAAAGTTCAACATCTGAATGACAGCTGTTTCAGTGTATTTATTTTTGGAATCAGAATTTTCCCTAACAAAGTAAGTTTTATCATGGCCTATAACTGTATATTTGAATTTGCGTCTTCCGTTTTTACTAGTAAATGCATTTTGCATAATTTCCGCTAATCTGTCTTTTAATTTCTGATGAGGGATCGTTGTGTAAAGAGTCGAAAAGTCAAAAGACTTGATGGAGTGAATTTTAGTAAAACTTTTTGATTTTAGATGTTCTAACAACTCTTTTGAATTTTTAAGGATCCACATTTGATTAATTCCACGTCCGGAATACACTGTTTCGCAATATCTATGAAGGCCAGATTTAATTTCTGATAATATTTTTGTGAGTAGCATCAATACAGATTTTTGGAACACTTCGAGGAATGTTTTATTCATGAAAATGATATTGATTACGAGTGTCTGCCTGACTTATATTGATCTTAGTGAAAGATACATTAAAGAATAATAATAAAATAGACCGTCAGTTCTGAGGTTAAAAGAACTAATATCAATAAATAATGCGAAGGAACTACTACCTCTGAGTATCACTGTCCCCGAGGGCATCATAAGTCTAGCTTTCAGTGCTTTTGTACTGACATGAAATATATACTTCAAATTTTCAGTCATCAAATTAAGTAAATCACTCTAAAACTAAGGCGTATCTCCCTCATGCATATCTCTGTCCTTAGATAGATTCTTTGGTGCACTATTCGGTCAGTTTGGCTTCAACACTGCTCTTCATATTTGTATATATTTTTAGAATTCCAATCATTCGGCCACCAGCATCACTGAAGAGATATAACTTGTCGAAATGCGCATGGTGCACAAAATTAAAAGGTATATATGTTTTACATTTATTGTAATCAAACTAATGTAATGACATGAAATATATGCAATTTGTGTTAATTTTTCTTGGTCAGCATCGTAAGCTGGATATGTCATTGACAACTAACTAAAGTGTTATCTACCAAGTGGTCATAATATCTACGAAGAAATTATATACTAAAATGAACTGTATGCTCCTTTTGCATTTTGACAATATAATTCAAGGAAAAACAATCTCGATTCATCTAGACAATGAGTTTGCAGTACTGAATTTTTGTGAAAAGACATATTGTCAATGAACAATCATATCGGTCTTTACCGTCTCCAATTTCAAGCTTTTAAGTTACCTGTTTTAGTGGAGAGTTTTATTATATTTATATATTATTATATTTTGAGAACAAATATAGTAACAAATATATTTAATTCCTGTCGAAATATTTCGCCAGAGAACATCTGTATTGATTCAAACATCATAAGATTTAAATGTTATCGTGATACACACCTATATTCTTGGAAATAACCTATATATAAAGATTCTGATGTTTTATTTAAATTTCAGTTCGAATATCATCAACATTTACCTGCTTTCCTGAACAGCAATCAAAATATGTGCTCTTAAATAGTATTCTATCTATATACATGCATTCTACATGATAAAGAGTGGCCTTATCATCACGATCTCGTGATATGTTCGGGGCAATATTATATTCAAGGTCATTCAATTTAGTAAAGGTTTTACAATGGACGAGAAGTGAAACAAATTTCATTGTATAATGAAAAGTGTAGGAGCGCACCACAATATTACTTTCCTATATTAAATCGAAATGTAAAGATGCTCCTTAGTCTTCCTGACCATCTTAACTTATATGTTTTTTGAATACGAAATTGAAGTCAGAAAACATCTCATCAGGCTGCATGACACATATCACCAAGGACATGCACATAAAACATGATAATAGTCAAATAAACACAGAAAACATTACAAAAATATTTAATCACACTGTAGTTATGATACTTACTTATAGGGCGGTCCATTAATGTAGCAAACGTCACTCGGTGTGGTTACCGGTTTAAGGGTGCCCTTCCCACTCATTGCAAAAGCAGCACAATCAAAGGACAAATATTCCTCCATATAGAGAACAAGGATCAACAGGTTTTTCAAGATAAGAAGTCATAAAATTTTTAATCGAACGATATACAGATATCGAAAGTATTGTAAGCGATATTTTAAGTCACAAATATTTACCCGAAATGTTTATGGAATGATATGCTAGTATCAAAAATATGGAAGGCGACATCAACATGATTAAACCGTGATCTGTTTGTCTGTAAGCGAGCCCAGATCCATGATCGATAGGAGTTCCGACTAACAGTCAGATAGGACAAGGCTTAGGACCTTTTCAACTCTGAAAAGGTTTACACAAGGCTCGTGATAGTCTGTAGAGGGACCCAAAAGGAAGAATTGACGGTAGTCGAGAAATAGCGCTGCAGAGAGGAGAAGAAGTTATATTGTTGTGCAATGTCCGACACAAACATAACTTCCTCGACTGTCCTGTCACAGTGGTTAGAATATATATCAGAGCATATATACGTTCATAATTCAGTGCACTTATGCGCATTTCGACAACTAATGCCTGTTAAGTGAATCATAGTATCAATATTTGAAGAGCAAACTTATTACCAACTGTAAGAGGGGAAAGGTCTTATCTTAGGATAGAGATGTGCATGAGGGAGATACTCATTAATATGAGAATAATTTACAAAGCTTTGTAACAATGAACTTGAGGTATATTTCGGCTCAGTGCACAAACACTGAAAATAGGGGCCACCGTATTCATTCAGAGGCAAGGAGTCACTTTCTGACTGTATCCTTGTCATACAGTTTTGGCGATTCTGTTAAAAAAGTTTTGTAAATAGTCCATGTAGAAAATCTTGGATTTTACCTTTTCTTCCGATCTTATTTCGTATATAATCTGTGAAAAGTATATAGTCCGCTTCATCCTAATGTGAGCTTTTGTTTGAGTTTTGGTAAACGTCATCCTCATACAGAGTCTCCATCTACTTCTTCCTGTAACAACAGATAATTTTAAATCTCTCTTGAACATTAGCACATTGTGTGTACATTTAGTACTCTCTTGAATATTAAAATCTATTGGCCAGCATTAAAGAAAAAAGGGGAGTTACTGGCTCAGTTATGTGGCAGAAGTCACCATGGAGCTATACAATACATGAATATAAATAATATACTAGAACATATAACACATTACAAAAATATTTGATTGTAGTGCAATTACGATATCGACTTAGGACGGTCATTTAATTTGACAAAAGCCAAACAAATGGTGGGGTTAACCGGTTTACGGGCCCGCCTTCCAACTCACCGTAACAGCAGAACAATCAAAGGACGTACATTTAAAAATTTATAAATAATCCTCCATGTAAAGAACAAGGGTCAACAGGTATCGCACATTGAGAGGTCATAAAAATATAAACACGTAAGGTATTGTAAAACACATATTGGTATAAAAATATGTGCGACATCAACATGATAAACCGTGCTCTGCCAGTCTGAAAGCGAGCTAAGACCCTAGATCTGTAGGAGTCCCGACTAACAGTCAGAGGGGACAAAGTTCAGGACCATGTCTCCTCTGAAAGAGGTTTGGACAAGGCCCGTCATATAGTCCCCACCGCCCTGTTAGTCAGCGTGCAACGTTCAAGTAAAAGTCTGCATAAGGCTGTAGAGGGGCCAAATACAAGACCTATAGTCTTTTTGATGATCTCAATATCATATTGTCTATTTATAAGACATTTGACTATTTTATTACATGATAAAATAACGTTATCGGAGCCTTTTACTTTCCTTAGTTTATATACGAGATCACCGTAAAAATAAGGGTGGGAAATTCCATTGGATACATACTGTTGAAAAGAAATATTTCCAAATTTAGATAGAAGTTCTGAATAAGATCTGAAGAATTTGCCGAATGTCTTTCTTAGCTTGTGATATCTGTAACCCTGAGTTAAAAGTTTAGTAGTAATTTGTAAGTTTCGTTTATTAAAGTCCAAAACATCGGTGCAGCCTCTGACAAATCGAACTAATTGAGATATATAGATACCATATGATGGGAGTCGAGGGACATCGCCATCCAAGTAAGGGAAATTTACAATAGGAAATCCAAAATCCTCACGTTTATCATAAATATTATATTAGTATATATTAGGTGGTTGATAATTTTGATGTTTAAATCTAAGAAAGATGTAGATTTATCTCAAGTATTAGCTTTATTCAATGTGAGCTCTGGTGGATATATTTCTGATATAAATTGTTCGAATTCAGGGTTGTCGACAACCAAAATGTCATCCAGATATCTGCAAGTATTATTAAATTTGTCAAAGAGGTCAAAACGTTTTGATTTTTGAATAGAAACCATAAAATCCCTCTCATAATAATAAAGAAATAAATCTGCTATCATAGGCGCGCAGTTAGTACCCATAGGAATCCCAACTATTTGTTGATATATCTTGCCATCAAATTGCACAAAAATATTATTCATGAGAAAATCTAGTGCTTTACAAAATTCCTTGCAAGTTCAGTATTTATATGAAGTATATTGTTTGTTGGAAAAGAATCCGGAGTTACTGGTAGTACATATGTACGTTTTAGATTCTTTGTGAAAACACAATTGTATAAGAGACAGCAACTTGCTTTTAATCAAATCATGAGGCAGAGATGTATAAAGTGTAGAAAAATCAAATGTAAAAATTTGAGTCGCTTTGAAATTTAGCGAAAGAAGTTTGTCTATAACTTCATGAGAATTTTTAATCGACCAAAAGTAATTGATGTTACTATTATGAAACGCGACATCACAATATTTGAATTTTCACAAGAACACGACGAAGGAATAGAGTCTGAAACATCAGGGTTAGATGTAACTTTATTATAATTTAAAATAAGATTTCTTATAGGCTTTTTGTACTGGTAACAAATAAGTGGAGGTTCTAAATTCTCAAAATATTTGGGGATTTTAGATGTGACTCTATGATCACGGAAAATATTAGAAATGTTAAGTAAATCGAAGCATTTATTAATAAATTTAATTTTGAGAAATTGCTGCTTGGGTGGAAGAGCAAGAGCATAGAATGGGCACGAGTCTTCCTCAGTGACAGGTCCATGTATGTGATGGTTGAGGGTAGACATTCATCCTCCATCCCTGTAACCTCAGTTGTATCACAGAGATCTGCCTTTGTTTCTATTCAATTCTCGACCTAGAAAAATGACCTCCTCGAGTAAGTGTAATCACAAATGGGACTTTCTACTGATGACACAGTAGTTTACATTTCTACCAATGAAAGGAGTTCGGGAAATCCCCCCCCCCGGGTTTCCGAGGGGGTGGGGGGTTTCCTTTTCCTTTCGACGAAAGTCAGTTCATGTTCCCTGAAATTTCGTACGATCATATTCTATTTCAACGTTTTGAACAGCCTTTTGTAACCTTCGGAGTTTTTTATATTTACACATGCTTGTGAACTACTCGACTGGAGTTGCCTGCTCTTGCTTGCTATCGCTGAGCGAAGATCTAGAGACAGGCATTGCCAGTTTAGTGTACTACATCCGAATGAAAACACGGTGTACACGTATTTTTTTTCTGACATTGTAAATTTACGTTTAAGGGAAACTATGTGAAATATATGCAATTTATATGCAAAGATTATAATGAAGAAGTTTTCCTAGTTCCGAATATTTTCCAGTTCCGAATAATTTAAAAAGTGTAGCCCACCAGTTCTTTACAGACAGAGCGTATGACTTTATGGCTTTGTTCTTAGCAGACAGAAAAAAAGTCCTGTTTCATTATTTAAAAAAGGCTGAAAATATATCAAATTACACAATTTTATTCGAAAATTTAAAAAAAATTCCCGGAAGAGGCCCCCGGACCCCCTGTACAGGAGGGGGTAAGAAATACGGTGACAAAATGAATGACTTCAAGTTATGGCTTTTTTCTGAACAGACAGGAAAAAAATCCTGTGTCATTATTGAAAAAAGGCTGAAAAATATACCAGATTACACCATTTTATTCGAAAATTTAAACAATTTCCCTGGAGAGGCCCCCCGAAACACTCCCCCACCCCCGTACAAGAAGGGGTAAGAATTAGTGACAAAATGAATATGACTTTATTGCTTTGTTCTTAGCAGACAGAAAAATAATCCTGTATCATTATTGAAATAAGGCTGAAAAATATAGTACCAGAATACACCATTTTATTCGAAAATTAAAAAAATTCCCCGGGGAAGCCCTCGGAACCCCCCCCCCCCCCAGTACAGGAAGGGGTAAACCCCCTCCCGTACCCTTCCCCTCTCGGCACTTCGGCCCCCCCCCCCCCCCCCCAGTATAGGAAGGGGTAAACCTCCTCCCGTACCCTTTCCCTCTCGGCACTTCGTGCCTCGGGTCGGTCCTTTGGGCCTCTTACAAACCTCCCCTCCCTTTATGCTTCTGGATCCGCCCCAAGGGTAAGTAGATAGGTAAGGGAGGCATTAGAGTTGGTAGAAGGATAAGTGTGAAATGTAAATTTATTATCCGGAAAAACTAAACCATTTTCTGTTCGATCGATGTTTACCTGCAGGTTTGGCTTTCCGGTTTGATTTTTTCTAGGTCAAAATTAAAATTATCGCTTTGAAAAGGTAAATTTCGAATTAGACGTCATATTGATACTGATTTTAATAATCATTTTATGATTGTAATAACATTTAACTATAGGGATTCATTATTCAACTTCATAGTGGGTAGCCCGAAGACGTGGCCCAATACTCAGGTTAGGAACAACCTCTCATTTCAGACATTCGAGAGATAATCACTCAAACGAGTAATAATTTCGGGGTTTTTCAGAGCTAAAGGCTTAAGCAGGGACATACATACATATATGTCTCTGGCACAAGTAAGCTATTGTAATGGCGCATTGTCCATCTATCGTCCATAAACTTTTACATTTTCAACTTTCCCTTCTGAAGTGCCAGAGTCAGAGAGATTTTAATCAAACTTGGTTACACTTGTTGTATGCCCTACTATTTTCAGGTAATTCCATAGTTCCTGTCCTTGTAAGCTGTTTATAATTCATTGATTTTGTGTATTTTAACTGAATTTATTTTTATGATGTACTCTGAAAGAAATGAAATACAGGAATAATTTCTAGGATTTACATGCATTGCAATTTTAAGATTAAAAAAGGGGTAGGATATTCTATTATTATCAAGAGCAGATTTAGGGGGAATTCAGGAACTAAACTCCCACCCCCAGTTTCCTTTTTTCCACCATTTGTCAGTTCATGTCCTTCAAATTTTTGACTGATCATATTTTTATGTTTTGAACAACCTTTCGAATGGAGTTTTTCATACCTACACATGCTTGTGCATAATGTATTTTGCTATATGTACATATATGACAGCATGGTGCTTAATTTGAAAGTAACTCATACATTCCAAATCTAATTATTTTTGTTGTTACATGAAGATGTTATTAATTTTATTCTGATTTAATTTATTTTTGTTGTTAGATCAAATGTTTGTTCAAAGTTCATTGATTATTTATATCAATATACTTGCTATTACATAAATTCAAGATAGATTTTAGAACCCATCTACATGCAGTATTAGTACTACTATGTATACATATTTATTCTGACATTGTAAATTTATTTTAACAGGTTGGGGGCAACCTCTCATTTGAGAGATAATCACTCAAATGAGTAACTATCAATTTTTTTCAGTAATCAATTTCAAGGAATATACTGAAGTAAACAAGTACTAAAAAATTAAAGTTTCAAAATTTTGACTTAAACTTAGTAGGGCGAATTTTTATAATATACTGAACATAAAATACAAAAGAAGTTGACCTTTTCAACTTACCATTTTGGAATTTATAGCTGCAACATTTGTGCAACTATAATCTCCAAAACAGTAAGTTAAAAATGTCAACTTGTTTTGTAAACTATATTCAGTATGTTGTAAACATGTGCCCTTTTGAATTTCAAATCATAATTACAAAATTTCATTTTTTAGTACTTGAAATTGATTACTGAAAAGAGAGATAGTTACTCATTTGAGTGATTATCTCACAAATAAGAGTTACCACCAACCTGTTTAAGGGAAATTATGTGAAATATATGCAATTTGGGCACCATATCAAAGTTAAAAATGAAGAAATAAAGTGACAAAATAGATATGATTTTATGGCTTTGTTCTTCAGCAGACAGAAAAAAATCCTGTGTCATTATTGAAAAAAGGCTGAAAAATGTATCAGATTGCATCATTTTATTCGAAATTTTAACAAATTTCCCAGGGGAGGTCCCCCGGACCCCCTCCCTTACCCTCCTCATCTTGGCACTTTGGGCCTCTTCCAACCCCCCAACCCCTCCTCCCACTTCAGCTTCTGGATCCACCCCTGATCATATAATGTAATAATAAGCTCTTATGAACTCTGCTTCAGAACTAATGCAATGATTTTGATGAAACTTGGTAGGTATGAAGTAATCAGGGTTCCTACAAATATTATTATTTTCCACCAGATCTTTTAAGAGATGCATCCATTGTGGATGACATAGCTGCCAGCGGGTACTGCCCTTTGACAAACTTCCTCTTAGGCTGGTTAAGATCATCAAACCAAATGCATCAGCATGATCTTAAAGAATGTCTTAAGAAGTGATGTTGTTGTTTTTGGTTCTAATCTGAAAAAAAAAATTGACACTTTTTTTATGTCTTTTTGGACTTGCCCATATTGTCATTTCCACACATTTCTGTGTCATTTTATTGGTTTATTTAATACAGAAAAGTATCAAGGCTTTTATTTGCAGACATTTATTTGACAGTATCTATTTTTATTTGAACATGTTGAAAGTGTTACTGGAAAATTTTATTTTTTGGATTTACTGTAATTTTTTTCTATTGTTCAGGCAAATTAAAGGTTAGAAGTTCAAACCCAGACAGAGGCAAAACTTTTTTTGTTTCATTTTACACCAAAACAAGTTTTAAAGTGTTTTGCAGAACTCATTAAGTCATATTAGAAAACAAAAAACTGATTTACAGTTTTTCAAACTTTTTTGTATTATTTTCTTGATTTATTCAATATACATGTACATATAGAGAAACCATAAAGCATAGGCCAGTTTTGGCATGCTAAAGGAAAGTAGTTCAGTCCATTTTGCTCCACAATACATGTAAGATGCAAAATATTATTTCATAAAAAAGGAAATGGAAAAAAAGTATTCTGACTTACCTCTTTCACATATTTTTGTATTGTTGTCTTGATTTATTCAATGTAGCGAAGCAAGTTTACAGTTTTTTGGCAGCTTATCTACCACTATGTCATGAATGTATGTATCTGCAAATTCCGGTAGACTCTTTAAGGGATATTGTTTTGATATAATTTTTTTTTTTTTTTTTTTTTTTTTTTTGTTTTTTTTTTTTTTTTTTTTTTTTTTTTTTTTTTTATTGTAGAAATACATGTATTACAATAGCAAATATCTATAAGTATATGAAAGAAACAATACTATATTATAAATATGCTATGCATAGGAACATGCCCAAATCTATCAACACACATACATACACTCGTACACATACATATACAGCAATTTGTTCGGATTAATATTATTTTAGACATACATATAATCCATTATCACGATTAATATATAAGAACTATTGCTATTCTTCCTTGTTCACAACATAAAACATATTAAGGTGAAAGACAGGTAGAAGAGAGGAAAGGAATAGTCACAGATTAAAGAGAGGAAAGGAGGGAAATGGGGAGGGGGGTCCCAATGTTTTATCTGAAAACTAAATACCTGGAATATACATACATACACGTACATGTAACACATAGATCACAGTAGCACATCATTGATCGAATTTAATAGATATTTCACTGACCAGGTAGTTAGTCTATTCCAAGAGAATATGAAAATATTCCCAATTGCTTTGAAAAATATTTGATTGATTTTTCTTACATGCAAGATATTTATTTATCTTATACATATATCTTAAGTACTGTAGAAGTTCAACAAGTGATAAGTTTTTTTCTTGGCATTTTGACCTATATATAAAATATTTGATATACAGAATAATCATATTTTCAGCTCTTGATGTTTTTTTGTATGGCCCTACTGTCATTCTCTTTAATGATAGGGTCAATTCTAGATTTAATGTTTCTAAGTGTTCACTAAAGTCGAGAAGTAAGCATTGTACACATTCACAGGCCCACAATAAATGAGGTATGGTTTCCTCTTCCTTTCTACAGAAAGTACATAGAGGGCAATCACGCAATTGCATTTTATAGGCTGTAAAATTCGTAGTCAAAGCGTACTGATTTATTCTATACTGAAACCATTTTAGCTTAGCCTCAGAAAGCAAATTGATGGATTTATGTATATCCACCCAGTCTGCATCCGCTATATCTTGAATTATATTTGACCACTTTAATTGTGATCTATTAATACTATGGTTTTTTTCCAATATTTCATATATCAATTTTGAACCTTTCTTACATTTCTGTATTGTTTCAATTGTAGTTGGTACCCATGGTCCATACATTTTTTTTAAGTTACCGGTTGAATTTCTAATACATTTTTTTATTGAATTTCTTAACCCATTGAATTCTAAAAAGTTTGTTCTTATATTAAACTTCTCTTGAAATTCATCAAATGAAATTAAATCATTGTTGTCATCTAATAAGTCATTAATATGTGTTATTCCACCTTCAAACCATTCTATGTAAAATACACTGTTGTTGTCTACAGTTATGTTCTTATTATACCATATTGGTATATAAGCTAAAACCTTGTTCTCTGTTTCTTTCAATAATAATTTTTTCCATGCCATAAAAGTGTCTCTCCAAAAGCAATTTTTAAATTCATTTATGCAATTTTCAATGTATTGCATACCACATTTCAGCAAAAATGATTTATTAACAGTTTGAAATAGTAGATTCTGCCAAATTCCTTCAGTATTAAGCAATCTATTTATCCATGTTAGTTTAAGAGCCGAAATAGATGCTCTAAGATCAATCATTTTCAACCCACCATCATTATAGTCCTTCATTATATATTCTCTTTTTATTTTTTCTTTCTTCAACTCCCATAAAAAATTGAACATAGTGTTATTCAAATTGTTGATAATGTTATCATTTGGGGTTGGGAGTGAAATAAACAGATGGTTTAATTGAGAGATTAATAGGGATTTTATAATAGTGATTCGACCAATTGGTGTAAGTTTTCTCTGTTTCCATTGATTCATGATTTGAGTAATCTTAATCATTTTGTCTCTATAGTTGATTTCGTTTATGTTCTCTAGATTTACATCAAAATTTATGCCTAATAATTTAAATCTAGTTTGCTCCCATTTCAAATTCCATTCATTGCATAGTTTGTCATTACTATATTTCTTTCTCCCTATCCATATTACCTGTGTTTTATCAAAGTTCACTTTTAATCCGGATATTTTTTCATACCATTTCATTATATTTAAAGCATTATTAAGAGAATTTTCAGTCCCATCAAGTAATAAAGTTGTATCATCTGCATATTGGGAAATTTTATATTCAAATCTGTCAATTTTAATTCCGGATATACTTTTCTCATTTCTTATTTTGATCGACAGGATCTCTGCACATAGTATAAATAGATATGGGGAAATCGGATCGCCCTGTCTACAGCCACGCTCTGGAGTGAAATAGTCCGAAAGATGTCCACCCTGATTTACTCTGGATTTAATATTATTGTATAAAACGTAAATCCATCTTTTAAAACTTCTTCCAAACTTAAAAAAGTCTAAAACCTGATGTAAAAATTCCCAAGATACCGAATCAAAAGCCTTTTCAAAATCTATAAAAAGTAATAAGCCAGGTATATCTTTTTCTTCTGTACATTGCATTATATCATATATAAGTCTTGTATTCTCTCCTATGTATCTTCCAGATATAAAACCAGTCTGTTCCTTACTTATTAATTTGTTTAAATGGGGCTTAAGCCTATTGGCTATAACACCAGATCCAATTTTATATACTGTATTCAATAATGTAATAGGCCTCCAATTTTTTAAAAATTGTTTCGGCTTATTGTCTTTAGGTATGCATGTTATTATTCCCTCTTTTTGTGTTGTTGACAATTCTCCATTTTGGTACCCACAGTTCAATGACCTTACAACAAAGTCCCCCACCTTTTGCCAAAAAAAGACAAAAAATTCCATGGAGAATCCATCTGACCCCGGACTTTTTTCTCGTTTCATAGACTTTAGTACCTTTGTTGCCTCCTCCAAGGTGATTATCCCTTCGAGTTGTTCACATTCACTATCATTTAATTTTGGTACATTAGTATAGTGAATTTCCTGTTCTAAGTCAACATCCTCTAAATCGTTTCTTTTAGTGTACAGTTTGGAATAAAACATTTCAATTTCTTTAAGAATTTCATTTTGCTCCACAATTACTTTGCCATTAGGTATTTCGACCTTTGGTATAATTTTGTTAGTAAAGTTTCGATTTTCTAGATTGCAAAAGTATTTCGACGGCTTTTCTCCGTCCTCAATCCATTTACTACGGGATCTAATAATACTACCCTCTAGCTTTTCTTTTCTGATAGATTCCAATTCAAGTTTTTTCCCCTCATAAATATTCATGTTATTCCCCGCCATGAGATTTGTTTCCAAATTTTCTATTTCTGATTTTAAATCCATTTCTTTTTTATTTCTTTCTTTCTTTTTATAACTTGCATACGATATTGATATACCTCGAAGCTCCATCAACAGTGTCTCTAAAAATAGTTGGTCGTTAATAGTAAATACAATTTCCTTACATGGAATATTTGAAATATTCTGTAAATTATATATTGGAACAGCATACTGTTGAACTACTTCACAAATTTTCAAATTAATGGTTTCAATATACCTTTTATCATATAGAAGAGAGTTATTAAATTTCCAAAGGCCTTTACCTTTTTTAAATTCATTAAATTTCAATTTCAAGTAAATTGGTGAGTGGTCAGACCTATAACTTGTAAGAATATTACAGTTCTCCACATTTATAAGTAATTGTTCAGAGATGAGAAAAAAATCCAACCTTGCTTGTTTTATTGGAGTTTTTTTCCTCCATGTAAATCTTCTCTTGTATGTATTTAATTCTCTAAATGGATCTATCAGTCCTTGTTCTTCTTTTATTCTCAATACTTTTTCTCTTGCTCTTGGATTATTTATATGCAAGTAATTGTGATAATCCAAATCAGAATCTTGCACAAGGTTGAAGTCACCACACAAAATTGTATTACCATTCTCTAAATTCTCTATTTCATCAATAATTTTAGAATAAAAAGAAGGGTCATCATTATTTGGTCCATATATATTACAAATTGTTATAATTTTATCATCTACCTTTATTTCGCAGATAATATAATTACCATGTGTATCTTTTACCACCGCTTTTACTTCAAATTCCAAATTATTATTCAATAAAATACAAACTCCACGGGCATTTGAAGTATAAGAGCTAAAAAGGGACTCAAAACCCCATTCACTTCGTATTTGGTTTTCAATTTCCTTTGTAAAGTGAGTGTCTTGTAGACAGTATATATTCGCTTTCATATTTTTAAGATGCGCAAACATGTCTTTTCGTTTCTTGTAACAGCCTAACCCCTGACAGTTAAGCGAAATTATGTCCACCATAATGATCTAATTTTGCTTGATGTGCTACATGTGTATTGAGTGAGTATGATTTGTGGAATAGGGTACAAACATGGGACAAAGTAAGAAGTGAGAGAGAGAGAAATAAGAAGTGAGAAGAAAGCAAGTTTTGTCGACAAAGTAGGCTGCATGTATGGAGTGTTTGTTATGAGAGTGAGACTTCCGTCCTCTGCTATGGAAAAAAGGCACATTCATCAAGTTTTGTTGGAATGGGTTACTTTGTAATTAATACATTTTTAAGACTGATTATGGTGCTTGTTATACGAATTACATACTCACGTCGAACTATTACCTCAAAACCGGAAATGGTAACACACATATTCTTGCACACACAAAACCTATAACGAACTAAATAAGGTCCAGAAAAAAGCGGAATACTAGTACATGTATTTCAGAACGATTCACATCCTTTAAGCTGGTTTGTAAGGCCACTGACAATGTTTAGCATTATTTGAAAGCGTTCGAAACCAATGTGCCTTCCACCGTACCATCGCGAGATTACGAATGTTCTGTTGGTTATGTTGTTATCTCTCATGGATCGCAATAGGCGGCGCCCCGCTCCGTGTTCCCCATCATCGTGGTAGCCTTCGGAGACGAATCCATTTGAATCCTGCACTCTATACACTAGAATTCGGTGATCCGAGCAGGCAGCATCTGGATGAATGCATGCTTTTTTATACGCATTAATCACCTCCTCAATCGAATCGGTTTTTCCGCCGGTACCGAAGAACATACTATTTTCCTTCTCGACGCACTCGGTCATGACAGTCTGTACACTCTCTAGATCCTCTCTCTCCTGCTTCGAGATTTGTAAGATGTCATTATTGTTCAATATCGGTACATCATCCTCCACTGTCTTTCCGTTTGGCGAGATGATTTTGTTCCTCGCAACTTTCACATTTTTGTTTTGACTTCTCAACGAGTCCGCTCTGTCGAAAATCCTCTTCCTCTCCTCCACAGTAGATATAGGGTCCTGCGGGGTAATGTGAAATGGAATTTGTATGTTGGCACTTTTCTTGGACTTCTGGGCTTGCAGTATTTTGTCTTTCAGATTTCCATTTGTTAATTTGCCTGTTATTGTAATTGATCTCCCATTGTACGTTTGTCGGACCGGGCCATTTCTATGTATTCTAATGAAGTCGACTTTAACTCCGAGATGTCGCTCAATCGCCTTCGGCACTACCGTCATCAACTCTTCATTGGGTTCATACTCAAAGTTATGAATAAGTATATTGTCTCTCATGGACCTTCCTCTGAGATCAGTTATATCCTTTTCCATTTCGACCATTTTTCTGTCCATCCTTATGACCACAGATGTTAAAAGGTCTACTTGTTTTCTGAGACACTCGTTTTCGCTCCATAGAGAATTCACTTGATCTGAGTTATCCTCCGATTGTTCTGCTGAGTATTTCAATCTATGTTCTATTCCATCACGTTCGTATATGTCAGCTTTTATTTCCTCGATGGTTTTTAAGACGGGTTCGTACCGATCAAGTCTGTTATCGATGGCCTTTAACGTGGCTTGGATGTCCACTAGCGTGTCACTTTGAGTAGTACTCGCGCTCTGTACGGTTTTCTGTACAGTGGAATCCTGTGTAGGTTTTGGCGTTTCACTGCGATCGACCGGGACACTTGTTTTCTTTGAACATCGCTCACTTTTCCTTTGTTTGGTTTTGTTCATTTCATCTTCCTTTAAAGATGCCATTTTCACAATAATTTTTTCCACAAAAATATGCGATACTTAATCCTCTCTATATAAGTAGCCGGTACACCAGAATTTAAGATCCCATATGCAATATTATTGCCTTAATTTTTTCAAAACAGAGGAGCGGAAAAATCACACGTCCGTCTCTGAATGCATAGTCACGTGATCCCTTGTTTGATATAATGTTCTCCAAAACTTTCGGGGGAGCATATAGTCGCTGCCATGTCAGTGTGTCTGTCCGTCCATCTGTCTGTCCATCCATCCATTCTAGCTCATATCTCCTATATCTTTCATCAGATTTTGATCATACTTAAATAAAATATTATTTAGGTCAGGGGCTTTCAGACGAAGGTTACTCAAGGTCATTTCTCAAAGGTCAAGGTCACTTATTAGCTATGACTTAAAATACCATGAAGTATGTATATCTCCTACACCTTTCATCAGAATTTGATCACACTTCACCAAAATATTATTTAGGTTAAGGACTTTTGGACAAAAGTCACTCAAGGTCATTTCTGAAAGGTCAAGGTCACTTGTCAAATATGTCTTAAAGTAACATGAAGTACTTATATCTCCTACAACTTTCATCAGAATTTAGTCATACTTCACCAAAATGTTTTTAGGTTAAGGACTTTGGACAAAGTACATTCAAAATCATTTCTGAAAGGTCAACGTCACTTATTAGCTATGACTTAAAACACCATGAAGTATGTGTATCTTCTATACCTTTTATCAAAATTTGATTATACTTAACTAAAATATTATTTAGGTTAAGGACTTTTGGACAAAGGTCTCTCAAGGTCATTTATGAGAGGTAAAGGTCACTTATTAACTATGACTGAAAATACCATGAAGTACTTATATCTCCTACACCTTGCATCAGAATTTGATCATACTTCACCAAAAATGTTATTTAGGTCAAGAGCTTTTGGACAAGGGTCACTCAAGGTTAATTCTGAAAGGTCATGTTCACGATAAAAAGTTTTATTTCATAACAAATTAAGGTCAAGCTTACTCATTTTAGTTTAAGATACTGTGATCACTTGTTGTTCTACAGTTGACTCAATTGGATATCCATATGATACACTGATATTTGAAATTGTCATAGATTAATACAATGGTTTTCTATATACCGAGTCATTCATTTCCTTCATTATTGCTGTGCTTCTTGGAGCATCCATCTGTTTTACTGATTTTTTGTATATGAATTGAGTCATCAGTTTCCTGCATCATAACAGCCGTTCAGGGAACATACATCAGTTTTAATGATACTCCTGTTTTAACATCATGAGAGTGGCCCTAGTGCAGTCAAGGAGGCCTAAAGTGTGTATCCAAGGAGTTGAAATATGTCAAATGACTTTTCTTGAATTTTTCTGTCATGAAATTACACTGAATGACACCATTTCTTGATTTGTGCTTGCATGTAGACCTGATTCGTGTCATTGTGATACATAATGAATTTGAAAAATATGAGTTTACAAGTTTCATTTATTTATGCTCAGTAGATAACAGTATCTGTCTTAAACTGTGACATCTATTGATTTACCCCTTTAAAACTGTTTTGTAATTTATTTTAACTTTCGAGTGGCAACTATGTATTACTGAAATGAATATCTTGACTAGGGCATTAAAGTTTACACTGGATCAACAAACTGTGTTACAAATCTTTTTTCAAACTCAGTGTCAACGATGACAACAAACGTGCTGGTTTTAAAAATAAGTGTATAGTATGTGTTGCATTTTTGAGAATCCTTTTACATTTAGAACAACATATCGTAAATGCAATGAGCAGTGTAAGCCTTGACTTCTGAATCAATTCTTTGTGAAAATCGAGTATAGAATATCTATATTTACTGAATGTTGAGTGTCAGTATAAGTATTAACTTGTGAATATCTTTTCCATTTCATGGGGACAGTACAGGAATGATAAAGACAGTGCTGTTAGGTACAGGCATTGTAGCAGGTGGCACCACATACATAGCTCTAAATAATGTATCAGAGAAACGACTCCATAAAATACCAACACCTAGGATGTATAAAGTGAAGGAGGTGAGTGTTGTACAGGAATGATAAAGACAGTGCTGTTAGGTACAGGCATTGTAGCAGGTGGCACTACGTACATAGCTCTAAATAATGTATCAGAGAAACGACTCCATAAAATACCAACACCTAGGATGTATAAAGTGAAGGAGGTGAGTGTTGCAGTTCCCAGGATAACCAATACTACCTATCTCATTCTTTGGTAATTTCATGGCAGAGATGTTGAAATCCGTCGGTCCTGCCGGCAAGACCGACTAAAATTTCCAATGACCGACAGAATGTCCCTTTGCACTGGTCCAAATGACCGGTGTTCATGGCAGCCATGCATATGCATTCCTAAAACTCACTAGATCAACGCCCGATGATACCGATTTTTGACGTATGGCTTTAGTGAGACTTGGACAATATGTAGCCTGGCTTGCCAGTATTTTTTCTTTTTAACATTTAGTGACTTATGATTAATTTGAACAAGATTTCCATAAAATGGTGCCTGCGTAATGACTGTCCATTTAAACATGATAGCAAAACTAGCAGCAAACTTTTAGTAAATGAGAGTTAATTGGCCGTGAAGTGTCCTTGTTAATATCTGATACCTGCTGTGATCTATTGACGGTCTTTTATACTGATAAGACACAACTTCCTGGAGAGTAAAAAGAGATCGTTAAACACCTAGACAATATTGATGCATTCAAAGCTCATATTCAGGTACTGCGTCATTTATCTGTACTATCAAATTCTATTGTTATATCAAAACCGGCAGCTGCCAGCGAAAGTGATTACAATTTAAACGATTGATTGATTGAATTTTGTTTAACGTCACACCACGAATATTTCACGTATATGGTAACGGCATCTGCCTGATGCGGGGCATACAAATTTTGACCATTGCAACGGACCCACCCGAAGCAGTGTGGGCTCTTTAACGTGCCATGCATACATGTACCACGACACGGGGCCTCGGTTTTAACTGTCTCATCCGAAAGACAACACCGGCATGAGCAGAGCGGGATTCGAACCCCGGCCTCCCGATCAGGAGTCCAGCGCGATACCACTAGGTCACGCCGGCTTCAATTTAAACGATGCGTCTAAATAAACATCGGTAAACACAACTGACGGGATGGTATATGATCGACATATTTGACACCTTAATAACTCTGTAAATCGGTAACTTTTAAACCTTTCCCTTACTTTACATGTACCCTAGCCGTAACGGACGTATCAAAGTTAATGGTATGCGGGTATCGAACTCAAAACCAAATGTTTAAAAAGATTAGAGATTATTGAAAGGATCATGAAATATACATTGTTTCATGGGTGTGCTAGCACAACAGGGGTGCTTATTCTTCTTCAGCCTGGTCACCTGGTGAGAAGGATGAAAAATAACGAATTTCTTCTCCCGTGTTTAATATGCAACCAAAACGCAATTCAAAAAATCTGCTGAAGAATGTGTATTATGTTCAAGAATATATACCATGTACATATGTGCGCCAACAATCTCTGGATTAAAGTGAACGGATACTTGAACAAAATGATAAAATGACAGCTTTTAATTTACAAACAATGAAAAGATTGTCATACAATTTTGTTTGGACTGACAGAATTCTTTCCGGACTGACAGACTTTATAAATCTGTCAGTCCAAATGTCTGACAGAATCAGAAAAATTTCAACATCTCTGCATGGTATACCACAGTATGAGGAATATGAGAGAAAGAAACAAGGTAAACATAAAATTCTGTCTGTAATTTCATTCCTTAATTTCAAATTGCGTACAAGGCATCTTTACATTCCATATTCTCTCCTTTACAGCGCATTTTCTTTTTTTATTTACAATGTTGATTTCATAAATGGGCATTATACAGTGGATCTAAAATACAACATTTTTCTCAGAATTAAAAAAACACTATTTGTACCAGTACATCCCTCTAAATGTGATCGCTGAATATTTAACGAGTACTTCAATCACAACAACAAATTTAACTGACCAATATGGGTAGATGTTGTAATGTCTGATACATGTACCTGCTATGGGCAAAGAAAAAAAATCATACAATGTTCATTGTTTGTTTGGTGTGAAAATATAAGATAATCCAAAATCATATATAATAATTTTACATAGACAATTATTCTATGGGACCGATGGCTCAGTATAAATTCCAGTGGCATTTAGCTGGCCAGTCATACAATATGTTTATCATGAGTGTCGCATTCAGCTAAGGAACCTGTATGCTATTATATACACATATCCTATGGTAACTTTATGTACCGGTATGTTATGATTTGACTGAAAAGGTGAAATCTTTGACATATAGTGTGATCTGTAATTTACTGCAGTAGCACTAAGCTCTGTCCACAGTTAACTTGAAGACTTAAATTGTTGCTTTGCAACTTGATGTTAATATCATACTGAACAGCATTAGAGGTATTTCAACAAAGATCTTTATAACATTCAAAACTTCTAATTTCACATTGATTCACTGACAATAAGTTGAACAAGACATTGCAGTATATCTGTACTAGTATAAGCACTAAAACATTGTACAAGCCATATACATGTAGGTATGCAGTGTAATTACTGAAAAGGAAAGGGGAGTGTCATTTAAAGTCATAAATATAAATTACATACATGTATTCCCAGAGAAAATTTTTTGCCTGGTTTTTCAATATTGGCAGATATGTAACAATGTATGACAGTTTATTTAACATAAGTATTATTTCTCCTCCCCCCTTGTGACCAAGGTCAAGGTCTCTTTGAACTTCTATTATAAAACTGTGTCCTGGCCATATATTATCTTTCATACCCTTCATCCTATCACTTTCATATTTTAGAATGTTGTTGGTCATGACTCAAAGATTTCACTACACCTTGACTCAAGGTTATATGACCAAGATCAGGGACACTTTGAAATTCTATGATGAAATTGTGTCTAGGCTATATCTTTCATACTGTACAGCCTATCATTTTCATATTTTAATGTGTAATTGATCAGGAGCCAAAGGTTACACATCAGTTGACCCAAGAGTCGGGGACAGGGGGAAAGGGAGTGGAGGGGAGACATCTGTTTTTATTCAAAAGCATCATCCAGTTGTAATTATTCCAATTCTTAAAATTCAATTACATGTAATATACAAACTAAGAATAGGGATTGACCAACCTTTCCTATACTTAGCCAAATTTCAATTTAAGATTTAGCTAGATATTGTGTCTTTGAATTATAAAATAGTATAACATTATATTATGATACTGATAATGTGAAATGAGCCTCTCTCTACTAGGAAAAACGGGCTTATTGACTATGCACTATGACATCAGCAATCATAAATATATGATATTTTAGGGATTTTGTGAGTAATTTTTCGTTACAGCTACCTATATATGCGCCTGCCATAGACACCAATAACTTACAGACAACAGAAGAAAATATATCTCCACTATCTACTCTACGACAAGGCATACAGAGTAATGTTTCAGTTGTACGGGAAGTAATATGGGCAGCAAATGACTCTGTAGTGGTAAGGCACTTTACAAGCATGCTTTCTTTGATGTTACAATTCTGATTAAGGATCTTTGTGGATGAGAGGGCTCAAGTGCTGCACAGAATATCACTGTAATCTTTCAGTTTATCCTCTGGTATAGTGGGAAGATTTGCCAGGGTACCTAACAAATGTTGATATTTTTTTGTGGCTGCTGCAGGTTTGTACCTTGGTGTAGTGAAAAGATTTTCCAAGGTATCTAACAGCTGTTGTTGGTGTGTCGCTCTGGCCGCTCTGGGTTTGTAACCTGGTGTAGTGGTAAAGTTTGCCAGGGTACTTGACAAATGTTGGTGTATTTCTTTGGCTACTTCGGGTTTTTACCCTGGTGTAGTGGGAAGATTTGCCAGGGTACTTAACAAATGGTGTGTTTCCCTGGCTGCTCTGGGATTGTGTCCTGGTCTAGTAGGAAGATTAGCCAGGGTACCTAGCAAATGTTGGTGTGTTTTTCTGGGTGCTCTGGGTTTGTACCCTGGGCGCTGGGCACTTAACATATATTGATATGTCACTCTGGGTTTGTACCATGGTCTAGTGGGAAGATTTGCCAGGGCACCTAACAAATGTTAGTGTGTCAGTATGGCTGCTCTGGGGTTGTACCATGGTCTAGTGGGAAGATTTGCCAGGGCACCTAACAAATGTTGGTGTGTCATTATGGCTGCTCTGGGTATGTACCCTGGTCTAGTAGGAAGATTTGCCAGTATACCTAACATTGTATGTAAATAATCCTAATGTGACATTAGGTAGCTTTCCTATGCCAATGTCTTCCATTGTTATACAATTATGAAAATGAACTAATTTATGAAATAGACTTAAAGCTGTATACCCAGTGTGTCGCATATTATGGGTAAATTTATTCTAAACTGTTTTGATTATATGTATAAGCCTAAAACATATTTAAAAAAGGCCCTTGCAAATGTTTTGATCAAATTCGTTGTATTAAGTGAGATACGGCTGTGTAAAACGCGATGTTTGTAAACAGAATGTTTACAACCAACTTAACACGTGATCTAATTTAGAAGCCGTATCATGGAGGGCGAGGTAAATAAACTTGACAAGGAACTTTGAAAATCTGCATTCAAGTCTTCTAAAGTTAGTATTTACTGAAATTGTTATCTTTTGGAGTCTCCCTTCGTCGTATTTGTTTTGATTACACTGCGCATGCACGAAGTCAGGTTACAGTTGTATTTATGGAATACCCTCTTTATTTACGAAGTATGTTCTTTTTATTTTGATATCTCCAAAGGTTTGAAGCAACAAAAACTGTTATTAACGCAAAGTTGATAACTTCAACCATACGAGAAAAATATAGTTTTTGTTTTACATGCTTTAATTTTTGAAATTATACCGAATTGTAGGGTATACAACTTTAAAGGTATCAAAATTCTCTTCAATTTCTATGTTTTAAGAAAAACACTGATTTTCTTTGAGTTTCACTATGAAAGATTTCATCCATGTACGTGTAGAACTTGACACAATTATATGATATGTTAAACTCTTTCTGAATACATCCATTGTAATAGGCAGGGAAAGAAAGAGCGGAACAAATATGGGAAACATCAAAGGCACACACAGCAGGTAAGATTTTTGTTTTTGCAATATATTAAAGCATTTTGATCATGTATTATATTGTGATGCTTCAGTTGTTATGTGTATTGTATGTTGGTGATTTACATAAACATAGATTCATCATCAAGATTAACTTTATTCCAAATTCTCTGTGACATACTCATACAATGACATGATAAAATTCAGTATTTTCTACGTTCAGTCATGTTTATAAAAAAACAATATGATGAATCCCTAGATATATTTTACAGATAATATTTGGGTAACCCCCTATAAAATTGTCAAATTTGCCCTCTCTGGCATTTTTCAGGAAAGTTAAGAAAATGGAGGTCAAAGTGAATTTAAACACCCTCTAACATTTTTCTACATTCACTTTTTATTGCCCATGTTTGGCAATATGTACTGAGTACATACATAAATATTTCTCCAGGAATTAAAGGTGCAAGATAGGATCTATTAAATAGGGTAATACTATGTCTTTTGAATAGTGACTGTGTATAGATTTGTTATGGTGCAAATGAAGTGATGTTTTGGGGGTACACTTCAGTTGTTGGGATTGTAATTTTTAGGCTGTTGCAACCTAAAAGTTATTGAGACTGGATGGAAACATGACGTGCTTCTGTAATACTCTGCAAATGCTCAAATACATTAATATTTTTTGTTTTAAAATGGTTTTTTAATTCATTAGAATTCTCATTTTCATATGCTCAGATTAAAAAAAGGACATATAATGCTATACAGCTGTCATCTGTCTGTTAATCCTGTTCATACTTCTCCTCTTTAACCACGACAGATACAGATGTTTTTGTGATGATTTATGAAAAGGTCTGTCTTTAAGTTATAGGTTCTGGCTCCAGGGGCAAGGAAAAAAATGCAGGGTAAAAAAAAATCTTGTCAACATGTCTTCCTCTTAACTAAGACAAGTACCAATGTTTTTATGGTGGGTTATGAAAGAGTCTGACTTGAAATTGTTCGCCTGGGTTTCAAACTGTAGTCTTGCCCCTAAAGTAGGGAAAAATTCGGGGGGGGGGGTTAAAAGTTAAAAGGTTAAAAGTACATGCTTCTTCTTAACTCAGACAGATTAGGATGATTTGAGGGTGGTATGTGAAAGGGTTTGACTTGAAGTCATGCATATAGGTTTTAAACTGGGGTCTGGCCCTTGGGGAAGGGAAAATTGGGCAGGATAAAAAAAAACACTTTTATGCACTTTTTCTGCTTAACAAAGACAGATCAGGATGATTTCATTCTGGCATATGAAAGGTCTGACTTGAAGAAGTGCACCTGGGTTTCAAACTGAGAGTCTAGCCCTTAGGGGAGAGAAAAATGGAAGGTGTAGAAAATCTTGTCTGTGCTTTCGTTCAGAATTCTCAATGCAAAATATATTATATACAAAAACAATTGAAATTGAAGTATTGATATACAGTTTATATAGGTAGATATGTATAAAATCATAAGCCTTATTTTGCACCTTGTACTGTATTGTTTTGTTCCTGATAATATACACCCTTGTGACCTTGATTTTTGATCAACTTTTAAGTCTTTTACGATGGCCATCTCTAATGAACACTAATAAATAGTGATTTCTTACTTGGAAGCTTTCTTATTTATATACATCTATGATAAATTTGTTTACCCATTTTAATCAATCTGGTTATTTCTGATTTGCTTTCTGACAACTCCTTTTGCTATCTAAAATCATTGTCTTCTTCTGCAATGTAAACATTGTTCTTGTTTTCTTGTGCAGGTCTAATTGACACACTACAGAATAGTGATGCACTCACCCAAAGTGCCGTGATAGCAGGGGCAGGTCTTTTAGGAATTCTTTTAGGAATAAGAGGTATGTACATCGATTTTTCATCTTAAGTAATTTGTTCATGTGTGTAGTATTTTCTTGTGTTGATATAGAAGTCAAATCATCATCCAGATTCATGTCTTATTTAACGACAGTTATGGAATGGTTTGGTAGCCTCATGTGTTTTTTTTTTTTTTTTCTCTCTGTTTTTTTTTTTTTTTTTTTTTTTTTTTTTTTGGGGGGGGGGGGGGGGTTCAGTATTTAAAACAGTTACATGGTTTGTCCTTTATTTTGGTTTTTCAACTTTTTTATTTTTTAGCTTAGTCATTTTTGGCTCACCTCCATCATTAAAATTCCTTCTGTGATATCACATCATGAATTCTTTTCACAGCTATATTCTTGTGTTCAAAACACTCAGTTCCCAAGAAAAACCTCGCTTCTGACATACAAATGTATAAAAATATTGAAGGGAAAGGTCATTCAGCGATGCAGTTTTTCGTCCTTTCTCCAGGATATACCTTCATCCACTGAAAAATATTAGATTTATTCCCTAAATTCACATGGATTTCAGTGCATTATTATCTTTCCCAGAGTTTGACATTAACCATATTCTGTTAGTCACAGACGAACAGACTTGATAATGGACTAAATACAGTGACAGAAACAGGATTTGAAATCAGTGGACATGATGTTTGACTACATACTGCAGATGTAACTGAATTATGTTATGAAATGTTTGAAGAAGCTATTGTCATTTTTTTATCACAAGTTTGCTGACTAACAAATACTCTGCTGACTAACAAACAAAATAACATATGAAACTTTATTCACTGCAAAAGAAAAAAACATTATTTCATGTACATGATCTGTTAATTGTCCCTTCACAACTATATTGCAGAAGGGATATAGTAATCGACAGTTTGTGCATGGGTGTTTACATAGGTGCATGCTTGTGTCTGTAACAAAACCTTGTAGACACTCTAAAAGTCACAGTTTTGATCCTGTTGGATTCATATTTCACATATAGCTTAAGTATAAGGAGAGGAAGATCCTTAATGATTTTGGGGATCAAAGGTGAAAGTTAAAGGTCACTAGAAGTCATCATAGGTTGATTGATTGATTATTGTTTTACGTCACTCCACAATTATTAGAAATTTAGACCTTTGCAACGGACCCACCAGAAGCAGTGAGGGATCTTTTACGTGCTGTGCCTACCATGACATGAGACCTTGGTTTTACTGTCTCAGCCGAAAGACAGAACACTGTTGTGCCCAGGGTGGAAATCGAACCTGGGACCTCAGGATCACGAGCCGAGCAGCTTTTCCACTAGGCCACATCAGCTTGAGGTCTTCATAGAAAAACCTTGTAAACACTCTAAAGTGACAGTTTTGGCCCTATTGATTTCATAATGTACATATAGGTCAAGCATAATGATCTTTATATTTCTATGGACTTTGGGGTCAAAAGGTGAAAGATTAAGCTCACTGGAGGTCGTCTATAAAAACCTTTAAAACACTATAGAAGCCCCACTTTTAGCTCTGTTGGGTTCATAATTTACATATGGCTATAGTATAGTAAAAGGAGGATCCCTATTGATTTTGTAGTATGAAGGTCATAGAGCAAGGTCAATTTAGTACCATGGATTTTGCTGCTGTTTGAGGGGACATATTATTCAACTGAGGGTTGACAAACATCAAATTTAAGCAATTCTGTCTGTTCAAGAACACCTTGAAATAGGACCTATGATATTGGGTCAAGGTTATGACACACCTTTGGATTCTAAGGATTATATGTGTGAAGTTTGGTCAAGATTTATCATTAAGTGACTTAATCATAGCCCTCACAAAGATTTAAGTAATGTCTCTTCATAAATACCACAAAATAAGTTATATGACATTGGGTCAATTTTATGACACACCACACCTTTGAGTTCAGAGGAAAATTTGTTTGGAGTTGGTCCTTGGACAAAATTTGTCAAAACAAAGGTTTATGCTTGAAAAAGGTCACATGACCTTGGGCCCAGTTATGACATACAATGTGACTTACTAATAATACAGAGGAGATCTTGGGACACGAACATGAAAACAGACATACACTTAGCCTAGACCAGATGAATCTTACAGGGTTTTCAATAAGTATTATTTAAGGAGGTGATTTACAAATTTGAGGCGTATCATTTTGAACGTCATTTGTGCGGATATGGGTAGTAAATTCAAAATCAGAGGAAATTTGAACCTGTGGTTTCCGTCATTTGAAGCAGCAGTATTTTGCCGGGTGCCAGCTCTTATTAAAATCCCTGATCTTATATATCCTCTTTTTAGAAAGTTTGGGATAAAACACTGTATGAAAGGGTTATATACATGTACTATCATTTTCTGGTACTTAGGATATAAAGCAAGTAACAGTAGAAGCAAATTTGTTTTTTATCTTGCAGTTATAATAAGTAAATTGAGGAGGTATATGTTACAACAATGTTTTATTTATTTATACAGGGTAAAAAGCAGATGATCTCAATCTTGAAACTTATGTACAAAACCATAACATGTTTACCATTCTGATTTTCAAGGAGGTAAAGTGAAGAAAACGTTGTATGGAGCAACTCTAGCGACTGGCACAGCTGCATTGTTATATCCAACAGTATCCCGACAGATGTATGATAATGTTTCTGGTATGTATCAAATGAATTGTTATATCCAACAGTATCCCGACAGATGTATGATACTGTGTGGGGTATGTATCAAAGGAATTGTTACATCTAACAGTATCCATACAGATGTATGATAATGTGTGTGGTATGTATCAAATGAATTGTTATATCCAACAGTATCCATACAGATGTATGATAATGTGTGTGATATGTATCAAATGAATTGTTATATCCAACAGTATCCCGACAGGTTTATGATAATGTGTGTGGTATGTATCAAATGAATTGTGGTATCCAACAGTATCCCATCAAATGTATGATAATGTGTGTGGTATGTATCAAATGAATTGTTATATCCAACTGTATCCCATCAAATGTATGATAATGTGTGTGGTACATGTATGTCTCAAATGAATTGTTATATCCAACAGTATCCATACAGATGTATTATAATGTGTGTGGTATGTATCAAATGAATTGTTATATCCAACAGTATCCATACAGATGTATTATAAAGTGTGTGGTATGTATCAAATGAATTGTTATATCCAACAGTATCCATACAAATGTATTATAATGTGTGTGGCATGTATCAAATGAATTGTTATATCCAACAGTATCCATAGAGATGTATTATAATGTGTGTGGTATGTATCAAATGAATTGTTATATCCAACAGTATCCATACAGATGTATGATAATGTGTGTGGTATGTATCAAATGAATGTGTGATAATGTGTGTGGTATGTATCAAATGAATTGTTATATCCAACAGTATCCATACAGATGTATGATAATGTGTGTGGTATGTATCAAATGAATTGTTATATCCAACAGTATCCATACAGATGTATGATAATGTGTGTGGTATGTATCAAATGAATTGTTATATCCAACAGTATCCCATCAAATGTATGATAATGTGTGTGGTATGTATCAAATGAATTGTTATATCCAACAGTATCCATACAGATGTATGATAATGTGTGTGGTATGTATCAAATGAATTGTTATATCCAACAGTATCCCATCAAATGTATGATAATGTGTGTGGTATATATCAAATGAATTGTTACATCCACCAGTATCCATACAGATGTATGATAATGTGTGTGGTATGTATCAAATGAATTGTTATATCCACCAGTATCCATACAGATGTATGATAATGTGTGTGGTATGTATCAAATGAATTGTTATATCCAACAGCATCCCGACAGATGTATCATAATGTGTGTGGTATGTATCAAATGAATTCTTATATCCAACAGTATCCCGACAGATGTATGATAATGTGTGTGGTATGTATCAAATGAATTGTTATATCCAACAGTGTCCTGACAGATGTATGATAATGTGTGTAGTATGTATCAAATGAATTATGGTATCCAACAGTATCCCATCAAATGTATGATAATGTGTGTGGTATGTATCAAATGAATTGTGGTATCCAACAGTATCCCATCAAATGTATGATAATGTGTGTGGTATGTATCAAATGAATTGTTATATCCAACAGTATCCATACAGATGTATGATAATGTGTGTGGTATGTATCAAATGAATTGTTATATCCAACAGTATCCCGTCAAATGTATGATAATGTGTGTGGTATGTATCAAATGAATTGTTATATCCAACAGTATCCATACAGATGTATGATAATGTGTGTGGTATGTATCAAATGAATTGTTATATCCAACAATAGCCTGACAAATGTATGATAATGTGTGTGGTATGTATCAAATGAATTGTTATATCCAACAGTATCCCATCAAATGTATGATAATGTGTGTGGTATATATCAAATGAATTGTTACATCCACCAGTATCCATACAGATGTATGATAATGTGTGTGGTATGTATCAAATGAATTGTTATATCCAACAGTATCCCATCAAATGTATGATAATATGTATGGTATGTATCAAATGAATTGTTATATCCAACAGTATTCCGACAGATGTATGATAATGTGTGTGGTATGTATCAAATGAATTGTTATATCCAACAGTATTCCGACAGATGTATAGTGATGTGTGTGGTATATATCAAATGAATTGTTACATCCAACAGTATCCTTACAGATGTATGATAATGTGTGTGGTATGTATCAAATGAATTGTTATATCCAAAGGTATCCCATCAAATGTCTGATAATGTGTGTGGTATATATCAAATGAATAGTTATATCCAACAGTATCCTGACAGATGTATAATAATGTGTGTGGTATGTATCAAATGAATAGTTATATCCAACAGTATCCATACAGATGTATGATAATGTGTGTGGTATGTATCAAATGAATTGTTATATCCAACAGTATCCTGACAGATGTTTGATAATGTTTGTGGTATGAATCAAATGAATTGTTATATCCAACAGTATCCCATCAAATGTATGATAAGGTGTGTGGTATATATCAAATCAATTGTTATATCCAACAGTATCCCGACAGATGTATGATAATGTGTGTGGTATGTATCAAATGAATTGTTATATCCAACAGTATCCCATCAAATGTATGATAATGTGTGTGGTAAGTGTCAAATGAATTGTTATATCCAACATTATCCCATCAAATGTATGATAATGTGTGTGGTACATATGTGTATCAAATGAATTGTTATATCCAACAGTATCCTGACAGATGTATGATAAAGTGTGTGGTATGTATCAAATGAATTGTTATATCCAACAGTATCCCATCAAATGTATGCTAATGTGTGTGGTATGTATCAAATGAATTGTTATATCCAACAGTATCCATACAGATGTATGATAATGTGTGTGGTATGTATCAAATGAATTGTTATATCCAACAGTATCCCGACAGATATATGATAATGTCTGTGGTATGTATCAAATGAATTGTTATATCCAACAGTATCCTGACAGATGTATGATAATGTGTGTGGTATGTATCAAATGAATTCTTATATCCAACAGTATCCCGACAGATGTATGATAATATGTCTTAGGTATGTATCAAATGAATTCTTATATCCAACAGTATTCCGACAGATGTATGATGATGTGTGTGGTATGTATCAAATGAATTGTTATATCCAACAGTATCCCATCAAATGTATGATAATGTGTGTAGTATGTATCAAATGAATTGTTATATCCAACAGTATCCATACAGATGTATGATAATGTGTGTGGTATGTATCAAATGAATTGTTATATCCAACAGTATCCATACAGATGTATTATAATGTGTGTGGTATGTATCAAATGAATTGTTATATCCAACAGTATCCATAGAGATGTATTATAATGTGTGTGGTATGTATCAAATGAATTGTTATATCGAAGAGTATCCCGACAGATGTATACTAATGTGTGTGGTATGTATCAAATAAATTGTTATATCCAACAGTATCCATACAGATGTATGATAATGTGTGTGGTATGTATCAAATGAATTGTTATATCCAACAGTAGCCTGACAAATGTATGATAATGTGTGTGGTATGTATCAAATGAATTGTTATATCCAACAGTATCCCATCAAATGTATCATAATGTGTGTGGTATATATCAAATGAATTGTTACATCCACCAGTATCCATACAGATGTATGATAATGTGTTTGGTATGTATCAAATGAATTGTTATATCCAACAATATCCCATCAAATGTATGATAATATGTATGGTATGTATCAAATGAATTGTTATATCCAACAGTATTCCGACAAATGTATGATAATGTGTGTGGTATGTATCAAATGAATTGTTATATCCAACAGTATTCCAACAGATGTATGGTAATGTGTGTGGTATATATCAAATGAATTGTTACATCCAACAGTATCCTTACAGATGTATGATAATGTGTGTGGTATGTATCAAATGAATTGTTATATCCAATAGTATCCCATCAAATGTCTGATAATATGTGTGGTATGTATCAATTGAATAGTTATATCCAACAGTATCCCGACAGATGTATGATAATGTGTGTGGTATGTATCAAATGAATAGTTATATCCAACAGTATCCATAGAGATGTATGATAATGTGTGTGGTATGTATCAAATGAATTGTTATATCCAACAGTATCCTGACAGATGTTTGATAATGTTTGTGGTATGAATCAAATGAATTGTTATATCCAACAGTATCCCATCAAATGTATGATAATGTGTGTGGTATATATCAAATGAATTGTTATATCCAACAGTATCCCGACAGATGTATGATAATGTGTGTGGTATGTATCAAATGAATTGTTATATCCAACAGTATCCCATCAAATGTATGATAATGTGTGTGGTATGTGTCAAATGAATTGTTATATCCAACAGTATCCCATCAAATGTATGATAATGTTTGTGGTACATGTGTCTATCAAATGAATTGTTATATCCAACAGTATCCTTACAGATGTATGATAATGTGTGTGGTATGTATCAAATGAATTGTTATATCCAACAGTATCCTGACAGATGTTTGATAATGTTTGTGGTATGAATCAAATGAATTCTTATATCCAACAGTATCCCATCAAATGTATGATAATGTGTGTGGTATATATCAAATGAATTGTTATATCCAACAGTATCCCGACAGATGTATGATAATGTGTGTGGTATGTATCAAATGAATAGTTATATCCAACAGTATCCATAGAGATGTATGATAATGTGTGTCGTATGTATCAAATGAATTGTTATATCCAACAGTATCCTGACAGATGTTTGATAATGTTTGTGGTATGAATCAAATGAATTGTTATATCCAACAGTATCCCATCAAATGTATGATAATGTGTGTGGTATATATCAAATGAATTGTTATATCCAACAGTATCCCGACAGATGTATGATAATGTGTGTGGTATGTATCAAATGAATTGTTATATCCAACAGTATCCCATCAAATGTATGATAATGTGTGTGGTATGTGTCAAATGAATTGTTATATCCAACAATATCCCATCAAATGTATGATAATGTGTGTGGTACATGTGTGTATCAAATGAATTCTTATATCCAACATTATCCTGACAGATGTATGATAATGTCTGTTGTATGTATCAAATGAATTGTTATATCCAACAGTATCCTGGCAGATGTATGATAATGTGTGTGGTATGTATGAAATGAATTGTTATATCCAACAGTATCCTTACAGATGTATGATAATGTGTGTGGTATGTATCAAATGAATTGTTATATCCAACAGTATCCATACAGATGTATGATAATGTGTGTGATTTGTATCAAATGAATTGCTATATCCAAATGTATCCCGACAGATGTATGATAATATGTGTGGTATGTGTCAAATGAATTGTTATATCCAACAGTATCCCATCAAATGTATGATAATCTGTGCGGTATATGTATGTATCAAATGAATTGTTATATCCAACAGCATCCTGACAGATGTATGATAATGTGTGTTGTATGTATCAAATGAATTGTTATATCCAACAGTATCCTGACAGATGTATGATAATGTGTGTGGTATGTATCAAATGAATTGTTATATCCAACAGTATCCTGACAGATGTATGATAATGTGTGTGGTATGTATCAAATGAATTCTTATATCCAACAGTATCCATACAGATGTATGGTAATGTGTGTGGTATGTATCAAATGAATTGTTATATCCAACAGTATCCATACAGATGTATGATAATGTGTGTGGTATGTATCAAATGAATTGTTATATCCAACAGTATCCTTACAGATGTATGATGATGTGTGTGGTATGTATCAAATGAATTGTTATATCCAACAGTATCCATACAGATGTATGATAATGTGTGTGGTATGTATCAAATGAATTGTTATATCAAATAGTATCTCGACAGATGTATGATAATGTGTGTGGTATGTATCAAATGAATTGTTATATCCAACAGTATCCATACAGATGTATGATAATGTGTGTGGTATGAATCAAATGAATTGTTATATCCAACAGTAGCCTGACAAATGTATGATAATGTGTGTGGTATGTATCAAATGAATTGTTATATCCAACAGTATCCTGACAGATGTTTGATAATGTTTGTGGTATGAATCAAATGAATTCTTATATCCAACAGTATCCCATCAAATGTATGATAATGTGTGTGGTATATATCAAATGAATTGTTATATCCAACAGTATCCCGACAGATGTATGATAATGTGTGTGGTATGTATCAAATGAATAGTTATATCCAACAGTATCCATAGAGATGTATGATAATGTGTGTCGTATGTATCAAATGAATTGTTATATCCAACAGTATCCTGACAGATGTTTGATAATGTTTGTGGTATGAATCAAATGAATTGTTATATCCAACAGTATCCCATCAAATGTATGATAATGTGTGTGGTATATATCAAATGAATTGTTATATCCAACAGTATCCCGACAGATGTATGATAATGTGTGTGGTATGTATCAAATGAATTGTTATATCCAACAGTATCCCATCAAATGTATGATAATGTGTGTGGTATGTGTCAAATGAATTGTTATATCCAACAATATCCCATCAAATGTATGATAATGTGTGTGGTACATGTGTGTATCAAATGAATTCTTATATCCAACATTATCCTGACAGATGTATGATAATGTCTGTTGTATGTATCAAATGAATTGTTATATCCAACAGTATCCTGGCAGATGTATGATAATGTGTGTGGTATGTATGAAATGAATTGTTATATCCAACAGTATCCTTACAGATGTATGATAATGTGTGTGGTATGTATCAAATGAATTGTTATATCCAACAGTATCCATACAGATGTATGATAATGTGTGTGATTTGTATCAAATGAATTGCTATATCCAAATGTATCCCGACAGATGTATGATAATATGTGTGGTATGTGTCAAATGAATTGTTATATCCAACAGTATCCCATCAAATGTATGATAATCTGTGCGGTATATGTATGTATCAAATGAATTGTTATATCCAACAGCATCCTGACAGATGTATGATAATGTGTGTTGTATGTATCAAATGAATTGTTATATCCAACAGTATCCTGACAGATGTATGATAATGTGTGTGGTATGTATCAAATGAATTGTTATATCCAACAGTATCCTGACAGATGTATGATAATGTGTGTGGTATGTATCAAATGAATTCTTATATCCAACAGTATCCATACAGATGTATGGTAATGTGTGTGGTATGTATCAAATGAATTGTTATATCCAACAGTATCCATACAGATGTATGATAATGTGTGTGGTATGTATCAAATGAATTGTTATATCCAACAGTATCCTTACAGATGTATGATGATGTGTGTGGTATGTATCAAATGAATTGTTATATCCAACAGTATCCATACAGATGTATGATAATGTGTGTGGTATGTATCAAATGAATTGTTATATCAAATAGTATCTCGACAGATGTATGATAATGTGTGTGGTATGTATCAAATGAATTGTTATATCCAACAGTATCCATACAGATGTATGATAATGTGTGTGCTATGAATCAAATGAATTGTTATATCCAACAGTAGCCTGACAAATGTATGATAATGTGTGTGGTATGTATCAAATGAATTGTTATATCCAACAGTATCCCATCAAATGTATGATAATGTGTGTGGTATATATCAAATGAATTGTTACATCCACCAGTATCCATACAGATGTATGATAATGTGTGTGGTATGTATCAAATGAATTGTTATATCCAACAGTATCCCATCAAATGTATGATAATATGTATGGTATGTATCAAATGAATTGTTATATCCAACAGTATTCCGACAGATGTATGATAATGTGTGTGGTATGTATCAAATAAATTGTTATATCCAACAGTATTCCAACAGATGTATGGTAATGTGTGTGGTATATATCAAATGAATTGTTACATCCAACAGTATCCTTACAGATGTATGATAATGTGTGTGGTATGTATCAAATGAATTGTTATATCCAACAGTATCCCATACAATGTCTGATAATGTGTGTGGTATGTATCAAATGAATGGTTATATCCAACAGTATCCCGACAGATGTTTGATAATGTGTGTGGTATGTATCAAATGAATAGTTTTATCCAACAGTATCCATAGCGATGTATGATAATGTGTGCGGTATGTATCAAATGAATTGTTATATCCAACAGTATCCTGACAGATGTTTGATAATGTTTGTGGTATGAATCAAATGAATTGTTATATCCAACAGTATCCCATCAAATGTATGATAATGTGTGTGGTATATATCAAATGAATTGTTATATCCAACAGTATCCCGACAGATGTATGATAATGTGTGTGGTATGTATCAAATGAATTGTTATATCCAACAGTATCCCATCAAATGTATGATAATGTGTGTGGTATGTGTCAAATGAATTGTTATATCCAACAGTATCCCATCAAATGTATGATAATGTGTGTGGTACATGTGTGTATCAAATGAATTGTTATATCCAACAGTATCCCATCAAATGTATGATAATGTGTGCGGTATATGTATGTATCAAATGAATTGTTATATCCAACAGCATCCTGACAGATGTATGATAATGTGTGTTGTATGTATCAAATGAATTGTTATATCCAACAGTATCCTGACAGATGTATGATAATGTGTGTGGTATGTATCAAATGAATTGTTATATCCAACAGTATCCTGACAGATGTATGATAATGTGTGTGGTATGTATCAAATGAATTGTTCTATCCAACAGTATCCATACAGATGTATGGTAATGTGTGTGGTATGTATCAAATGAATTGTTATCTCCAACAGTATCCATACAGATGTATGATAATGTGTGTGGTATGTATCAAATGAATTGTTATATCCAATAGTATCCTGACAGATGTATGATAATGTGTGTGGTATGTATCAAATAAATTGTTATATCCAACAGTATCCATACAGATGTATGATAATGTGTGTGGTATGTATCAAATGAATTGTTATATCCAACAGTATCCATACAGATGTATGGTAATGTGTGTGGTATGTATCAAATGAATTGTTATATCCAACAGTATCCATACAGATGTATGATAATGTGTGTGGTATGTATCAAATGAATTGTTATATCCAACAGTATCCTTACAGATGTATGATAATGTGTGTGGTATGTATCAAATGAATTGTTATATCCAACAGTATCCATACAGATGTATGATAATGTGTGTGGTATGTATCAAATGAATTGTTATATCAAATAGTATCTCGACAGATGTATGATAATGTGTGTGGTATGTATCAAATGAATTGTTACATCCAACAGTATCCATACAGATGTATGATAATGTGTGTGGTATGTATCAAATGAATTGTTATATCCAACAGTAGCCTGACAAATGTATGATAATGTGTGTGGTATGTATCAAATGAATTGTTATATCCAACAGTTTCCCATCAAATGTATGATAATGTGTGTGGTATATATCAAATGAATTGTTACATCCACCAGTATCCATACAGATGTATGATAATGTGTGTGGTATGTATCAAATGAATTGTTATATCCAACAGTATCCCATCAAATGTATGATAATATGTATGGTATGTATCAAATGAATGGTTATATCCAACAGTATTTCGACAGATGTATGATAATGTGTGTGGTATGTATTAAATGAATTGTTATATCCAACAGTATTCCGACAGATGTATGGTAATGTGTGTGGTATATATCAAATGAATTGTTAGATCCAACAGTATCCTTACAGATGTATGATAATGTGTGTGGTATGTATCAAATGAATTGTTATAACCAACAGTATCCCATCAAATGTCTGATAATGTGTGTGGTATGTATCAAATGAATTGTTATATCCAACAGTATCCCGACAGATGTATGATAATGTGTGTGGTATTTATCAAATGAATAGTTATATCCAACAGTATCCATAGAGATGTATGATAATGTGTGTGGTATGTATCAAATGAATTGTTATATCCAACAGTATCCTGACAGATGTTTGATAATGTTTGTGGTATGAATCAAATGAATTGTTATATCCAACAGTATCCCATCAAATGTATGATAATGTGTGTGGTATATATCAAATGAATTGTTATATCCAACAGTATCCCGACAGATGTATGATAAAGTGTGTGGTATGTATCAAATGAATTGTTATATCCAACAGTATCCATACAGATGTATGATAATGTGTGTGGTATGTATCAAATGAATTGTTATATCGAACAGTATCCCGACAGATGTATCATAATGTGTGTGGTATGTATCAAATGAATTGTTATATCCAACAGTATCCCGACAAATGTATGATGATGTGTGTGGTATGTATCAAATGAATTGTTATATCCAACAGTATCCTGACAGATGTTTGATAATGTTTGTGGTATGAATCAAATGAATTGTTATATCCAACAGTATCCCATCAAATGTATGATAATGTGTGTTGTATATATCAAATGAATTGTTATATCCAACAGTATCCCGACAGATGTATGATAAAGTGTGTGGTATGTATCAAATGAATTGTTATATCCAACAGTATCCCATCAAATGTATGATAATGTGTGTGATATGTGTCAAATGAATTGTTATATCCAACAGTATCCCATCAAATGTATGATAATGTGTGTGGTACATGTGTGTATCAAATGAATTGTTATATCCAACAGTATCCTGACAGATGTATGATAATGTGTGTTGTATGTATCAAATGAATTGTTATATCCAACAGTATCCTGACAGATGTATGATAATGTGTGTGGTATGTATCAAATGAATTGTTATATCCAACAGTATCCTTACAGATGTATGATAATGTGTGTGGTATGTATCAAATGAATTGTTATATCCAACAGTATCCATACAGATGTATGATAATGTGTGTGGTATGTATCAAATGAATTGTTATATCCAACTGTATCCCGACAGATGTATGATAATGTGTGTGGTATGTGTCAAATGAATTGTTATATCCAACAGTATCCCATCAAATGTATGATAATGTTTGCGGTATATGTATGTATCAAATGAATTGTTATATCCAACAGCATCCTGACAGATGTATGATAATGTGTGTTGTATGTATCAAATAAATTGTTATATCCAACAGTATCCTGACAGATGTATGATAATGTGTGTGGTATGTATCAAATGAATTGTTATATCCAACAGTATCCTGACAGATGTATGATAATGTGTGTGGTATGTATCAAATGAATTGTTATATCCAACAGTATCCATACAGATGTATGGTAATGTGTGTGGTATGTATCAAATGAATTGTTATATGCAACAGTATCCCGACAGATGTATGATAATGTGTGTGGTATGTATCAAATGAATTGTTACATCCAACAGTATCCTTACAGATGTATGATAATGTGTGTTGTATGTATCAAATGAATTGTTATATCCAACAGTATCCATACAGATGTATGATAATGTGTGTGGTATGTATCAAATGAATTGTTATATGGAACAGTATCCCGACAGATGTATCATAATGTGTGTGGTATGTATCAAATGAATTGTTATATCCAACAGTATCCCGACAAATGTATGATAATGTGTGTGGTATGTATCAAATGAATTGTTATATCCAACAGTATCCTTACAGATGTATGATAATGTGTGTGGCATGTATCAAATGAATTGTTATATCCAACAGTATCCATACAGATGTATGATAATGTGTGTGGTATGTATCAAATGAATTGTTATATTCAACAGTATCCCGACAGATGTATGATAATGTGTGTGGTATGTATCAAATGAATTGTTATATCCAACAGTATCCTTACAGATGTATGATAATGTGTGTGGCATGTATCAAATGAATTGTTATATCCAACAGTATCCATACAGATGTATGATAATGTGTGTGGTATGTATCAAATGAATTGTTATATTCAACAGTATCCCGACAGATGTATGATAATGTGTGTGGTATGTATCAAATGAATTGTTATATCCAACAGTATCCTGACAGATGTATGATAATGTGTGTGGTATGTATCAAATGAATTGTTATATCCAACAGTATCCTGACAGATGTATGATAATGTGTGTGGTGTGTATCAAATGAATTGTTATATCCAATCAAATGTATGTATAGAAAAATGAAGTGATAAAATATATGTATATTTTTCCGTGTGAGAAATATTGGTTTCTATTATAAATATTATAAGAAAATCTGTTCATGCTTTGCCAAAAATTCAGTCATTATCTACCTTATTGTAATTAAGGAAAGAAATATGAATTCAGGTATCTCTTCATGTTTTAATAAAGTGGATTCCATGTATTTACTAGCAAAAAATTATCTTAATCCTATAGAAACATAAGAGTCTGGAATAGTGTAGATCTACTATGTTTTTACATGTGGTCTAAATTGGACATTACCATAGAGATTAGCCAATTTTTTGTCAAATAAGCTACAAAATCACTTTACTCACGCATCAAATATAAATCTATTACAGTTACAGTAACAGAAAACATTAAAGGTTTTTATAACTCGGTAAGTATGCCTGTATCTGTATACAAATCCATGGTGGTTAGAATTGGTTTTATTCTATATAATCTTTAACATTCTTATACGATATTTACTGTAGAAATCAAATACGAAACTTCATACAGGATAAGTGGCATGTCCAGGTTTTCTTAAAACCCAATTTAAAACTCAGTACTGTATAATTAAATAATAAGGTAATTAAGTCACACACAATATATATATATATGTATATATATATATATTCAAGGATATGTATGAGATATGAATCTTTGATAACTGTGTCTTTATACCACACTTTGAAAGTCAAAAGGTCAAAGTTCAAGGTCACAGATCATGAAAAACTGAATAAGGTCTCTGGACCATAACTGAATTTCCTTTACACTCATTGTTGTGAAATATACATCTTGCACAGACTCTTTATGAGTCAAGGATATGTTTAGTTTGATTGGTTTTGGGGAACAAAAAAATTAAATTCTTATTTTGAGGAACAAAGGTCTCAAAGTCACCGTTATCCATTCACAAATTTGTTGTCACTGAAATTCGCTGACAAGGGGGGATTTCTCCTGTAATGTGTCGATGGGTCACACAGCCAAGCACTGACCATGTTAACTTGCATCAAAGATGGTCGAGCAAACCACATTGACAGAAAAGCCAGCTCACTAGCAAGGTAGTTAAACACAGTGATGTATCTCAGTCATATTACCCCCTCTTCAGGGAAGCTTCATCCTGAAGATGGTGCCTGTGGGTTCCTTTGGACAACCAGGTGACCTCTATTATAGTAGACATCCAGTCTACTACAACACAGTCACACAGTCTACAATTGTAGGAACACCCTGCCCACAGGCCAATCACCAAGCTTGGGCTAGGAAAGCCACATCACCAGAAAAGCTTACTGACTAGCAAGGATGTTATACTCCTTTATATGTCTCTATCACAGTCCCATTAGGGGAGCTCTAGTTTTATTTTTAGGAGGTTACTGCATTGATGTAGCTATAAGACTTTACTTAAATAATTAACCTTTCCCCCTGTTATTGTAAAATTTGGATTCATTGTATATATAAACATGTATTATTTTATCCAAGACTATACAGCAGTTTGGCATTATTCAGCATTATAAATGCCTCTGGTTTATTTTAGATATAAGTTATAAAAGCAAACCTTGCAGTTTTCTGTCAATGTACTTAACATGCACAGTAATGATTTGTTACCTATGCTAACAATAATCTGTATATAATACCCTCTATTTTTCATCAGGGAAAGGGGAAAAGCTGAGCAGCAGATGTAGCAGATTGTGTTGTGACAGTGATTAATTGTGTTTTTTGTGTACACATTACAATAGAAACCTATTACTGATCTTTTCAATCTCTCAGTCATGTTTGTTATTCTATAAAGACAAAAAATAAGATTTTTCAGAATGACTTGTGCTGAATTTCTCCTCTGAATAATACTTTGATTATCATAATATTCTATCTGTGATTCAATGATACATGTGTATAAGTATGAAAACTTGATAAATAAACATAGGTAAATCTTCAAAAATATTTTTGTGTTTTCGTGTAGTTATACCCCCACAAACATAGTTGTGGGTATATACATGTAGGAATAATCCTGTTTGTCTGTCTGTCCCTCCATGTGTATGGTTTCCAGACCATTACTAAAATTCCTTTACATCTGTGGCTGGGAAGGTTCACATGCAAAAAAAAACCTATCAGTCAAAGATTTGCCCTTTTGATTTGGAAGTCAAAGGTCAAGGTTACAGTGCATGGATTACAGAATATGGTTTCTGGACCATAACTGAATTCCCTTTACATATATGAATGAGAAATTTCATGCACAGATTCACAGTGATTCAAAAATGTGCTCTATTGATTTGGAGTTCAAAAGGGCAAAGTTCAAGGTCACAGAGCATGATTAACAGAATTTTTATATGCCCGCATTAATGTGGGCATAATACAATGTATGCTATACCTCTGTCATCCATCTGTCCCACCTACCTTGTCTTCGGAGCTCCTCCCAAAGCTTTGGGAGGATTTTGATGAAACTTGGTACAGTGAAAGTACACCATATGAAGATGTACATATTGCAAGGGGAATGCACTTCAAAATGGTCCTTGGACTTGGATTTTGGTAGAATTCTGTCTTCACGACTTGCTTGGAGTTTTCTATGCAAAACATTTTGTCTTCACAATTCCTCATAAACCCGTTGGAAGATTTTGATGAAACATAGTACATACAAAGAAAGAACTCCATATGAAGATGTGCATATTGGAAGGGAAATGATTTGGAATAAAAATTACAGGAGTTACATGTATGACTTTTGGACTTAGATTTTTCTATGCAAAAACCCTTGTCTTCACAACTTCTCATAAACCTTTTTGGGTATTTTGATGAAACATAATACAAAGAAAGAGCACTATATGAAGATATTCATTTGGAAGGGGAATGCTGTCCAAAGACTTTTACAGGAGTTATGACTTGGACTTTTCTATGCAAAATACCTTGTCAATTCAACTCCTATATCCTTAGGTGGATTTTAATGAAACTTTGTACAAAGAAAGATCACTTTATAAAGATGTGCATATTGAACAGGAATTTTCACATCTCAAAATTTAATACAATTATAGTTGGTGTATGTATGAAAGGAGGAGGTGGGGGAGTCAACATGGGAAAAGATGGATGATGGAAGAATATCAATTAACCTACAAACATTTATGTAAGAAAACTGAACTATTTTACCAGTATCAAAGGTAATCTACATTTACACAATTAGATTAGATATTTAATTCTTGTCTGTATGACACCTAGGATAATAAAATGTGGGTGTATTATGTGCCATTCAACGGTGCCCTATTTTTTTTCCAGACCATGACTCTGTTCACTCAAGACCTATGGTTGGGAAACATGCTCACAGTCTCCCTTTCTGTTAGTGATGTGCCTTATAGACTTGAAGGTTTTAAATTTTAAAAAAGTCGAAGTTTTAAGTCACAGAGCATGAACAACTGGTTTCTGCACCATAATTGAATTTCTTTTACATTCATCATTGTGAAACATTACTCATTACTTCACAGTGATGCACACACACACTTTTGATGAGTGAAGAGTAAAGAATGTTCCCAATTGATATGGCGGTTAAAAGGTCAAGATTATATAAATGAATTCTCTTTACACCTATCGACATTAAACTTCATACACAGACTCACCATGAGTCAAGGATGTGCCCTCTTGATTTGGAAATAACAAATTCAAAGGTCAGGGCAGCATGGATAACTCAGCGAAGAGTCTAAGAAGTATCTTAATTTCTTTAGAATGAAGGATGAAATGGATTTGAAATTTTCACATATGAACTGCTTGGGACAAGAGGTATCCAATGGTGCCAAGACTTCTTGACCTTGAAATTTCACATTTGCTTTTAAAACTTTTTAAGCTTTCATTATACTTTTTGACAAGTAAGCGTTAGGGTTTTGGTATGGTATCATTATGACATGAAGTATCAAGTGTATATAGAAGGGAAGGTCATGTGGCAAAATTCGGCCCCACCCCACTGGTTCACAATTTTTATATAGGTTTATGAGGATTTCATTCTTTTTAAGCTGTTAGTATCATTCTGCTCCTTCTATACTGTCATATGACTGAAATGGGGATAATTGATGTAAATTTTAATTCAACATTATTTATATAAGCATATGTAGAAATTATTGACAGGGGTGTTGCAGCCTTCCATGACTCAGGTTGTGCACTATTTAGTCGGGAAAGGGGGAGTTGCAACCCTAAAAATGGTCGCTAATGAGCTTTTTTGGTAATATTTACCAACCAAAGGGAGATTGGGAGGGTTGCAACCCCCCCCCTTCTAAATCCGCCAATGATACGTTTAGTACGCTTTTAAGGGTGATCTCAAGGTAAATGGTTCATCAACCAGTACCAGTGGTGGCATTGCAGTACTTGATATATCTTCGAAAGGTAGAAGGAACATCAATCAATGTCCGTGAAGTGTTCGATATTTATTACTGAAATGTTTCCTTAATGTAAAATATTACTAATTTCATGTCACTGTTTCTTTCAACGTGTCCCCGATAAAACAAGGTGCTCAGGAGAAGTGAATTTCTCTTGCTACCCTACATCCGCCATGTATAGCAACACGAAATATTTCCACCGGCAAAGCAAGGCAACCGCATTGCTACAGAGATTTAAAATATCGCGGGCCTTTATACATTTTTGAAAATATATAGGACGTTCTATAAATAGATCTGGATGACATAGAACAGCGCATACAGTACAGTGCGTATCGGTAATCAACGTGTCTCAGGCTTACACAGACTTCACAATGGTACGTGCTTGGTACATGGACGATGATCTCGGGGACCAGAGACTTCCCCACATGACAGATCACGCTGTCACCTTGGAGGATTTGTCTAAACTGGGAGTTCTGTACTTCGAGGTAAGTCTTACTAAACTGGTATGAACTCTGGTACAAATGTAGGTAATCGTTGTTTGTCTGACTATAGTAGAAAACAGGTAGTCTAACTCTAAGATTTAAAGCACTCTCACTGTACCACGTCATGCCTCCTATAGTCAGTGTAGAAAAGAACTATACAATGTATGACATTATTTACATAAAAGATAGGTCTATGGGAGACTGTGGCCTGGGTGATTCGGTGTAGCGTGGGCGGATCCGGTAGCTAGTAGGTTCCCTCAGAGGAACCTCAGCTCGGGGAAGGAGGGTGCCAGGGTTAAGCCAGCTGTTCAATTAGCCAAACTAGATCTACTTGGCCATTTTTGGTGCTAAATCTGGATTTTTAATTGTAAATATGTGGCGAAAAGGGGGGGGGGGGGCATTCATATGGTTGACTTGTCTTTAACTACCCTGATCAAGCCTGACCTTCGGGGTATAATTCTGATTACTTTGCGCGGCATTGCGTACCGTCTTAAGCATTCAAGGACGTTTGAGCATCTATAGTCTCTATTATTGCTTTTTTTATAAAACTGGCAAGAACAAAGGATGAACAAGTGTATACAATGTAATATTTCAACAGTTCAAGGGTGTGTATTATACACCCTTGAACTATTACACTGTATACACGTTCTGTTAATGTCAAGACCACCCTAAAATAAGTATGTGGTGTCAGGGACGTGTGTGTTACATGTATATACGTCTCTGGTGGTGTATACTGACGTTCTTAAGAAGATTTTGTTTATTGCTTTAGGTCGTGTCAGGGTTATTCCAGAAAATTATATTGTAACATGGTTTATACCCGATGTAAAAAAAATCTGTCTGTGCAACGCACTCATCGGAAGCAGTGAATATTTGCGTTAAGTACCAACGGCTACTGTGATATTTGACTCCATTTGTAACTGTCTCATCGCGGCTTTAGACCGGACACGGACGGTAGGAAGCCCGGTCGGGCTCGACTCCGACATAACCGGCTGTATCAAGTACGTTACGTACGACCTGAACCCTTATAAACCGGACACACACCACCTCGGCAGGTATTGTAATGTTTATCAAACTTGCTGCTGTTCATAGACGATCCTATCCATTCTCAGTTCACTTTAGTTTTGTTTGCGTTCTCGAGAGGTGTAACTTTTTAAAAAGTTTTTTTTTTTTAATGTTCTTGGAATCATCAGTACCTTTTATCTCGGTGTCTCGATGATGAAATGAGCCATAGTGCTGCACTGCATGTGAACTCACAGTAGCTTTTCACCTCCGTCAAGTCAGGTTTCGAAGTGGAATAAAGATCTGGTTTTAATCAGATTGGTATTTCAAGAGTGTCACGAGTGTTCCTGTCGAAGTTGTGGTTTGTATATATGGTATGTTAGGTTACGGCCCTAATGGCCGCCGATTTTTTTTTTCCCGAAAGTCTATCCAACCCCCCCCCCCCCCCCCCCCCCATTTCCGTACACTAAATTTCATAGATAAGTGGCAGGGAAAAATACGACTTCGTTTGAATATTGGCAAAAATCCGGCCCACAAAAATCTTTCTCCCCCCCCCCCCCCATGAAAATCAAATGATTGCACCCTTACCCAATCATTATTGCCAGTTTGAAGTCCATCTTGACAGGTTTTGCTAGAGACATGAATCACAATTGGAAGGTAATATTCTGACTGAAGGGTTTTATTTATGGAGTACACATTCAAGATTACACACTGATATTCTTAACATTCAACTAGATATTTTGTTTCATGATCAGTTTTGCCCGTTAAATAGCCGTGCTGTCCATGACCCTCTCAGCAGTTGGTCAAGTTTATGCGCCATAGCTGGTATACCTTTCATATAAACAGAATGTTCATAAACAGACCTAACACATCAGCAAGCATTTTTAAAAAGAATCTTACGTATTTTTTACGTACGTGCAGAATGACTCCTTAAGTCATTAAGAAATCTGTACGATAAAAACTTAAGAATATCAAAACTTACGATTCGTGAAAATACTGCAGAACTCGAAGTGGATTGAGGTGTGAAAGGGAGGGAATTACGAAGTGGATTGAGGTGTGTAATGGAGGAAATTACGAAGTGGATTGAGGTGTGTAAGGGAGGAAATTACGAAGTGGACTGAAATGTGAAAAAGAAGGAATTACGAAGTGGATTGAGGTGTGTAAGGGAGGGAATTATGAAGTGGATTGAAGTGTGTAAGGGAGGGAATTACGAATTGGACTGAGGTATGAAAGGGAGGGAATTACGAAGTGATATGAGGTGTAAAAGGGAGGGAATTACGAAGTGGATTGAGGTCTGTAAAGGGGGGGGGGGGGGGGTTACGACGTGAATTGAGGAATGAAAGAAGGGGAATAACGACGTAGAATGAGATGTGAAAGGGATGAAATTACGAAGTGGAATGAGGTGTGAATGGGAGGGAATAACGAAAGAGATTCAGGTATGAAAGAGAGGGAATGAAGTATGATAGAGAAGGAATTACGGCTTGGAATGAGGTGTGTAAGGGAGGGATTTACGACGTGAAATGAGGTATGACAGGGAAGGAATTACCAAGTGAATAACGACGTCGAATGATGTGTAAAAGGGAGGGAATAACATCGTGGAATGAAGTGTGACAGGGAGGGAATTACGAAGTGGAATTAGACGTGAAAGGTAGGGAATTACGAAATGGGATGAGATGTGAAAGGGGGAATTACGATGTGAAATGAGGTGTAAGAGGGAGGGGGAATTACGAAGTGGATTGAGATGTGAAAGGGAGGGTATTACAACGTGAAATGAGGTGTAAAGAGGGGATTACAAAGTAGAATAAGGTGGTGTGAAAGGAAGGGGATTCCACATTCCATTTTAATTATGTAGTATGAAGAAGACGCGTTATAAAGTATCAGTATGACTTTGTGTATTTTTAATGGAAAGTAATTTATAGTTTAAAAGTAAGAATTCACACACGGACATAACTTCTGCTAGTATGTTAAATCCCCTCAATATGACATCAAATGATCATTTCCTTACTTTTAACCAAATAATTTAAAGTAAGCTGTGACTGTTACTACTTTACACTACTTTACACCTATAGGTATTCAAAACTAAAAGTACGTTTCATCAATTGAATGTTGTATATTTTGTGAGCTGTGGGATAGCAAGTCAACATGTATGTCATTGTGGCATGTGCAGTACATGCATTTAAATACTCTCTGGTTGGTTAGTGTTGTACGTGACTTTCAACAGTAATTTTTATCAGCTATATTGCGACATGGAAGCAGGAGGTAAACAGTGTCAAGAACATATTATAATGATAACAAAACTTACTGCTTAATATTAACATTGTATCATTTTGTTTGTAGATTGATGCAGATAATATTGCAACTGACGACCTTTTCAAGAAACTTAAAACAGATAGGGGATACAGCTACGAAGATACCATCACTTGTAGCCCCGACAAACTGCCAAACTATGAGCAAAAGGTCAGTAAATGGTAATGTAAGATACCATCACTTGTAGCGCCGACAAACTGCCAAAGTATGAGGAAAAGGTCAGTGAATGGTAATGTAAGATACCATCACTTGTAGCCCCGACAGACTGCCAGACTATGAGCAAAAGGTCAGTAAATTGTAATGTAAGGTACCATCACTTGTAGTCCCGACAAACTGCCAAACTATGAGCAAAAGGTCAATAAATGGTAATGTAATATACCATCACTTGTAGCCCCGACAGACTTCCAGACTATGAGCAAAAGGTCAGTAAATGGTAATGTAATATACCATCACCTGTAGCCCAGACTATGAGCAAAAGGTCAGTAAATGGTAATGTAATATACCATCACCTGTAGCCCCGACAGACTGCCAGACTATGAGAAAAAGGTCAGTAAATGGTAATGTAAGATACTGTAGTAGTAGACGAGTGGAGGCTCTGGAAATAGACATAAAACAATGCGTGTTTTCTCTATTTATTAATAACTCAGTATCTCTGAAACAACACATCTTCAAATATTCACCAAAAAGCAAAGTCTAATATAAATCTAATGAATTCTATAATTCAGTCAAGTCAAATATACATGAATCAAAACAACAAATTGTATCCAAACATCCAAATCAAATACTCAAAAACTATCTCTAAAGCCACAAAATATCTAACTCATAAAATTCTCAAAAATAGCTGGGTCTACAAATAAACCACTAGTACCAAGTCAAAACTATCCAGAATATCTAAGTTCAAAGTGAACCATTGTTGTTGGCAGTGCCAGACAGGCGGGCAAAGTGCAATGAATTCACTATGCGCTGAGTTTAAATACCGAAGAGTCAGGTGACAGTAAGACCGACTATGAGTTACAACGATCAATCTGATTGGCTAAAGACAGAGCTTTAAATCTAATGTTAAACGATCTTCATAAACAAGGTATATTTCGTGCATTAAACAAAACAAAACAAGTGACACAAGTGCGCTCTACCACATTCCTCCCCACTTGTACGAGAAATGTTTACATTTCTAAAAACAAATTAATAATAATAAGTCAACAATTCCAACAAAACTAAAATAAAAAGAAAGTTATCTTGCATGAACAACAAACAATAATAGCATTAACACTAACAATTAAGTTATAATATTGAATGAAGTAATATAAAATAATATAAAGTCTGAAAAAGATAATTTCTCATTGATATTCCACATAACAAATGACAAATGCAAGAAATAATTGATAATACAATTAAGATAACATAAAAGAAATGTCCATGAGAATAAGTTATTTCACTGCTCTGGATTCTGTCACAATTCGGTAAAGTCTTTATTTATATCACTGCAGGCGCGATTCGCGAAGTAGAAAAGAGTCAATGTTCGTATGCACATATGAGTTTCTTTCGATGGTGTCCTGAATATCTGAAAATTAATCATGGGGAAAAATGCAAAAAATAAAGTAAAGAAATACAGTGATGTCGAATTATAAATACAAAAGTACACTACATATGTCAATTGTTCACTAATAAAGAACAAATACATCTTGAGTTAATGTTTATGTAATGGCGGTGTCACTGACATCTCTTGATCGGGTATGTGCATATCTGACTCGCGTCGGAACACGGTAACCACTAGTCTCGTTATCTCCACGGATATAGTACGCAATGACATCTTGTCGATGGGAGGTGGCGCAACTGCGCTCTACCACAATACCATCACTTGCAGCCCCGACAGACTGCCAGACTATGAGCAAAAGGTCAGTAAGTGGTAATATAAGATACCATCACTTGTAGCCCCGACAGACTGCCAGACTATGAGCAAAAGGTCAGTAAGTGGTAATATAAGATACCATCACTTGTAGCCCCGACAGACTGCCAGACTATGAGTAAAAGGTCAATAAATGGTCATGTAAGATACCATCACTTGTAGCCCCGACAGGCTTCCAGACTATGAGCAAAAGGTCAGTAAATTGTAATGTAAGATACCATCACCTGTAGCTTCGACAAACTGCCAAACTATGAGCAAAAGGTCAATAAATGGTAATGTAAGATACCATCACTTTTAGCCAGGACAAACTGCCAAACTATGAGCAAAAGGTCAATAAATGGTAATGTAAGATACCATCACTTTTAGCCAGGACAAACTGCCAAACCATGAGCAAAAGGTCAATAAATTGTAATGTAAAATACCATCACTTGTAGCTGCGACAAACTGCCAAACTACGAGCAAAAGATCAGTCAATTGTAATGTAAGATACCATCACTTGTAGCCACGACAGGCTGCCAAACTATACGCAAAAGGTCAGTAAATTGTACTGTAAGATACCATCTCTGGTAGCCCCGGTAAACTGCCAAACTATGAGCAAAAGGTCAGTAAATTGTAATGTAAGATACCATCACCTGTAGCTCCGACAGACTGCCAAACTATGAGCAAAAGGTCAATAAATGGTAATATAAGATACCATCACTTTTAGCCAGGACAAACTGCCAAACTATGAGCAAAAGGTCAATAAATTGTAATGTAAGATACCATCACTTGTAGCCACGACAGGCTGCCAAACTATAAGCAAAAGGTCAGTAAATTGTACTGTAAGATACCATCTCTGGTAGCCCCGATAAACTTCCAAACTATGAACAAAAGGTCAATAAATTGTAATGTACGACATATCGTTGAAATTTCTCTGCACGATATACTTTGATACAATAAATAAGTATAAAACCTTAATCATAGCATTACTCAAGCACACTGATTTTTTCTGTAGAGAAAGTAGTATTTCAAAGCTTTTGATTATACATGGAATTCGCCGTTAAAAGTTGTTAAAAGTTACATGTAGAGCAGTGATTGAATATCCATATTAGAAGGGGATGACTCCCAGGGAAATTTATGAGGACTTTATGAAAACCCTTGGGAAGGAGTCATTTTCTTGTTGTAGTGTTAAAACATGGGCTGCCACAGACGAAGCGTTGGTATTGTGCACAATCTTCACTTTCCATATATATCAGAAGGCGCTACCTCCGAGGTATAACCAGAAAAGTTGGCATAAATCATGGGGATGTTCAGTCAACTTTATCCGACATATTAGGCATGTCTAAGGTCTCGGCTAGATCCATAGGCTAGAATCCATATAATGTTAACTGAAGATCAAAAGCGAAACATATGATATTTCTTTGTGCGTTTTGTCACGATATGAGGATGATCCCGACGATTTTAAGGGTCGAAGTGCCATTCAGGGTCGAAGTTGGGATTCACCATTTTGATCCTGAATCTTTGAAGCCAAGCATGGAATAGATTCAACCTGGTTAACCCCTTTTAAAAATTAGAGAGAGATTCCTCAAATTTGAAAGTCATGGCCTTTATCATTTTGGACAATCAGGAAATAACAGTGATTGATGCCTTGAGGAAGGTCACACGATAAAAGCCGACTAGAGGCGTTCTGCTCTTGCAGGATAATGCCACTTCCCAAAGTACAATGACGGCTGCATTAAAATGCAGATACGAGGTTCTTCCTCATCCCCATTATTCTCTATCCCCATCCGACTTTTATCTGTTACCAGAACTTAAATCTTATCTACGTGGTAAATTTTTTGGAAACAATTAGAGTGTCATGGACGCTGTATACGAGTATTTACAGGGGACCAGAATGAAACGTTCTATTTTTAAAGGATTAAGAAATTGAAATTTAACAGAGAAAGTGCACCGATATGAAGGGAGATTATATTAAAAAAAAACAATGTCAATTTTTTTTTTCAATCCTGCGTATCCTAAGTACATGGTACCGAGAACTTTTTGATCATGCCATTTTTTTTTTTTTTTTTTTTTTTTTTTGATAATACCATTACATATCTCCGACAAACTTCCATACTGTGGGTAAATAGTAAGTAAACTATAATGTAAGATACGATCACTTGAAACCCCAACAGACTACCATACTATGAGCGAAAGATCAGTAAACCATAATGTATTTTACTAGCACTGCCATATTCCGACACGACAATCTATAAATAGCGATACGAAATTAATTGATTTCCTCAACTAGAAAAAATATCATTATTTCATCGACAACGGTGTTCCTTGAATCAGACAAATTGTACTTTGAAGTCAGCCCGACTTCAGGATTATACCAGGAAAGCTGTATAAAATGACATTGATTTTATTTCAGTTAAAAACATTTTTTGAGGAGCACATCCACACTGACGAGGAAATTCGTATGATTCTAGAAGGAAGCGGCTATTTTGATGTACGGGACAGGGAGGACAAATGGATCCGCATAGAGGTGGTCAAGAATGACCTTATCATTCTACCAGCCGGAATCTATCACAGATTCACACTCGACGAAAAGGTATTGAACATCGATAAACAGAACCGTGCCGTGCCTTTTAATTTGTGACAAAAAGTAATCCAGAAATGGGGTTCACACTCGAAAAAGTTACCTGTAGACAACTGTTATTTCTAAGACAAAAAGTGTTTTTCCATATATTTTCTATGAGTAGGTATCTCTTGTGATAGGGATCGTCTTGATTTTAATCTGACAACAACTTCTTAATATAAAGAACGTATAAGCAAAGTGTAAATTATAGTTAAATCTGTGTATTTTTTGTTCTTTTCAGAATTACATCAAGGCAAATCGATTGTTTGTTGGTGAACCAGTGTGGACGCCGCACAACCGACCAGCTGATGATTTCCCTGCCCGCCAAAACTATTTGCAGACCTTGGAGGCCTAACAAATGGCGGCTATGTGCATACGTGGCATTCAAAACATTCAACAAAAATGTACCCATACTTATTAAATCAGTATCATCACAGAGGGTATATTATGACCCAAAGCTTTAGTGTAACATCATTCACTTTTAATCACAAGAATCATAATATCTAATTTCTTGTTTTTATTATTTGTGATAGTCTTATTATTAATGCTGCATAATCACATGAAATTATTGACGTACAAAGCACTGGACTCTGCTTTTGACATGTTTAGGTTCTTCAGTATCATCTGTGATATATTTTATTGATCTTTCTGAGTGGACGATTACAAATAAAATGGCAATGGTATCTGAGAGAAATTACATCATTCTTTAAAATATTGTTACCATATATACCTACATTTCACAAGAAATTGTTGTTGAATGAAAATTATTATTTTCATGAAAAATAAACTATTATCATTTACTATGATTGTAATGCTGATACAGTTATATGATCATCTATTATCATTAAAACATTTATTAACACATGGTGGTATGATGCAGTTTGTATCACGGTGAACCTACGGAGATCTACAATAGCGGGTAGGGATTTAGAGGTCCAGGGTTATGGAGCGCTAGTCTCGAGGCTTAGAGGTACAGAGTTGTGGAGCGCTGATCTCCAGACTAAGAGGTCCAGGGCTATGGAGCTCTGATCTCGGGGCTTAGAGGTCCAGGGTTATGGAGATCTGATCTCGGGACTTTGTTGTCCAGGGTTATGGAGCGCTGGTCTCGAGATTTAGAGGTCCAGGGTTATGGAGCGCTGGTCTCGAGACTTAGAGGTCCAGGGTTGTGAGACGCTAATCTGGGGAGTTAGAGGTCCTGGGTTATGGAACTCCGATCTCGGAACTTAAGGGTCCAGAGTTATGGAACACTGGTCTCGAGACTTGGAGGTCTAGGGTTGTGGAGCGCTAATCTGTGGACTTAGAGGTTCAGGGTTATGGAGCGCTGGTCTCGAGGCTTAGAAGTCCAGGGTTATGGATTGCTGATCTCGCGATTTAGAGGACCGTCCGGGGCTATGTAGCGCTGATCTTGGGATTTAGAGGTCCAGGGTTATTGAGCGCTAGTCTCGGGGCTAAGAGGACCAGGGTTATGAACTTATATGACTTGACACTGTATAGTGCAGAGTAAAAAGTATGCCAATGTATAGTCCAGAATAAAAAGTATGCCACAGTAGAGAGCAGAATAAAAAGTATGCCACTGTATAATGCAGAAAAAAAGTATGCCACTGTATAGAGTAGAATAAAAAGTATGCCACTGTATAGAGCAAATAAAAGGTATGCCATTGTATAGTGCAGAATAAAAAGTATATCACTGTATAGAGCAGAATAAAAATTATGCCACTGTATGGAGCGGAATAAAGATCGCATATGTATAAAGTTTAGTTAATTTATTAAAAAACACATATACATGTAATTACAAATCAATAAATCACAGAGTGAAATAGAACTATAAAGGCACTATTGAAAAAATCTTCAATACATACAATAGATTTACACATACAATACATTATTCGATTGAAAAAAAGAGCAACATTTACCACAAGGAGCGCCATCGTAAGAAAGAGCAGTAGAATAGTGTATGGTTGACGCCAGCAATAGACAAAAGGGATACAGAAATGATCTTGTCAATCATTGCCCTTGTACCTAGACTCTGATAAGAAGTCTGAAATGTTACGGGCTTACAGCAGAATCAGCGAGCTGGAATTATCACTCCGGATGGTGCGCCACTCTGTGAACTTTGTCAAACTATGGTCCTCAAAACTGGAGTTCATTCTCAAACCACAGACTTTGGCAGATGCAAGGTCAGATTTAAGGCAATGAGATAACTACAGAAGAAATGTTGCCTGAACGACAGATACGGAGGTAATGCCTATGCAACATTCAACAATATCCTTTAGCAGAAATCTACATTTTACCAGCAATGTCATTTTCACAGTCACCCATATTGTTTGAAAAGTAGCCATTGCTATTGCAACAATTCTTAATAACTTTGTATACATATATATGTATATATACTAATATAGAATATTAAACCCAGTAAAGAAAATACATTGTATTACTAAATTTAGCGGTAGTCAATATAAGGAAACATCCACTATACTTGACAAAATAGACAGCATTAATGCTGTATCGTACTCCTGGAGGAACCAGAGGTGGGATAAGGTGCTGTGGAGGAGTAAGTATCCGCTGCTGTATCGCACTCCTGGGGGAACCAGAGGTGGGATAAGGTGTTGTGGAGCAGTAAGTAACCGCTGCTGTATCGCACTCCTGGAGGAACCGGAGATGGGATAAGGTGCTGTGGAGGAGTAAGTATCCGCTGCTGTTTCGCACTCCTGGAGGAAGCAGAGGTGGAATAAGGTGCTGTGGAGGTGTAAGTATCCGCTGCTGTATCGCACTCCTGGAGGAACCGGAGGTGGGATAAGGTGATGTGGAGGAGTAAGTAACCACTGCTGTATCGCACTCCTGGAGGAAGCAAAGATGGGATAAGGTGCTGTGGAGGAGTAAGTATCCGCTGCTGTATCGCACTCCTGGAGGAACCGGAGGTGGGATAAGGTGATGTGGAGGAGTAAGTATCCGCTGCTGTATCGCACTCCTGGAGGAACCGGAGGTGGGAAAAGTTGCTGTTGAGGAGTAAGTATCCGCTGCTGTATCGCAATCCTGGAGGAACCGGAGGTGGGATAAGGTGATGTGGAGGAGTAAGTATCCGCTGCTGTATCGCACTCCTGGAGGAAGCAGAGGTGGGATAAGGTGCTGTGGAGGAGTAAGTATCCGCTGCTGTATCGCACTCCTGGAGGAACCAAAGGTGGGATAAGGTGCTGTGGAGGATGGAGGAGTAAGTATCCACTGCTGTATCGCACTCCTGGAGGAAGCAGAGGTGGGATAAGGTGCTATGGAGGAGTAAGTATCCGCTGCTGTATCGCACTCCTGGAGGAACCAGAGGTGGGATAAGGTGCTGTGGAGGAGTAAGTATCCGCTGCTGTATCGCACTCCTGGAGGAAGCAGAGGTGGGATAAGGTGCTGTGGAGGATGGAGGAGTAAGTATCCGCTGCTATATCGCACTCCTGGAGGAACCATAGGTGGGATAAGGTGCTATGGAGGAGTAAGTATCCGCTGCTGTATCGCACTCCTGGAGGAACCGGAGGTGGGATAAGGTGCTGTGGAGGAGTAAGTATCCGCTGCTGTATCGCACTCCTGGAGGAAGCAGAGGTGGGATAAGGTGCTATGGAGGAGTAAGTATCCGCTGCTGTATCGCACTCCTGGAGGAACCAGAGATGGGATAAGGTGCTGTGGAGGAGTAAGTATCCGCTGCTGTATCGCACTCCTGGGGGAACCAGAGGTGGGATAAGGTGCTATGGAGGAGTAAGTATCCGCTGCTGTATCGCACTCCCGGAGGAACCGGAGTTGGGATAAGGTGCTGTGGAGGAGTAAGTATCTGCTGCTGTATCGCACTCCTGGAGGAACCAGAGGTGGGATAAGGTGCTATGGAGGAGTAAGTATCCGCTGCTGTATCGCACTCCTGGAGGAATCAGAGGTGGGATAAGGTGCTGTGGAGGAGTAAGTATCCGCTGCTGTATCGCACTCCTGTGGGAACCAGAGGTGGGATAAGGTGCTGTGGAGGAGTAAGTATCCGCTGCTGAATCGCACTCCTGGAGAAACCAGAGGTGGGATAAGGTGCTGTGGAGGAGTAAGTATCCGCTGCTGTATCGCACTCCTGGGGGAACCAGAGATGGGATAAGGTGCTGTGGAGGAGTAAGTATCCGCTGCTGTATCGCACTCCTGGAGGCAGCAGAGGTGGGATAAGGTGATGTGGAGGAGTAAGTAACCGCTGCTGAACGGTCACATCCGCCGTCATGTCATAAGATTATACGAGATAGTATTACTCGAATGCATATCAGGTGATAACGTTATAACTGTAGTAACAATCGGTAAAAGTTTTGAGAAGTAAAATGGTGTTATATTGTATTATCACGGTACGAACAGTTTAACATGGACTACAATTAAACTAGGAAGTCAACACATCGGACTTTGATTTCAGATTAGCGCACAGAGGATCTTTATAGTTACCGTAAATTGTGTGTAATGTAGACTTCAAACGTAATTTTACGTATCCTTTTGAAGCTTATGTATTTTTGAAACGCAAACATGGATTTTCCATAGCTTTATATTTGTCATCTCTTAAATTGCTTGATGAAGGTCGTGAGACCGAAAATTTGCAATAAAGAGTGTTTGTGTTCTTTTACTTCTTGTGTTATTAATTTGTCACTCAACAGCTTGCCTCGGTAAATGAATCAGCCGTATTCTGAAGAAACTCTAGCATATCGGATCATTTGAGACATATAAACACTATACGCAAATGATAAATGAATATTAGTATATGTACACGTATATGGAAAGTTAACGATTTGAAAATTGAGGTGGTCACGTTTATCATTTGGTGAAGTAGTAAGTTTACCGTCTTGGTCAATATTCAGTAGAAAATCAAAGTACGAAACGCAGGAACTGGGTGCTGTTGTATTTTTAATTTCGAGTTCGTTAGGATATAATGTGTGTACTACATATGTAACAAAGTTTTTGTATTATCCATAAACTATACAATGTCACAATATCGAAATGTTAAATCAAAGGTTGCTTTTTAACTTGACCAAGTCAATTTCGCATAAATTCAGCATCGTGCAAATAAAGGAACATAAACTCTACCATTTTTGTTGAAAGAAATTATGTATCTGGATAGCCCAACAAGATGTATTGATATCTGCGAGAACCCTTCTTTGTGAAAAAGCAGTTATCAATGACGCTAAAGAATTTATTCTAAGGGACAGTAGTGTAAAGAGCAGAAAAGACTCATGAGCTGAAAACTTACTAGGTTTCACAGTCGACAAAGTTTGAGTCATTAAGTTTTCTTAAAGGTTTTTCAATATCCAAAACTGATGAACACCACTTCTTGAGAGGATAACTTGCGAGTACTTCTGAAGGTTCTCCTTAGATGCAGGTTGAAACAGTCATTTTTACTACGTGTGCAATATACAACAATACGTGAAGATACTGGTAATGAAAATTAAATCTAATTTCTCAAGAATACTGGTGTTAATTGTATCCGTGTCGGGAAGTTCAATATTTCCAGGAAGATTTTATTATTTTTCATTTTAATATGAAAATTTACGTTTCTGTGAAAACAAAATTTAGGACTATAAATTGGTGTATTACACAGGTGAAGTGATGACAAATATTGTTTTAGGTATAACATTTCTCTAATATGATTTATGTATAACATTTCACTAGTATGATAAAACTCTTTTAAGATCAAAGATTTTAAGATCAGAACACAATCTTGCTGACAAAGCTATATAATGAGGTTTTAATGTAATTCATCAATTTATTTAAAAGAAAACAGAGAGATTCTGAACATAATGATTACTGTATGCTGCTGTCTAGTAAGGACATGTGACTTAAGAAGTAGAACATGAAAGAAACAAATCAAATTAGTATCTATAAATTATACTTTTTGAAAAAGAACCGCATTCCAAATTCAAGCCATTATCAGTCATAAAGTAATGATACAGGTACAAGTACCTTAGATTTTAGACCCGAGGACAATTACTGCGTAGTCATAACGATAAGCTCCTGAGACATGGACATCTACTGGTATCAGCAGATCCAATGGGAAGCCATACACTGTGATAGCCTGCTTGATGCACTGGACATCTACTGGTATCAGCAGATCCAGTGTGGAGCCATACACTGTGATAGCCTGCTTGATGCACTGGACATCTACTTGTATCAGCAGATCCAATGTGGAGCCATACACTGTGATAGCCTGCTTGATGCACTGGACATCTACTGGTATCAGCAGATCCAATGGGAAGCCATACACTGTGATAGCCTGCTTGATGCACTGGACATCTACTTGTATCAGCAGATCCAGTGTGGAGCCATACACTGTGATAGCCTGCTTGATGCACTGGACATCTACTGGTATCAGCAGATCCAATGTGGAGCCATACACTGTGATAGCCTGCTTGATGCACTAAACATCTACTGGTATGAGCAGATCCACTGTGGAGCCATACACTGTGATAGCCTGCTTGATGCACTGGACATCTACTGGTATCAGCAGATGCAATGTGGAGCCATACACTGTGATAGCCTCCTTGATGCACTGGACATCTACTGGTATCAGCAGATCCAATGTGAAGCCATATATTGTGATAGCCTGCTTGATGCACTGAACATCTACTAGTATCAGCAGATCCAATGTGGAGCCATACACTGTGATAGCCTGTTTGATGCACTGGATATCTACTAGTATCAGCAGATCCAATGTGGAGCCATACACTGTGATAGCCTACTGGTATCAGCAGATCCAATGTGGAGCCATACACTGTGATAGCCTGCTTGATGCACTGAACATCTACTAGTATCAGCAGATCCAATGTGGAGCCATACACTGTGATAGCCTGTTTGATGCACTGGATATCTACTAGTATCAGCAGATCCAATGTGGAGCCATACACTGTGATAGCCTACTGGTATCAGCAGATCCAATGTGGAGCCATACACTGTGATAGCCTGCTTGATGCACTGGACATCTACTGGTATCAGCAGATCCAATGTGGAGCCATACACTGTGATAGCCTCCTTGATGCACTGGACATCTACTGGTGTCAGCAGATCCAATGTGGAGCCATACACTGTGATAGCCTGCTTGATGCACTGGACATCTACTTGTATCAGCAGATCCAATGTGGAGCCATCCACTGTGATAGCCTGTTTGATGCACTGGACACCTACTGGTATCAGCAGATCCAAGGTGGAGCCATATACTGTGGTAGCCTGCTTGATGCACTGAACATCTAGTGGTATCAGCAGATCCAATGTGGAGCCATACACTGTGATAGCCTGTTTAATGCACTGTACATCTACTGGTATCAGCGCTAGCAGATCCAGTGTGAAGCCATACACTGTGGTAACCTGCTTGATGGACAGGACATCTACTTGTATCAGCAGATCCAGTGTGAAGCCATACACTTTGATAGCCTGCTTGATGCACTGGACATCTACTGGTATTAGCAGATCCAATGTGGAGCCATACACTGTGATAGCCTGCTTGATGCGCTAAACATCTACTAGTATCAGCAGATCCAATGTGGAGCCATACACTGTGATAGCCTGCTTGATGCACTGAACATCTACTGGTATGAGCAGATCCAATGTGGAGCCATACACTGTGGTAGCTTGCTTGATGCACTAAAGATCTACTGGTATCAGCAGATCCAATGTGGAGCCATACACTGTGATAGCCTGTTTAATGTACTGGACATCTACTGGTATCAGCAGATCCAATGTGGAGCCATACACTGTGATAGCCTGCTTGATGCACTGGACATCTACTGGTGTCAGCAGATCCAATGTGGAGCCATACACTGTGATAGCCTGCTTGATGCACTGGACATCTACTGGTATCAGCAGATCCAATGTGGAGCCATACACTGTGATAGCCTGCTTGATGCACTGAACATCTACTGGTATCAGCAGATCCAATGTGGAGCCATACACTGTGATAGCCTGTTTAATGCACTGTACATCTACTGGTATCAATGCTAGCAGATCCAGTGTGAAGCCATACACTGTGGTAGCCTGCTTGATGCACTGGACATCTACTGGTATCAGCAGATCCAGTGTGAAGCCATACACTGTGATAGCCTGCTTGATGCACTGGACATCTACTGGTATCAGCAGATCCAGTGTGAAGCTATACACTGTGATAGCCTGCTTGATGCACTGAACATCTACTGGTATGAGCAGATCCAATGTGGAGCCATACACTGTGGTAGCTTGCTTGATGCACTAAAGATCTACTGGTATCAGCAGATCCAATGTGAAGCCATACACTGTGATAGCCTGCTTGATGCACTGGAAATCTACTGGTATCAGCAGATCCATTGTGGAGCTATACACTGTGATAGCCTGCCTGATGCACTGGACATCTACTGGTATCAGCGCTAACAGATCCAGTGTGAAGCCATACACTGTGATAGCCTGCTTGATGCACTGGACATCTACTGGTATCAGCGCTAGCAGATCCAATGTGGAGCCATACACTGTAATAGCCTGTTTGATGCACTGGATATCTACTAGTATCAGCAGATCCAATGTGGAGCCATACACTGTGATAGCCTACTGGTATCAGCAGATCCAATGTGGAGCCATACACTGTGATAGCCTGTTTGATGCACTGGACATCTACTGGTATCAGCAGATGCAATGTGGAGCCATACACTAGGATAGCCTGCTTGATGCACTGGACATCCACTGGTGTTAGCAGAACCAATGTGGAGCCATACACTGTGATAGCCTGCTTGATGCACTAAAGATCTACTGGTATCAGCAGATCCAATGTGGAGCCATACACTAGGATAGCCTGCTTGATGCACTGGACATCTACTGGTGTCAGCAGATCCAATGTGGAGCCATACACTGTGATAGCCTGCTTGATGCACTGAACATCTACTGGTATCAGCACATCCAATGTGGAGCCATACACTGTGATAGCCTGCTTGATGCACTAAACATATACCAAATTTGAATTAAAAATGTCCACGTATGACTGAGCGGAAACTGTGAATTTCTTGAAATGCTCCAAGTCCAATAAACATAACTTTGTCAAAAATTAATTGACCAAATCCACATACGAACTTGACCAGTATTATCACGATGTATCTATATATTGAATTTACATTCAAAATGTCCACGTATGACTGAAATAATGAGTGGAAACTGTGATTTCCTTGAAATTTTCTAATTCCAATGGGCATAACTCTGTTGAAAATGATCCCACCCGACCCATTCTCAAAATTCATCTGTGTATTCTCATTGTATATCTATGTACCAAATTTCAATTCAAAATGTGCATGTATGACTAGATTATAAACGGAAAATGTGAATTTCTTGAAATTTTGTAAGTCCAAGGAGCATTACTCTGCCGAAAATTATCCCATCGGAGCCGAATTTGACCTTGACCTGCGAATTCTCATGAAATATCTATATACGAAATTCGACTTCAATATGTGCATCTGTAACAGAGATAATGAATGGAAACCAAAATGATCACGGAAGGACGGAAAGGGGTAACACTCTATATCCTATAGTATTTATGCCCCCGCCATTTCATAGGACATATTTTAATTATCGTATTATATCTCTTAAATTATCCATTACAATACTGTATCGTTTAGATAGGTTTTATAAGCAGTAATTTAGTTTGCGTTACCTCCCCCCCCCCCACCCCCCCCCCCCCACTTCTTTGATTTTTTTTAGCAAATATTCAGTTCTATACCTCAAAGATGGCGTAAAACTTAGTCGCAAGGGAGGTAACTCCAGTAAATTCTTATGCTGGTAAAACATATCTGTTGAGAGAAATACATCATGCATAAACTCATCATAACTTGACTGTTTATGAATGATTTCCCGGGATGTAAAAAAAGAAATGAATGAGACATATCATTAGCATTACAACAATCAAATACATATAGATATACAACTCTGCTACGTACATTAAATACCTCATGTAGCAATTCATCAAAACAAATCAAGTAACACATCTTTTCGCATTTTAAGAGAGAGAGAGGGTAAATGTTATATTCGTTTTCGAAGGGGAAAAAGGTGAAATGTGGATGGTACTTTACTGACACTTGTATAAGAAGATTGAAATGGAATGTGTAATATGAAAATATGAAAATATTGAACACTCCATTATAAAATTACTTTAAAAAATTAAAAGTATTCAAGTAAAACAACAAGTTAAGGATCTTGACTCCTTTGATTCAAAGTGCATGTTTTGGGGTTTTTTTTTTTTTTCTTTTTTGTTTTTTGTTTTTTGTTTGTTTTTTTTTTGTTTTTGTTTTTTGTTTTTTGGTTTTGTTTTTATTTATTTATTATTATTTAGGGGGGGGGGGTGGTGGTTGGTTTAATTTTAATTAAGTTTAACGATAAACAAAAATAGCTATGATATGAATGCTGAACTCTGAACTGCAAGTGAAATTTATATTCTAATTATTTTTATGTCCTATCCTACACGATAATTTGTAATATTTTAATGACACTTGTGAAAAAATAAATAAATGAATAAATAAATAAGAAATTTAAAAAAAAGACACCACAATATACATGTTTACACACAATCAGTCATATTCGGTCTTTTCGTTATACACAGTTACTTCCCATTTGAGACGGTATCCGACGTAAAACACTTCGATTCTGGCGTCATCAAATTCGAAACTGATCTAAAACTCAGGGAAATGATAGCCCACAAATGACGTTTTAATAGGAAGTTGATGACGTCATAATTGTTTTAGGTCAGATATCGTCCCAAACTGGAAGTAACTCTATTTACCGAAAAGACTCAACAGACTACATCGATCCATATTTCAGTAAAGTGACGTTTAGTGTAATGTCAGTACACCGATCCACTTTTCAGCATAGAAGGCGATATTTTGTGGACTTCTGATTGTTATGCTTATGACATCATAATCAAATCGATTTGTCCACCCTTGTGTGACGTCATCACAGTCGTATTTTGCGCTAAAACGCTTGACTGAGTGGATCGGTGTAATCATCCTTTCACGTTTCGTAAAAGAACGTGACATTCAGTCTTTATTTAATTGTTCTATCTATGACGTCATAACAAATGCGTTCAGAGGATCCGAAAGTCACCAGACCACCAGACAAAATCTGGTAAAATTAGCTTTGGTCTGGTAAATTTTGTCTACATTTTCCTTTTATTTACATGCAAATTTCAAAAAAATTAGAAAAATGTCTTGTGAGTTTTCAAAACTTTCGCGAAGGTTGTGCGTTATTTAGTCTTTTTTTTAATTGTCCTATCTATGACGTCATAAACAAAGGTGTTCTTTGTCGGCCGGATTTTTGTCGGATTTCAGATGATGCATCACAATGAGAAAATGCGTCTTGTGGAAGGGTGAATTGTTATGTTTCACTTTGGCGTTACAGTTTTATCAAATATAGACCCTTCTACGGTTCGTAAAAGAACAAGCAATTCAGATAATTTTCTATTGTTCTTGTTTGTATTACGTCTTTTAAAACAATACGCCACTTGTCGCCGTTTGGTTTGTCGGACCTCAGATGACGTCATAAAAATGCAAATTACGTTTAGTGGAAGGGTCAATTTTGCGCTAATTAGTGTGATTTTCATTAGAGGAAAATGGATCGGTCTATTATAATATCTGAGAGGAATGAAAATTTTCCGCGCGAAACAAATGTATGAGTCATATAGCGGAAGTTACCAAAACGGGAACTCCGTTTCATCTGAAGGAAGAAATATTGGGTCAGCATACATTGAAAGTTATCATGAAAACTGTCATATAATCCTCCGGTAACGAGTTCGTATTTCGATGTAATATTTACCATGAAACTAGAAACATGTTTTATTTGATGTAGCTATTATTTATGTAAAAATTAATGAATAGCCATAAAAAAAATCTACTTTCACTTTCAAGGAAATTCTTCTTTTTTGTTATACATATGATTTAACAATATAAGATGGTAAATCCTCGAGTTTGTCACATATTTCGTTTGACATATGATATTTCATTCAAATGCAATAGATCTATTTCATAAATGATTGTTATTTTTTATTAGTTATATATTTTTCACATTAAGTAAATAGGTCATTTTGCAGGTACACCCACCCATGCCTGGGGCTGTGACATCAATTTAGACTGCACAAAAGCTGGACTGAATAAGAGTAAGAGTTATATACATTTTAAATATTAAAAATTTTGAAAAGAAATGAGACTACAGGATTTATTGAAGAATATCATTTGATAGATCATACAATTATTTGATAAGTAAAATAATATTACTTTAACAAAAAAAAAGTTATTTGCATATGTGCAGATTTGGAAGGAAATGCTACCTGTTTGATACTTAGTCAAGTATGTATCGAAGTCTTGGATAGCCAAGACGTAACAGAGACAGATTCAAAGCAAGTAAAAGATTATGTATCATACTGTTTAATTTGGAACACTTAAGGTAGATCTTTTAAAAGCATCTATATACTCAGAAAGGATGTCAGATTCAATCCCTAGTCAAGATTTTTTTTCGTTATCTTATAAATTGTAATATCAATGTTCCTTGTTGTCACTATTTTTCTGCCTTTAATATTCTATGGTAAAATTTGTTCCTGAATATATCAATGTTTGGTAGCATGTGGTGGAAAAATTATTCTACTTTCTGATTTACTTTGTTACTTTCACATGGTAAGTGTAGGGCAAGATATAATGGGTTAAATGAAGGAGATGTCCACCTAATGACTTAAGGACAGTGCAGTCCTCAGGTTGTCATGCCATAAGTCCTTAGATTGTCACCCCTTAAAATAAAGTTCCTGGAGTCGTGATTATCTTTATTTTTTAAAAGAGAGAGGAAACCATGAATATGTCATTAAGAATGTGTTATTCATATTCACCAAGTTACAACTCTATTGTTTTTAACTTGGGCAGATTTTCTGCCATCATAACAAAATTAATTGATGTTAATTTCCTTTATTACTTTTTACTTTTATTATCAACAAAAACTTATAATTGAGTACATCACTGTAACAAGAGAATATAATATGTTGTAGTTGTTATCAAGTTTCAGCTCTAATTTACTACAAGAATCGAGCTCATTACTTATGACATCTTAGAAATATGCAACGTCTCAGTCTATCAATGTCTCTGTCTATCAACGTCTCGGTCTATCAAAATGTTTCTAGACTTATATTCATATTCATTATAAATTAGATATGAATATATCTGTTTATATGATTATTTCACTGCATATACTGCTAAACAGCGGAATATATACATGAGATCAATATATATTTATGTATTTTTTCTGTACAATCAACACATGTACATTCATTTCTTTTTCAATACATCATGTTTATTTATTTAGTCATTCATTTTTACAAAACGGGTTATTTATCTTATTTATATCACTCTCAATATAGACACCTGATCTATATTTTCGAAATTATAACATCATAAATGGCAGTCCTAATGTCATCACCCATCCCTAAGTCATCAATTTTTTTTTTTACCTCTTTAGCCATATGCCTTGTGTTAACTGACCCAATTAACATATTTTCGTATAAAAGAATCTATTTAACATTTGCTTCATTAGTGATAAACATGTGTCATGTCTTTGAATAATGGTAAATTCCATTCACCCAAGAGAGCATGGAACTTGGAAAGTCATCACCTGTTCTCTGCCGAAGTAAAATTTCATAGTCCTTGAAATATCATTAATTCTGTAAAGCTATTATTTGTATGAGATGAAATTCAGGTTTTATATAGAAGTATTGAACATACTAATATGTATCTCTTTCAAAACACAACCTCTTTCAGCTCTCATTTTTTACAAATAGCACAAGATTTGAGAATGATGTCTTAAGGACTATGACAACTTAAGGCACATTTATGATACCCAGCTCTCATCCATTGGATAGTTTGAATACTCAGGAGACAATTTAAGGCAAATAGATTTTAGTTTTTGTCATTGGAGACCACTGACAAGGAAGGAGTGTGAAGACCTGAGGTATGAGATGTCACATACATGACATGTCTAATTAGATAGATGATACTTCCTACTTATGAAATGCAAAATTCATCTTGGATGAATATTTTGTAGTCATTTAATTTTTTTTCTATTATTATAATAAATAGTCTTCAGAAATGTCCAGAAGAAATCCAGCAAGAGAAAGAAAAAGATGTCTGGAGATTTTAGGGGTGACAGAGTCTGCATCAGATGGTAAGCAGTAATGAACTATTGTGCCCCAGAAAAGATATAGGGCATTGTAGCTGTTGGTCTGTCTATAGTAAAAAAGATTTTGAAAATTATTAAGGGAAGTAATTTGTGATTTCATTTGCACATTCCTCAAATGTAGACCCCCTGTGTTGTTCCAATGCCTTTGACTCTGTAATGTCATCTAACATTAACATCTATATTGTAAACTATTACGTAAGTTTTCATTGTGCAAGCTTGGTACATAGTAGTTCAGTATACACTTTCACATTTTTGACTTCTTCTTCAGAACCAAATTAAGCCGGTGTGGCCTAGTGGATAAGGTGCTCGGCTCGTGATCGAGAGGTCGCGGGTTCGACTCCCGCCCGGGGCACACCGGTGTTCTGTCTTTCGGATGAGACAGTAAAAACCGAGGTCCCGTGTCACGGTAGGCGTGGCACGTAAAAGATCCCTCACTGCTTCGGGTGGGTCCGTTGCAAAGGTCTAAATTTGTATGCAATGCATCAGGCAGATGCCGTCACCATATACGTGAAATAATCGTGGAGTGACGTAAAACAATAATCAAACAAACAAAACAAATCAGAACCAAATTTTTATCAATTTTGGAAGAATGTAAGTACTCATGTATCCCCAGCAATTGTTGTATTTTGGCCAGATTTATCATTTGATCCAGGGCTAGGTAGCGTAGGCCCTAGAAGGTGCCTTCCTTTGACAAATTTAATTTCAGACTGGCCTCGTACATTGACAAACCAAATGTATGAGATTGATAAAGAAAAGATGTCTGTTTAAGTTTTGTTCTATTCCAAAATCAAAGTTTTATCGTGTTTTTGGAGGGTTTTTATTATTTTCTTTTTTTTGTGTGTGTATTTATTGATTTTGTCATTTTTGCATATTTTTAGTGATTTTATTGAAATAAATGTAATGGAGAATAAGCAATACAGAATAATTTCTAAGAAGGGAGATATACAATTAGAATAGAATGATAAGCTTTGATAGACTTTTCCTTCAGAAACTACCAAGAGACTGTGATGAAACTTGATAAGTTTGAAGTACTCAAGTTCCTCAAAAATGGTTGCTGGCTTGAGATGGATCTAGGGTGAGGTGACATAAACCCTAGGAGGTACCTTTCTTTGGCTAACTTCTTCAAAATAACTTCAGTGAGGAATGACCAGTTTGCTTCAAACTTCATACAAAGTTGGTGTGGCCTTGTGGATAAGGTGCTCGACTCGTGATCGTGGGGTCACTCTTACTTAAAATAGACATTTATCACTGCATTTCATTTGCCAGATAATAACTTCAATTAAGAATGATTGATTTCTTTTAAACTTCATGTAAGGCTAACTGATGTAATTGGAAGGGACTGTAGTGTTTGTTGTTGTCCGTCTGTCTGTCTATCCGGATGTTTCTAGACAATAACTTCTGTGAGGAATGACCAATTTGTTTCAAGCTTCATACAATGTTAGCTTATATTAAAATCTAATGTGGAATTGATTTTGGGGTCAAAAGGTCAACTTGAAGGGTCACTCTTACTAAAAATAGACATTTATCATTGTATTTCGGTTTCTAGATGATAACTTGAGTTAGGAATGATTGATGTCTTTCAAACTTCATAAAATGCTAGCTTATGTATAGGTCTAGGGTGGGATAGATTTTGGGGTTAAAATGTCAACTTTAAGGGTCACTGTTACTAAAAATAGACATCAGCATAGTTCAGTTGTAGACTTATTACTGAAAATAGGGATTCATCACTGTTTCAGTTTCCAGATGATGACTATAGATACTGATGCCAGATATTGAATAAAATGATGCTATATTTTTGCTGACTGTTTCACTAGAACTTGATATAAACTTCACATAATTCAATGTGATTATCCCTCAACGCCACTGTCCATGTGTATGTGTGTGTGTGTCATAACTTTTTAACGCCTTGATGGATTTCAATAATATTACACATGACTGTTGCTTACATCTCAAGGAAGTGTCATGACCTTGTCTCAGGGTCAAATTCTCAAGGTTAAGGTCACAATGGGCTGGAATGGAATTTAAATAATGTACCAAAGGGAGTTTGGATAAAACTTTCAACAATACATTAATTACAACATTTTAAGTGTATTTAAATTTTATGCCATGTGAGGGGATGCTACGATTAGCGTTGCTCTGGTTTCTTATTAAATCATGCAGAAGATTATTAAGTTCACATAACTGTTTCATGTTGCTAATAAGGTATTAGTCACTTCGAAGGTACAGGTTGTGACAAGGGACGAGTGTTGCATGCAACATTGACTGTAAGCTTGTTTTCTTCAATTTTATAGGACTAGCAAATAATTTGCTATATTCTTCTTTATCTAGATGAAATAAAAAAGGCATACAGAAAGTTAGCTCTACAGAATCATCCAGATAAGGTAAATATAAGGAGATGACACTTACATCATTTATATAATCATTACTGAGTAAATTAATAATGACATTCATATGTTATACTGTCAGAATATTGTACAATATAACAGACCCTCCCAAGCCAGTGAGGGATTTTAAACTTGTCAGTGTATACCATGACACAGAGCCTTGGTTTATACTGTCAGAATATTGTACAATATAACAGACCCTACCAAGCCAGTGAGAGATCTTACATGTGTCAGTGTATACCATGACATGGAGCCTCAGTTTAGACTGTCAGAATATTGTACAATGTAACAGACCCTACCAAGCCAGTGAGGGATCTTATATGTGTCAGTGTATACCTTACCATGACATAGAGCCTCGGTTTAGACTGTCAGAATATTGTATAATATAACAGACCCTCCCAAGCCAGTGAGAGATCTTATATGTGTCAGTGTATACCATGACATGGAGCCTCAGTTTAGACTGTCAGAATATTGTACAATATAACAGACCCTCCCAAGCCAGTGAGGGATCTTATATGTGTCAGTGTATACCTTACCATGACATAGAGCCTCGGTTTAGACTGTCAGAATATTGTACAATGTAACAGACCCTTTCCAAGCCAGTGAGGGATCTTATATGTGTCAGTGTATACCACACCATGACATAGAGCCTCAGTTTAGACTGTCAGAATATTGTATAATGTAACAGACCCTCCCAAGCCAGCGAGGGATCTTATATGTGTCAGTGTATACCACACCATGACATAGAGCCTCAGTTTAGACTGTCAGAATATTGTACAATGTAACAGACCCTCCCAAGCCAGTGAGGGATCTTATATGTGTCAGTGTATACCATACCATGACATAGAGCCTCAGTTGAGACTGTCAGAATATTGTACAATGTAACAGACCCTCCCAAGCCAGTCAGGGATCTTATATGTGTCAATGTATACCATGACACAGAGCCTTGGTTTAGACTGTCAGAATATTGTATAATATAACAAACCCTACCAAGCCAGTGAGAGATCTTACATGTGTCAGTGTATACCATGACATGGAGCCTCAGTTTAGACTGTCAGAATATTGTACAATGTAACAGACCCTCCCAAGCCAGTGAAGGATCTTATATGTGTCAGTGTATACCATGACATGGAGCCTCAGTTTAGACTGTCAGAATATTGTACAATGTAACAGACCCTACCAAGCCAGTGAGGGATCTTATATGTGTCAGTGTATACCTTACCATGACATAGAGCCTCGGTTTAGACTGTCAGAATATTGTATAATATAACAGACCCTCCCAAGCCAGTGAGAGATCTTATATGTGTCAGTGTATACCATGACATGGAGCCTCAGTTTAGACTGTCAGAATATTGTACAATATAACAGACCCTCCCAAGCCAGTGAGGGATCTTATATGTGTCAGTGTATACTATGACACAGAGCCTTGGTTTAGACTGTCAGAATATTGTACAATGTAACAGACCCTTCCAAGCCAGTGAGGGATCTTATATGTGTCAGTGTATACCACACCATGACATAGAGCCTCAGTTTAGACTGTCAGAATATTTACAATGTAACAGACCCTCCCAAGCCAGTCAGGGATCTTATATGTGTCAATGAATACCATGACACAGAGCCTTGGTTTAGACTGTCAGAATATTGTATAATATAACAAACCCTACCAAGCCAGTGAGAGATCTTACATGTGTCAGTGTATACCATGACATGGAGCCTCAGTTTAGACTGTCAGAATATTGTACAATGTAACAGACCCTCCCAAGCCAGTGAAGGATCTTATATGTGTCAGTGTATACCATGACATGGAGCCTCAGTTTAGACTGTCAGAATATTGTACAATGTAACAGACCCTACCAAGCCAATGAGGGATCTTATATGTGTCAGTGTATACCTTACCATGACATAGAGCCTCGGTTTAGACTGTCAGAATATTGTATAATATAACAGACCCTCCCAAGCCAGTGAGAGATCTTATATGTGTCAGTGTATACCATGACATGGAGCCTCAGTTTAGACTGTCAGAATATTGTACAATATAACAGACCCTCCCAAGCCAGTGAGGGATCTTATATGTGTCAGTGTATACTATGACACAGAGCCTTGGTTTAGACTGTCAGAATATTGTACAATGTAACAGACCCTTCCAAGCCAGTGAGGGATCTTATATGTGTCAGTGTATACCACACCATGACATAGAGCCTCAGTTTAGACTGTCAGAATATTGTACAATGTAACAGACCCTCCCAAGCCAGTGAGGGATCTTATATGTGTCAGTGTATACCATACCATGACATAGAGCCTCAGTTGAGACTGTCAGAATATTGTACAATGTAACAGACCCTCCCAAGCCACTGAGGGATCTTATATGTATCAATCTATACTATGACACAGAGCCTCGGTTTAGACGGTCTCATCTGAAGATCAGATATTGAGGTAGAAGAAAATTTATCACTGATTGGATACCATCTTCAGCTACATGTATAGTATAGTGAAAAATTGAAATTAACTTACTGCATGTAATGCCAAATATAATAAACACAAAAATGGTATGTCCATTATAGACTTGTCACATCTTCAGATTCGTAAGTCTCTCGGATATAATCAGTATCTTTTCTGTATCTCTGGTGTCTTGTTGGTCTCTCTGGTAACTTCTCTCTGGTAACTTTGAGTCTCACCCCTTTGATGAAAGCTTTTGGGTCAAAAATACTAATTACACCTCTCCTCTTAAACTACAAAAATTAAAGTGATTTGATAATTGTATATAATAGGCGATGAGATATAATTGTGGATGTGTGTTTCAAATTTGGGAGGAGATACATTTAGGGCATCATATGGGAGTCAGTTGTGATTATTACAGGTTGTTTAAATAAGATGATATTAACTGTGATATTTATCATTACAGAATAATAGTGAAGATGCCAAGGAAAAGTTCCAGGAGATCAGTTATGCTTATAAATACTTAACTGAAGGTAATAACACATGTGCAACTTGTTGCTGAGGGAATATAGTAAGATTAAGAATGTGGCAGTCCATCATTTAGTTTGTTCATATGTTCACTCATTCGTTTGTGCATCTGTACCACTTATGGTGTGGATTCTGTAGAAGACATATTTTTCATACTGTAAGTAAGGACTGGGTCTTCTCTAGGGCTGTTGTTCTTCGCATATATTCAGAAGTACATGTATTCTATGGTGAAAAAAGGCATCTAATGCATACCATCTACTGCATACTATGTAGTGCATATCATCTAATGCATACCATCTAATGCATACCATCTAGTGCATACCATCTAGTGCAGACCATCTACTACATACCATCTAATACATTACCATCTAATGTAGACCATCTAATACATACCATCTAATGTAGAGCATAAAATGCAGACCATCAAATACATACCATCTTTTGCAAACCATCTAGTACACACCATCTAATGCATACCATCTAATGCAGACCATTTACTGCATTCCATCTAATGTAGGCCATCTACCATAAATCTGGTTATTTTTGCTGTTTCATTCAGTTGAATTTGCAAAAATATTTTTCCTAAAACTAAATCCACCGCAAAAAAGGTCTAGATCCACCGATGATAAAATAAGCTGGAATTGCAGACGCTGTCAACATTCAATTTAAGTATCATAAATACTCAAATATAATACGCACTTTTTTATACGCCCGCATTTAAAAATGTACCCGTATTATGCTATACCGCTGTTGTCTGTCGTGCCGTCCATCCGTCTGTCCATCCATCCATGTCCGGGCTTCTCCTCCTTAAGGGGGAACAAAACTTTTAATGGTGTCATGAAAGGATGTGGCTTCTAGTTGTGCATGTGGGTTTCAAAGTTGGGGTCAGGCCTCTGTGGTGGGGGAAAATGGGCGGGGTTGGAAAAGCTTGTCCGGGCTTCTCCTCTTTAACTAAGGGTAACAAAACTTTCGATGATGTCCTATAAAAGGATGTGGCTTGTAGTTGTGCATGTGGGTTTCAAAGTTGGGGTCAGGCCCCTGGTGTGAGGGAAAATGGGTGGGGTCAGAAAAGTTTTCCGGGCATCTACTCTGTAACTAAAGGGGGAACAAAATTTTTCATCTTGTCATATGAAAGGGTGTGGCTTGTAGTTGTGCATGTGGGTTTCAAAGTTGGGGTCAGGCCCCTGTGGTGGGGAAATGGGTGGGGTTGGAAAAGCTTGTTTGGGCTTCTTCTCCTTAACTAAAGGGGTAACAAAACTTTTGATGGTGTCATATAAAAGGATGTGGCTTGTAGTTGTGCATGTGGGTTTCAAAGTTGGGGTCAGGCCACTGGGATGGGGAAAATGGGCGGGGTGGGAAAACTTGTCCGTAACTAAAGGGGGAACAAAACTTTTGATGGTGTCATATGAAAGGATGTGGCTTGTAGACCACATTAAAACATGATGCGGGCGAATCATGCACCCATTAGCGGTGCCCTATTTTTAACCAATTTATGTTATCAGGTTTTGACTGCGTTTTATACATAAGAGTAGAAATTTGCAACTTTTTTCCATGCTGTTATCATTAACTATGATTCAACTGCAATTTATCGTCTGCTGACCCCTCTCTCTGACTTTTCAAAGGCCATGTAAACTTCCGAATATCAGCATCCCCTCATTAAATATTAACTACTTTATCAGTGATAAAGTAGTCTATGTCTCTGTTTATCACGAAAGTGGTTTCTGATTGGCAGATTAAACGAGTGATATAGTGATCTAGCCTTAATTGGTAAATTGATAGTTACCAATTGGCAAAATTACTTGATGGTAATGGCACGAGCATCAACAGCTTGGCCTATTATCATAAGAATTTTAGATTAAAAAGAATTGTACTGGTACTTAAATTGGACTATGTTTGCATATAACACTCAATTCATTAATTCACTCTTTATTATTTCTTCACAAACATGGGCGATTTCCGCGTAAAGTTCACATAATATATGTGGACACACACGTTCATTCTTAAGAAAAAAAAAATTGAAGGGGTCATTTGGGATGAGGGTTAAACTATGCACAGAGTTAAAAGTTATATGTTTTTTTTTCATGTTTTTCAAGGTCATTTTTAGGTGCATATTATACTCAGGTGCATATTGTAGATTCGCAAAATTAGAAACACAAAAATAAATCTATAGGCATTTTGCTTAAATTCGCAAAAATAAATCGACACAAAAATATCCACATTTACGTTAATACAGACCATCTAATGCATGACATCTAATACCATCTAATACATTCCATCTAATACATACCATCTAATATAGACCATCTAATGCATACCATCTAATGCATACCATGGAAAGAAAATGAAAATGTTTCATTACCAGAATATTGCATTAAGTTAAATTCACCATTGTGAGCAATTTCTCTGAGTGGGAGTAATTCCATTATTTACATGCTTCTGTTCAATTCAGCATATTTATATTATGAATATCTTATATATGTAAATACTGTGTTGCTTCAGATTGTTCTGACCCATCATTATTCTCAATCCTCGTACTCTTGTTGTTATTTGACACCACTCCTCTCACACAAAAAGTTAAGTCTGCATCCAAAATTTAGGAAGCAAATCTGTTATAACAAGTTGGAATAATTTTAATTTATGTATTTTTGATTTTTACTATATCCTTGTTAGTCTAATGCCAGTGACACCTGAGGGGACTATAGTGTATGTTGTTGTCTGCCCATCTGTCCGTCTGTTTATTTGGATGGTTTCCAGACAATAACTTCAATGAGGAATGACTTAGGAATGATTGATTTCTTTTAAACTTCATATAGGTCTAGCTCATGTAAAGGTCTAGTGTGGGATTGAATTTTGGGTCAAAAGTCAATTCTTAAAATCACTGTTACTAAAAATAGACATTTATCATAGTATTTCATTTGCCAGATAATAACTTGAGTTTAGAATTATTGATTTCTTTGAACTTCGTATAAGGCTAGCTTATGTAACTGGAAGGGACTTTAGTGTTTGTAGTTGCTTGTCCATCCATCTGTCCGTCCATCTGTCTGTCCAGACATAATAAGGTATTAGTCACTTTGAAGGTACAGGCTGTGGAAGGGGACAAGTGTTGCATGCATCACTTACTGTAAGCTTGTATTATTTCCAATTTTCTTTAAAGGTCCAGCAGCTGTTGGTCTGGGAGAAGATTTTCAAAGTAGTGATGCTAGGCATGATGAGATACCGGTATGGTACTTATATTTCAGTTACTATCATAAATGTATACACCCTATTATGAATGTGGCAGTAGTATAGGATACATACAAGACATATGTTTATCAAACTAATTATTTGAAGTTTTTTCAAAGATGAATTAATGACTCATAACAATTATCAGATGACTTTATGATGTATTTCTGATTTTTTTATCTCTCAATGATACTATGTTAGATTAAGAGTAGTGTAATATAAAGATTTTACATTCTCCTGCTTGTAGACAGAAATGTGTTTGCTGGAGTCATTTGTTCAAACCTGTGATATCGTTTATGCTACTGAATCACTTGTAAAATAATGCACTCATCTTGACATCAATTTTGTAGGTGTGCATTATATATAGGATACAAATTTTGTAGGTGTGCATTATATATATATATGGGATAAAAATATAACAACTTCTAATACCTGTTCTAGATAGGTGGAAAAAATTCAATAATGTTTTCATTAAGTATTTCTTTTATGTGTTTTTGTAAAATATCTAATCCAAAATAAGACATTTATCTAGGAGTGTAGAACACAACCATATTTACATAAAATGTTGTACATGTATGTTTATCCATACTTGGTTAATTATAAACAGATTAGTGTTCATATTACTAGTGATGTATTCATTTTCTCAAGTATCTATGTAGCAGATAAAATACTGCAAATGTATTTCCTTAAACTACTATCTTTGTAAATCCCATAATTGATAGATTTGTAATGCAGGACTAGGCAATAGACCTTTTTCTGATTGTACATGATGTAAGGGACAATATCAGACAGACGAAGCTCACATTTACCTCATTGTACCGACGTCACAATCCAAGCACTGAGGTCATATTAAAATTTCCAGCAAAAAGAAGTTTGTCCAATATAAGGCCTCTCCCGGTATCATTTAAGAATAGTTTCATTATTTCCATATTGACCGTAAAAAATATTTACAAACACATTGAATAAAATTTAGTGTATTTCTGTATAGACAATATCCCTTCAATAATACATAATCGGGGCTGCATGTAAACACAACTCAGTTCGATCTAGATACAGACTTATATATTGAGTGATCTCTAACTGAATAAGATACACAAAAAATATAAAATCATTACAGTAACTGTTTTTTCTTTCATTACTTGATATTCTTTTTATCTCCTACATATACTATCTTATTTATTGATGGGGCCGCCATTAGATCGCGATTCTGAGTGGATAATGTAAGATTGATGTGCGAAATTTTATTTATAGCTTTTAAATACTGTAACAATGTAATCTTTTTGGAAAAAAGTTTTATTTTGAAATATCTGTAATTAAATTATAAGAAATGACTTTAGAAATGTTCTGTCTATCAATGTATAGGCAAAAACCGAGGCACAAACTAAACATAATCTGCTTTGCAGATTTTATAATTTGTGCCTCAGTTTTTGTCTATACATCGGCAGACAGAAAAGTTTTTACAGTCATTTCTTAATTGGAAAAAGGTCAATATTGTTATAATTGTTATACCGTATTCATCTCAGAACTAAATCCTGTGTTATCCTATTCAACTGCCAGCCAATCCACACCACAATAAACACTGTGATAGAAAAATCTTACCAGACTAACGCACATTACTGTGTGTATGTACCTCATGTTGTACTATAACACCAGCTTTGGAGGTTGCAGTATTAGGCTATTATGACGAGCAGATCTCAATTTTTCACCTGCTCAGTAGTTTGTCTATTGAATTTTACTCTGCTCATTATACATAACTTTTTTTTGTCATTTTCTCCCATTTCCAGAAGTGCCCATTACACATTATACACAAGACAGTGATTATGGGACAATAGAATCTGCATGTCTCACATAGATTAAGAGGTTGATTAATCATACTAATATGAAGATTTTATATTCTTCATTTTTGATTGACAGGTGGAGATCTTGGTTCGTCTATTTCCCTGGTTGATAGGCGGTAAGTATCTGAACTTTGAAAGATAGGTTATTTGAGGCATAGAAAATATGTTTTGTTTCCATACTATATATATAAAACCATTATGCATACTTATTCTTACTAGTACAGTTTTTGTCAATTTTTCAGATTTGGGTTTCCAATCATCACCATTTGGTGGAGGACCAGGTGGATTATTTGGCCATCCTTTTGCAAGTCCTTTTGATTCATTTAGACTATTTTCTAGGCCAAGTCCCATGAACAACCTTTTTTTTGATACTGGTTCAGATTTTTTTGGTGAACCAGACATATTTGAATTTGGTCTTGGTTCTCCTTTTGTCTTTGGACCTAGGTTTAGGGTACATTCTCATGAACCTAGATGTCGCCATGGTTATACACAAGGTCATGGTCACGTCCATAATCACAGCCACAGTCAAAGTCATGGGAACAGTCATGATCATGGATTAAGCCATAGACAGAGCAATAATCATCGACAGAGACAGAGTCGTGGAAATTCACAAAATTTTCAAAGCCACAGCTTTGAAGATGCTTTTGACTTTGCAAATACAAGACCACATAACAGATCAAGACAACAGTCCAATACAAATGAGAAATTTAGAGATTCTAGTAGTCAGTCATCAAGAAAAAATCATCATAACCTTTATGCTGCTCCGTCTCCTGAAAGGACACCTGATTCAGAGCATGGAGCAAAGAATAAGTCTGAGGCATACAACACTTCTACTTTGTACGATAATGTCACATATAATAGTGGAAAGAAGAAAAGGAAGAGGAAGAAGAAACCTGTTCCTGTAAATGGTATGTATTTATTAATAATGTAAGTTACTTTGATCATGTTTAACATTACTTCATACTGTTTTTAGTTCACCTGAGCCAAAGGCTCAAGTGAGCTGTTGTGATCAATCGTAGTCCGTCTGTCCGTCATTAACTTTTCACATTTTTGACTTCCTTTTCAGAACAGCTATACACAATTTCATGAAACTTGGTATGCATGAAATACTTATGGTCCCCTACAAGTGTTGTTGTTTTTCGTCCAGATCTGTCAACAGGTGGCACCACCACAGGCAAAAGTAGGTCACAGAGGGTACCCTCCTTTAACAAACTTCTTCTTCAGGCCGGGGGTATACAGAGACAAACCAAATCCATAGGAATGATCTAGAGGTATGTGTGAAGAAGTGTTGTTATTTTTGGTTCTGTTCCGAAATCAAATTTTTGACGTTTTTTCAACATTATTTTGGAGTTGGTAATTTCAATGCAGAAAAGTGTCATGTTTTACAGTTAATTGATAATGATGATTTCTTACGGACTATTTTGATCATGATTGTGGTGAGGAATATTATTTTGAAAGATTTTTGTCAATATCTCAATTTTTGGATTTTTTATGAATTTTTTAAGACTTACAAAAAAAAGGGGAGGGAGGTTTGGCCATTTTTCACATTTTCAACTTTTTCTGCAAAACTGTTCAAAGGATTTAATAAATCTTGGTAGAAATAAATCACTTATGATCCTATTCAAATTCTGTCGTTTTCGTCCAGACCTCTTTACAGGTGGCACCACCACAGTCAAAAGTAGGTCACAAAAGAGTACCCTCCTTTGACAATCTTCTTCTTCGTACTGGCTGTATAGAGAGACAAAGAGAATGCATAGGATAATCTAGAGGGATGAGTGAAGAAGTCTTGTCATTTTGGTTCCCTTCCAAAATTAAACTTTAGAAATTTTTCCGACATTTTTTTGGACTTGGTGATTTCAATGCCGAAAAGTGTCATAGTTCCTAGTTAATTGATAATGATGATTTCTTATGGACTATTTTGATCATAATTATGGTAAGGAATGTTGTTTTGAAAGAGTTTTGTCAATATTTCAATTTTTGGATTTTCTATATATTTTTTAAGACTTCCAAATGAGGGTGTATAGGGACAATTCTTCACATTTTTGGTCGGAATTGCATAGCAATTCCAGACCCTAGTCGTTACAATAAGCTGTGGAGAATGCGTGGAACGCAGAAAATACGTCCTCGTGTATAAATAGTGCGTCGATATTTAGAAAAAGCGTGATCAGATTTACTTTCAGTACTTATAATTCATATTGTATGAGTCAATACAAGATAAGTTTGATCAAATGAGAAAATAGATGTACCGTTATTCCATCGATTTAGATGAGTTATATTCATGCGCTGGAGGACATGCAGTCTTTCCGAATACTCGACGGAAAGTCCCGAAAAAGTACGATTGACATTATTGTGTAGCTGTGCCGTAATTTAAGAAGTACACTACTAGTCCGTACTAGTATCCGTTGTATTATAATTGATAAAACTATCGCTTCTTTTTATAGCAGTGGAATTCGAAGTACTCTACAATCTTCTCGTCACAACGATAAACAAACGTCTTGGTAGTTGTTGATGTGTAATGCTACTAAAAATAGCCAGTTATTTATAGATCTCCACGTGTAAACGTGGTTTTCCCCAAATGTACATGTACAGCGGGAGACTGTCCAGATTGTTAATTTCACACTACTGTCAATATCAAAAGTGATGAGAGAATGAGATAACTATACAGTACGAGACGGAGATGTACAGGGGCGGAGCCGTTATTTATATGAAAACCAGCACCTGTGCGCAGACCGTGTTTTTGTCAATACTGATCCTAAACACTGCACGCTTGGTGTGTGATCTCTTGGTGGATCACAACTTTATTACCTTTGATGTACTTGACCATGCAATTCCGACCTTGAGGATTTTCAAGTCCTTTCATTAACTTCTTCTGTTATACCACATGAAAGATTTTAATGAAACATGGTATACATGAAGTACTATAGGTCCTCTATCAATTTTGTACATTTCATCCAAATTGGTCAACAGATGGTGCAACTTCCAAATGAGGGTGTATAGGGACAATTCTTCACATTTTTAACTTCTTCTGTTATACCACATGAAAGATTTTAATGAAACATGGTATACATGAAGTACTATAGGTCCTCTATCAATTTTGTACATTTCATCCAAATTGGTCAACAGATGGTGCCACCATGTCTAAAAACTAGGTCTCACAATGGTACATATACTACTTGGTAATTAAAATATGGAGAGTAGCGGTTCAAATCCAGCTGTGGTCAAAATTTTTTTTTCATTTCTTTACACATCTAAATAAGTGTTTAGATTTGTTAATAACACTCAACATATAAAATTAGGCCATTTTAAGTTGGATCTAGACAGTATTTTAAACAATTGTTGTTCATGACCCAGACTTGAAATCAGTCAACAAAAGGCCCCACCTAAAGAAAATGACTAACCTGTTGCCCTGAATCACATCTTGGTTTAAACAGTATTTATTGTGTAATTTTCAAGACAATTATAAATATAGCATAAATAATTCTGGATTGAGCAACAAGTACAATGACTTTTATAAAACTCGCTCCAGAATCACATCTTGCAAAGACAAAGCAAATGCTTAATATCAAAGTCACCTGAATGGATGTGCAAAAAACTGTTGTTGTTAGCTCACCTGAGCCAAAGGCTCAAGTGAGCTATTGTGATCAATCACCGTCCGTCGTCCGTCCGTCGTCCGTCGTTAACTTTTCACATTTTCGACTTCTTCTCCAGAACCACTGAACAGAATTTGATGAAACTTGATAAGCATGTAGTACTCATGGTCCCCTACAAGTGTTGTTGTTTTTCGTCCAGATTCATCAACAGGTGGCGCCACCACAGGCAAAAGTAGGTCAAAGAGGGTACCCTCCTTTGACAAACTTCTTCTTCAGACCGGGGGCATACAGAGACAAACCAAATGCATAGGAATGATCTAGAGGGATGTGTGAAGAAGTGTTGTTATTTTTGGTTCCATTCCGAAATCAGATTTTTGACGTTTTTTTGTACTTGGTAATTTTAATGCAGAAAAGAGGTATTTTTTTCTTTTAGTAAACATTGATGCATTAATTTGGTTTAATTTGATCATTTTGATGGTAAGAAATACTACTGCGAAGAAAATTTTTCAATATTTTATGTTTTGGATTTTTTATGAATTTTTTAAGACTTTCAAGAAAAAGGGGGGGTGGGATAATTGGTGTAAACATTTCACAGTTTGAACTTTTTCTTCGGAACCACTTGCTGGAATTCAATGAAACTTGGCATGCATCAAATACTCAAGGTCCCCGACAAATGTGGTCATCTTTGTCAGGATCCATGAACAGGTGGCACCACCACAGACAAAAGTAGGTCACAGAGGGTACCCTCCTTTGACAAACTTCTTATTCAGATCGGGTGCATACAGCGACAAACCGACTGCATAGGAATGAGATAGAGGCATATGGGAAGAAGTGTTGATATTTTTGGTTCCATTCCGAAATCAAATTTTTGACGTTTTTTCATTTTTATTTTGGACTTTGTTATTTTAATGCATTAAAGAGTTATTATTTTCTTTTAGTAAACATTGATGCATTCATTTGGTTTCATTTAATCATTTCTATGGTAAGGAATGCTGGTGTGAAGGAATTTTTTCAATATCTCGATTTTTGAATTTTTTATGAATTTTTTAAGACTTCCAAGAAAAGGGGGGGGGGGACAATTTTTCATATCTTCAACTTGATCTACAGAACAACTTGAAGGATTGTGATAAAACTGGGTAGGATGCAAGTACTCATAGTCCTTTTCAAAGGTTTTGTTTTTTGTGCGGATCATCCAAATTGGTTAACAGATAATGCCACCATGTCTAAAAGTAGGTCTCACAATGGTACATATACCACTTGGTAATTGAAATATGGAGAGTAGCGGTTCAAATCCAGCTGTGGTCAAAAAATTTTTTTTTTTTTTTTACACATCTAAATAAGTTTTGAGATGTTTCTCAACACTCAAAATATGAAATTAGGAATTTTACGTTTAAGACTTCCAAAAAAAAAAGGGGGGGGGGGGGGGGGGTTGGCCATTTTTCACATTTTCAACTTTTTCTACAAAACTGTTTGAAGGATTTTAATAAATCTTGGTAGAAATAAGTCACTTATGATCCTCTTCAAATTGTGTTGTTTTCGTCCAGACCTCTTTACAGGTGGCGCCACCATAGTCAAGAGTAGGTCACAAAAGAGTTCCCTCGTTTAACAATATTCTTTTTCATACGGGCTGTATACAGAGACAAACAGAATGCATAGAAATGATCTAGAGGGATGAGTGAAGATGTATTGTCATTTTGGTTCCCTTCCAAAATCAAATTTTAGAATTTTTTTCGACATTTCTTTGGACTTGGTGATTCAATGCAGAAAAAAGTGTCATATTTCCTAGTAAATTGATAATGATGATTTCTTATGGACTATTGTGATCATAATTATGGTAAGGATTGTTACTTTGAAAGAATTTTGTCAATATCTCAATTTTTGGATTTTCTATGAATTTTTTAAGACTTCCAAATGAGGGTGTATAGGAACAATTCATTCACATTTTTCACTTCTGCTGTTATACCACATGAAAGATTTTAATGAAACATGGAATACATGAAGTACTAAAAGTCCTCTATCAATTTGGTAAATTTCATCCAAATTGGTTAACAGATAATGCCACCATGTCTAAAAAGCAGTTCTCACAATAGTACATATACCACTTGGTAATTGAAATATGGAGAGTAGCGGTTCAAATCCAGCTGTGGTCAAAATTTTTTTTTCATTTCTTTACACATCTAAATAAGTTTTTAGATGTTTCTCAACACTCAACATATGAAATTAGGCAATTTTAAGTTAGATCTGGACAATATTTGAAACAATTGTTGTTCATGACCCAGACTTGAAATCAGTCAACAAAAGGCCCCACCTAAAGAAAATGACTAACTTGTTGCCCTGAATGACTTCTTGCAGAGACAAAGGAAATGCTTAATATCAAAATCACCTGAATGGATGTGCAAAAAAGTGTTGTTTTTTTATTCTAGCCTGAAATAAAATTTGACATATTTTCAACATCTGTGTTGACTTAGTCACATTAATGCAAAAATAAATGAATTCTTCCTTCATGCATGACTGATAATATAGGTACTCAGGTGAGCGATATAGGCCCACTTGGGCCTCTTGTTTTTTATTCTGGTCTGAAATAAAATTTGACATATTTTCAAGCTTTGTGTTGACTTAGTCACAGTAATGCAAAAATCTTCCAAACACTCTTTGATTTATCCAATGCTTCTTCAATATCACTCTCATTTTCGCTTTGTGTTGCATTTTCACTTTCATTCTCTGACTTGCTCGCTGACTCGGCCTCACAGAATACATCATTCTCACTTTCAGTCCGATATTTTTCTTTTTCTCTGAATTCCTGGTCTCTATCCATAACTTTTCTTTTCTTGAATTTTTTTAATGTGAACATAAGCCGGCATGGCCTAGTGGTATCGAGCTCGCCTCCTGATCGGGAGGCTGGGGCTCGAGTCCCGCTCTGGTCATGCTGGTGTCCTGTCTTTCGGATGAGACCGTAAAAACCGAGGCCCCATGTCGTAGTGTGCAGGGCATATTAAAGATCCCTCACTGCTTTGGGTGGGTCCATTGCAAAGATCAAAATTTGTATGCCCTGCATTATGCAGATGCTGTCACCATATATGTGAAATATTCGTGGTGTGACTTTTAACAAAAATCAATCAATCAAAAACAATCAAATTAATGTGAACAAAAGTGAAAGTGAAAGCAAAAAAATATCAATGTATAAGAAAACAGAAACACAAAGAAATATCAAAACACAGAAGAAGTACATGTACCAAAAACATTCGCCCGTTACTCAGATTTTAACCATTTGATTTGGACTGTATTAAACCCTAAACGAAAACTTTTGTCCAGATTTTGAAACTTGTCATGTGGGTGACCATTTAAACAATTTTTGGTCGCTCACAATTAGATTTATGTTATTCCCTGTTACGACAACGTCAGTCTGTCTGTCAGTCCATCTATCCGTAATACTTTGTTCAAGGCATAGGTTTGACATGCCTTGTTGGATTAACATCATACTTGGTAAAAATGATCATTAGGGGAAGGTGGTGCCTTATGACCTTGAATCAGTCATATCTATAAGGTCAAGATCACAATGCATATGATGGGTAATTCTTTGTCCAGGCCATAAGTTTTTACCCCTTGTATGGATTTTAATAATATTTCACAAAATTGTTGCCCAGGACCCAAGGGTGTGTAATGACTTTGAACCATTTCACATCTGCAAGGTCAAAATGACAATGCATATGATGGGTAAATCTTTATCTTGGCTATAAATTTTTACCCCTCTCATGGATTTGAATAATATTTCACAGAATTGTTGCCCAGGACCCAAGGGTGTGTCATGAAATTGAACCAAGGTCATATCTGCAAGTTCAGGGTCATAGTGCATATGTTTCCTCCTTCATTTTAAGTGAAGGATGTATTATGCAACATTAGGCATTGCTCTTGTTTGCACTATTTTGAACTTCCTTTTTTATTTACACATATTTGTTTTATTTTATTGTCACTTTCGAACATTTTCATTTCTCATTGTACATTGTTTGTATTGTATTACTTTTGTGTATATTGTTAGATTTTGTGATAAAGTGAAGAATGAAAATGCAAAAATAATTTTTAGATTTTTTCAACTTTTTTAAAAAATGATTAAATGCAATAAGGATTCACCATTTGTATGTTGTATTTAGCTGTGGCTTTTCATGAAATTTGGAAATAAATTTATGAAATTTCCCTCTAACATTTGTTATATGATGGGTTGTTCTGCTCAAGGATACTTATGAGATCCATGGCAGAGGAAATACAATTCATTATGTGAAGTGATATTTCAAATATGTTGTATAGCATGAAAAGTGAAGTATATCACATTTTTTGAGACGGATGTGGCATTATGTTTTGGGGTAGAGTGGGAAGAAAATGGTTTGTTTATGCAAATCAATATACATAGTTTATATCTTTATGTGATCAAAGGGTGCCCAAAAGAGCAATATAGGTCTACTAGAGGTTATTATTAGCAATATAGGCCTACTAGAGGTTGTTATTAGCAATATAGGCCTACTAGAGGTTATTATTAGCAATATAGGCCTATTAGAGGTTATTATTAGCAATACAGGCCTACTAGAGGTTATTATTAGCAATATAGGCCTATTAGAGGTTATTATTAGCAATATAGGCCTACTAGAGGTTATTATTAGCAATATATGCCTACTAGAGGTTGTTATTAGCAATATAGGCCTACTAGAGGTTATTATTAGCAATATAGGCCTACTAGAGGTTATTATTAGCAATATAGGCCTATTAGAGGTTATTATTAGCAATATAGGCCTACTAGAGGTTATTATTAGCAATATAGGCCTATTAGAGGTTATTATTAGCAAGGCTACAGCCAACTGTCTACCATTTTATGAAACCACATACATCAGTCTAGTTGAGTGAAACAAAAACTTCTATACCTAAATATCTTCATTGTAATAGATTCTGTTTGCTTAGAACAATGAGCAGCCATTGTCAAGAGTTGAATAGAAATTTGAAAAATGTGTTGATAAGTTGCTGAGATTAAATGTAAACAAACTGGGATGTAATCCATTATGTGCCAATACCAGTAATTAGATCAAGTAAAATCTTCCACAGGGAAGTTGTGGTTTGATGAATAAGAGACACTTTTTCACAAATTTACTTAGCCTTTATCAAGTGAAGTAAACAATCTTAAATTTCAATCTATGTAAAATCCATACTAGCATTACAAATCCTAAGTGGCCAAAAATAAGTGGAAAGAAGGTCTTTTATGTATAATATTGATAATATTTATATGACATTTAAGAATGATCAATTGTAAAGTTTTGCAAAATTTACTGTAATGAAAATCCAGAAGGATTTGCATATCAACTTCAAGTTCTACTGCTTCTTGCAAGCTGTATATGACTGGGATTTTTTTAAATGCTATGTCTAATATAACAGTGTAATTCATATTTGTCATGTAAACTTTGTTGTTTATGTCCTACTTATTACATAATTGTGTCACAGCTGGAGAGGGTAATGTACCAGCTGATCAGAAATCTCCAGGAGAGACATCACAGACTGCAGCAGGAAATATTCACTGTGAGGAAGAATTAATGCATGATGTCCCTGGAAATCTCTCTCAGTCTCCTGACACTATAGAAATATCAGATGAAGAAAAAGACAAAATGGAGGCCAGTTCAGAGTTTCTCAAGTCAAAAGAAGAGGTTGAGTTTTCTGTTGATATTTGTATGACCCTTCCGTATCGATAGATTGGGAGCATATTGCTTTTGTCCTGTCTGTTTGTTTATTTGTCTGTCTTTTGTCAACTTTAACCTTGGCTATAACTTTTGAACCATGAGGGATAGAGACTTCATATTTGCGAGCATACTCAACTATTGAAGCCCTTTCAGATGACATTAAGGTCCATGACCTTTTGACCTTGACAAATAGCCTTCACACTAAAATAACTTTTTGGACTTTGGTGCCGCCGGGGGCATTAGTGTTTCACAAACACAGCTTGTTTTCATTTTGGCAAAATTTACAACTTCAGGAAGTTTTTTGTGTCTAGGTCCAGTATTTATACTTTCGATCCCATTTTCAGTTTAGAAACAAAATAAAGTCTAACCTGGAATCCATTTATGAGAAAAAGCATAGCTTGACATGCATCTGTTGAAATAAGGACATTAAATGACACCCATATGTTGACAAAAATACTTTTGTCTATATTTTTTCTCAGGAAATAAAAATTAAAAAATAAAATCCTCCCACCCGCTTCATAGTTTTTGTTGACCTGGATGTTAATATACTCATTAAGGTGCATTGGCCTTAACATAAGATTAATGGTATGAGGTTTTGTGTAAGTTTCATTAGATAAATAAAAAGTGCCTTGAAAGTATTATGACTGAGGTGAAAGATACAGTGGGTTTATACACACAGTCACTGAAGCTTCCTTTAGATATTCAGTATTGGTGTTTTGAATAATTGGTAGGTACAGTACTATGAGAATCTGTATCTTTACATCCCTGGCTAGGATGGACTTTCTTAGGAATGTAATTTATGTAATCATAAAACATTGTGGAAGAGCTTTTCGAAATTCTTGTTGAAATCCAGGTTTATAGACTGCAGTGTCAGTTGTTGCCATACTGAGGATTAATACATCCCTTAACGTTGGTTAACATCCGTATACCAGAGTCTGGTTGTCTGTTGGTGAGAATATAAGTTTACCCCACTTTTCTACATATCCTTTGAGATATTGGACTGAAACTTTGTTCACATCTTTATCACAAACAACCACAGATGACTTCTTATTCCATCAAAGGTTACTTACTTTAGCAAAAGTTATGACTTTTGGTTTAAAATAAATTGTCAGCACTTCTTCTCACATCCTTTAATTGAAATGAAAGTTAGTACACATCTTTATTATCAATGACTACAAACTGAATTAGACATTTGTCATGGTTAGCCTCTTTTGGATCAGTTTTCTGCAAGTTCTGAACTAAGACTTCATGGCTTTTCATCCTAAAGCTATGATACTTGAAGCAGAAGATATTCATAACCCAATAAGAAATCCTATTGTCCAAAGGTCAAGGTCACATGCCTCTTGTTTTATCAGGAGCTTTTCCAGACAGCAACTCAGTGACTTTTCGTCCTAGAATCCTGATTCTTCAGACATAGGGTTTTGTAATTGTTATCTATGACACAAGGGTGTCTCATGATCTTGATCCAAAATCATATCTCCATGATCATTTTGAAACTATCACCTAAATAATTGTAAAAAACACTTTGCTGTTGGTGGAGGATGTGGGTGGATTGTCCCATTAGAGCAGTTCTTTAGATTAACTTAATCTGACTCATAATTTCCAAATTTCTTCCTTTTTTAAGTCTTCACAGAGAATGAAGCCCCTGAATAAAAAAGAGAGAAGAAAACTTTTAAGACAACAACAACGTCAAGAACATGTAAGCATAGACATATATGATAATTTAGGCAACTTTTAAAATGTTTTATGTTTGTCTTTTTGAAACCCAACCATCTAAGAAATTTAAAAACAGTGCAGTTGTTGCCAAACACATGGGATATCATTTCTTTTTTCACACATCCCTTGAGATATTAGACTGATTATTGGTTCAAATACTTATTACTAAAACTACAGATTGAGATTTAATTTTGTTAGGGTTGACATACTTTTGTCAGAATCAGGTCACTTTGTTTGAATTATGTTTTGGCCTTTTCTACACATTATTTGAGATATCAGACTGAAACTTGGTACAGATCTTTATAAGCAACAATGTCAGACAGGGTTCGAATTTTGTTACCTTTGATTGTCTATTGCCAGACTGCAGCCAAAGTTACAGTTCCTTGTCAGAAATAAGTTTTCGGCATACTTTTCACACATCCTTTGAGATATGTAATCAAATCTTGATATACTTCCTTATTACCAACAACTACAGATCAACTTTGCCCTGAAGTATGGCTCTTAATCTGAAATTAGTTTTTCATAAGCTTCCAGACTGTAACTCAACTGGTTTTCCATTCTAGAGCTATGATATGTGGCACATAGGATACTTATGATTGGTATTTACAGCCTTTATTGGTCCAAAGGTTACGGTCACGGGATGTTGTTTCATGAAAGACCTTTTCCAAAATGTAATTCAGTGATTTTTATATCCTACACTCATGATACTTACAAGGGTATGTCATGACCTTGACATGAGTCTTAGTTCCATGATCACTCTAAGCCTATGACTAATTGCACCCACCAGGTATGGGCAGAAGGCATTAAGGCTTTGTTTTGTCCATCCTTCTGTCCTTCCATCCTTTTATCACACATTGGTTACTGGATGATAACTCGGGTACCTTTCAGCATATTCAATCCAAACTCAGATATATGCTTACTTATCAAGAGACAAAGAAACCTGTCAATTTTAGGGTCAAAGGTCTAGGTCACAGCTGATGAAAATAGAATGTAATTATTGGTTTCCAAATGATAGCTCAAATACCTCTCATATTCAAACCAAATTTGGATATATGCTTACTTATTAAAAGAGGAAGAACCCTATTTCTTTTGGGATCAAAAGGTGAAAGGTCAAGGTCACAGCTGAGGAAAATAGACTGTAATTTTTGGTTTCCGGATGATATCTCAAGTACCTTTTTATTATACTCAAACTGAATTTGGATATATGCTTACTTATCAAGAGAGGAAGAACTGTAATGATTTTGGGGTCAAAAAGTCGAAGGCCAAGGTCACAGCTGATAGAAAAGACATATATATATATATATATATATATATATATATATATATATATGTAATAATGATGTCATTTATTGTTTTTTTGTAATTTACATTAACGATTTGTAACATTATCATGTATTTTATTTAACTGAGAAATTAACTTTGATTATTTCACGTGATAAGGCCAGTTGTCCAAAAACTTGATTATTTCACGTGATAAGGCCAGTTGTCCAAAAACTTCGGTTTGTTTTTAATTCATTAGATAGTTTCTTTACTGGAATACCTCTTGAATCTTGGTATCACATTCTTTCAACCCATTACAACCTACCCGATGAGCTCTTTTGTCTTCTGACATTTCTTACATCATAACTTTGTAGCTACGGATTGTTTCTGAGTGCAAGTATCTATATCATTATACTGTATGATAAATGATATCTTTCAGTCTAAGACTGGTGACAAAGATTATATAGGGGATGATTTGGAGCAAAATGTGATTGTAGAAAACATAGATGAAGACGACATTTCTACAACATCTAGAGATGATGATTCCCTGTCAGGTAGATGATCAAGAATTCTATGATGTTCCATTACAGACTGGTCACTCTTGCAACCTGTTCTGTACTGTTTTCTATCATATATATGGGCATATTTTGAGGTTCCTTCAAGTAAAGCCCTATGGTATATTCTGTAATGAATGCCCCCAAGGGTATCTGAATAGGGGGATTTATTAAAGTAGTGAAAATTTCAAATAATTTGGAGATAAATCGGAGAAAGTGAATCTGAAAGTTCCAAAAATTCTAGCTTTATTGACAATTTTTTTCATGACAGTACATGTATTATCAAACAATGTGACTAAGATGGATATAAATTTTACGTTGGACATTTCTACCAATATTTTCATTTTACCCAGAGTGAATCTTTGATGAAGTAATTATTATAACTATGATTACAGATATGGTCAGAAAATCTAGAAGAGCAAGAAAGAATGGTGAGTTGTAGTGAAAACAACACTATTGTAGTATGATATTCAGTGCAATAAAGTCAATGTAGCTCAGTGGAAGAGGTTGGCAGCTCATGACCAGTAGGTCCTGTGCTTGACTCTTATTTTGGGCACATCTTTCAGATGAGACAGTGTAAATTGAGATCCTGTGTCAAAAAAGGCTTGTCATGTAAAAGATTCCTCACTGCTTCGGGTGGGTCACCGTAGGCTTGGCATGTAAAAGATTCCTCACTGCTTCGGGTGGGTTACCGTAGGCTTGGCATGTAAAAGATTCCTCACTGCTTCGGGTGGGTCACCGTAGGCTTGGCATGTAAAAGACTCCTCACTTCTTTGGGTGGGTCACGGTAGGCTTGGCATGTAAAAGATTCCTCACTGCTTCGGGTGGGTCACCGTAGGCTTGGCATGTAAAAGATTCCTCACTGCTATAGGTGGGTCACAGAATGTGAGGCATGTAAAAGACTCCTCACTGCTTCGGATGGGTCACGGTAGGCGTGACATGTAAAAGATTCCTCACTGTTTCGGGTGGGTCACGGTAGGCGTGGCATGTAAAAGATTCCTCACTGCTTCAGGTGGGTCAAGGTAGGCTTGGCATGTAAAAGATTCCTTACTGCGTCAGGTAGGTTACAGAAAGCGTGGCATGTAAAAGACTCTCACTGCTTCAGGTGGGTCACGGTAGGCGTGGCATGTAAAAGATTCCTCACTGCTTCGGGTGGATCACATAAGGCAAGGCATGTAAAAATTCCTATGTGAGGCATAATGCTGTCACCATCTGTGTGAAATTATCATGGAATTGTGTAAAACAATAATCAATCAACTTTCAATCAGTGCAATAATTTCTGTAGCTGAAAGAAGCGTTGATTTTAGCTATTATTAATCCAATTTGTATACGCCCGTCTTAAGACGGGGTGTATTATGTTATGGCGTTGCCTGTCCTGCGTCTGGCGTCCGGGATAAGCTTGTTGAGGCTATTACTTCTTTCCCTATGCACGGATTTCAATAATATTTCACAGAATTGTTGCTTAGGATCCAAGGGTGTGTCATGACCTTGACCCAAGGTCATGGGTCAAAGGTCAAGGACACAACATGCAAAATGAGTAAAACCTTGTCTGGGCTATTACTTCTTCCCCTGTGCATGGATTTCAATAATATTTCACGGAATTGTTACTTAGGACCCAAGGTCATAGGTCAAACGTAAAGGTCACAGCATGCAAAGTGAGTGAAACCTTGTTCAGGCCATAACTTCTTCCCCTGTACATGAATTTCAATAATATTTCACAGAATTGTTACATAGCACCCAAGGGTGTGTTTTGACCTTGACCCAAGGTCATAGATCAAAGGTCAAGGTCACAACATGCAAAGTGAATAAAATCTTGTTTGGGCCGTAACTTCTTCCCCTGTGCATGGATTTCAGTAACATTTCACTGAATTGTTACTTAGGACCCAAGGGTGTGTCATGACCTTGACCCAAGGTCAAAGGTCAAGGTCACAACATGCAAAGTGAATAAAACCTTGTTACTAAGATAAGATGCTAGTGAGATGCTATGTAATGCAATAACTTAAGTAAACCTCAGTTGTTTTTCATGAAACATACATAATGCTTAAATAGTGTAGGAGAAGCCACTTTTCAGTTTTTAGCAAATTCTATTTTGTTGTTACAGAGTTATGGGACTTGGATCCCTCTTTTTGGATTTCAATATTTCATAAAAGTATTACCAAAGAGACCCATGTTTGGGGGTAATAAAACCATACGTTCACATTGATCCCGTCCAAAGTAAGCGACGGTACACCATGTTAGGCATTGCTCTTGTTTGCATACTGTGAAATTCTATTTATCCTTTGGGATTCAATTTTCATGGTCCTCATGCCTGCTTACAGCCACCAATTATAATGAAATTTTAATGATGATAATGAAAAAGATATTGTAGTGACATAAATAAATTCATATACCGCCATCTGCCACTTTGGGTCATTTATGGTTGCAAATCCCACAGTCATAATGCCAAAACTAGAAATCAAGTAATTAGATATGTACATAGGGTATATTAAAGAAAAGGAAAACGACATTTGACACAAAAGTTGCCACGGTTGTTAGGTACAGTTAAATTATTGTGGAATGAACATGGATTGAAGGCAAGGCTATTAAATTGTTTGTGAACTGAATGTTTCAGGGCTGTTAAATCTTTAACATTTATTTCAAATCACAGTTACACTGCAATGCTTCATGTCATTAAAACTTCTTTGTCCATTGTACATACCTGCACATAGAAATACAAAGAGAAAGAATATTTATTATCCCCTTATGCAACTTGTTGCGAAGGGAATATAGTATTGCGACCATCTGTACGTATGTATGTATGTATGTGTGTTTATTCGATTGTCCGGGCCATAACTTTTTAACGCCTTGATGGATTTCAATAATATTACACATGATTGTTGCATACATCTCAAAGAAGTGTCATGACCTTGTCTCAGTGTCAGATTCTCAAGGTAAAGGTCACAATGGGCTGGAATGGTAAAAACTTGTCCGGGTCATAACTTTTGAACACCTTGATGGATTTCAATAATATTACACATGATTGTTGCTTACATCTCAAGGTAGTGTCATGACTTTGTCTCAGGGTCAAATTCTCAAGGTCACGGTCACAATGGACTGGAATAGTAAAATAATGATTGAGTTTTATGCCACGCAAGGGGATGCTACGCTTAGCGTTGCTCTTGTTAATTTTATTTATGATTATATTTTTCTCAGAGATGCTATCCACAAAATTACAAACCTACTAATACATATTTTATGGTAAAATCACATGAATTGCAATCCAGTATTTCAAAGGAAAGAGAGGTAGATTTCATTATTTGACTCATAAATCATAAGTCTTTATGCCTCTCTTTTCAATCTGAGTTAGATAATTTAGAATTTCACTGGTAATTCAAAAGCACAGAAGTTATAGGATGACAAGTTTCTGATTTACCCTAAATAATACAAGATGTACTGTTAATTGTATATTTCAGAAAGGAAGAAAATGCAGAGAGAACAGAATGTTGAGGCAGAGCAGTTATACGGTAGTTGTGTTGTAGACTTTATAGAGGATTTACCTCAGACTTTGGAGGATGAGGAAGAAATGTTGAGGATAGCCCTAGAGAGGAGCAAGATGGAGGCTGTAATGGAGGATAATCAGAGGTAAACATAAATCAAAAGGTTTAAGACTATGTGGGGCCAAGATATGTTTATCACTTTTATCTTATTAAAAGCTAATTAATTATTAGGGCCCCACTTCATAAACGGGTGCTCTATAGTAATCACTTTGTCCTTCTGTCTGTCCGTCAGCAAAAAACTTTTAACATTGGCCATATCTAATACACAGTCACAGGTAGAGCTTTCATATTTTTAGCATGTGTGCTCCTTCTGACAAGGCCTTTCCGTTGGTACCAAAATTTTTTTTATCATGTTACTTTGACAGTACCCTTTGACCTGCATTTGAAAAACTTTTAACATTGATCGTAACTATTGAACTATTAGAAGTAGGGCTTTCATATTTGGCATCTACATTCCTTCTGACAAGACCTTTATGGAGTTATCAAATTAAGGTTAAGGTCATGTTGACAGGCATCCTGCGGGGCCCTTCTGACTTTATCGGTTTTCTAGTGTAATGAGATTTCAGAGGACAAGAGATCATTTAAAATCTAGATAGAATTTACAGTAAAGAACACAGATTCATGTTTCAGGAAACATATCGTCATTCCTGATCCTCAAATCCTCAAGTACATGTATTAGTCAGGTATATGCTGGGCTTAAGCCAAGATGTATGTCAGATTCATCCTCAACAGACCACTTTGTGTCTTGTAGATTTGGCAATGAAAACAGAGGTTTTTTTGTCTTAATAGATACTTGCCCTTAAATATATCTCTACTTCAGGTGGGTCCATTGTGTAAGTGAATGAGTGGGCAATGCATCTATTTGTCACTACAGTATATACAATGTCATGTACATGAAAAAATCTTGTCATGAAGTATCAACCATAGTATCAGCCAATCTATGAAGCCAGTGGCCAATATTTTATGAAAAGCAAAAAAAGCTAGATGGTATTATATAAAGCAAACTGCATTTTAGAAATTTTAAACAGTTTTGATATCTGAGCAGATTTCATAGTGAATTATAAGTAATTACCCCACAGACATGATAAAGATATGTAATGTTCCATTTAGAAATGTTGCATTTTATTTTAAGCAATATTGTAAAGCTATTCTTGTCTACAAATTGATGATCTCTGTCAGTCTGTTTGTTCATCCTTCTATCCATTCTACCATCCATCAAATTATTTATTAAGTTTCTGGTTGAAGTAACATTTAAGTACTTTGATTTTCATGATATGATACTTTGCATGCGAGATGAGTTTGATAAGTTGCTTTTTTATTTCAGATTATACTAGGTCATTATGCCCTACATTTTGCAGTTTAATGATCTTTTTAATTTTAAAAGTCACCCCATTCCATTGTTCTAGAGATATCAGCTTTGCAATCTGACTGTTTTAGTGGTGTACATTGTTGTATAATTCCAAACAAAACTAAATACCAAAATATATTTTGAAATCATTATTTTAGAGCTGAAGCTGTAGAAGAAATGAGTAGGGAGGAGAATAGATACAGAGATGAATTCCAACATTCACAAGTCAAAAATCAAGATGATATGGAAGTTGAAAGTATTTATGACAATGTGTCTACTATGGGTGACCTTCACACACAAGCTGGGTCCACATGGCGAGACAGCATGGATGACATTGATGACATAAGTACTCATGATAGATTCAATGTGACTGTGTCTGCAGATTATGGGTCAAAATCATCGAAGGGAAGTAAAGGAAAAGGGACAAAATCCAGTGGACAACACAGCTTTGATTCATTTTCTGGTGAAAAAATTTTGTCAAATTATGTACAACGTTGTAAAACAAGAAACACTAATGTAGCAAGCAGTGATGAATCTGATACCAAATCATGGTATGATAATGTAAACACTGCTTATGACCAGAAGACAACTATATCCCCAATGGCTGAGATAAAGAAAACTTACTACCGCAATTCCCAAGCTGGAAGAGAAAATGGAGTGTACAATGATCTCTCCTCTTATAAAAGTTTTATAGGAAACAATTCAAAATCTAGTCACAAAAATTCTACTCAGAAATTAGAAGATGACTTGGATGAGATTGATGACATAGATTTAAATTTGAACAGAGACTGTGGTCAAAGACCTAAACAGATGTATTCTGGCTACAAAGAGTCAGGAAATATATTGGAGGACAAGTTACTAGATGTCCCGCAGGGTTTTCAGACGGATCGTATGAAGAATGTATACAAACAAAGACGATGACCTGTAAGTCTAGATCAAGAGTACATAGTACAAACTACGATACATATTTATAATGCTTCCATTGAAAGGACTGGGTCTAATAGTATAGTCCCTCATACATCTCACTTTAATTTTTTTTTCTTGTTTAGCTCTACCTATATGATTATTTGGTATTTGGCTGTATTACTTCACTATATGATGTATGTATTATTAAGTTTCTTATGGTTTGAGTAGTACGTATTTCAACAGCTTGAGCAGTTTTGCAAGTATATGAATACGATTTTGTTATCTCAAAGGACTAAGGTCATTTATCTTATCTTACAGCCAAGTTAATTTCCTGAAAAATATGATATACTGCAAGATGAATTTATATGTATTTTTGTCTGTGAATAATGACAAATGACACATGAAAAACTTTTCGATAAAATAATGTCACGTAATGTATGTATTACATTATCGCAGCATTCAAATTTTGAAACTTTCTTAACCAATTTAAGATTGCTTAAACCATAGTGTTTTATGCTCAACTTATTTTTTGTTTAGTAAACTACTTGTTACAACAATTCCACATTGAGTCTTGGATGCAATTTTCTATTCCTCTTATTTTTGCATCACATCTGTACATTAAATGCATATTCTGATTTGCTATGCTTAGAAATATTGTCTGATGGGCAAACAGTTATTTCTGTATAGTTTCCTCGTTTAGGCTGATTTCGTTGGGTAGTGAACCTTGTTCTTTAAAATGAAATAAAATGTTTCTTTTTTTTTGAAGTAATTTCTAGTTTCTGCATTGAAGTTTTGAGTTAAGAGTTTGTACAGATTTTATCAGAGAAAACTCAGGTGTTTTATTCAGGGTTTTAGAACCTCCTGATTATCATTCCAAGAGTAAAGGTGCAAAGCATAGAAATTGTTCTTTTTTTAGATTTTATTCGTTACTTTTACTTGAAAATCAAGTTGACCACGTTTTAATGTAAAGTATGCCGTATAATAACATCAGAGCTAAAACTTTTAAAAGGTGAAGTTGTTTTTATTTAATGAATACTGTTTTCCTCATTTGTCGGAAATTGGTGAAATCCGAGCATAGATTTTGTTTTTATTTTCTTACATTTTCATTATTTTGTTATATTAAGGAGAGTGACTTTGTTCAAGAAAAATCTGTTTACTCTAGCTAAATCCCGAGATATGACCATGTACATTCTTGTTGTTACGAGGTGTAGAATGCAGAGTAGTAGCTATACAAGTCCATTATATTTGCCCTGATAAATTTGCTACACTAAACAATGGTCATTTCATTTCTTTGATTTGGTGCAGTGGTTTATCTATCAATTCTTTACTTTGGATTTGGATATTAGATTAAGTTGTCGAAATGCACATCTGGTGCACAAAATTAAAAGGTATATATGTTCTATATTTATTAACATGTAAGAATGACCTTCAGGGGCAGTAGTAAGTAAAGCTTGTACTTATGATAAATTCTTACATTTATATCTAATAGCATGTAAATTCATGAGTGTTAGCAACCATGAATACCATGGAAATTGAATCCCTACAAATACAAGTATTTCACAGTGTGATTCAATCTCGATAATTACATATTTTGGGACAATAAGATTACATTTCTGTGTATGACCTGTAACATATTTTCATTAATGAACACAGGGCTCAAAATTGGCAAAAATTTTGGATCGTCAGATTGGCGATTTTAAAGAAAATTTGGACGATCTCCATTATATTTAATAAATTTTTAGGTTGCCCAAAGAGATTATAGGTTGGTTTTGACGACCGGACCTCTGCTAATTTCAAACTGTGTTAACATCTGGGATAAAGGAAACAATTTTTCAAAGGAGGATAGAGGTTCCATCCTAGATGATAAAATTTTGCCAAGAGGAATTCCGCTTACAATAAATAGTATAGTAGTAGAAAACTGGGGGATGGGAGGGATTATCATTAAAAGGGAATGTCTCCAAACCCATTGATGCCCCTCTGGATCTGCCAATACAAATTATAATAATCTGTATCTGAAGGTTTTTCAAATGAACGTCAGGAGTATTTTTTGATCAAAACTATTTATGTCATAGATTCAAACAAAAGTGTGATAAATTACTTGAAGAATATTTTTAGTGTACATGTGTTTAAAAACTCCACTGTAGAAAGTATTATGCACTTTTAAGAAACAGAAATTTGGATGGCTTTTGTGTAAATGATCATTAATCCATAAAAAGTGTAAATAAATTCCATATAGAAGTTAACATATGGGTTTATGCTGCCATTGCTGTGATTATTATTATAATGTAACTTACATTTTTGAATGCCATATATAATTACACATTTCAAATTACACTGATCTTGTCTTTTATAACCTCTCTAAAATGAAGTAAGAGCATGTTTTAAGGATTGTGTTAGTGAAGTTTGTAATCCACTAGACAAAAAGTTTTAAACTTTGTCCAAGGTCAACATCACAGTGAACTCGACACAAAACTTTTTTGATTTGCTTTATATCTCATAAACATTTTACGTTACAAAGATGTGACATGTTCATGTCCCAAGGTTATATGCGTGTGCTCAAGGTCTGGTCTATATAACCTTTCCATATGACTTTGATTGGCTTAACACTTCACCAAAAAATGAGTATGAATCATCGCTTGAGCTGTCACAATATATGTTGTAAAAAATTAAGTACAGTTCACGCAGATGCCCTGCTTTGTTGTGCTCTTGCTGATGTTTGATTGATATTGTCAGGTCACTCCACAATTATTTCACCTATATACTAATTGCATCTGCTTGAGGCATTGAAAAGAAATTTACTCTGCAAAGGACCCACCCGAAGCAGTGAGGAATCTTTAATGTGCCTCGCTTTCCGTGACACGGGACCTCAGTTTTCGCAGTCTCATGTGAAAAACAGGACACCTTTGTGTCCACAGCTGAAGCCATACCAATGACCCTTTAATCCAATATCAAGCACCTCATTCACCAAGCTATCCTGGTGTCACTGTAGAAGCAGCTATTACAGTGACACTACTAAGGTTCAGAGCTCATATCAGATATTTGATGTCTTTGGCCACCCACATATTCATGATGAATCTTATTGTTTTGACATTGAGTTCCTCTCAAAGGACAATATTCTGAACAGTATGGCATAAGCCATGACCTTCAACTCAAGTTTTAGACCTTTAACTCTAGATTATGCTTAGCCCAAATTACAACACATCACATAATAAAAAGACCATCCAACCCTAAAGTCATAGAGAGATAAGGCTTCCTGGAATTCAATAGATGAGCAATACCTAGACAGATAATGGCCTGGAAACACAGACTCAAAACAAACATGCTATCTTGACAGATAATGACCTGAGAAGTCAGACTCACAAAATAAACACACTGGGTTCAATTTTTTATTAACAAAACATATAAAAAGCAAAAAACATATAGAAGGAAGCATCAAGATTATACAAATTTTTAAGTTTCAAGCATTCATATTTTTAAAACTTATTTACTCATTACTGTGTTAGGCTCAATGTTGAACCAGTCATCTAGACAAATACAGAAAAATGTATATATTTTAATTTTGTGATAGAAACTCATTGCCCTGATAATGCTGATAATATGTAGTTATAAAAGACAAATTAAATATAACATAATGTATGACCATGCAATTAACAGTACATATGCTTCCAAAATGTAAGTAAACACATTCACATAAGTATTAACACTACAAAGAGTATCAAGACTATTGGCTTTATGTTGAATCTTTTCTATCTAATTCAAGATCAACCGTAAAAGGTTCAACTGCTGACAGGGCTGTATCTACCAAAATTTTGAAAATTAATACAACTAATTAACGTTAATAGTTAAATTCAAGTTGCACTGCAAAGTGTTTTGAAATCAGTATCAATTGGTCACTCTCTTACACCAAGAGATAATTTTAAACACAAACAAATGGAAGTCATGGGTGAATAAAGTAAAATTAACAATTAAATCAATTTCAATAGATGTATTGTGAATCGATAGTGAAACAATAATCCTCTATCATTTATAGCTCAAAATATATAACCAATGATAATGCTGGCAACAGATTGAATAATCTAATTACAGTTGTAACTATGTAAAATGTCACAGGAAATTATGAGAGGCACTTTGAGAGAATGTAGCTTTTATAGGGTATCTTCTTACAGTGATATGTAGTTCAGCAATGCTGATCTATAAACAAAGCACTTTATACTGTAGTAAATCATAGACAATAATTAAGCACAGTTTATCATTTTGATTTGCAAAATAATTATATTGCCAATTATTACAGTCAATAAATCATTAAACTCTTAAGTTAGGAAAATTTTACAAAAGTTAAAACAACATCATCTCAGTCACAACAACAGAAATAACAATAATCATATAAAACTTCATTATCTTCAAAATAAAAATCCCAATTTCAACATGGTTATAATCACAAACAAAACCAAAGAAATCATCCCCATAAAAATGTATGTTTAAATAAATTAAAAGCTTAAAAACAGATCTTGTGACATGTTTCATATCTTGCTGCGTGTTTCCAGTAGTATCAAACAAGGAAATCCAACAAAGTAACATTTTAAAAATCACACTGCCAAATAGACATCACCCTGTTTTACCTTTACGTGGTAGATAACATTCATTTTAAAAACTGACTTCAACTTTCAATACATACTGTATATCAGTGTATTTTTCCCTTCCTTTGTGTAATGAGGAGGCATTAGCAGTGAAACTGATCATGTATATCCAAAAAATATGTAATGCCTCATTGCAACCAATCTCATAAAAACTAAAACGATGGTCCATGTACACCTGCATATTCCGGTAAAATCTGACAGAAGACACCATCTTTAGCGATATTTCTGTAAAGCGTGATATATTTAGCTGCCTTGGTGGTATGAGGTAGAATAAGATTTTGGGTGAAAGAAAGCCGGGAATGGGCTGCCCAGTTCTCAAAGTTGAATCCAACTTGCTTCAGAAAAGTTAAAACAAAATCAAAACAATTATGTTCGTTTGCATCGTATCTGAAACAAAGAAGGAACGGTTTTGAAAAAGATGACAAGTTCTTAATTGAATGTTATAAAAAAGTTTGGTATAAAAATAAATCGGTATTTTAGTGTTTTAACAAGAAACCATCAAAGACAGTGTGACGGAATTGCAAAGAAATCTATCTACACATTGAATAACAAAGGAAAAAGTGCAACATGTTTCACATATCAGTAGGTATCATCCATGCTATGCAATCAAGCTAAATGCAAAATCAATCTGTGTTCCCTTAAGCATGACATCAAGGTCAAGGTCACCAAATTTCACATCAGGTAGGAAGAACTCATCAATATCTACAAACCTACCAAGTTTGATTTTATCAATGGTACGCAAGAAATCAAGCTAACCGCAAATTGTGGACACTGGACAGACAGATTTCACCAATTCATAGATTGGATTTGCTTGCTTTGCAATTTGGTCAAAAAGTTTGGTATCAAAATGCGTCACAATTACATACAGAGTCAAACTATTTTCAATACGCAGAAGTGAAGGCAAATGAAAAGTTCTTCCAGTTCGAGCCAATTTGGGTCAAGAAACAGAAAAAACTCATTCAAATTTACATTTGGGATCAAAATTAGATCTTCACTTAAAATTTGTCTTGTTTAATTAGATGACATAATATCTAACAACAAATCTTACAATGTCAATTTGCTGATAATCATTTTTGGTTTTATTTTTTTCAAATTCTCTCAAAATATAAACAAAGCTCAATCCATTACAGTTTATCATCTGAAAATATGACTTTAGTGGTGAAAAATGTTTAAATGTATTGTGTGTCAAATATTACAGCACAACTGAGAGTGATGTTAGACTAAGCCTGTCTACATAATAACCATATTGAAAGACAACGTTTACACCATAATTCTGTTTATTTGAAGTAATAGATACTGTACTTTGTAATTACCTTGCAGCAGTCCAGACTTTAGAATGACCCAGGAAGTTCAGCACCTTGTCCCAATGGTACATCATTTCCCGATTTAGTCCCTGTTCTCTTAGCTCAATAACAATACACTGGTCCCATTTATTTGACCCAATATTCACCCCTTCTTCATCATAATCATACACTGTTCCTACAAGTAGACAGCACAGAACAGAGTCTTTTGTAGCATTAAGAATACAAACAAGACAATGATCTGAGTGAGAACTGTTAATGAAATACATACTGTATGTCAGCAATGTTACTTTAGTACATACTGTATGTGAGTGAGCAGTGTTACTGAAGTACATACTGTGAGAGAGCAGTGTTACTGTAGTACATACTGTATGTGAGCAGTGTTACTGTAGTACATACTGAGAGTGTACAGTGTTACCGAAGTACATACTGTGAGTGTACAGTGTTACTGTAGTACATACTGTATGTCAGTGAGCAGTGCTACTGAAGTACATACTGAGAGAGAGCAATGTTACTGTAGTACATATTGTGAGTGAGCAGTGTTATTGTAGTACATACTGCAAGTGAGCAGTGTTACTGTAGTACATACTGTGAGTGAGTAGTGTTACTGTAGTACATACTGTATGTGAGTGAGCAGCGTTACTGTAGTACATACTGTGAGTGAGCAGTGTTACTGTAGTACATACTGTATGTCAGCAGTGTTACTGTAGTACATACTGTGAGTGAGCAGTGTTACTGTAGTACATACTGTGAGTGAGCAGTGTTACTGTAGTACATACTGTATGTGAGTGAGCAGTGTTACTGTAGTACATACTGTATGTCAGCAGTGTTACTGTAGTACATACTGTGAGTGAGCAGTTTTACTGTAGTACATACTGTGAGTGAGCAGTGTTACTATAGTACATACTGCGAGTGAGCAGTGTTACTGAAGTACATACTGTGAGAGAGCAATGTTACTGTAGTACATACTGTATCTGAGCAGTGTTACTGTAGTACATACTGTGAGTGAGCAGTGTTACTGTAGTACATACTGTATGTGAGCAGTGTTACTGTAGTACATACTGTGAGTGAGCAGTGTTACTGTAGTACATACTGTGAGTGAGCAATGTTACTGTAGTACATACTGTGAGTGAGCAATGTTACTGTAGTACATACTGTGAGTGAGCAGTGTTACTGAAGTACATACTGTGAGTGAGCAGAGTTACTGTAGTACATACTGTATGTGAGTGAGCAGTGTTACTGTAGTACATACTGTGAGTGAGCAGTGTTACTGTAGTACATACAGTGAGTGAGCAGTGTTAAGGTACTACATATTGTGAGTGCACAGTGTTACTGTAGTACATACTGTATGTCAGTGAGCAGTGTTACTGAAATACATACTGTGAGAGGGCAATGTTACTGTAGCACATACTGTGAGTGAGCAGTGTTACTGTAGTACATACTGTGAGTGAGCAGTGTTACTGTAGTACATACTGTGAGTGCACAATGTTACTGTAGTACATACTGTATGTCAGTGAGCAGTGTTACTGAAGTACATACTGTGAGAGGGCAATGTCACTGTAGTACATACTGTTAGTGAGCAGTGTTACTGTAGTACATACTGTGAGTAAGCAGTGTTACTGTAGTACATACTGTATGTCAGCAGTGTTACTGAAGTACATACTGTGAGAGAACAATGTTACTGTAGTACATATTGTGAGTGAGCAGTGTTACTGTAGTACATACTGTATGTCAGCAGTGTTACTGTAGTACATACTGTGAGTGAGCAGTGTTACTGTAGTACATACTGTGAGTGAGCAGTGTTACGGTAGTACATACTGTGAGTGAGCAGTGTTACTGTAGTACATACTGCGAGTGAGCAGTGTTACTGAAGTACATACTGTGAGTGAGCAGTGTTACTGTAGTACATACTGTATGTGAGTGAGCAGTGTTACTGAAGTACATACTGTGAGTGAGCAGTGTTACTGTAGTACAATACTGTATGTGAGTGAGCAGTGTTACTGTAGTACATACTGTATGTGAGTGAGCAGTGTTACTGTTGTGCATACTGTATGTGAGTGAGCAGTGTTACTGTTGTACATACTGTATGTGAGTGAGCAGTGTTACTGTAGTACATACTGTATGTGAGCAGTGTTACTGTAGTACATACTGCGAGTGAGCAGTGTTACTGTAGTACATATACATACTGTATGTGAGTGAGCAGTGTTACTGTAGTACATACTGTATGTGAGTGAGCAGTGTTACTGTTGTACATACTGTATGTGAGTGAGCAGTGTTACTGTAGTACATACTGTATGTGAGCAGTGTTACTGTAGTACATACTGTGAGTGAGCAGTGTTACTGTAGTACATCCTGTGAGTGAGCAGTGTTACTGTAGTACATACAGTGAGTGAGCAGTGTTAAGGTACTACATATTGTGAGTGTAGTACATACTGTATGTCAGTCAGCAGTGTTACTGAAGTACATACTGTGAGAGGGCAATGTCACTGTAGTACATACTGTTAGTGAGCAGTGTTACTGTAGTACATACTGTGAGTGAGCAGTGTTACTATAGTACATACTGTATGTCAGCAGTGTTACTGAAGTACATACTGTGAGAGAACAATGTTACTGTAGTACATATTGTGAGTGAGCAGTGTTACTGTAGTACATACTGTATGTCAGCAGTGTTACTGTAGTACATACTGTGAGTGAGCAGTGTTACTGTAGTACATACTGTGAGTGAGCAATGTTACGGTAGTACATACTGTGAGTGAGCAGTGTTACTGTAGTACATACTGCGAGTGAGCAGTGTTACTGAAGTACATACTGTGAGTGAGCAGTGTTACTGTAGTACATACTGTATGTGAGTGAGCAGTGTTACTGAAGTACATACTGTGAGTGAGCAGTGTTACTGTAGTACATACTGTATGTGAGCAGTGTTACTGTAGTACATACTGTGTGTGAGTGAGCAGTGTTACTGTAGTACAAACTGTGAGTGAGCAGTGTTACTGTAGTACATACTGTATGTGAGAGAGCAGTGTTACTGTAGTACATACTGTATGTGACTGAGCAGTGTTACTGTAGTACATACTGTGAGTGAGCAGTGTTACTGTAGTACATACTGTATGTGAGTGAGCAGTGTTACTGTAGTACATACTGTGAGTGAGCAGTGTTACTGTAGTACATACTGTATGTGAGTGAGCAGTGTTACTGTAGTACAAACTGTGAGTGAGCAGTCTTATTGTAGTACATACTGTGAGTGAGCAGTGTTACTGTAGTACATACTGTGAGTGAGCAGTGTTACTGTAGTACATACTGTATGTCACAGTGTTACTGTAGTACATATTGTATGTCAGCAGTGTTACTTTAGTACATACGGTATGTGAGCAGTGTTACTGTAGTACATACTGTGAGTGAGCAGTGTTACTGTAGCACATGCTGTGAGTGAGCAGTGTTACTGTAGTACATACTGTGAGTGAGCAGTGTTACTGTAGTACATACTGCGGGTGAGCAGTGTTACTGTAGTACATACTGTGAGTGAGCAGTGTTACTGTAGTACATACTGTGAGTGAGCAGTGTTACTGTAGTACATACTGTGAGTGAGCAGTGTTACTGTAGTACATACTGCGAGTGAGCAGTGTTACTGTAGTACAAATTGTATCTGAGCAGTGTTACTGTAGTACATACTGTGAGTGAGCAGTGTTACTGTAGTACATACTGTGAGTGAGCAGTGTTACTGTAGTACAAATTGTATGTGAGCAGTGTTACTGTAGTACATACTGTGAGTGAGCAGTGTTACTGTAGTACATACTGTGAGTGAGCAGTGTTACTGTAGTACATACTGTGAGTGTACAGTGTTACAGTAGTACATACTGCGAGTGAGCAGTGTTACTGTAGTACAAATTGTATGTGAGCAGTGTTACTGTAGTACATACTGTGAGTGAGCAGTGTTACTGTAGTACATACTGTGAGTGAGCAGTGTTACTGTAGTACATACTGTATGTGAGTGAGCAGTGTTACTGTAGTACATACTGTGAGTGAGCAGTGTTACTGTAGTACATACTGTATGTCAGCAGTGTTACTGTAGTACATACTGTGAGTGAGCAGTGTTACTGTAGTACATACTGTGAGTGAGCAGTGTTACTGTAGTACATACTGTGAGTGAGCAGTGTTACTATAGTACATACTGCGAGTGAGCAGTGTTACTGATGTACATACTGTGAGAGAGCAATGTTACTGTAGTACCTACTGTATGTCAGCAGTGTTATTGTAGTACGTACTGTGAGTGAACAGTGTTACTGTAGTACATACTGTGAGTGAGCAGTGTTAGTGTAGTACATACTGTGAGTGAGCAGTGTTACTGTAGTACATACTGTATGTCAGCAGTGTTACTGTAGTACATATTGTGAGTGAGCAGTGTTACTGTAGTACATACTGTGAGTGAGCAGTGTTACTGTAGTACATACTGCGAGTGAGCAGTGTTACTGAAGTACATACTCTGAGAGAGCAATGTTACTGTAGTACATACTGTATCTGAGCAGTGTTATTGTAGTACATACTGTGAGTGAGCAGTGTTACTGTAGTACCGTCTGTATGTGAGCAGTGTTACTGTAGTACATACTGTGAGTGAGCAGTGTTACTGTAGTACATACTGTGAGTGAGCAGTGTTACTGTAGTACATACTGTGAATGAGCAATGTTACTGTAGTACATACTGTGAGTGAGCAGTGTTACTGAAGTACATACTGTGAGTGAGCAGAGTTACTGTAGTACATACTGTATGGGAGTGAGCAGTGTTACTGTAGTACATACTGTGAGTGAGCAGTGTTACTGTAGTACATACAGTGAGTGAGCAGTGTTACTGTACTACATATTGTGGGTGCACAGTCTTACTGTAGTACATACTGTATTTCAGTGAGCAGTGTTACTGAAGTACATACTGTGAGAGGGCAATGTTACTGTAGCACATACTGTGAGTGAGCAGTGTTACTGTAGTACATACTGTGAGTGAGCAGTGTTACTGTAGTACATACTGTGAATGCACAGTGTTACTGTAGTACATACTGTATGTCAGTCAGCAGTGTTACTAAAGTACATACTGTGAGAGGGCAATGTTACTGTAGTACATACTGTGAGTGAGCAGTGTTACTGTAGTACATACTGTTAGTGAGCAGTGTTACTGTAGTACATATTGTGAGTGAGCACTGTTACTGTAGTACATACTGTATGTCAGCAGTGTTATTGAAGTACATACTGTGAGAGAGCAATGTTACTGTAGTACATATTGTGAGTGAGCAGTGTTACTGTAGTACATACTGTGAGTGAGCAGTGTTACTGTAGTACATACTGTGAGTGAGCAGTGTTACTGTAGTACACCCTGTATGTGAGTGAGCAGTGTTACTGTAGTACATACTGTATGTCAGCAGTGTTACTGTAGTACATACTGTGATTGAGCAGTCTTACGGTAGTACATACTGTATGTCAGCAGTGTTACTGTAGTACATATTGTGAGTGAGCAGTGTTACTGTAGTACATACTGTGAGTGAGCAATGTTACTATAGTACATACTGCAAGTAAGCAGTGTTGCTAAAGTACATACTCTGAGTGAGCAGTGTTACTGTAGTACATACTGTATGTGAGTGAGCAGTGTTACTGAAGTACATACTGTGAGTGAGCAGTGTTACTGTAGTACATACTGTATGTGAGTGAGCAGTGTTACTGTAGTATATACTGTGAGAGAGCAATGTTCTTATAGTACATAACGTGAGTAAGCAGTGTTACTGTAGTACATACTGTGAGTGAGCAGTGTTACTGTAGTACATACCGTGAGTGAGCAGTGTTACTGTAGTACATACTGCGAGTGAGCAGTGTTACTGTAGTACATACTGTGAGTGAGCAGTGTTACTGTAGTACATACTGTGAGTGAGCAGTGTTACTGTAGTACATACTGTGAGTGAGCAGTGTTACTGTAGTACATACTGTGAGTGAGCAGTGTTACTGTAGTACAAACTGTATGTGAGCAGTGTTACTGTGGTACATACTGTGAGTGAGCAGTGTTACTGTAGTACATACTGTGAGCGAGCAGTGTTACGGTAGTACATACTGTGAGTGTACAGTGTTACAGTAGTACATACTGCGAGTGAGCAGTGTTACTGTAGTACATACTGTGAGTGAGCAGTGTTACTGTAGTACATACTTTATGTGAGCAGTGTTACTGTAGTACATACTGCGAGTGAGCAGTGTTACTAAAGTACATACTGTGAGTGAGCAGTGTTACTGTAGTACATACTGTATGTGAGTGAGCAGTGTTACTGAAGTACATACTGTGAGTGAGCAGTGTTACTGTAGTACATACTGTATGTGAGTGAGCAGTGTTACTGTAGTACATACTGTGAGAGAGCAATGTTCCTATAGTACATAACGTGAGTGAGCAGTGTTACTGTAGTACATGCTATATGTGAGTGAGCAGTGTTACTGTAGTACACACTGTGAGTGAGCAGTGTTACTGTAGTACATACTGTGAGTGAGCACTGTTACTGTAGTACATACTGCGAGTGAGGAGTGTTACTGTAGTACATACTGTGAGTGAGCAGTGTTACTGTAGTACATATTGTGAGTGAGCAGTGTTACTGTAGTACATACTGCGAGTGAGCAGTGTTACTGTAGTACAAACTGTATGTGAGCAGTGTTACTGTAGTACATACTGTGAGTGAGCAGTGTTACTGTAGTACATACTGTGAGTGAGCAGTGTTACGGTAGTACATACTGTGAGTGTACAGTGTTACAGTAGTACATACTGCGAGTGAGCAGTGTTACTGTAGTACATACTGTGAGTGAGCAGTGTTACTGAAGTACATACTGTGAGTGTACAGTGTTACAGTAGTACATACTGCGAGTGAGCAGTGTTACTGTAGTACATACTGTATGTGAGCAGTGTTACTGTAGTACATACTGTGAGTGAGCAGTGTTACAGTAGTACATACTGTGAGTGAGCAGTGTTACTGTAGTACATACTGTATGTGAGTGAGCAGTGTTACTGTAGTACATACTGTATGTGAGTGAGCAGTGTTACTGTAGTACATACTGTATGTGAGTGAGCAGTGTTACTGTAGTACATACTGTGAGTGAGCAGTGTTATTGTAGTACATACTGTGAGTGAGCAGTGTTACTGTAGTACATATATCTGTGAGTGAGCAGTGTTACTGTAGTACATACTGTATGTGAGTGAGCAGTGTTACTGAAATACATACTGTGAGAGGGCAATGTTACTGTAGCACATACTGTGAGTGAGCAGTGTTACTGTAGTACATACTGTGAGTGAGCAGTGTTACTGTAGTACATACTGTGAGTGCACAATGTTACTGTAGTACATACTGTATGTCAGTGAGCAGTGTTACTGAAGTACATACTGTGAGAGGGCAATGTCACTGTAGTACATACTGTATGTCAGTGAGCAGTGTTACTGAAATACATACTGTGAGAGGGCAATGTTACTGTAGCACATACTGTGAGTGAGCAGTGTTACTGTAGTACATACTGTGAGTGAGCAGTGTTACTGTAGTACATACTGTGAGTGCACAATGTTACTGTAGTACATACTGTATGTCAGTGAGCAGTGTTACTGAAGTACATACTGTGAGAGGGCAATGTCACTGTAGTACATACTGTTAGTGAGCAGTGTTACTGTAGTACATACTGTGAGTAAGCAGTGTTACTGTAGTACATACTGTATGTCAGCAGTGTTACTGAAGTACATACTGTGAGAGAACAATGTTACTGTAGTACATATTGTGAGTGAGCAGTGTTACTGTAGTACATACTGTGAGTGAGCAGTGTTACTGTAGTACATACTTTATGTGAGCAGTGTTACTGTAGTACATACTGCGAGTGAGCAGTGTTACTAAAGTACATACTGTGAGTGAGCAGTGTTACTGTAGTACATACTGTATGTGAGTGAGCAGTGGTACTGAAGTACATACTGTGAGTGAGCAGTGTTACTGTAGTACATACTGTATGTGAGTGAGCAGTGTTACTGTAGTACATACTGTGAGAGAGCAATGTTCCTATAGTAAATAACGTGAGTGAGCAGTGTTACTGTAGTACATGCTATATGTGAGTGAGCAGTGTTACTGTAGTACACACTGTGAGTGAGCAGTGTTACTGTAGTACATACTGTGAGTGAGCACTGTTACTGTAGTACATACTGCGAGTGAGGAGTGTTACTGTAGTACATACTGTGAGTGAGCAGTGTTACTGTAGTACATACTGTGAGTGAGCAGTGTTACTGTAGTACATACTGCGAGTGAGCAGTGTTACTGTAGTACAAACTGTATGTGAGCAGTGTTACTGTAGTACATACTGTGAGTGAGCAGTGTTACTGTAGTACATACTGTGAGTGAGCAGTGTCACGGTAGTACATACTGTGAGTGTACAGTGTTACAGTAGTACATACTGCGAGTGAGCAGTGTTACTGTAGTACATACTGTGAGTGAGCAGTGTGACTGAAGTACATACTGTGAGTGTACAGTGTTACAGTAGTACATACTGCGAGTGAGCAGTGTTACTGTAGTACATACTGTATGTGAGCAGTGTTACTGTAGTACATACTGTGAGTGAGCAGTGTTACTGTAGTACATACTGTGAGTGAGCAGTGTTACTGTAGTACATACTGTATGTGAGTGAGCAGTGTTACTGTAGTACATACTGTATGTGAGTGAGCAGTGTTACTGTAGTACATACTGTGAGTGAGCAGTGTTACTGTAGTACATACTTTATGTGAGCAGTGTTACTGTAGTACATACTGCGAGTGAGCAGTGTTACTGTAGTACATACTGTATGTGAGTGAGCAGTGTTACTGTAGTACATACTGTATGTGAGTGAGCAGTGTTACTGTAGTACATACTGTATGTGAGTGAGCAGTGTTACTGTAGTACATACTGTGAGTGAGCAATGTTACTGTAGTACATACTGTGAGTGAGCAGTGTTACTGTAGTACATATATCTGTGAGTGAGCAGTGTTACTGTAGTACATACTGTATGTGAGTGAGCAGTGTTACTGTAGTACATACTGTGAGCGAGCAGTGTTACTGTAGTACACACTATGAGTGAGCAGTTTTACTGTAGTACATACTGTGAGTGAACAGTGTTACTGTAGTACATACTGTGAGTGAGCATTTTACTGTAGTACATACTGTGAAGGAGCAGTGTTACTGTAGTACATACTGTATGTGAGTGAGCAGTGTTACTGTAGTACATACTGTATGTGAGTGAGCAATGTTACTGTAGTACATACTGTGAATGAGCAGTATTACTGTAGTACATACTGTGAGAGAGCAGTTTTACTGTAGTACATACTGTGAGTGAGCAGTGTTACTGTAATACATACTGTGAGTGAGCAGTGTTACTGTAGTACATACTGTGAGTGCACAGTATTACTGTAGTACATACTGTATGTCAGTGAACAGTGTTACTGAAGTACATACTGTGAGAGAGCAGTGTTACTGTACTACATACTGTGAGTGAGCAGTGTTACTGTAGTACATACTGTGAGTGAGCAGTGTTACTGTAGTACATACTGTGAGTGAGCAGTGTTACGGTAGTACATACTGTGAGTGTACAGTGTTACAGTAGTACATACTGCGAGTGAGCAGTGTTACTGTAGTACATACTGTGAGTGAGCAGTGTTACTGAAGTACATACTGTGAGTGTACAGTGTTACAGTAGTACATACTGCGAGTGAGCAGTGTTACTGTAGTACATACTGTATGTGAGCAGTGTTACTGTAGTACATACTGTGAGTGAGCAGTGTTACTGTAGTACATACTGTGAGTGAGCAGTGTTACTGTAGTACATACTGTATGTGAGTGAGCAGTGTTACTGTAGTACATACTGTGAGTGAGCAGTGTTACTGTAGTACATACTTTATGTGAGCAGTGTTACTGTAGTACATACTGCGAGTGAGCAGTGTTACTGTAGTACATACTGTATGTGAGTGAGCAGTGTTACTGTAGTACATACTGTATGTGAGTGAGCAGTGTTACTGTAGTACATACTGTATGTGAGTGAGCAGTGTTACTGTAGTACATACTGTGAGTGAGCAGTGTTATTGTAGTACATACTGTGAGTGAGCAGTGTTACTGTAGTACATATATCTGTGAGTGAGCAGTGTTACTGTAGTACATACTGTATGTGAGTGAGCAGTGTTACTGTAGTACATACTGTGAGTGAGCAGTGTTACTGTAGTACACACTATGAGTGAGCAGTTTTACTGTAGTACATACTATGAGTGAACAGTGATACTGTAGTACATACTGTGAGTGAGCATTTTCCTGTAGTACATACTGTGAGGGAGCAGTGTTACTGTAGTCCATACTGTATGTGAGTGAGCTGTGTTACTGAAGTACATACTGTGAGTGAGCAGTGTTACTGTAGTACATACTGTATGTGAGTGAGCAGTGTTACTGTAGTACATACTGTATGTGAGTGAGCAATGTTACTGTAGTACATACTGTGAGTGAGCAGTGTTACTGTAGTACATACTGTGAATGAGCAGTATTACTGTAGTACATACTGTGAGAGAGCAGTTTTACTGTAGTACATACTGTGAGTGAGCAGTGTTACTGTAATACATACTGTGAGTGAGTAGTGTTACTGTAGTACATACTGTGAGTGCACAGTATTACTGTAGTACATACTGTATGTCAGTGAACAGTGTTACTGAAGTACATACTGTGAGAGAGCAGTGTTACTGTACTACATACTGTGAGTGAGCAGTGTTACTGTAGTACATACTGTGAGTGAGCAGTGTTACTGTAGTACATACTGTGAGTGCACAGTGTTACTGTAGTACATACTGTATGTCAGTGAGCAGTGTTACTGAAGTACACACTGTGAGAGGGCAATGTTACTGTAGTACATACTGTGAGTGAGCAGTGTTACTGTAGTACATACTGTGAGTGAGCAGTGTTACTGTAGTACATACTGTGAGTGAGCAGTGTTACTGTAGTACATACTGTACGTCAGCAGTGTTACTGAAGTACATACTGTGAGAGAGCAATGTTACTGTAGTACATACTGTATGTGAGTGAGCAGTGTTACTGTAGTACATACTGTATGTCAGCAGTGTTACTGAAGTACATACTGTGAGAGAGCAATGTTACTGTAGTACATATTGTGAGTGAGAAGTGTTACTGTAGTACATACTGTGAGTGAGCAGTGTTACTGTAGTACATACTGTGAGTGAGCAGTGTTACTGTAGTACATACTGTGAGTGCACAGTGTTACTGTAGTACATACTATATGTCAGTGAGCAGTGTTACTGAAGTACATACTGTGAGAGAGCAGTGTTATTGTAGTACATACTGTGAGTGAGCAGTGTTACTGTTTTACATACTGTGAGTGAGCAGTGTTACTTTACTACATACTGTGAGTGCACAGTGTTACTGTACTACATACTGTATGTCAGTGAGCAGTGTTACTGAAGTACATACTGTGAGAGGGCAATGTTACTGTAGTACATATTGTGAGTGAGCAGTGTTACTGTAGTACAATCTGTGAGTGAGCAGTGTTACTGTAGTACATACTGTACGTCAGCAGTGTTACTGAAGTACATACTGTGAGAGAGCAATGTTACTGTAGTACGTATTGTGAGTGAGCAGTGTTACTGTAGTATATACTGTATGTCAGCAGTGTTACTGAAGTACATACTGTGAGAGAGCAATGTTACTGTAGTACATATTGTGAGTGAGCAGTGTTACTGTAGTACATACTGTGGGTGAGCTATGTCACAGTAGTACATACTGTGAGTGAGCAGTGTTACTGTAGTACATACTGTATGTGAGTGAGCAGTGTTACTGTAGTACATACTGTATGTGAGCAGTGTTACTGTAGTACATACTGAGAGTGAGCAGTGTTACTGTAGTACATACGGTGAGTGAGCAATGTTACTGCAGTACATACTGTGAGTGAGCAATGTTACTGTAGTACATACTGTGAGTGAGCAGTGTTACTGAAGTACATACTGTGAGTAAGCAGAGTTACTGTAGTACATACTGTATGTGAGTGAGCAGTGTTACTGTAGTACATACTGTGAGTGAGCAGTGTTACTGTAGTACATACGGTGAGTGAGCAATGTTACTGCAGTACATACTGTTAGTGAGCAGTGTTACTGTAGTACATACTGTATGTCAGCAGTGTTACTGAAGTACATACTGTGAGAGAGGAATGTTACTGTAGTACATATTGTGAGTGAGCAGTGTTACTGTAGTACATACTGTGAGTGAGCAGTGTTACTGTAGTACATACTGTACGTCAGCAGTGTTACTGAAGTACATACTGTGAGAGAGCAATGTTACTGTAGTACATATTGTGAGTGAGCAGTGTTACTGTAGTACATACTGTATGTCAGCAGTGTTACTGAAGTACATACTGTGAGAGAGCAATGTTACTGTAGTACATATTGTGAGTGAGCAGTGTTACTGTAGTACATACTGTGAGTGAGCAATGTTACTGTAGTACATACTGTGAGTGAGCAGTGTTACTGTAGTACATACTGTATGTGAGTGAGCAGTGGTACTGTAGTACATACTGTATGTCAGCAGTGTTACTGTAGTACATACTGTATGTCAGCAGTGTTACTGTAGTACATACTGTATGTCAGCAGTGTTACTGTAGTACATACTGTGAGTGCACAGTGTTACTGTGGTACATACTGTATGTCAGCAGTGTTACTGTAGTAGATACTGTGAGTGAGCAGTGTTACTGTAGTACATACTGTGAGTGAGCAATGTTACTGTAGTACATACTGCGAGTGAGCAGTGTTACTGAAGTACATACTGTGAGTGAGCAGTGTTACTGTAGTACATACTGTATGTCAGTGAGCAGTGTTACTGAAGTACACACTGTGAGAGGGCAATGTTACTGTAGTACATACTGTGAGTGAGCAGTGTTACTGTAGTACATATTGTTAGTGAGCAGTGTTACTGTAGTACATACTGTGAGTGAGCAGTGTTACTGTAGTACATACTGTGAGTGAGCAGTGTTACTGTAGTACATACTGTACGTCAGCAGTGTTACTGAAGTACATACTGTGAGAGAGCAATGTTACTGTAGTACATATTGTGAGTGAGCAGTGTTACTGTAGTACATACTGTATGTCAGCAGTGTTACTGAAGTACATACTGTGAGAGAGCAATGTTACTGTAGTACATATTGTGAGTGAGCAGTGTTACTGTAGTACATACTGTGAGTGAGCAGTGTTACTGTAGTACATACTGTTAGTGAGCAGTGTTACTGTAGTACATACTGTGAGTGCACAGTGTTACTGTAGTACATACTGTATGTCAGTGAGCAGTGTTACTGAAGTACATACTGTGAGAGGGCAGTGTTACTGTAGTACATATTGTGAGTGAGCAGTGTTACTGTAGTACATACTGTGAGTGAGCAGTGTTACTGTAGTACATACTGTGAGTGAGCAGTGTTACTGTAGTACATACTGTATGTCAGCAGTGTCACTGAAGTACATACTGTGAGATCAATGTTACTGTAGTACATATTGTGAGTGAGCAGTGTTACTGTAGTACATACTGTATGTCAGCAGTGTTACTGTAGTACATACTGTATGTCAGCAGTGTTACTGTAGTACATACTGTGAGTGAGCAGTGTTACTGTAGTACATACTGTATGTCAGCAGTGTTACTGTAGTACATACTGTGAGTGAGCAGTGTTACTGTAGTACATACTGCGAGTGAGCAGTGTTACTGAAGTTTATACTGTGAGTGAGCAGTGTTACTATAGTAGATACTGTGAGTGAGCCGTGTTACTGTAGTACATACTGTATGTGAGCAGTGTTACTTTAGTACATACTGCGAGTGAGCAGTGTTACTGTACTACATACTGTATGTGAGTGAGCAGTGTTACTGTAGTACATACTGTATGTGAGTGAGCAGTGTTACTGTAGTACATACTGTGAGTGAGCAGTGTTACTGTAGTAGATACTGTGAGTGAGCAGTGTTACTGTAGTACATACTGTATGTGAGCAGTGTTACTGTAGTACATACTGTGAGTGAGCAGTGTTACTGTAGTACATGTAAAGATGATGGATAAATCCAAACCACAAGTCCAAAAATCATAAAAGCAGAGGACATACAAAATCAGTGAAAATGAAAAACAAATGGAAAATAACAAAATATGTCTACTTGGAGTGCATATGTGAACCCCTATGATGGAGTGAGATCAGGTGCCCGGGGAGAGTGAGCATCTCCTGCTTGCTAGCAACACCCGTCATATATACCCAGTAGAAAGAGTCAGATCGTGTAAATTCCATATGTATTTATATATGGAGAAGTCGAAGTAGGTAACCTTCTAGTATAGAAGGTGTCAAATCTGTGTAAAATGATCGGAATCGGTCTCAGTCCAGAATATCATTTAAAAGTCTGGATAACAAGATATCATATGAAGTAATAAGAGTCTCGTAACGACCATAGAATTTCCTCAGTGACGTTGCTAGTCTAGCACATATATAACCCTGGTTGAGCAGCTTAACTGAAAGTCGCCTAGCCCTCAGAACAAAGTCACTGTAATTTGAACATGCTCTGGAATAACGTATTAACTGAGATATGAATACGCCGTATGCAGGCGATGATGGAATGTTGCTACTTATGAAAGGAAAGTTTGTGATAGCGAAATTGAAATCGTCACGTTTGTCATAGAGTGAGGTGTTCAATTGACCATTAATGTCGAAAGACAACATAATATCTAAATACGAAGTAGAATTACTACTTTCTGTGGTTTCTTTGACCTCAAGTTCACTTGGATAGATGATGCTAAGGTAATCCGCGAATGAAGGATTATTAATTGAAAGCAAGTCATCTATATATCTGTAAGTAAAATTGAAGCCAAGAGCCAATTGTTTTTTTCCTTGCAAAAGCAAAGACTGAATGAATTCAGCTTAGTATGAGTAAAGGAATATGTCGGCCAGAAGCGGAGCACAGTTAGTGCCCATTGGAATGCCGACAATTTGTTGAAAAACCTTACCTCCAAACACCACAAAAATGTTATCGATAAGAAAGTTCAACATCTGGATGACAGCTGTTTCAGTGTATTTATTTTTGGAATAAGATTTTCCCTAACAAAGTAAGTTTTATCGTGGCCTATTACTATATATTTGAATTTGCGGCTTCCGTTTTTGCTAGTAAATGCATTTTGAATAATTTCCGCTAATCTGTCTTTTAATTTCTGATGAGGAATCGTTGTGTAAAGAGTCGAAAAGTCAAAAGACTTGATAGAGTGAATTTTAGTAAAACTTTTTGATTTTAGATTTTCTAACAACTCTTTTGAATTTTTAAGGATCCACATTTGATTAATTCCACTTCTGGAATATACTGTTTCGCAATATCTATGAAGGCCAGATTTAATTTCTGATAATATTTTTGTGAGTAGCATCGATACAGATTTTGTGGAACACTTTGAGGAACCAGCGATAAAGCGTTGTTTGTAAGGATTTTTGTGCATTTTTGGAATGCAGTACAAATATGGAAGTTCTAAATTTAATTTATTTGAGTCAATACCAAACGTATTGAGGTCAGATTTATGATTCTCGAGTACTTCCGAAACCGAAAAGTTCGTGAGAGTATAAGTAGGATTTCCTGGAGCTGAATTTAATCCTAATTCTTTCACTAGGCTGTCAAAGTAAAATTTCTTACAAGTAAATGTATAATTATTGGATGCTTTATCTGCTGGTGTAATGATATAATGTTCTTGGAGGAAGGTAAGTTCTCTGACAACATCAGGATCTTTAAAAATAGATTCGAATCTGGTGTTTACAGAACATTGTAATTTTTTAATTTTTGATCTTAGCAGTACTGCAATAGATTTTATCCATTCCGAAAGAGTGTCGATCTGTACTTCCTCTCTTTTTGCCCATCGTGTGGCATATTCCTCGCAGCAGTTCATAATATTCTCAAAATTTTGGCTCCATGAGAATGATCTGGGTTCTCTATATTTAAGTAAAAGTTCTCTTAATTTAGTGTTTTTAACAATATCGAGATCACCAGTAACGACATGGCCACAAGGAGAATATACAAAATTAGATGAGGAACATGCACACGGTTGAGGATGGCATGCAGAGTTGCTAAGATCAAGACACGGTAGAAACCCTTTGTAATTAAAAATTTTGGATGTAACTGATGGCGTGTAGCTATAGGAAATACATATATGTGAGTGAGCAGTGTTACTGTAGTACATACTGCGAGTGAGCAGTGTTACTGTAGTACATACTGTATGTGAGCAGTGTTACTGTAGTACATACTGTGAATGAGCAGTGTTACTGTAGTGCATACTGTGAGTGAGCAGTGTTACTGTAGTACATACTGTGAGTGTACAGTGTTACTGTAGTACATACTGCGAGTAAGCAGTGTTACTGTAGTACATACTGTGAGTGAGCAGTGTTACTGTAGTACATACTGTATGTGAGCAGTGTTACTGTAGTACATACTGCGAGTGAGCAGTGTTAGTGTAGTACATACTGTATGTGAGCAGTGTTACTGTAGTACATACTGTGAATGAGCAGTGTTACTGTAGTACATACTGGGAGTGAGCCGTGTTACTGTAGTACATACTGTGAGTGTACAGTGTTACTGTAGTACATACTGTGAGTGAGCAGTGTTACTGTAGTACATACTGTGAGTGAGCAGTGTTACTGTAGTACATACTGTGAGTGAGCAGTGTTACTGTAGTACATACTGCGAGTGAGCAGTGTTACTGTAGTACATACTGCGAGTGAGCAATGTTACTGTAGTACATACTGTATGTGAGTGAGCAGTGTTACTGTAGTACATACTGTATGTGAGTGAGCAGTGTTACTGTAGTACATACTGTATGTCAGCAGTGTTACTGTAGTACATACTGTGAGTGAGCAGTGTTACTGTAGTACATACTGTGAGTGAGCAGTGTTACTGTAGTACATACTGCGAGTGAGCAGTGTTACTGTAGTACAAACTGTATGTGAGCAGTGTTACTGTAGTACATACTGTATGTGAGCAGTGTTACTGTAGTACATACTGCGAGTGAGCAGTGTTACTCTAGTACATATTGTGAGTGAGCAGTGTTACTGTAGTACATACTGTGAGTGAGCAGTGTTACTGTAGTACATACTATGAGTGAGCAGTGTTACTGTATAACATACTGCGAGTGAGCAGTGCTACTGTAGTACAAACTGTATGTGAGTGAGCACTGTTACTGAAGTACATACTGTGAGTGAGCAGTGTTACTGTAGTACATACTGTGAGTGAGCAGTGTTACTGTACTACATACTGTATGTGAGTGAGCAATGTTACTGTAGTACATATTGTGAGTGAGCAGTGTTACTGTAGTACATACTGTATGTGAGCAGTGTTACTGTAGTACATACTGTGAATGAGCAGTGTTACTGTAGTGCATACTGTGAGTGAGCAGTGTTACTGTAGTACATACTGTGAGTGTACAGTGTTACTGTAGTACATACTGCGAGTAAGCAGTGTTACTGTAGTACATACTGTGAGTGAGCAGTGTTACTGTAGTACATACTGTATGTGAGCAGTGTTACTGTAGTACATACTGCGAGTGAGCAGTGTTAGTGTAGTACATACTGTATGTGAGCAGTGTTACTGTAGTACATACTGTGAATGAGCAGTGTTACTGTAGTACATACTGTGAGTGAGCAGTGTTACTGTAGTACATACTGTGAGTGTACAGTGTTACTGTAGTACATACTGTGAGTGAGCAGTGTTACTGTAGTACATACTGTGAGTGAGCAGTGTTACTGTAGTACATACTGTGAGTGAGCAGTGTTACTGTAGTACATACTGCGAGTGAGCAGTGTTACTGTAGTACATACTGCGAGTGAGCAATGTTACTGTAGTACATACTGTATGTGAGTGAGCAGTGTTACTGTAGTACATACTGTATGTGAGTGAGCAGTGTTACTGTAGTACATACTGTATGTCAGCAGTGTTACTGTAGTACATACTGTGAGTGAGCAGTGTTACTGTAGTACATACTGTGAGTGAGCAGTGTTACTGTAGTACATACTGCGAGTGAGCAGTGTTACTGTAGTACAAACTGTATGTGAGCAGTGTTACTGTAGTACATACTGTATGTGAGCAGTGTTACTGTAGTACATACTGCGAGTGAGCAGTGTTACTCTAGTACATATTGTGAGTGAGCAGTGTTACTGTAGTACATACTGTGAGTGAGCAGTGTTACTGTAGTACATACTATGAGTGAGCAGTGTTACTGTAGTACATACTGTGAGTGAGCAGTGCTACTGTAGTACAAACTGTATGTGAGTGAGCACTGTTACTGAAGTACATACTGTGAGTGAGCAGTGTTACTGTAGTACATACTGTGAGTGAGCAGTGTTACTGTACTACATACTGTATGTGAGTGAGCAATGTTACTGTAGTACATATTGTGAGTGAGCAGTGTTACTGTAGTACATACTGTGAGAGAGCAGTGTTACTGTAGTACATACTGTGAGTGAGCATAGTTACTGTAGTACATACTGTGAGTGAGCAGTGTTACTGTAGTACATACTATGAGTGAGCAGTGTTACTGTAGTACATACTGTATGTGAGTGAGCAGTGTTACTGAAGTACATACTGTGAGTGAGCAGTGTTACTGTAGTACATACTGTGAGTGAGCAGTGTTACTGTAGTACATACTGTGAGTGAGCAGTGTTACTGAAGTACATACTGTATGTGAGCAGTGTTACTGTAGTACATACTGTATGTGAGTGAGCAATGTTACTATAGTACATACTGTGAGTGAGCAATGTTACTGTAGTATATACTGTATGTGAGCAGTGTTACTGTAGTACATACTGCGAGTGAGCAGTGTTACTGTAGTACATATTGTGAGTGAGCAGTGTTACTGTAGTACATACTGTGAGTGAGCAGTGTTACTGTAGTACATACTGTATGTCAGCAGTGTTACTGTAGTACATACTGTGAGTGAGCAGTGTTACTGTAGTACATACTGTGAGTGAGCAGTGTTACTGTAGTACATACTGTATGTGAGCAGTGTTACTGTAGTACATACTGTATGTGAGCAGTGTTACTGTAGTACATACTGTATGTGAGTGAGCAGTGTTACTGTAGTACATACTGTGAGTGAGCAATGTTACTGTAGTACATACTGTATGTGAGCAGTGTTACTGTAGTACATACTGTGAGTGAGCAGTGTTACTGTAGTACATACTGTATGTGAGTGAGCAGTGTTACTGTAGTACATACTGTGAGTGAGCAGTGTTACTGTAGTACATACTGTGAGTGAGCAGTGTTACTGTAGTACATACTGTGAATGAGCAGTGTCACTGTAGTACATACTGTGAGTAAGTGAGCAGTGTTACTGTAGTACATACTGTATGTGAGTGAGCAGTGTTACTGAAGTACATACTGTGAGTGAGCAGTGTTACTGTAGTATATACTGTGAGTGAGCAGTGTTACTGAAGTACATACTGTGAGTGAGCAGTGTTACTGTAGTACATACTGTGTGTGAGTGAGCAGTGTTACTGTAGTACATACTGTATGTGAGTGAGCAGTGTTACTGAAGTACATACTGTGAGTGAGCAGTGTTACTGTAGTATATACTGTGAGTGAGCAGTGTTACTGAAGTACATACTGTGAGTGAGCAGTGTTACTGTAGTACATACTGTGTGTGAGTGAGCAGTGTTACTGTAGTACATACTGTGAGTGAGCAGTGTTACTGAAGTACATACTGTGAGAGAGCAGTGTTACTGTAGTACATACTGTGAGTGAGCAGTGTTACTGAAGTACATACTGTGAATGAGCAGTGTCACTGTAGTACATACTGTGTGTGAGTGAGCAGTGTCACTGTAGTACATACTGTATGTGAGTGAGCAGTGTTACTGTAGTACATAATGTATGGGAGTGAGCAGTTTTACTGTAGTAGATACTATATTTGAATGAGCATAGTAGCTGTAGTGTATACTGTGGAGATACTAGCAGGTGCTTGTTTTAGCAAGGTTAGCACTACCCTTTATGTACTCAATCAAATGTATTGAAGAATTCAAAGAACAATCACAGGTAGTGCTAATTCATGACTACATAACTATGTTTTATTAAACTTTACCTTGGATTTGCTACGTATTAACAAATACAAATACAAAAACTTAATAGTTTAATGTGTGTGAAGAAGAAAATGAAGAGAATTCATATGAGGGATAGCCTTCATTGGCATAAATTTTATTGGAGTTACTTCCCTTGTGACAAGTTGTCGGCCATCTTTGAGATAAATAACAGTTCATAATTCATCAAACCAAATGATGTAGGCAATTTCTTCAAACTAGGAATACTTCTTTTTCCGCAATCCTTATGCAAGGTGTGAGATATTCACTAAATTGAATAATCAATAAAAGTTTCCAAAGAAGTGCAAATACCGATAACTTTTTCATAACAAATTAATTAAAATCACTATGAATATGAGGCAAACATTCCTGTCTGACTCCAAAAAATGGCCGACAATGGGAGGTTACTTCAACTAAATTACTGCTAATAAAACCTATCTAATACATATTAATGTTGCTTTGGTTGCATCTTTGAAAAATGAGAGCATAAAATATGAGTATTTGTGAGTTAAGCACATGAGGCTACCTTGTGCAATCTCAAGTTAATGTGCATAACCAAGTGGTGAGACAAAGTTAACACCTATATAGATCATCCATAGTGTACCTTACCATTTGATGATGTTATTCCCACATGGAGCAAAGAATTGGCAGCACTGTAGTCACTGAAATAAAAACAGTAAGATGTGATAAAGATCCCCCTCATCTGTTTATATTTACAATGCATCATCATCATGCAACACACTTATTTCATTCAGTCTTTGCTTTCGCAAGGAAAAAAACAATTGGCTCATGGCTTCAATTTTACTTACAGATATATAGATGATCTGCTTTCAATTAATAATCCTTCGTTCGCGGATTACCTTAGCATCATCTAACCAAGTGAATTGGAGGTCAAAGAAACCACAGAAAGTAGTAATTACTTCGTATTTAGATATTATGTTGTCTTTCGACATTAATGGTCAATTGAACACCTCACTCTATGACAAACGTGACGATTTCAATTTCGCTATCACAAACTTTCCTTTCATAAGTAGCAACATTCCATCATCGCCTGCATACGGCGTATTCATCTCAGTTAATACATTATTCCAGAGCATGTTCAAATTACAATGACTTTGTTCTTAGGGCTAGGCGACTTTCAGTTAAGCTGCTCAACCAGGGTTATATATGTGCTAGACTAGCAACGTCACTGAGGAAGTTCTACGGTCGTTACAAGACTCTTATTACACCATATGATATCTCGTTATCCAGACTTTTAAATGATATTCTGGACTGAGACCGATTTCGATCATTTTACACCAATTTGACACCTTCTATACTAGAAAGTTACCTACTTTGACTTCTCTATATATAAACACATATGGAATTTACACGATTTGACTCTTTCTACTGGGTATATGTGACCGGTGTTGCTAGCAAGTAGGAGATGCTCACTCTCCCCGAGCACCTGATCTCACTCCATCACAGGGGTTCACATATGCTCTTCAAGTAGACATATTTTGTTATTTTCCACTTGTTTTTCATTTTCACTGATTTTGTATGTCCTCTGGTTTCATGATTTTTAGACTTATGGTATGGATTTATCCATCATCTTTACATTACCTATAAATAAAAAATCAATGGATACATTATAAGTACTGACATGTAAATACATGTATGTAAACATGTATTACAGTTTGTAAAGGTACCAGTGGCATTAGCTACAGTGTACAGCCAATGATCTTCTGTGAAATCAGAATCCTGGACAGAATCGCGGAAAAGACAATCTGAGACGAAATCCGCTATTTTTTTTCAGAAAATTTTTATTTCGTATATTTTTCTGATATCTTTGCCTTATTCCCCATAAAAATCCTTTCAAAAAACGATCTATGACTTATGCCATTCGTTTACAACACTTTCCTTGCAAAATACAATGAGCATCAACTAAGCACAATTCTACGATATCATTCAAATTCAATGTGTATTGGGGGTTTGTAGAAACATTCCAATAGGGCAAATCAAAATCCTACAAAGAAAAAAGAAAAAGACTACTTGCAAGGATCAGTGCCGGAAGTCGCACATTACTATTTCCAGATGATTTTTAATTGAAAATAACATGATGTGATGATGTCATAGTAACATTTTACTGTTCTTGACATCACTTTGGTGGGAAAAAGTTTTATTTCGTGACTTTAAATAGGAATGCAACAAATGATGGCGAACTCCATTGGCATCTAAGGGTGAGGAGTCTGGCAGTGAATGCAGAAAGTAGCTTTGAAATCTTTGCTTAGATAAAAATACATGTACTACCTAAAATATGAATACTTAAACACATGGACATTATATACTGGTTTACATGCCAAAACAAAAAAAATCGAATCTGCAAAATTTAATTTAAAAATGGAATTCACCAAATTCTAAAACGAAAAATCACTGGCCAGGAATTCACTAAATTCTGAAAATCAGTGACCTAACAGTGAAAGATTTTAATTGTTTAACCAGCATAAGCTGCTGTCAGACACCCTTACGATAAGCAAAATGAATTGTTTAAATGCTTCATTTTTCATTGATTCAGTTTTAAGTAGCGCTTCACAAACAAAAGCAACGAGAAGCATGGTACCCCCTTACACGGCAGCAGAATCAATGTTACTAAACTGACTTTGGCCTTTGATCTTTTGACAAGGTTTTTCTAAGACGACCTCTAGTGAACTTAACCTTTGACCTTTTAACACTAAATTCAACAGGGATCTACGTTCACTCCTCATACCTTAGGAATGTTCCAAATGTTGGTCTAATGACAATAGAACATGGATGTTTCCATGCCTGGCTAAAAGGAGGTGGTATAACATAAGGTGGGATCCTACATGGTGTCTCGTTAATCTTCATCCGACAAATTGGGCATGATTCTGGAAGAGAGTAGCACAAGATATTCCAATACCGATCACAATGCTGAAAACAGAGAATGTCCTGTGGTGCCATTTGTCTGCTTGATGTCATGATTTCTTGCTTTAATAATTGAAAAGTCCTTTACGTAGAGAACATTCCAGCATTTTTATCTGTAAAAGAAACAGTTATTACCTACGGTTATAGAGGAATATCACCTTACAATAGAATAAGAGAGCTGCATATAACTGAGACAAACGTACTACATATAGATATTCAATACTCTACTTATGAGATTCATGAAAGTTATTATCATTCATTGTAAATGTAAAGCGCAACCATTCATTTGAGTTGCTACCAATCTCTGGTTTAAGTACTAAGATAAATACTAAAGAAAATCACTTTGGAATTCTGATTTGGAATTCTAAAATGTACATTCTTATATGATATTGAATTTTCATCAATTCCTATATGTAAAAGAACTTGGTCTTTACGACTTACTAGTTTGAATTTTAAATCTGCATAATTCACATAATTATGTTAATGTAATTAAACCGGTTGTCGTAGCGATAAACTCCAAAAATGTACTTAATCAAAGTAGACCAACTTCTCTTGTAAACTATGTTAGAATTTCATCATAATTTGAGAATCTGCATTTCACCTTACCCCTTTTAACTGCACAAAATCCCCTTCACCCAGAAAGATAACCTTTCCCTTCTAAAGTGCACTTTGTAAAGGCAGTGACTCCCCGTACACAGAATTGTGTATGCCTATTCCAATGGCTAAACGTACACAGGGTAAAAAAACAAGAGGCCCAAATGGGCTTATATCGCTCACCTGAACATCTAGATCAAACGAAGTGCAAAATTTGTGCATAAAATGTTGAGGAACAAGCATGAAATTTTTCATTGAATTCTGCCCAGTAGTTTCAGAGAAGAAGTTGAATATATCAAAAAGTTTACTGAGAGACGACAGACAATCTGGCATGACATTCCGCTCAGGTGAGCTCAAAATCAAAGTCCCATAACTCTCTAACAACAAATTGGATGAACCTGAAAATCGAAAGGCGGCTTCCTCTCTACATTCTTGATCTATTGATTTCAGTATATTTCAAGAGAATTAAATCAAAACATAGTCAAAGAAAAACTTTCATTCTTTAAAGACATACAAACAAAGCTATTGACGTGAAAATTTCTGGAGGAGAAAATAATCCGCTATCGTGTCTTGTGATATGAAAAATGACACAGTATCTTGAACCTGGTTTTTTTTTCTCAAAAATGAAAAAAATGAGAAAGGGTAAGTTGGGGGGGGGGGGGGGGGGGGGAAGTATTTTCAATTTTCTAAGAAAGAACAGTCATGATGATTTCATATTTCAAACAATTATTTTAAATGTTTAATATTGAAAATATATCAATATCTGTATGGTTTGCACTTCACTGGAAGAAGAAGTCAATGCAAACTGCAATGATGCAGTAATCTTTCCCCTTTTGCATAGAATAAAATTTATAAAAATTGGCCTGTGGTGGCACCACCTGTTGACGCATCTTAACTTCACACAGTTCTGAAGATAAAGAAGAAAATGTGAATACCCCCCCCCCCCCCACCTCCTCCTTTTTTTAATTCAGAAAAAAAAATTTTAATCTAGAAATTGAGATATTGAAAAAACTTTTTTCACTATAAAAGTTCTTTTTATACATATAATTAAAAAAAAATTTGCCCCCGGTGGGGTGTGAACCCACGACCTTAAGATTCCTTTAAACCTTTCATTACCAGTAATATTACAATCTTATAATCTTCATAAAACATCTAAAAATTAAGCTATTGACAAAAAACTTTTACTGTGGCATTCTTTGCCCTTAGTATGATTAAATGAAACCAAATTACAGCATCAAATTATAATATGAGGAGCAATAATGAGTAAAGTCACTTGTTTTTGCATTGAAAACACGAAGTCCAAAAAGACAACTAAAAAACATCAAAAATTTAATTTCGGAATGGAACCAAAAACAACAACACTTCTTTACATATGCCTCTAGATCATTCCTATGCATTCAGTTTGTCTCTGTATGCCTCCAATCTGAAAAAGAAGTTTGTCAAATGAGGGTACCCTCTGTGACCTAATTTTGCCTGTGGTGGCGCCATCTGCTGATTGATCCGGACAAAAAATAACAACTCTTGTAAGAGACCACGAGTAATTGCATCCTACCCAGTTTCATCACAATCCTTAAATTAGTTCTATAGAATAAGTTGAAAATGTGAAAAACTGTCCTCCCCCCCCCCCCCTTTTTTCTTGGAAGTCTTAAAAAATTCATAAAGGTCATAAAGAGCAAATCAATTTACATTTTAAATCCCATAAAAAAAGTTGGGAATTATATCGGCTCTATGCACAGTACAAGAGGACAAGGTAGAAATTGAAGAAACAACATATATTCATTGTAAAGAGAATACTTGTGACTTGATAATTAATATTGAAGCTAATGGGGATTTTTTAAATATATATTTTTAAAAATTCCCATTCAATAAGTTATGTACTGTTGACCTACTGACATCTTACAAACATTTAAAGGACCAGACATACTGAACATAGGGACCTCCAAAGAGGACCTACCCAAAACACTGAAGATTGAGGAGTGTGGCAGTATGTGTGGTATTGGAAGATATAAAGATAGATTTAGTATCCCAGATTAAGTGTCATGTGAAGACTTCACACAGTATGGTTATATTAATGCTGAATCAAATTGATAGCATGTAAACCTTTTTCTTCATATTCAAACTTTGATGCAAAATTAGTGAACAGTGCCTTTTTAAACATAAGCTGGTGTTGAAGAATCAGGTAAGTGTAACGGGTTTAGATTTGGCTACTGGGAAATTTCTTTAGCTTATGTACATCTTTCGTTGTTCATTGAATCATTTCACTGGCGACAAGGTAAACAATGGAAGGTGGGGGCACATATGTGACCCATCCCTTGGGTTAGGTGTGCCTGGGCAGGTCTCAAAGTCACGAGGAGGAAAGGCGCGCCTTCCTCCAAACAAATAAAGGGGAGAAGGGTTTTGTAGAATCAGGTAAGTGTGGCGGGTTTAAGACTTGGCTACTATGACAACTCTTTAGCTCACTCTTTAATGTGCTGGACTTTAAATCTGCTGAGTTCTAGTCCAAAATGGCAAACCCAAGCGTAAGTCTTATGGCAGTTCTGCTTTTTGAAAGTTGGGTCCAACATTTCGGACTGAATTCGTACCCTTCTGTTCATTGGCCGTAAGACCCTTAATTATTCTCTAATATTGTATCATCTCATCTTGAAACAATCCATATTAGTCGTATGAGGCTATATCCTGTTATTTGCCCTGCTCTCTCGAAGTATATTTACAATGTCTCGTTTTATTCCGTATAATACAGAATAAAGCAAATGGAAATTAATAAAATGATTTCAAACATGCTGTTTTAGTCAGATAGACATCAGTTATTAGGCTATATATCTTGTTATTTGCCCTGCTCTTTCTCAGTATTTTCACAATCATGAATGTCTCGTTTAATTTTTATTCTCTATAATATGGAATAGGGCAAATGGAAAATAATAAAACAGGATATAGCCTAATAGTTGATGTCTTTTTGACTAAAACAGCATGTTTGAAAACTTTTTATTAATTTCCATATGTTTCTTCTTCTTCTTCTTCCAATACGAAATGTACTCAAAACGACAAAAGTTGAGCGTTATACTTCATTTTCATTCCGTATTATACAGTACGGAATACAACGAGACATTGTAAATATACTTAGAGGGAGAGCCGGGCAAATAACAGGATATAGCCGTCGTATGATAAAAAGAAACATCTTCGATCACCTTTCAATTCCTTCGTCCTACAACAGTTTATTCTCTACTTTCGTTTTCATATCAAATCAAGAACGATAACTCTTTTGAAAAAAATAATTTTGCCACAACTCGGAATGAAACACATGACGCTTTTAAAATTCGCAGGTTCTGCATTATTTATTCATTTTCAACTCGTTTTGCTGTACAGTGTTATTCCAAATAAAATACGTAGATCTAATGAACGCCCACATCCTCTTGGACTTTTCAAAGGCCTTTGATAAGGTTCCACACCAGCGCCTACTCCTAAAGCTACACCGTTACGGGGTACGGGACAACATCCTGGCTTGGATAAAGGATTTGCTATCAGAACGCTTTCAGGAAGTTGTACTGGATGGGACCACATCTACCAGATGCAGCGTATCATCAGGTGTGCCTCAAGGAACAGTCCTGGGCCCCTTACTCTTCCTTGTATACATAAATGATATGCCGTCCTGTATCCAATCCCCAGCCCGCCTTTTCGCTGATGACTGCCTGGTCTACAAGAGGATCCGCACAACAGGTGACTGCGCCGCGCTCCAAGATGACCTGAAACAACTGCAGGAGTGGGAGGAAAAGTGGCTTATGAAATTCCATCCAGAGAAATGCGAAGTTATTACCATCTCGAACAGCAGAAGTCCCATCAAATTGGGTTATTCCATCCACGGCCACCATCTCCAGCACGTCAACAATGCCAAGTACCTGGGGGTGACCATCAGCAAGTCATTGTCTTGGAACACCCACGTCGACAATATCACCAAGAAGGCAAATCAGACTCTAGCCTTCCTCAGACGGAACATTGGAATGTGCAGTCAGGACTCCAAAGAACAGGCATATAAGACCTTTGTCCGCCCCACCCTGGAATATGCCTCCACCGTCTGGGACCCCCACACTGCACGTAACATCAACGCAGTAGAGATGGTGCAGCGGCGTGCTGCTAGATTTACCACTGGAAATTACCACCGTACCAGCAGCGTATCAAACATCATGAACGCTTTGAAATGGGACAGCTTACAGCTTCGAAGGGCCAGAGCTCGAACCACCATGCTCTACCGAATACATCACAGACTGGTTGACATTCCACCAGAGGAGTACCTGGTACCCACTGGCAGCCACACAAGAGGACACTCCACCAAATTCCTCCAGCCGCAGACCAGAATCCAGGCATACCAATATTCCTATTTTCCAAGCGCCATTCGATATTGGAATGCCCTACCAGCGGCCGTTGTACAGATCAGCTCTGTTGAGGCATTCAAGCAGAGCCTGGCCCGCGTCACCACAATCTAGACGGCCAAGTTTTTAACCTTTTAGCTTTTTAATTGTACATAGAGCGCCCTGTGTGTCACACGTGTGTTTTTAACAAAGTGCGAAGATACTCAAACTGAGGCAGGCACTCAAACTAGAAGAAGAAGAAGAAGATTCCTGTAACGTCATGAAGGTATGACCTTAAAACATACTACATAGCCATGACTGACCAATATATTAATACTCAGGTCGGCTTCGACCGTAATTGAACAGGCGCGGCTCCAGCCGGGGGACGCCGAAGGGGGCACCATAGTCTATTTTAGGGCCTATTTTACTGCATTCCTGTCTTAAATTTCCAAAATTTCGCTGGCTCGCTTCGCTCGTCGGTTATTCTCTCATTTTTCTTCAAATTTACAGTTGAAAAAAAAAAAATCGTTGACTCGCTTCACTCACGATCAATTTCACGATAAATCTCCCCTGATCCCCGTTTATGATCCATAATATCTTCCAGAGGGAAGCGAAATATATGTGCAATCCAAATTGATATCCAGCGCACAAATGTTCGGCCACTTAGCCTTAGGCGAGTAAAATCGTATGGCTACAAGTTTACAAGTACATCCTGTAGCAAATGCTACACGTTTGAAGCTACGCGCTGTACAAGATGGATTTTACTTATCCATAAAATTTTACTCAAATACGTCTTGTACATCGTGTAGCTTCAGTACAAATTTTTGAAACGCTTGTACTGAAGCTACGCGATGTACAAGATGAATTTCACTTATAGCCATTTTTAGAATAGTTTATTTTCACAATGTATTTTGTATCTCCAAAAGTCTCAAATACAGAAGTTGCCGTGGAGGGGGACTTTGCACCTCGTTTCCCCTACCAAGGATCTATTTCGCATGCACCAGGGACCTATAGACAGTCCCTAGACCCTGCACCGAGTTTTACGCCTCCTCCAACTGAAAATCTGGATTCATGCTAGAACAAAAGGGGCCTAATATGGCACACACGATTTTGCAAGATTTTTGTCATATCTTCTCGGGGAAACCCCATCCCCACCTATGGGAGGGAGGGAGGAGTGAACATGATAGTTTTTGACCGAAAATATTACAGTTTTCTTCCGATTTTAGCCCGGAGTTTTTGCGGAATATTTGAAGTCAAGAATTGAAAATGTTGATGAATAATGCGAAAATGAGCACCAGATTGCACCATTTTGCCTCATTTTTGCAAAATTTTCTCGGGGGAGTTCCCCAAACCCCCACCTATGGGAGGGGCGGACCCTCCCCATTCGACCCTTTGGGCCTCAATTATGAGCCCCCCCCCCCCCCCCCCGGGAACATGAAGTTCTGGATCCGCACCTGTTTAAGTATGACCTTTAAGCATAGTCACGACTGTGTGATGTGATCCATATCACTGCTCAGGTTGGCTTTGGCCGTAACCTTGAAGGTATGGTCCTGGAGCATAGTCACGACTGTGCATGTGATGTGTGATCCATGGTACTGCCCTGGTTGACTGTGACCGTAACCTTGAAGGTATGACCTTAGAATATAGCCACCAATGTGTAATGTGTGATCCATGGTGCTGCTAAGGTTGACTGTGACCGTAACCTTGAAGGTATGACCTTAGAATATAGCCACCAATGTGTAATGTGTGATCCATGGTGCTGCTAAGGTTGACTGTGACCGTAACCTTGAAGGTATGACCTTAGAATATAGCCACCAATGTGTGATCCATGGTAGTGCTCAGGTTGACTGTGACCGTAACCTTGAAGGTATGACCTTAGAATATAGCCACCAATGTGTAATGTGTGATCCATGTTACTGCTCAGGTTGACTGTGACCGTAACCTTAAAGGTATGGCCTTAGAATATAGCCACCAATGTGTGATCCTTGTTACTACTCAGGCGGTTGTGACCGTAACCTTACAGGTATGTCCTTAGAGCATAGTCACGACTGTGTGATCCATGTTACTGTTCAGGTTGGCTGCAGTGGCGGATCCAAGATTTCCAAAAAAAGGGGTCAGGGCGGGGGCACTTGTGTATAAGTCAAACTACTCAGCCATTTTTGTGCCAAATCTGGGTTTTTACTCGTTTACGACACAAACCTCAGAGCATAGTCACAACTGTGTGATGTATAAAACAACCTACCTAACAGCTGTTTTCCCCTTTTTTTCAGACGAAAGTATAAAGTAGCCTATGTCTGTTAATTTGGTCATCTGCAATCTGTAGATATAACAGCCGATAACTAGGTATTGTTCGAGGCCTGTCATCTACACCCCCGGGTGAAACGTTTATTCGACATAATTTTAACGTCAACTCCAGTATCGGATTCTTTCGAATGTGCACACTTAAGCTGCATGATGAAACACTCAATCTAAAGTAACTATACATGCAACATTTAAGCAAGATTCAATAATGCAAAAAAAAAATATGCATGTCAAAGAGATGGGCTCCTGAAGACAAAGCGATATTAAATTGTAATTGTGTACCTGGGTGTGTAAGTGAAGCAAGAAATGTAATCGTTTGAGTCATAAAATGAAGCGAGGGAAGTGAATGTATCTAATGGACTTAGAACTGAAGTTCAAAAGGGAATTTTGTGTCAAACTGAAAACATAGATATGAAGAGGTACATGTGCGTGAGAGGAATTTATCTGAATGCAAAACTTACTCCAGACAATAATGAGCTCAACGTAAATCATTTATAAAGCAATATACAAACTATAGATATGTAGTACCGGTATATAATAGCTAGAACACGCTTTAAAAGATGGTACGACATAGATGCAAACCTCCATGAAAATAAAACCAGTAAAATGATCTGTGTGGAAAATCAGAAATGATTTATATGTTTTCCTACATGCAAAACAATATATGAAGTCTGTACACTTCCCAGTGCTCATATTTCGTTTGAATTCGCGTCTAAACAAAAACATTAAGACCGATACACAGGCACCATCGACACTCCCCTGCTACATTGCATCTTAATAAATATACTTTCACAACATAACGAAGGCTTACTTTCTAACATTTAATGTCAATTCAATTTGTGTATAAAATTAATGCCCCTGCATAGAGCACTGAGATGAATGGCAATTACACACGCACAAGATGATACGAATGGCTTTGCTCTAATATTTATGATATACCTATAGCTATGCCCATAAGGGTCAAACTAGAATGAAATCCTTTTTACTACTAGTACATATTGATGGGCAAAATTCATCAAATTTTATACTGCAACTTAGACTCAAAGAAGCACATGATAATTTTCATAAATTGAAATTTCATCAGAATACACCTGGTATCTTAAGATATTAAAGTATGATCATATATACGCTGTGATGGGAACATTGTCACACAGTGGGATTTTTCAGAATAGATCTGATCGAAAAGTATCTCTTACACATACAACACAATAGCGTCATTCTGAATAAGTTTCTCATAAGTTGCATCATACTATGGGTGCGAGTCCCAAATTTTTGTTAGAATGAAGCAGACTACTATGAGACCATTATGAAAGTTTTGTAAAAATCCAATTCTGACTAAGAGAAGTAATAAAAATCAAACACAAACAAATGCAGAACACAATATTGCATTAGCTCATGCAGTGTAATGCTATATATTTTCATAGTTATCAACAATTATTTTCTTTTTTTTTAAACAGAGATAATACTTACATTTGCAAATACATGTAATTATGACAAACATTCTCATAAATGACATACTTCTACTTGCATACATTAGTGTACACAACAATAATTTTACCATGAGATTCAACTCCACTGTAATACACAAAACAAAATATAGTTATAATTGTATAATAAAATAGAGCAAACTACATAGAGTTAACTACAAGACCTATAAACAACTAAATAAATCATAAATAAATTTATTCAATAGTAAATGAAAGATAAAATGTGTAAGACTAAGACCTTACTAAGTCAAAAGAAAACTAGACAGGAACTATTCAAAACCTTTAAAGTTATGTTTGATAGGTTACTGCTGCAAGTATGATATAAAATATTTAGAAACAATATATTCATGTATGTGGCAATCATTTGTAATTCCCCAAGCACCAATTTTTCTAGATTACAGCACAATTGCAGGGTACTGCTGAATTGCACTTGATGTCATGTATATTGATAAATTTACTTGCATGCAATGAATTGATAAACTCTTAAAAATCTTTCTTATAATACATTAGAATATCAATTGATAAATCCCTCTTTCAATTCCTCCTTGTAAAACATAAGAAAATCAGTAATGTTACTTCCATTACTTATGACACCAATCTAACTACTGCCCTAGTTAGTAATTCAGTTTACAATTCATGTAAGTCACCTACTTTGTCAGAAGCACTTGTCTTATAAATCATGGTAATTGAAGTGTTTTTGATAGAGGTCACACACTTACAAAAGTCAATGTCGTTATACATAACTATTAGGTTCTGCTGTTGGCACGGTGATTTTTATATGAAATTTCTGCCACCATTTGCAAATTTGTGGTTATTCTTTACACAATGTGTAGTTGACATGACATGGTATATGTGTATATGCGGTCAGTTAATTTCATATAACACTGGAAATGGAACACATGGAATTTGCTGACCCATTTATACAGTATCAGATCACTGTGTAGCGATAAGTATGCAACATCTCATATAATGTATTTTGAACTTCTAACAATGTCTCTAATAGTAATTTGAAATACACATCTAATCATACCTCTGTATGGCATTGGTACATGCATAATTCTATAACAGTATCGGTAAAAAAAAGTTCAAAATTAGCTTATATGATCAAGCATACATACATCATGAAAATTATCTACTTTAATGGAAACTACACGACAAGTAATGAGGTCACAACACTTTTAAACAATCATAGTATATACATGTCCATCTAATGCTGATTTCATAGAAATTTACAATTGTTCCAATTCATTAGAAAAACAGGCAAAATGGCCAGATACATTATTAAAGTCTTAAGTGTAAAGAAATAATTTTGTCCGACTTTGTTTAAAATAGCTAAAAATATGATGTCAAAAAAAAAAAAAAAAAAATTTGGAATGATTATAAATATGTTTCAGGTGACAAGAAGGGTTAGGGTGTAGTGCATGGATCATGAAATGAATCACATAAATGATGGGAAATTACTGTTCATTCAGATGACAATTAGCACACCTGTAAAGGTAATCAGGACAAAGGTAATCAAATGCTTGGTCCTCAGTAAAAGGTTGTCATAAGGAAAACTTTTTGATATTGCACAATAGTGAAGGACAACATACAATAATGGTATAAGTTGTCAAAGAGATTCAAGCCTTATATGAGGTAAATCTAAAATATTGATATGACAAAAATGAAAATGCAGTAAAAAGGCACCAGAAAGTTAAGTATGAATTGCTGTCATTAACAGAGAGAAATTCTGTCAATTAAGCTGTACTTCATAATCTTACAAATTTTTATACAGAAATATCATAAATTTCAAAGTTTTTGGAACAATGCACTAATTGAAAAAACCCAAATTTGTTATTCTTAGAATCTATAAAGCTAATTATTTTGAATTATTTTATGTAAATCCATGCTGATATCAACTTTCAGTACATCCATACACTTCTATCGGTATATCAAAAAACAATTTCTTTGAGTCCATATGAACCATGTAAATCATAAAGTATAATACGATACAAAACCATACAGGTATCATACATCAATAAAAGCAAATAAAAACTGTTAAAATCTACAAATTTAGTTATCATATATCTGTACATTATAAAGTCCCTACCAGTTATAGCACTTAAATCTCTTCACAAAAACATAATTATTTAACAAAGATTTGTTAAAAATATGGAAGCACTCTCAAAGTCATAAAATCTTAGAACAAATTACTACAACATGTAATACCATAAAACAATGAACTTGATTAATTCAAGCTTTTCCAGTCACACAAAAGCACTAATCACTAACTCAAATATGTATTGTAAACTATCTACAATTCACATATAAATTGTATTGTAAACTACATGTATTTACAAATGTTGTATAAATACCTACTGTAAAACATGTGTAAAATTCAAGCTGTAAAACTGATAACAAGTCAGTTACCTTGAAAAATAATGTATTTGTAATAAAATCACAACTCGTTTCACAATACACAAGTAAACAAATTAGAATCACTTCACTTGATTATTCAAAATAAAGAATACTGTCATGAAAACAGAGCACCGATGTTAAAGTGTAGTTAAACATTCACATTTCATGAAGAAACAGTATAAAGATAAGTTAGAGGAACACCATGCCCAATCAGCAGCTTGTTTTGATATGTATAAAGTGTTGGGTCATGAGCTCACTGAGGGGCAGGCTCGGTGTAATGGAAAAGTGCTTGGCTTGCGACATAGACGATCCTGGATTGATTCCCATGCTGCACCATTATGCTTAAGAGGTTGGTAATCTCCTGCGATAACTAAAAAATTGTTAAAATACTTATCAACCAACCAACCATAAGCTCACTGACATTAATTGAAAAAGAATTTCACACAGAGCATGCTTTGCAATTATAAAGTCTTTGTCCCTGTACTGGTTTTTGAAAAATAGTTGACAATGGAAAGATATTGACAAAAACAAAATAAGCCCTCTATCTGTCCATTCTGAGACAAAAAACAAAAATAGATTCAATGTGAATATAACATCCATTACTCAATATACAGTATATAGACATGTATTTATTAGGGCAGGATTCATATTTTACCCGATTTAGTGCTGTCCTTTTTGCACTTATGCCTGTCTACGCTGAAAAGATATGGATTAAAAGATAAGCAGAGGGGCCGTCATAGGTTGTACTAACTCATGATCATGCTAAAATGTCACAAACTTACAAATATATTTTGCACTTAAGTCTGATTGCGTAAAATAAGTACACATACCAGATGTAAATCATTGTTACATATTGTTACATATTAAATGTTACATAAATTGTTAGCATTGTTAATTGAGTTCACAACATTTTCATTTTACACTTTTTGACATCATAAAAAATCTTGTTACAAGTTCTTAAATATTCATTTAACATTCATATCCAGTCAACTGATAAATAGACAAAGAATAAGTGCTGTCTTAAGTATTAAATGCTGCACTTAACAACTCCTTTACAACAATTGCTTGTATGACTTGTTTTGAAAACAGATGATTTAATGGGTCTAGTCTTACATGGAATTAATATTAATGGATGATAATACACAGAAATGGAAAATGCCAGGGGTGGAAAATGCCAGGGTTCAGTTGAGAGAGATGTCTTCCATTTCATCTTCAATCTGAACGACAGTTGTTCCTCCTGGTAGCTGCATTGAGTACGAGTTGTTGGACTTAGCTGAGGGTACCCGACTAGATCTGCCGGACCCCTGTCTGACAGATGAACCCGCTGAACCTTGCCTCATATCTCCAAATCTACTTCCAGCAGAGCTTTGCCGTGACCCAGCAATACTATGAAAACCTTGTGACCTGGCTGACCCTTCTCGCACTCGACTTGACTTACTGGATGCAGATGGGACCCTTGATTTTTCTCCATAAACAGTTTCTGCCATTTCTATGGCAACTCCTCTAGATCTTTGGTGTAAAGAGCTCGTACTTTCTTCTCTCTTTATTTTACGACTGCTTCCATTACTAACCCTGCTATTTCTTTCCTTGGCAGTGCTACTTGGTTTCCTTACAGCCTCCCTACTGCCTTTACTTCCTCCATCAGGGGGTTTCCCCATGGCCTGAATAATGGAAGAGTCTAATTGGACAGTGCCACTTCTTTCTCTCCTTCGTGGTTGTGGTAAATCCTCCACTTCTTCACTTTTGTCAGTACTTTCAATATTCTGTAGTTTGGACTGCATTTCTCCCATATAAGTGCTGGCAGTAAAGATAGCAAAATTAGTTTTGAGATGTTTTGGAGGCTCTGGCAGAGTGGCAGCATCGAAGCTGTTTTGATGCGAGTATGACGCAATAGATACTGCCTCCATGCTGTTCTTCTCCATGGCTAACTCTATATTATGCGCAGATGTACGACTCCTGGTGGAGTTATCACTTCCTCGTCGAGACCTTCGACCACTTCTTCTACCACCATAGGCTGCTGATGCCATAGAGTTAGCAATAGGTTTCAATACAGGCAAGATTCTATTCTTCATGTGCTTTCTCCTCCTCTTCTTTTTCTTCTTTCCACGTTTCCTCTTCACATCAGGGTACTCCTCTTCCTCACTGTGCTGAAACTGTCCCTGTGCTGCACTGATTTGGGAATCCAGAGACTGACGTCTAGAGGCCATCTTTGACGCTGCTGACCCAATATCTGTAAAGCGAAGTTCTACTTGATAATGAAATGACATTCATTTGACTCACACTCTTGAATTATGTATCAAAAATGAAAACTGTAAAGAGCAACTCACAAATGTATTCTCCTTTTAGTCAATATCTTGTTATAAACCATTATAACTACCACAAGGATTTGTGTGCTATTCATTACTGAACTTATCCACAGTTACTCAAATCATTCTTCACAACTGGATGGAAAGAAAACATTATGAAAAGAGAGATGCGTTTACAATCCAAGACTTCTCTTCTAAGAAATTTTTCACTGTGTTTCAACATCAAGAAATATTCTGTTTTCTGTTACTCTAGTCTCTAACACAGCAATCAAAAGGAATATTCTTAGGAGTCGTTACTCCTATCCAAAAGTAGCCATTACCTGAATCGGAATATCTCCGCAGTGTACCAGCAGTGGGGTGGAACATCCCTCCTCGTCTCCTCACCAACTTCGGCATTGCTGCTCGGAAATCTGATGACATGCTGTTCTGGGAACTCATACTGTTTAAGTCAAACTTCATCCCTGTCAAAATACTTTTTTGATTCAGTATTCGGTTTTTTCGTTATACAGAGTTACTTCCCATTTGGGATGGTATCAAATTCTATGGAAACTGATTTAAAACTCGGGGAAATGATAGTTCACAAATGATGTTTTCATAGGAATTTGATGACGTCATAATTGTTTTACATCAGATACCATCCCACATGGGAAGTAACTCTGTAAAAGAGAAGACTCAATTACCAAATATTATTTTCTGTTAATTACACTTTTGAAATCTACAGGATCAAGTCAAATTTAATTCTCCCAAAAACTAGTTTTGAATGCAAATAACAAGAGATTCTGATGAGCTTGAATCTTTATCAATGAGATGTTTTGCTCTTCATAGTTTTTCTTTATAGGCATTACCACATTATCATTATGTCACCTCTATAAGGGAAACTCATTTTGATGAAGAAAGAAATATTGCACATCTGGAGTCACTAATCACCTCCAGCAGATATATCCCCACCGGTCTGAGATACACCCCTGATTTTCTATCAAAGCTACAGTCATTTTTGGTGTAAATTTAACATTTAATCAGCTACTATATTTAAAGTTGTAATGCTGCACAGCAAAATAAAAGAATATCAAACAATAAAGTTTTCCTGAGACCTACCTAGCGGATCATCATGTGTGCTGGCAAAACTGATGGACATCCGTCCATTGTTCAATTCTTTTCTCTTCTCAAATGCTTTGGCTATTATCTTATGTTTCTTCAATTTCACAGGTTTATTGGACGGCTTCTTGAAAATTCTAAAAGGCAGAAAATGTATTCCTTTTATGCAGTGAAATATATGTACCGTACAAGGCATCAATATGCAGGAAGCACAGGAAATACAAGTGGACAGCAATTGCCCATAACAATAACATACTACCCTTCATATATATAGTGCAACATTTATATGGGTTCTGCCAGTCTTTAACTAAGGATAATCCTTCAAGGATAATCCTTCAAAGTAGTGGCCTCCCTGGGTTAAGCTTTACACAAATTTCACATTGTGTAATAATATATGGGGCCTAGTGACAGACAAACTACTTCTGCTGAAAATTTTCTCACAACAGACTGATAAAAATTTGAGCAACAAATCATCATATGGTAGACATTTAATGAAAGGTAAGCTAAAAATGAAAAAGGTCTAGTGATTTAATGTAATAATAATTGCAATAAATTTTTGCATATTATCTGATCAATTTTTTTTCTTATATGACTTTTAACACCTTAGTCTTTCAAACTATCAAAAACCATCTCAGAATTAAGAGCAACATTTAACTTAAAAAGTCAAATCTCTTCTATTTTCAACTGGAAAAAGTTCTTCCTTTTCATGCTAAACAAACTTTTCAACCATCACCATGATTTCTGTTCAAAATACAACTATATCATATAACTATTGTACAGTACACCAATTATCTATACCAAATACCAAATTTTAGTTATCACTTTCAGTTGAATTTGAATAAATTTTACAATTCATTTTACTTGCAGAAAAGCAGAAACAATTCCACTCACTTTCTTAAAAATCGTTCCCATGACAAAAGTGATGCTTTTGTCCATGACCAACTACTCATGGCTATGCCTGCACCAAAAAAAGCAATGATATGGATCTGATATGCCACTATACTGGGGCGACTTGACATTTCACATGTCAAAGTTGAGGTGTTTGATACAGTCTTGGTAACTGTGACATTGGCCTGGCAGCTATAATATATGGTATATAACATATTACAATAAAACTCAGAACATATGGTTATTAAGGGGTACAAGAATGATACTAGAATGTTATATGCCAAGGAGCAGAGAAACCTGATTGACAGGATAAAAAGTGAGTCTCAGCCTCTATTATTTCATCTTAAGAAAAGCGAAAGTGATCATTTTTTATCAGATAAGAAATGTACTTTATGACATTCTTAATAAAATTCTACTCATCAATTAGAAATTTAATGCATTTCTACTGCAGCAACATGCTTCTTACAAAACTCTTGACTTGAGAATTTAATGTTAGTTTTGTAACACTTTGTTCTTTGTTAAATGTATGCATCATTACATCAGTATATCTCTTTAGACTAACATACTCACTGTCAAATGACTGACTTACAATATATATTCCTTGAAACTATCTGCCCAGCTTTGTTCATTTGTGAAAATGTAGATATGTACAGCAAATGTTATCATGACAAAAGCGAAAGCAAGGATGGTAAAGAGTCCTGGAAATAAACAACATATCCAGTGAACACAATACATGTAATTGTGATATGTTCATCTGAGGTCAGATCGGCAAGTATCACTGTTTGATTCACTGATAGTCATTTCATTAACATTAAATCTTTACAAAATATTCTTATGCTTTGTATTTGGTCAATGCAAGATACAGTAAGTATTTATTCAATGTTCATTGTTTTTTTCGTCTCCATTACTATCATATGATAAGGCATACTGACCTAATCTAATGATAGTTTCTTTGATTTTAGCTGAAGCCTTAAAGCTGATATATTCAGGTGTATCCTTCTTCAACTTGATCAATGTACGTAGCACTGAAAAATTCCAAAAAAAGAAATGGCAACAAAATGTTAAATATGTTAGTATCATATAACGATCTGCAGGTTATCTAGTCATCAGCACGAGGAATACACGTTCAATTTAAAATACACTGAAACCTTAAGAAAACTGTTGTCGATATGACATTGGAAATTTAAGATGAATACTAGTACTACTTTGTGTATTGAAACATTTAAACCCTCTGTAATTTCTTACTTCACATAAGTTTCAATTTGCCACAATTCATGTTAATGTGGAATGGCTGAAACCTACACAAATTCTTGCTATTGCCTGACAAGTAGTGGCAACATGAAGAGACATCTATTGAAATCTATATGAAATGTGAAGACATCAGTTTCATTTTTCCAGAAACCTGAAGAATTGTGGCCATTTCAAACCTGCTTTATATCACTGTCCAAACTTGAGACAGTGTGATAGGGGATTTATATAGCTTTAAAAATGTTCTCAACATCAAAACTTAAACTTAAATGAAATTTTCTTAGTTTTCCACAAGATTGTGAAATCCATTCCATACCAAGACAGAGAGAGAATAATCCATTACATACAAAGGCAGAGAAAGAATAATCCATTACATACCAAGACAGAGAGAGAATAATCCATTACATACCAAGACAGAGAGAGAATAATCCATTATATACCAAGACAGAGAAAGAATAATCCATTACATACCAAGACAGAGAGAGAATAATCCATTACATACCAAGACAGAGAAAGAATAATCCATTACATACAAAGGCAGAGAAAGAATAATCCATTACATACCAAGACAGAGAGAGAATAATCCATTATATACCAAGACAGAGAAAGAATAATCCATTACATACCAAGACAGAGAAAGAATAATCCAATCACCAATACAATTCCTATGGGAGCCAACACAAATCCTCCTCTGTAACCATGGTTAAATGTCCCCACAAAGCAGATACCACTGACAGAATCACCATCAATCTGTAAAGTTATAGATAAAAATAGTCAAGAAATTTTTCATAAACATAGGTTAAATTTGTGTTGTAAATTAATGTAAAAGTCTGCAAGTATAAAACAAACTGCCATCGATCTGTCAGGTTGATATGACATGACAAGTAGTTATTAACCAGTGTTTTTCATGAATATGTATTACACTAGTATTGTAATAATTTTTTTTCTAATAAACAGATGCCTAGTTTGCATACAATGAAAAAATTGATGATCGAAAATAAGATAATTAATTCCTCCTACAGAGTGCTTTAATTTGTAAATCTAAAAGTGTCATGTAGGAATTTAAAATAAGATGCACTTAGATTTAGAGTTCACTCTCCTGGTATACATCCTCTTACATTTTGGACTTACTTCTGAGACAGCCAGACATATTATTGTTAGCACTAATGGAATACACCAGCTAGCAATATGGAAGTAAGAAGTTTTGTTGACCAGGGCGTCCTTTGGAGTACCAAGGGCTTTGAATGTCAGATGCCATGCATAGGCCAACATGACAAACCAAACAACACCCGCCATCGTGAAGTAATACACTATAATGAAGACCACTACACACGAGGCTGTCTCTCCTGAACTGTATAATAGAAAATACAACAAGATAAATGTAGTACATCTACGTCTTAGTTATAAATTCGGCCATTATTAACATCAAAGCTTGCCTGATCAATCTATATAAGATACATTTCTGATCAAGCTTTGGGTGATATAGAAATAAAAATGAATATTAAATTTACATTTGGTACTGTTTCATATTAAATCAATGACTGGTAATTCAGTTTTATACATTTGAACTTGGATAATACAAACATTAACTAGAGGTGCCAAAGTCACCTAATGCTTGACTGCACACATGGTTTTAAGTTTAAACAAGATGGGTTTGTGAAACACTAATGCCCCAAGCGGTAACAAAGTCCAAACAGTTATTTTTAGCGTGAAGGTCATTATCAAGGTCAAAAGGTCATCGACCTTGGTGTCATTTGAAAGGGTTTCATTAGTTGAGTACACAAGGGAAATATGAAGTCTCTATCCCTAATGGTTCAAAGGTTATGGTCAAGGTTAAAGTTGACAACAGACAAACAGACAGATATTTATTTTTAGCATGAAGGTCACTGTCATGGTAAAAAGGTCATCGACCTTGATTTCTTTGAAAGGGCATCATTAGTTGAGTATGTATGTGATATATGAAGTCTCTATCCCTCACAGTTCAAAAGTTATAGCCAGGGTGAAAGTTGACAACAGACAGACAGATGGGATAAAAACAATATGCCCTCAATCTATCAATCCAGGGGCATAAAAAATGGAATTAAACAAGAGCAGGGCTGCAAATTACCGCTCGCCCACTCGCCAATGCGAGTAAAAATTCAATGTGGGCGACTAAAATTTCGATCTTATTCGCCCACATGGCGACCGTAAAATTCCGGGTTGAATTATTCTTTCTGTTTGATCCAAGTTCACTTAAATCCCGATAGGTAAAAAGTTTGCTAAAAAGAAACTCTGTCTTCATTATTTCAAACGTTTAAATGACTTTGTTGACCTTGTTGACTCAGTTATTAATGAAATTGACATCATGTGGCGATATCTAATTTACAAGTTTAAGCGGGTAATTACAGATACAACATGAATTTGATGAAGAACAAAATATGGACTGTGCTGTTCCAAATGAGTTTGACACAGACATAGGCAGTAGTGATGATGAGGAAACAGTTTTTGAAAATTTAAAACAAATTGTTATTGAAAGAGAAATAATTGATGAAACGATTGAACTCTTCATTTTATGTGGGCCCCTAGATTTTTTTGTGGGCCCCTAAATTTTGAAATTCAGTAGCCCACATGGCCCCTAGAAAATTTTGCTAAGTTGCAGCCCTGAAGAGGCCCAAGTGGGCCTATATCGCTCAACTGAGTATCTAGATGATCAGTCATGCAAGAAGGAAGAATTCATTTATTTTTGCATTACTGTGACTAAATCAACACAAATGTTGAAGATATGCCGAATTTTATTTCAGGTCAGAATAAAAAACAAGAGGCCCAAGTGGGCCTATATCGCTCACCTGAGTACCTAGATTATCAGTCATGCATGAAGGAAGAATTCATTTATTTTTGCAATAATGTGACTAAGTCACCACAGATGTTGAAAATATGTCAAATTTTATTTCAGGCTAGAAAAAAAAACAACACTTTTTTGCACATCCATTCAGGTGATTTTGATATTAAGCATTTCCTTTGTCTCTGCAAGAAGTCATTCAGGGCAACAAGTTAGTCATTTTCTTTAGGTGGGGCCTTTTGTTGACTGATTTCAAGTCTGGGTCATGAACAACAATTGTTTCAAACATTGTCCAGATCTAACTTAAAATTGCCTAATTTCATATGTTGAGTGTTGAGAAACATCTAAAAACTTATTTAGATGTGTAAAGAAATGAAAAAAAAATTTTGACCACAGCTGGATTTGAACCGCTACTCTCCATATTTCAATTACCAAGTGGTATATGTACTATTGTGAGAACTGCTTTTTAGACATGGTGGCATTATCTGTTAACCAATTTGGATGAAATTTACCAAATTGATAGAGGACTTTTAGTACTTCATGTATTCCATGTTTCATTAAAATCTTTCATGTGGTATAACAGCAGAAGTGAAAAATGTGATTGAATTGTTCCTATACACCCTCATTTGGAAGTCTTAAAAAATTCATAGAAAATCCAAAAATTGAGATATTGACAAAATTCTTTCAAAGTAACAATCCTTACCATAATTATGATCACAATAGTCCATAAGAAATCATCATTATCAATTAACTAGGAAATATGACACTTTTTTCTGCATTGAATCACCAAGTCCAAAGAAATGTCGAAAAAAATTCTAAAATTTGATTTTGGAAGGGAACCAAAATGACAATACATCTTCACTCATCCCTCTAGATCATTTCTATGCATTCTGTTTGTCTCTGTATACAGCCTGTATGAAAAAGAATATTGTTAAACGAGGGAACTCTTTTGTGACCTACTCTTGACTATGGTGGCGCCACCTGTAAAGAGGTCTGGACGAAAACAACAGAATTTGAAGAGGATCATAAGTGACTTATTTCTACAAAGATTTATTAAAATCCTTCAAACAGTTTTGTAGAAAAAGTTGAAAATGTGAAAAATGGCCAACCCCCCCTCCCCCCCCCCCCCCTTTTTTTTTTGGAAGTCTTAAACGTAAAATTCCTAATTTCATATGTTGAGTGTTGAGAAACATCTTAAAACTTATTTAGATGTGTAAAAAAAAAAAAAAAAATTTTTTGACCACAGCTGGATTTGAACCGCTACTCTCCATATTTCAATTACCAAGTGGTATATGTAACATTGTGAGACCTACTTTTAGACATGGTGGCATTATCTGTTAACCAATTTGGATGATCCGCACAAAAAACAAAACCTTTGAAAAGGACTATGAGTACTTGCATCCTACCCAGTTTTATCACAATCCTTCAAGTTGTTCTGTAGATCAAGTTGAAGATATGAAAAATTGTCCCCCCCCCCCCCCCCCCTTTTTCTTGGAAGTCTTAAAAAATTCATAAAAAATTCAAAAATCGAGATATTGAAAAAATTCCTTCGCACCAGCATTCCTTACCATAGAAATGATTAAATGAAACCAAATGAATGCATCAATGTATACTAAAAGAAAATAATAACTCTTTAATGCATTAAAATAACAAAGTCCAAAATAAAAATGAAAAAACGTCAAAAATTTGATTTCGGAATGGAACAAAAAATATCAACACTTCTTCCCATATGCCTCTAAATCAATCCTATGCAGTCGGTTTGTCGCTGTATGCACCCGATCTGAATAAGAAGTTTGTCAAAGGAGGGTACCCTCTGTGACCTACTTTTGTCTGTGGTGGTGCCACCTGTTCATGGATCCTGACAAAGATGACCACATTTGTCAGGGACCTTGAGTATTTGATGCATGCCAAGTTTCATTGAATTCCAGAAAGTGGTTCCGAAGAAAAAGTTCAAAATGTGAAATGTTTACACCAATTATCCCACCCCCCTTTTTTCTTGAAAGTCTTAAAAAATTCATAAAAAATCCAAAACATAAAATATTGAAAAATTTTCTTCGCAGTAGTATTTCTTACCATCAAAATGATCAAATTATACCAAATTAATGCATCAATGTTTACTAAAAGAAAAAAATACCTCTTTTCTGCATTAAAACTACCAAGTACAAAAAAACGTCAAAAAAACGTCAAAAATTTGATTTCGGAACGGAACCAAAAATAACAACACTTCTTCACACATCCCTCTAGATCATTCCTATGCATTCGGTTTGTCTCTGTATGCCCCCGGTCTGAAGAAGAAGTTTGTCAAAGGAGGGTACCCTCTTTGACCTACTTTTGCCTGTGGTGGCGCCACCTGTTGATGAATCCGGACGAAAAACAACAACACTTGTAGGGGACCATGAGTACTACATGCTTATCAAGTTTCATCAAATTCTGTTCAGTGGTTCTGGAGAAGAAGTCGAAAATGTGAAAAGTTAACGACGGACGACGGACGACAGACGACGGACGGACGACGGACGACGGACGGTGATTGATCACAATAGCTCACTTGAGCCTTTGGCTCAGGTGAGCTAACAACACTTTTTTGCACATCCATTCAGGTGATTTTGATATTAAGCATTTGCTTTGTCTCTGCAAGATTTGGCTCAGGGCAACAAGTGAGTCATTTTCTTTAGGTGGGGCTTTTTGGTAAGTGATTTCAAGTCTGGGTCATGAACAACAATTGTTTCAAATATTGTCCAGATCTGACTTAAAATGGCCTAATTTCATATGTTGAGTGTTGAGAAACATCTAAAAACTTATTTCGATGTGTAAACTAAAGAAATGGAAAAAAAAAATTGACCAAAGCTGGATTTGAACTGCTACTCTCCAATTACCAAGTGGTATATGTACCATTGTGAGACCTAGTTTTTAGACATGGTGGCATTATCTGTTGACCAATTTGGATGAAATGTACAAAATTGATAGAGGACCTATAGTACTGCATGTATACCATGTTTCATTAAAATCTTTCATGTGGTATAACAGCAGAAGTTAAAAATGTGAAGAATAGTCCCTATACACCCTCATTTGGTAGTCTTAAAAAATTCATAGAAAATCCAAAAATTGAGATATTGACAAAATTCTTTCAGAGTAACATTCCTTACCATAATTCTATAATAACAAATGTCGAAAAAAATTCTAAAATTTGATTTTGGAAGGGAACCAAAATGACAATACATCTTCACTCATCCCTCAAGATCATTTCTATGCATTTTGTTTTTCTCTGTATACAGCCAGTATGAAGAAGAATATTGTAAAAGAAGGGTACTCCTTTGTGACCCACTTTTGACTATGGTGGCACCACCTGTACAGAGGTCTGGACGAAAACAACAGAATTTGAAGGGGATCACAAGTGATTTATTTCTACCAAGATTTATTAAAATCCTTCCAACAGTTTTGCAGAAAAAGTTGAAATGTGAAAAATGGCCAACCCCCCTTTTTTGGAAGTCTAAAAAATTCGTAAAAAATAAAAAAATTGAGATATTGAAAAATTCTTTCACAATAATATTCCTTACCATAATTATGATCAAAATAGTCATTAAGAAATCATCAATATCAATTAAACTGAAAAACATGACACTTTTCTGCAATGAAATTACTAAGTCCAAAAACACGTCAAAAAAGCGTAAATTTCTATTTGACGGATCTTGACCCCGAACACAATTTTTGATAACCTATCTTTATAAATTGTTAAAATGTAATTTCTTTCCCCATATATGTATTGGTTCTGGAGAAGAAGATTTTTTAAGAGGGATACCGTTTTGGGCACTTTTGACCCCGCCCTGGATCCACCCCTCAGGGAATCTGGATCCTCAACACAATTTTAGTAGGGGACCTTGAGTATATCATTTATACAATGTTTGATCCAAATCTGTAATGCAGTTCCAGAGAAGAAGTTGAAAATGTGAAAAAGTTAACGACGGACGGACGACGCACAATGACTATAGCCCACTTGAGCCTTTGGCTCAGGTGCGCTAAAAAGACTATTAAGTATCATGAGGCTTCAATCTCATCTCTAAAACAGAAAGAGAACCATGAAAACATTTGAAATTAAACACCTTAACATTTGTCAATTTAACAGGAAAATGTTATCAATATTTGTTGTGAGTGGATAAGCTTGAGAAAACAAAAGCAAGCTGTGAAAAGTAAATGAAAAGGAGTGAAAGCTGATATCTTTAACACTGGCTTTATTATTTTGGTGTGGATGTGGAAACCGATATGAATGCCGACACCAACACCAGGGGTATAACAATAGCTCTTCTGCACTAAAATGCAGGCAAGCTAAAAATTGGAAACTGGAAACATTAATGTGGTCCTCAAAACTTTTTAATTCATTTTATTGAAAACACAGAAACTCTGAGAACTTGAACCTACCAAAACTCAAAGTGATTTTGAAAGTCCATTACACCTTGAATTATTGAAGTCTGACTGTATATAAGGATACAGACGGACTGAAAAGTTTAAAAAATCACTGTATAATAATATGTACCCTGGTTCTCCTTTCCTGATAGTTCCATCTGCTTTACAAACTATATCTTTTCTGGCATCCCCTGAAAACTGAGCCATCCATCCAATACTTCCCAAGAAGAAACAGGCATTGATGAAGAAGAGGATAAGTGCTGGATATTTACTGGAGTTCTTCCAGTCAATCAGAAATGTTAACTGTAAAGCAATTAGTAAATCAGTTCATAACTGTAAAGCAATTAGTAAATCAGTTGATATCGGCTAGGGAAAAGGTCATGATTTACAAACTGCATTAACATACATCAATAATAAACAGTGTAAGGTTGAGGGGGAAAAGAGGTAAATTTACTTTATTAACAGATGAATGATTTCAACTTAACCACAGATAAGGACTTGATAATGACATATGGTTAATGATGTTAAATTATTAAGACCATGAAATAATATGTTATGTAGTAAAGCTAAATAAACCTGAATTCTTTTTCATATTATAAATGACTGGATCGATGAAATGAAATTACAGATATATATCAACAACAGAAATACACAAATAAAACAGCTTTGATTTTGAACATGGTGATATATTATTTCAACTTATCTATTCTATACTTATACAAATTGATTGCAGTAAAAGTTTTATAAACTGATATTCATGCAACTATGATGACAACAAGGGTGAATTCTGTAAACTGAAATAATATTTAACAAGAGTTATCAGAAGAGAACAAAGCTTGCTGGAATTGGGTGTTAATTTTCAAAAAGAACAAATGTAAGAAGCAGATCATTCCAGAAATGGTGTTTCCCTACCTCATAAATATATCTAACAATATGTGTTCGTGAAACATGAATGCCCCCTGGTAGCAATAAAGTCCAAATAAGGCAAATTTTTAAATTCAGGTCAAAGGTAACGAAGTCAAAATTTATTGTATTGACAGAAAGGTCTTGTCACAAAGAATACGCATGTAAAATATGAAAGTCCTACCACCTACAATTCAAAAATAATAACCAATGTTAAAGTTTTTTTTGCCACAGACAGACAGGCCAAAAACTAGATGTCCCTGAATCTTTGATTCCAGGGCATAAAAAGAAAAAAATATCTCAGGCTTAAATATCAATAGTGTTCATCATCTTGCCCTGGTCAACATCCGTATAAGGTTCTTCTATAGTGTTGACAAGGTTTTTCATATATTGTCTATTGTGACCTTGAAATACCAAGTCAATTTTTTTCAGGCTAAAACTTAAGTAAGAAGAGTCAATTGCATGAGGAATGCTTAAGTAGGGCACTAGTTAAAATTTTTGAAAAGTGGGTCCAAATCCATGTGTGAAATATCAAAGCTATACCTTTTCTGGTTCAAAAGATATAGTCAAGGTTAAAGTTTTTAGAAAAGTATATCAAAGTCCAAGGTCAAGGTCACAGTCAAAAATGGTACCAATTCAAAGTACTGGTCATAAGGGACCCGCATGTTTTCAGTTCAAAAGATATAGCCCAGATTAATGTTTTATCTACAATGAAAAAGCCGGGGTATGACATTAACTTTAACTTTGTGGATTTTTGTCCCAGCAAGCTAAAAATAATGAAAAATTAAAGAGGACACGTGCCTATTATGAAACACGTGCCTATTATGAATTCAAAGATTCCGCTTAATGTGTGATGCAATGGTAATTAGAAGTTTAACATATTAAAAGATATATTACAGTGAAAGGAACAAGTAAGTAACATCAAATATATACCTCAATACCTCTGCAGCATCCATTGTTAGTAATATAAAATATAAAACACTTGTAAGACATGAAACATTATTACAAATAATATATTGATTGATCCTAAAAACCGTAACTTAATACATTGTGTACAAGTGCTATCTCTTATGTCAAAGAAGCAGTAAGTAAACATGATTATGTTATTTCAACACATTGCTTATCTTGAGATGTAAAAAGATGTGCAATACAGCAGAAATTCATCAATTACTAGTACCAAGTGTGTATATTACTCAGTGAAAATTATTGTATATCTCATTATGCCATATGCAACATCTATCTGGAGTCCAGTGATACTGCTCTTTAGCTAACCTACTTAACACTCTAATGAGACATGATATAATTTTATCACGTATCTCATTGTGCTACACCCCATATTTATCTGGAGTCCAGTTATACTGCTCTCTAGCAGTTCTTCTTGTAACATTCTAATGAGACACGATATAATCTTACAAATGACATTTTTCAAATAAGTACATTTTCTGTAATTTTGCACAGAAATAATTTTAAAACATATATAATAAACTTTATTACATACACAAAATAACCGATAAACATGCTAAATTTCTTATCACAAAACTCCATACATATACATGTGTTCAAATTAATCTTCTACAATCTATAACTACTTGTATCTAGTAAATTCAAAAGTAACATGGGTTTATGAAATGGAAAGAAAGAGATCTAACTAGATTTACAAGAAAAACATGAAGGAAAACTTAGAAATAAGTACCAACATATAGAGAACAACATAAAACAATAGACATCATTAAATTACCAGTGCTTACTAAGGAAGGTCAATTGACAAACAAACATTTTGGCATTATCTATTGGATAATTGGCCCAATCTACAAACTTTTTCATTTGATTTGTTATTGTCCGTGCCTTCATGTCACTCCAAGATTATTTTCTCATGCATTGCTTCATTTGCCCTGTGCTACAGACCCAGCCAAAGCAGCGAGGGACTTTATACAACTATGTGCCGAAATATACCCTTACACCAGACCTCAGTTTATACTGTCTCATCCAAAGGTTAAACAGGGACTCAGACCATGATACATCACCTTTGAAAACTTAGATCCCACAGCCAGATTCAAACCTGAATCCTCAGATCTGAAGTCCAATGTTACACCACTGGACCAATATACCCCCTCCATTTGCCATAAAAATAATGTAATCAAGGGAACATGCATTTAAAATATGAAATACAAATGCAGTAGTTTTTTTCTGAATAAAGCAAAATTCCTGAAAACATGAAGATCAGTGGCATAAACAGACAGATGAACTGACAGATGAAGATGGACATACTGGTGGACAGTTAAAAAGTTCTATGCTCTTAAATCATTCTTCCTACATGTACCTGCAATAATGAAAGTCATGCTCACCACAGTAAAAAGAGTGCATATAATGCACAATGATCCAAATACAGCAATTACTATGTGGGCTTGATCATGTTCATCATCTGTGAACAATGGATTCTGGCACTGTATGCCACATCCCTCCACTTCCTCATACCAGCTCTGTGAATTATCTGTCTGAACCAGAGGGGCATTACATTGACCACTGTTATTAAATGACACATCATCTTCATAACTGTGAGTCTGAAATAACAATCCACAAAAGAATTACTACCATATTCAAAATACAATATCCATGAATACATGTAAATGAATTCACTTTATCTATATATACAATATGAGAAAGATGGTCAATATCATATGAAATAAGACTCAAAACCTCTTATACAGGTTAACAAATATCAATTTACCGGTAACAATACAAATAAAAGATAGTACAAATATTGTAATATTCACGACACAGGGCACATTTGTGAAATAGTTTGCCCCCACTGGCCACAAGAATCTTGACAGTTACACAGAATAAAACCTTGTAAGATTTCTCATACCTAAAAATGATTTTGTGTAATTTGTCATACAACAGTGCATGACCAGGGATCCAAGTGTTATTTCAAATTATTATACCTCATGTTAACTTCCTGTAATCTAACTGGTCAATCAATCGTGTGACATTTTTCAATGTCACAGGCTTTTTATATAGGATTGTAGAGAGGGTGACATTCATAGAAAATGTCATATGTGCAAAATTGATATGCGTATGGTTCATAGACCAAGAAAAGTATGGCAGATCTTTTTTTTAGTAAAATGATGTTAGAATGTCTTAGAACATGGTCACACAATTTTACGTCACATTTTGAGGTCAAAATGCATAGTGATGGTTTATGCCGTAATTTTAGACGTCACAAATTCTTAAATGATCTAAACATGGCGTTTCCACAAATTAGGGAGGAGGAAATATCTCCTCTTTTGGCATCAAAAGACGCAAAAATCACCCAGAGTCATTAAGAGAGCGAAATTCTTATTCCATAAATATATCGGCAATCAATATTTGATTTGTCACTGAAACAAATGCTGTAACAATTCATACCTTCTGACTGACTTTAAATGTGTTGCAGTGTGGCAATTTAAATGTCAATCAATCTTTTAGCATATAACCAGAAATATTACATATCACAGACATGTTCATAAAGATGTCAATAGATCAATGTGATAAAAATATTTTGTTAAATTAGACAATGTCAGAGCTATACAAGAAGTTAAACCTTTTCAAACCTTATTGCATGATCCATATTTAAATCGATGCATCATAATGAATATGTCAGCAGATATGACAGAGGAAGATATATGTATCAGGAATTACTTATACCAACCCACATCAACAACAATCTTATCAGTAAACCAGCCAGTTATTTTGATGGTATCAGAGACATTTGCACAAAGAATTGGCACCTCTGAAATGGTCTTGTGAAGCATGATCTAATATCAATTTTACTCATATGACTTCTGACATCCTTTTAATGTACTTAATGCATGTCTTACAAATTATACTTGTTTTATTAATTGTCAAGATGCCGTAATTATACTTAAATGTACATCTGCTCTAAAGGTATATTTCAAAGCTTAAAAGCTTTATATAATTTGATCTGAAAATCAATATCAAAATTCATAGCAGATGAATCATTCTGATTCAATGTATGAATATGTACCTCAGCATAAAATACAGGTATGATATAATGCATGCCCTGACATCTATTTTTGGCACTTTGATTTGTAATGTATTTTTATAAACTGTATTATGTACACAAGGCAATTTAATAGGGTATGTCCATGTACCTGCCACTGAAAGATGCTGGTTTTCTCTGAATGTACATTATCTCTACTAATGACACTGACAGCAATCAGATTTGTGAAATATCTCCACCACTGACAACCATCATATAAGTGAAATATTTCTACCGCCAAATGAAATATCTCTACCACTGACACCAAAAAACCACCACAGATAGATGAAGTAATTCTACTACTGACAATTAACCCCAATATGTATACTTCTACATGTACTAATGACACTGACACCTACCATAGTGGAGAAAAGCTCTATCGCTTACAATCACCATATACTGACAGGTGAAATATATCTACCACTGACACTGACAATCACCATATAGGTGAAATACATCTACCACTGACACTGACAACCAACATGTTGGTGAAATACATCCAGTACTGACATTGACAACCAACATAATGGATATAATCATATATATGTAAGCAAAATACCTTATCACTGACAACCATGTCTTTATATAGATAAAATTTCTCTACTATTGACACTGATAACCATAAAAATAGGTGAAATTTCTCTACCAATGACGTTGGCAATCATCATATAGGTGATAAACCTGTACTATACATGTATACACTTACAACCACTAAATAGGTGATATACCCCTGATACTGGCCATCACCATATAGGTGATATACCTCTAATACTGGCAATCATCATATAGGTGATATACCTCTAATACTGGCAATCATCATATAGGTGATATACCCCTGATACTGGCCATCACCATATAGGTGATATACCTCTAATACTGGCAATCATCATATAGGTGATATACCTCTAATACTGGCAATCATCATATAGGTGATATACCTCTAATACTGGCAATCACCATATAGGTGATATACCTCTAATACTGGCAATCACCATATAGGTGATATACCTCTAATACTGGCAATCATCATATAGGTGATATACCCCTGATACTGGCAATCATCATATAGGTGATATACCTCTAATACTGGCAATCACCATATAGGTGATATACCTCTAATACTGGCAATCATCATATAGGTGATATACCCCTGATACTGGCAATCATCATATAGGTGATATACCTCTAATACTGGCAATCATCATATAGGTGATATACCTCTAATACTGGCCATCACCATATAGGTGATATACCTCTAATACTGGCAATCACCATATAGGTGATATACCTCTAATACTGGCAATCATCATATAGGTGATATACCCCTGATACTGGCAATCATCATATAGGTGATATACCTCTAATACTGGCAATCATCATATAGGTGATATACCTCTAATACTGGCAATCACCATATAGGTGATATACCTCTAATACTGGCAATCATCATATAGGTGATATACCCCTGATACTGGCAATCATCATATAGGTGATATACCTCTAATACTGGCAATCATCATATAGGTGATATACCTCTAATACTGGCCATCACCATATAGGTGATATACCTCTAATACTGGCAATCATCATATAGGTGATATACCTCTAATACTGGCAATCATCATATAGGTGATATACCTCTAATACTGGCAATCATCATATAGGTGATATACCTCTAATACTGGCCATCACCATATAGGTGATATACCTCTAATACTGGCAATCACCATATAGGTGATATACCTCTAATACTGGCAATCATCATATAGGTGATATACCCCTGATACTGGCAATCATCATATAGGTGATATACCTCTAATACTGGCAATCATCATATAGGTGATATACCTCTAATACTGGCCATCACCATATAGGTGATATACCTCTAATACTGGCAATCATCATATAGGTGATATACCTCTAATACTGGCAATCATCATATAGGTGATATACCTCTAATACTGGCAATCACCATATAGGTGATATACATGTACTATAATAGGTGATATACTACTGACACTTGCAATCACTATATAGGTAACATACCTGTACTATACACACTGACAATCACTAAATAGGTGTTATACCACTGACACTGGCAATCACCATATAGGTGATATACCTGTACTATACACACTGACAATCACTAAATAGGTGTTATACCACTGACACTGGCAATCACCATATAGGCGATATACCTGTACTATAGACACTTACAATCGCTAAATAGGTGTTATACCACTGACACTAGCAATCACCATGTAGGTAATATACCTGTACTATACACACTGACAATCACTAAATAGGTGTTATACCACTGACACTGGCAATCACCATATAGGTAATATACCTGTACTATTGATACTGACAATCACTAAATATGTGTTATACCAGTCCACTGACACTGGCAATTACCATGTAGGTAATATACCTGTACTATAGACACTGACAATCACTAAATAGGTGATATACCACTGACACTGGCAATCACCATATAGGTAATATACCTGTACTATTGATACTGACAATCACTAAATAGGTGATATACCAGTCCACTGACACTAGCAATTACCATGTAGGTAATATACCTGTACTATAGACACTGACAATCACTAAATAGGTGATATACCACTGACACTGGCAATCACCATATAGGTAATATATCTGTACTATACACACTGACAACCACTAAATAGGTGATATACTACTGACACTGGCAATCACCATATAGGTAACATACCTGTACTATAGACACTGACAATCACTAAATCAGTGATATACATGTACCACTGACACCAGCAATCACCATATACAAGTAGGTTACATACCTGTACTATAGACACAGCCATCACTAAATAGGTGTTATACTAATGACACTACCAATCATCGTGTTATACTACTGACACTACCTATCATCATACAGGCATACAGACTGCCACCAATCATTAAATAGGTGATATACCAATGACACTTGCAATCACCATATAGGTGATATACCTGTACTATAAACACTGACAACCACTAAATAGATGATATACCACTGACACAAGCAATCACCATATAGGTAATATTCCTGTACTAATTAGACACTGTTAACCACTAAATAGGTGATATACCACTGACACTGGCAATCACCATATTTCATTATCAAGGAAAATGTAAGGAAATCTGTATTACATTTGTAACAAAAATACACACTTTAGGGATAACAGCCATTATGTCGTTGTAATTTTTAAAAACAGTGAAATAAATTGAAATATTCTGTTCCAAGAAATTAGGTCAATGTATATTAGGTACAGTAGATATACACAACATCTTATGTAGAATGATTTGTTATTCTAAATATTTTTGAGAAAAAAAAATCAATTCTCAGTTACATTTTTTTTTACTTTTTACTATGATATGTTACTCTAATTTTGCCTAAATGACCGTATAACTTGTATGGCTTTATTATAAATGTGTATATTGTGATAATATGGTACCTTAGCACAATCTCTCTCTATTGAATATATGTGTGAGGTATATATGTATGTATAAATGTATAGAATTCACTAATTATTCAAGCACTGCTACCTGTGCATGTATTTCTATTTGCTAACAATTATTTTTCTATTTGTGGTTTGAACCTCAGTTAACATGATCAACTTCAACAATATTAGTTAATTGTGTTTGCTTGATCATGCACAGAAAGGCTTGGGATCATATGAAAAATGTAATTCTGTATCTTAAGATAAATATTATTGTAATTTTTGTGTCCTTACATATACAAATGATCAGAGGTCTTATTTTTTTTTTAATAGCTGACTTAAATTACTAGTTATCTGTATTGACTTAATGAAGTTATTTTCTCACACTATCTGTTTAGTAAGTTATCAGTGAATTTGTATGGTCCTCCCACACAAAGGCTTGTCACTCATTGTGGTAAAGGTAATTAGAAGACACCTATACCTGGCCTGTACCCATTATACTTGTAATGCTTCACCGATCACATTATGGCAACACACCTCTGTTCTATACCATGTTTAAATTGAAGTAACATTAAATTCCTCCTGTCACCAAGTAGTATTTGTAAAGAAATATCCCTTTGTAACTGGGATTTAAAACTTTCATCCTTTTTATATTACCAATAGCTTTTTGAATTGATTTTTGTCAGCATTCAAGGTGAAAATTCAGTTTATTAAAGTTTGTGTATTTACAAATCACAGCACAGTGACAACTTAGTTGCGGTTGCATGTACAAAGAATAAGACTTTCTTTCATTTGTGAAATTAATCCATGTTGATTATGAATGGTTTTTCTTATTGCAAAAATATTTTCAGTGCTAAATATCAAATTCTATTGCAAATCTTAAACAGTACATATCCAACCGTATATATATAAATGTATGTATATCAATGATGCAAATACAGTGCAGTCCCAGGTGTTTTGTAATTTTTACACAGAATACAGTGAGTCTAATCCAGGAGTATATTTAGAAATTACACAAAACTCTGCTTTCTGTACAAAGGTGTGATCTAGCACATGTGAATACATGTATATTTTCCCACTGTGTTTTGTGTCCTTTGTCCAAACCATCTTAAAATTAGGGCTTAACTGTGCTGAAACTTCTTCTACTTTTCAGTTGTTACCACTATTTTTAATTTGCCTATGATCAAACTATTTCACTTTGTATTTTATAATCCCATTACACCAGAAAAGCTAATAACACAGTACATACATAATAACATACACAACATGCTAAGTTTTCAGTGCTACTTTATAATGACCAATGCATGTGATACATGTATAGCATCTTATCACATCTCAACAGGAGAGATATGCTGTCAGGCTTAACATCTACATAAATCTTACTGAATGATGTATCCCCCTGAACATCATAAATGCACTTCAAGTTGACGATAACTTGACCTTGCTGGGCCATAGTAAAGCAGCTCAAGTTCAGCAGAGTTTGAATCAGGGTTACATATTCATATAAAATCATGACTTTAAAATCAGTTCCTGCTATAAGAAAATTTTGATTATCAGGGTTTGAGTAAAACGGTCAATTGTATACATGTGCACATCATATATACTTGTAGGTAATGAACGCAAAGCATATAGGACATTAGAAACAAGCATTCTAAGAGTATTGCTGAAGCAGTACATTTCCCCTACCGTCCTAAACAAATCTTACAATGCATACATTTAATATAAGAGGCTGATAATGTAAATACATAAATTTCTTCAAATATATAATGCGAAAGTAAGCCATACATGTACTAATAGATGGATAATGTTTTCCCCACGATATGTAGGTACTACATGTACATATAGTAGCATAAGTATAGAGCTGAGAAACAATCAAAACGTAAAAAAATATACACAAAGAAGAGTAGTCTGAGATTCTCTGCCCTTCTCCCACTTTTGATATCAGCGGTTTGTCCCACAACCGCTGATATCAAACGTGGGAGAAGGGCAGAGAATCTCAGACTACATGAAGAGCAGGCAAGCAGGAGTGGAAAATGTATGATGACATACAACATGAGCATAACTGACTTGCAGTTCTGTGATTTTAAACATCTGAACTGCACTTAATATACAACATTGTACTAAATTTCAATCAAAACTCTGGTCCACAGAATTCTCATCAACTGTAAGTCAATAAAGGGCTGTAACCGAGATAACTGTACTAAATTTCAATCAAATACCTCACAGTATAACCTAAAAAAAATTCTACAAAAAAGAATACTGAACAGAATTTTATTGATTTTCTGTTAATAAAGGGCCATAACTCTCTAAAAAATAGACAGAATCTCACAAAACGTGAACTTGATCCGAACTTTGCAAGCTAAAATATTTCAGAAAACAAAATTTTTATTAATTTTCAGTCAATAAAGGGCCATAATGCAGTAAAATATTAATAAAATCCCATGACACGCATACTTGATATGTAACTTTGCTATATAGAATGGTGTACATGTACCAACCGACTCAATCTTGCAATAAAACAAATCAAAGTTTAAGCAAAATTATTCTGGAGAACAAAAGTGATGGACAGACGACATAGACAAAACCTGAAAGAGGAGTAAGCATCCCTTGCTGAACAGTCACATCGAATGTGTCACTCATGGTGATGACTTTGATTATGTGAGATAGTAGAACTCGTAGTCACATTAAGTCATTTTTGCGATACCTGGTACATGTATATAATAAAGAATATTAGTCTTACTACACAAATTTAATACATTAGTCTTACCACACAATTTTTCTGATAAAAGGACTGTTCACACTGAAGGAACCCTGGCCAACCCTTTACTTCTGCTACAATGCTACATGGATCTCTTGTCTTCTCACACAGATTTTTGCTAGGATATTCCACTTTACCATCAGCTACATCACATTTTGGCATGTACACAGAGCACAAGAATGGCTGGATAACTTCCCAACACTTGGGTACTGCCTTTAGTCCACTCCATAATTTCAGTTTTTCCTCAACATCAGCAAGACTACTTGAATCATTTGCAAATCCTAGGTATGTATGAGTGAATGCTATAGATGCACCCAGACATGATGATGTTGTCAAAGCAATACATGATGACCCTGAAGTCAAGTTCCTGAGACAATCAGATGCATGAGTAACCTGAATGATGTATGATATTAAAGCTATACAGAGAATTCCTTGAGATCTAATAAGCACCATTGTGGGTCATGTGTATGTCAAAAAAATATGTCGGAGTCTGATATCATGATGAAAATTCATAAATACTGCACAATTCTTTTATTCTGCTATCTATCACATCTCTTGCAGTGCATAATGATTTCAGCTTTCTCTCCTGCTATGGCATCTGTCACTCTGTTGATTGAGGACTGATATACATGAAGGGCCATTTAACCAGCCTCTCACTCCTTTAGGATTTACCAATTTTTCTTTCACCTGAAAAAGAAAATTACAAATGGATTTCACTTTATTAATTGATTTTGATGAGACTTATTATTATTAACAATACATATACATGTCTGTAAATATTTACAGAATATAATGACTAGAAGTGTGAATTATAACATATATAGGAAAAGAAAAACCCTGCAGTCGGTTTTAAGAGCTACAGAGCTCATGTTACTTGTTTGTTGGTACATTTGTGACGACTCTACATAAAATTTACTTTACTATACTTTATCAAATAATTACAAAACAGACTTGGAGCATCAATATCTTACTACAGACTACAGTATGTAAATACTAGATATATAGGACTATTGATACTTGCATGTAATCAGAACTTTCAGACCCTTCACAGTATTCCGAAAGTTCAACACTCCTCACCAACTCTCATGTAAATCTATTGAAGGAACAAGGTCCTTACCATTGAGGTAGTGTCATCTTGTCACAATATGGAATAAATCAGGATTCTGATTACATATATATGGCACAAACACCATAAAATTATTTGCTCAAATAATTAGAGGTAACCCATGGCTCAGGGCTGACGCTATAAATCAAGAGAAGTGATACATATATATCACCTTAGGTGATATTCATGCTTTTATGAGATATGTACATGTATGTTATACATGTGCATGCAGAGAAATGTTCATACGAGTTGTTAGTTGGAAATGGATGTTCGGGTGGGCATGAAGAACTGCCAGACTGAGACAACAAGACTCTCCCCAATTTTTCGCCACCCCCATTTTTCAATATATAAAACACATACACATGCAAAAATGTGTGAATAGCGGTAACCACAGTTACAAAAATTAGACTGAGGGGAACTCGTGCGAAGTAGAAAAGAACAATGATTTCTACTGTTCTCTTTAGTCAACTTAATTTAGTGAAGACTTTTAGTAAATCAAAAGACCCGCCGTGGCTGTAAAATAAACACTGGATTAATCAATAAAGTATTAGCATACATTATAATCTCTCGAGTCAACAATACTTATGATAAGCTGGTGCTATAAACTTACCTGGCTGTTGACCCAAATAAATCAATAAAGCACGTCACGTGATCTATTACAGTTTTTGTAGGGAGTAATCATTACATATTTATATAAAATAAAATTTCCCGTTTCTGATTGCTATAAAATTAATAATTTCAACATTAGACATCAATATTAAACTAAAATATAATTTCAATTATTCAGGATTGTACTTATTTAGATGTTGGATTCAAACTCATCATAGTTATGTTAAAGATTTTAATCAAACACGAGCTGCTCCTTACTTCAAAGATGTCTGCGTCCATGTAGCATTTGTACAGTTATAGTTGAAATCTAAGTATATATACATCACTAGAATTTTGTATGTGATTTGTTTGAAGTTCTACTTATCTATAATTTTCAACGGTAACATAGATATAGGAAGAAAATAAAATAGATAAGCTCGAATTTTCTTTGTTCAGAGTTTGTTGACTCATTTTAAAACTTTTAAAAAAGAGTTGTTCTAGCGGTAGCATTCTCGAAAACGGCGTGACATCACACTAAGAACTAAATGAAGATAATCCCCGAAACATTCCAAGGATGACCTGGGGGATAAACTCGCTTTTTATCATAGACCGTAATGCAACTTTGCTGAATTATATTTTATGGCTATGCATAGGAGCTAAATTACAGGGTTCTCAATAAGTTTAGAAGTAGCAGGTGAATTTAAAGAAAGTAGGAGGCGACATATGTGAGCGCCAAAGGCGCAAGCCCTAATAGGGTGGTCCGGGGGCATGGCCCCCCCCCCCCCCCCCATGGTGGTAACCATTTTACCAAATCATGTGGATGATTCATCTCTAAGCTGGCACAACAAGTTCATAGAATAGACATATATAGAATATTTGCTGAGTAAATGCAGTAAGTGGAGGGCCCAATGTATAAACCATGTTAGTACATTCAACTCAACTGGTATTCGTTTTATAACAGTAATTAATTTGAATTAAAGTCAACCTGTATTAGTTGTATAACAGTAATTAATTTAACTAGATGCATCTTTCAACAAATAAGACACGTAATCTGACCTACCAAGCATTGGTCTTTTGGCAAAGTATCCTGTTATTTTCTTCATTATTATTATTTCTACTTTCGTTTTTAAAACACGCACGTGTTACAGTGCGGGATCGGGATTAAACGTAAATAAGGTTCATGACATGGGGGCCCAGTGACGTGTGTTGTAATTTCGGCTGAAACTGGCCGAATATATTTCTGTGTTTCATTAAAGTAAATCCATGATATAGTACAACTTTTATTGACTTTTCTATAGAAAGTAGGCGCCGATTTTGCCCGAAGTAGCAGGTGGGAAATCGCCGGTCGCCGGCTTGAAATGAGAACCCTGAAATTAGTCTTAAAACTTTTGAAATTCATTGAGGAATCTCACAACAATTGACTCTTTTTCTTTCTTCGAAATTTACATGACCGCAGTTTGGAAAAATAAGATTTCAAAATATCGGATTCTTCGTAGAGAGCAATAATAAATCCTGAGACTTATCCCCCAACAAATATGATGCAGATTAGGTAACGTGACCTGTCTGACTTCAAGAATAAATTGTTCAATAGCCATTTGGCTAATGCAAGCACAAATTAAGTAGCCAAATATGTAAGTCATTAGCCATGTATACAAAGACGAAACAGCTTATGCTTAGGATTTTTAGAAAATTTAATAAAAAAAAAAAAAAAAAACAGAATCTGATCTTGAAAAAATAACTGAAAACACAACTGACAATAAAATTAATCATTTTTTCTGTTAACCACCTAAAATCCGTAAACCAAAATGGTATTTTACATTTGTTACCATTCTTCTTTTTATTAGTCCGAGGTTCATCTTATTCATCTGTTGTCACAGGGTTCAGGTATCGATGTTTGTTGATACGTATCTTATTACCTCATAATGAGGTAGTACAATGCATGTCAACAAACATTGATACCTGAACCCTGAATCTGTTGTAACAGATTCTAATGATGGAGTGCTACTTGGCCAAAGGAACTTTGTTTAGCCATGTTCACTGTTCAGAATGTTTAGAGATGGTTTACATCATGGTCGCTTTGAAGTTTGATAAAGTTGATGTCAATAGTAACTAAATTAAAGTATTGTGATGACCATGATTTATGTTAATGATATAAACAGAAAAAATTGAAAAAACACACTTTTTAAACTTACAAAATGTATTTGCCAACTCGATACTCATGTATTAAAAACGTTTAGCAATATGGGGATTTGGCAGTCGGGTAGCACTCACACAGGTTAGTATCATATATTCGGATACTAGTACAGTGTGTCTTGTTAATCTTCTTTCTTGTTCTTCCTCCTAAAAGGTAATGACAATTTTGAGCTGGTATTATCGCACAGTAGAATCCTGAGTTTATAATGGCTATGGATGTCCCACAGGCACTTGAATCAATAATTAAATCACTTATTGATCGATTTTACATGATAATCAATACTGTTAGTAGGTTTCTTTAGTTTATCTATATAAAAACAGTATATCTTCTTTTATGTATATAGACTGAAGAAACCTACTAACACTGAGTATTGATTATCGTGTAAAATCAATCAATAAGTGATTTAATTATTGATTCAACTGCCTGTGGGGTTTCCAACTTCTGGTCTTAGTAAGTTTAACGACCGGGGCAGTATACAGAAAAACTTATCAGCCTTTGTGGTGTATTTTAATGGGAGAAGTTACAGTTGTATAATTTAATACTTTAATTAAAAGTTTAATAAGATAAAAACGGTCTTGAAGAATTTCCAGCCAAAACAATCGTTCATTTATAATAGTAAATGGAATGAGGTAGAAACAAGGTGATACTTCCTTGAGTACAGAGTGATAACACTTGGAGCTAGAGTCTTATCACTTGACTTAATTCACAAACATTACATTTACAAAACTTACTGGTACACTTCTAGTATTCAGTAATAAATCCAACGTCAAGTATGATTTAGTGTATTCCACAAATGCCCTCTATATTCAAGCATTAAGATATCAGCGCTACTGTTTCCCCCACAATTCTGGATAGAATCGTGTATGTACACATTTTTGTACTTTTTTTTCAAATTTATAGGTTAATTTGTTTGTTATACTGGTATGCTTCTAGATTTTCTTTTTAAGTTACTACACAGCAACAAACTATTGATTTTTTCAATATTCATTGATCTATTCTCTAAAATTCTTCTTAGTCATGGTTGTTTAAAAAGCCTGTTCTAAGTACATGAACAAGTAGCGTTAACTTTCTTATGACACGGATTAGTAGTTTTACTTGTTACTTCTTACTAGTTTGATTTGCATTTTGGTAAATTAACATTGCAGTGAATTAATTATAAATGCATTTGATATGAGAGTATATTAGAATTTATAACCAGTACGCTGAGTTAATGGTATATTCTAGGTATTTAAAGTCTTCAACAACAAGCTAGCAACTATACATTTAAAGTTGTGTGTGGCATATGGATGTTTTCTGCTGTATTTTTTATACATGCGTATGTACTATTTTTTTTTTAATTCAGCTGACAAGCTTTATCAGTCTGCTATGTCCTATTCAAAACCAGTAAATCCAAAGAGGAAAAGAAGAGTATATGCGACAAAAGAACCTCCATTTCCAGTTCCTATAGCAACTATCACCAGTGAGGCCCCGTCACCTAATCAATGGTTTTACTACACTGGATACCTTTTTGGAGATCATATTGTAGTCAAACATTCAGGGGATATTGATTTTCTTTACAAAATGGTAATGTTCATAAAATCCACTAGCTGGTAAATTAAAGAGAAAATGTAGAACTTTGTATGAAAGGTGCATTTTTAATAATTACTAGAAGTTACCACATCATGAATGGGATTTCATGGTCACATCACCTAGACAATGCACTACAGGTGATTATGAGAAAATGTCAGGAAAACATTCATTATTGTATTCATCATTGAAATTCAGGCGTGAATCATCGAAATCCAGGTGTGAACTTCCTGATGCTAATCCATCATGCAACTTTTCCAGTTTTCAACTTCTAATAAAGTGCTACAGTGTTCAGATTTAAAAGTAGACAGGTACATACAAAATCTATGCCAAATCCTCTTGGTTTGTACCAACCTTCAATAGGAAAGACTGATTTTTCTATGCCAATTTTTAAAGTTTAACTATAATTTTCAATAAAGATATTCTGCATATAAGTATACCAACAGAATGTACAAAATACACCACTTTAACTTCCAAATTCATGCTTGATTCAGTGCCTAAACGTGTTTCATACACATCAAAATGAGTACTGGATGCATTATTTTGGAAAATCATGTGTCCTGCAACATGTCTATGCCACTTGATATTGATGTAGACCCAGTGTGCATGCCATCTTAGTTTCCCAATTTGAACAATAGTGCTGTAAGCCTGTATAGATTTACATGAAACATGCATTTTTTTTAGAGAGGAAGAAATGCAATTTCCTTCAAGTGGTGATATTGTTATTTAATGTGTTCTTGACAATGAGAATAAGATGTGTTAGTGTTGCAAATTTTGTCAAAAAATTGATTTCAAATAAACCATGGTATTGTAAAGTACCATAACATTGCATCAAGTAAAAATTTCTTATTGTTTATCTGTCTTTAATACCTCATTTTAGTTCAGGTGAGAGTTGTTGTTCATGGGCTTTTTGTTTATCATTGTAGTTATGAATCACTTTATACCTTCAGGGATTTTTTGGTAAAGGAACACTGTCGCGAAGTAAGCCTGAATTTAACAAGCGGTATCGTTATGTAGAAGTGCCGGATGGGGAAGGAGATACAGTTACGGCAAGAGTTTTCAGTCGGAGGAGGTCAGAAAATGATGAAGTTTGCATAATGCAGATTTAATTCAGTTTTATAGATAATGTAAATTATCATTGTGTTGCATCTATACAGAACGTACTTGTTACTTTTCATATGATACACAGAGACAGAGGCTCAAGTGAGCTTTTGTCATTGCATGCCATCCATAACCTTTCATACTTTCAACTTCTTCATGATTGCTGAGGGAATTGTTATCAAACCAGGGATGAGATACTCAAGCTCCATTACAGAAGTTACTGGTTTTTGGCCAGATCTGTTAAGTGGTGGATCCTGGGCATGGCAAGAAATACCTTTGACAAACTTCTTCAAACTGGCTGTATACATCATTAAACCAAATGTATCAGAATGATCTAAAGGGCAGACTGAGAAGTGTTGTCATTTTTAGTTCCATTCTGATATTGATGCAACTTATTAGATATGGGGAACTCAAGATTCCTTACAAATGTTGCTGTTTTTCTACCAGAATTGTCAAGGGGTAGATCCAGAATGTGGCAACATAGGTGCCAGAGGGTACCCTTTGATAAATTTTTTCTTCAGACTGGCAGCATAGATTATTAAACAAAATGTACCAGAGTGATCTATAAGGGTGTCTTTAGAAGTTTTGTTGTTTTTGGTTCCATTCCAAAGTCAATTTTTTAATATTTTTTTTTTTATGTTTTTTGGACTTGGTAAGTATTGCCTATATCATTTCACATTTGAAGGATTTTTTTCAATTTCTTAAAGATTAAAAACAAGGTGTGTGTGTGGGGGGGGGGGAGGATATACTACTAGCATACGTAGGGACAAAGCTCGCTTGAACCCGGGATCGATTTTCGTATGTATATGGAGGGATTGAACTCTCTCAAAGGTAAAAATCCACCCAAGTTCAATCAGCAGTCATTAAACACTATATTCAGTTGATGCCCAACTTTTGACTTATATGCCTCAATAGAATTCTCAGCAAGTTTCAGACCTCTATCTCCCGTAAAAGCAGAGTTACACCACCTCAACTATGGTCATGTTCTGGAAGGTGTTTAAGTCCTTAAGAAGGTGTTGTTATTTTTGGTTCCCCTCTGCAGTCAAATTTTTTATGTGTTTTTGGACTTGGTTATTCTTACACATTTTTTTCGTCATTTTTTATACGCCTTTCAAAAGACTGACGTATTACGGTATGGCGATGTCCGTCCATCCACTATAGAACACAATAACTTTAGTAAACGTCAGCTGTATTTCATGAAACTCAAATCGAATGCTTAAATAGTGTAGAGAAAGATACCTTTCGATTTTGAGCAAATTCTGTTTTGTTGTTCCGGAGTTATGGGACTTGGATTTAATTTTTACTATGAAAAGATGCTATGGAACGCTATAACTTAAATAAACATCAGTTGTTTTTCATTAAACTCATGCAGAATGCTTAGATAATGTAGAGGAACCCGCTTTTCGATTTTGAGCAAATTCCGTTTTGTCGTTCCGGAGTTATGGGACTTGAGTTTTATTTTTACTTTGAAAAGATGCTATGGAATGCAATAACTTAAGTAAAGATCAGTTGTTTTTCATGAAACTCGTACAGAATGCTTAAAAAATGTAGGGGAAGCCACCTTTCAATTTTGAGCAAATTCCGTTTTGTCATTCCAGAGTTATGGGACTTGGATTTTGTTTATGCTATAGCAAGATGATATGGAACGCAATAACTTTAGTAAATGTCAGCTGTTTTTCATGAAACTAATACAGAATGCTTAAATACGGTAGGGGAAGTGGCCTTTTGATTTTGAACAAATTCTGTTTTGTCGTTACGGAATTATGGAACTTGGATTTTTGCTATGATAAGATGCTATGGAGATGCTATGTAACGCAATAACTTAAACGTCAGTTGTTTTTCTTGAAACTTATACAGAATGCTTAAATAGTGTAGGGGAAGCCACCTTTTGGATTTCAATATTTCGTAAAAGTATAACAAAGAGACCCAAATTTGGGGGTAATAAAACCATACCTTCACATTGATGCTGTCCAATGTAAGCGACAGGCGTATTAAGCCATGCTAGGCATTGCTCTTGTTAAATTTATTTAGTACAGTGGAGCAATAATGTATTTATTTATTAATATTTATTTGAAATTTCTATTTCAAAGGTTATTTGAATTTATGTGAAAATTTTGTTAGCCAAATTGCAAAGCAATTCCGATCTATAAATTTGGCAATTTCAGTCTGTCTGTCCGTCAGTCTGTCTGTCTGTCCGTCAACATTTTGGTTAAAGTTTTAAGTTTAAGGAAAATCTCAGCAACTAAGAGGACTGTAGACATAATAATTCACACATAGTTTCCTTGTGACCAGAGCTTTCAAATTATGCCATGACTTTTGACCTAGTGACCTTCAACTTGGACTTTTACTGACTTTTAAAAAATGCTAATTTTGGCTATATCTTATTAATGAATAGGGGTAGGGCTTTGATACTTCACACATAGGTTCTTTATGACGAGTGCTTTCAATTGATACCATGACTTTTGATGTTGTGACTTTGACCGTGTTTCGAATGTGCTTTGCAATTCAGCCATACTGTCTTAATTGGTTTCTTGTGTTTAGGATTTATTATGATTTTTTTCCCTCTATCTTTGACATGGGTCAGTTTTGGCATGAAGGAGGTTAGCTGTTCAAACCCTGCTGGAGACAAAACATTTTTTCATTTCACTGAACACCAAAACAAGTTTTTTAGTGTTTTACAGCACTCATTAAGTCATATTAGAAAAACAAATTACTGACTTTGCCTTTTTTCACACATTTTTGGGTCATTATCTTGATGTATTCAATATACATAAAGGTGCCATAAATCATTTATCGGCCAATTTTAAGTAGAAAATATCTATTTGAAGGGTTATTTGAGAGTTTTCATGTCAGAGTTTCCTGGAGGAGGAGGGGGGGGGGTGTTTATTTTACACCAAAAACAAGACTTTGATCATTATAAGAATAAAAAGGGAAAAAAGAATTTCTAACTTAATCTTTTTGTTACATTTTTATATCATGATAATTGTCTTAATTTATTCAGTGTAGAGAAGCAAGTTCACAGTCTTTATCACTTGTCAAAAACATAACAAGCACTTAGCGAAGGACTATATGTATCTGTGAATTTTTTTTGAAGCAGTCCATTATTTGTGAATAAGTGATATAGGCCCACTTGATTGTCTTAATTTTCGTTTTTTTGGGGTTTTTTTTGTTTTTTTTTATCAGAAATTCAAATATACATGCATATTGTATCCAGTGGCAGCAGACAAGTATTGCAATATTGATTTTTCATTTTAGATATTTACGTCGTTTACATTGGACAGGAAAAGTAACTGAGGAGCAGTATGACAGTTCACAAGAAGATGAAGTGGAGGCAAGGGGCGATGTAAATGATGTTAACTGTTCTGAATCTGAACCTAAAAGACATGAATCATTCAGTGATAAAATGAAAGGTGAAAAGGCAGGAATAGAGGGTAAATTTGAAGATACTTAATTTCTTAACACAAGAATTATTGACACAGAGCAAAACATTCCTTAGGAAGAGTCATTCTAATTCTAAATATCCATATAGAATATATTTCATACTTTGATGGTCAACTTCTAAAAAGGCAACGACTAAAGTTTTTTTTCCTGTTGTTTCCTTTGTAAATAATAAAAAAAAGACAGCAAAATCCCACTGTTTATTTTTTTCTTGAATTTGTGTATGTTGTTACATAACATAAGAGTGGTCATTTCTTCTTCTGTAGAAAAAATTGCATATGCCAAACACAAAATATCTATCAATACATATCTTGACCCCTATGACCTCACTCTGAGGTCTTGCAGTAGTGTAATCATGCATCAACATTTCAGCCTCATGACACCAGTTAATATGATAATTGTAAAAATATTAACAGGACATTTGGTCTGGTAAACTAGGACAATTCACCAGACCAAAGCAATTTTTACAAGACTGAAAGCAAAATGTACATCATGATGACAAAAGAAATAAGTTTGAAACCAAAATAGCTTCTGGAAAACACCAGATAATTGGTCCAGAAATTTAAAGTTATTTATTGGACTGACATCAATATAATGGACTTTGTCCATCGGTCCGACGATATTTAATTTTCACTGTCTGACACACTAAGGCATGTACCAAAAAGCTTTAATATCATATTTTCATATTTTTCCTACTCTTTTCTACCAGAGGGCATTATTAAAGCACTATTAATAGCATCACAACACAGGTAAATAAAGTGAGGAAGATCTCGACATAAATTCTTTACTTTTGGGGAGGGGGGGACTATGTATGTTGTACATGAAACAAGGGAGGAAACTGTAGTCTGTGGTAAAAAAAAACCAAAAAAAAACCCCAGACTCATTTGGGAAACTTTTACTCTGTGCCACTTAAAAGGGTAACATATCCTACTGAGCAAGATGATTATTTTAAAAAATGAATTAGAAATGTGATTAATTTTTGTTATTTGGAATTTGAATACAAATACCAAGTATTGCATTGAATAAAATAGGCTATTAGTTTCATTTTGTTTCTTTTTTTTGTGGGCTCATGGAAATTGATGTGGGCCCTTGAATTTTTAATCTTAGGAGCCCACATGGCTTGTAAAAATTTTAGTAGAGTTTATACCCTGCAAGATAGTGTAAAAAACCTGACATTCTGTAGAATGTTATACATTATGAACTACAATAAATGTATTTTCATGTCAAAAATTGCTGCAAGGGAGGTTTTATTTGAAAATTACTAACAGCTTGTCTCACATTTTGGCCTCTCTGATTGATAGTCACCCTTGTTTGTAACATATGTTTCAAAATTGTTTTGCATCTTAAATGATTAAAAAAATTTCTAGACTCAACTAGATGAAAAATATGATTGTAAATAGTAATTATGTTGCACAAAATAAAAAAATACTTTTTGTGCATAAAGAATATATTGTATTTAAATTTTCATAGCATTTCAAATAGAACTGGAAGTTCAAACTGCTTATTCAATATTTCAGAAAACAGCTTTCAGGAGACCAGTCAAATGTATATAGATAATACCACTGAAAATGAGGAATGGTACACGTTTTCAGAGGTGAAAGAGGAGAATACTAACCCAGGGGATGCCTGGGATACAGCAGAAGGAGATACAGATTTTTGGAGTAATGATACAAACTTAACAAAGGATAAAACAGAATCTGATTGGATGATTACATCAGCACCCAATCAAAAGGACACATCTGAATGGTCAACTACAGTGGATCAAACAAAACATTCAAATTGTGACACAGTGAAAACTTTTCAAGAACATAAAATGTGCCAAAGTGATTTAGATGTAGCAAAAGAAAGTTTTTCATTAATAAATAATGACAAAAAACAGAATTCTTTAAGCAATGATGCTGTCAACAAAAGTGAGACTGATACTGAAGATCATGAGGATGAAGAAGTATATGAAGACAGAAATGAAAGTAGTAAACAGATAGAGACCAAACATAATCAGTCAATGGAAGAGTGTGTACATCAGACAAAGGAGGATGAATCTGACCAGTGTGATCCTCTCAGTCTACAGAATGAAGAGGATGGTACTTTATTCATTGTTGATGATTCTGACAGTGAATCAGAAACTAAGAAAAGAAAGTATAGTGAGTTACCCTGGAGACCTGTCACAAAACAAGACCCTTTCTTTGTTCAAGAGGATATACATTTATCGTTTGAAGAGGTGAGTTTTGTACACATAGACTATGATATGATCTCTTTTTGTGACTAAGATTGTAGATAATTCAAGGGTGATAAATATTAATATGCTATAGTGTGTAAAGTACATTAGAGCAAAAACACACAGATTCTGATAATAAAATGAATGACATTAACAGTGTTCTAGGATTCCTATCACCCTTTACCTGATTTACATGTAAGTGAAAACTGTGATTGTTTAAATGAAAATCAGAGATGCCTGTTGGTTACTGAATTTTGAGGTACCAGGTGATTACCAATCAAGTCATTTTTACACAATTCAATTTATTCACATCAGTTATACATGTATACATCAGAAAATTGTGTACTCTTTAAGAAATCAATTTTTGAGCTCATTCACATGTAAATTCTTCCCATGTTCACCTTATATAGGACACATGCATTGATTTTTTAAAGTCAGCATAAATTCTTCTTAGGAAGGATTTACGTCAACTTTATTTTTTAAAGTTAAAGCAAGAGTAAATCCATTATAAAAAAGAATATATATACTCAATTAATTAAGAAAAGTCAAGGTAAATCCTTCTTTATTTATAATAAAATTATTCATTTAAATATAGACAGAGAACGATATATGTCGATTATGTTGAACCTAAAATATTCAAGAGAACTACACAACAGAGTTTGTAAAATGAAATTCTTGTATTTTTAAAAATATTTTTTACAGGTTTTGATATATAAATCCTTCAGTATCAAAATTTATCCTTGGTTGAATTGTTTCTTAAAACAAGTTTTATCTGAACTATTTAGTGCTATTGAACAGTGACAGATATATCTAATACATGAGATGAAAACAACTCATAAGCTTTGAGATCCCTTTCTTTCTATATGCTCATCTTCAGACAGGTGATATGTTTTAGCGTTGTCTGTCCAGAGTCCACCCACTATAGCTTGGCTGAACTGTAAATTGTTGCCCAGAATTCAAATGTGTGTCATGACCTTGAAGCAAGGTCATATGTGCAAGGTTACAGTGCTTTTGTCACCTAAATTCTTGTCTGGGCCATAACTTTTTACCCCCTTACACTGATTTGAATAATATTTCACAGAATTGTCGCCCAGGATCCAAAGGGTGTCATGACTTTGAACCCAGGTCATTTCTGCAAGGTGAAGGTCTAAATGCACATGATGGGTAAATCTTTGTCTGGGCCATAACTTTTTACCGCTTGCATGGATTTGAATAATATTTCATAGAATTGTTGCCCAGGACCAATGGGGTGGTGTCATAACTTTGAACACAGGTCATATCTGCAAGGTCAAGGTAACAATGCATATGGTGGGTTAATCTTTGTGCAGGCCATAACTTTTTGATGCCTACATCAATTTGAATAATATTTCACAGAATTGTTGCCCAGGACAGGAGTGTCATGACATAGAACCAAGGTCATATCTGCAAGGTCAAGGTCACAGAGTTTATGTTCCACACTTCAATTTAAGGGACAAGCTTATTATGCAACAAAGCCAGCGTGGCCTAGTGGTATCGCATTGGACTCCTGATCAGGAGGCCAGAGTTCGAGTCCCGCTTTGGTCATGCCGGTGTCATTTCTTTCGAATGAAACAGTAAAAACCGAGGCCCCGTGTCGTGGTATGCATGGCACATTAAAGATCCCTCACTGCTTCGGGTGGGTCCGTTGCAAAGGTCAAAATTTGTATGCCCCGCATCAGGCAGATGCTGTCACCATATACGTGAAATATTCGTGGTGTGACGTAAAACAAAAATCAATCAATCAATATTATGCAACATGAGACATTGCTCTTGTTTAATTAAGTAAATCTTTCTTGTAAGGGATATTTTCTTAAGGGTAAGTGATTTTTGTTTAGTCAGTTACTTATTGGCAAGTCTTTTGAAAAATAAATCATATATCACTGAATTTACATGTAGATATTAATTAACTATCACACACATACACACACACCTACACACACACATATACATATACATATATATTACATTACTGAAAGTGATTAGAAAAATAGATATCACCGAAAACCACTTGCTACATTTTCAGGCATTTTTCCTAGCATATGGCCTTGGCAGTTTAATTGTCTACAACGAAAGTAAGGCAAGTAATATCCTATATATACTGTATTTAGTAAATTACAAGTTTGAAATCTGACAAGCAACAGGAGAGAATAGGACCTATGAAAATGGAGATTTATATATGTATATATATCTAGATGTTTCCTCATTAATCATGTTAACTATGACTCTCATTTTACTTTTTATCACATACATGTAGGCTGTGTAAATATTATAAACTTCATGGTTTAAGTATACTGTTCATATATACCAATATAAAAGTCAATGATAATCTTGATGAAGTTTTATTGTTTGTATTTAATATTATAGTCATTTGACAATGTAAATTGAGAAAAGAATGTCCATGACAATTTGGAATGTCCTTAACAAGTTATATGATATTTGAGTCTTCATACACAATGCCTATAAATAAGTGAAATCCAAGCCAGTGTGTCTTAATCACAAAGTTTTCATATAGATTTATATGTAGGAAGAAAATAAATTTATTGACTAATTGCAAAATTAATCATTCAAAATTAATACCCAAACAACAATTTGTATAAAGAATAAAATATGTTGCCCTTGATTTTATTTCCTGTCTTACAATTGGGATAGTGTGTTAGTACGCCTGCAGAAATTGTTTATCCAGGTGTTCTGTTCTAGAAAGATTAATATACGAAAATCAAATAATATTAAATTACTGTAATTGTATACAGGAAAAGCTGTTACTTGTAGACCTGTGGAGAATTTTCACTCAGAGGAGACCAAATTTCCTATCAAAGTACCTTGCTTATCACTATTACAGGAGCAAAGGATGGGTACCTAAGTCAGGGCTTAAATTTGGGGCAGATTTAAGTAAGTACTTGTATTGTAATCTCTGTGTATGTATGTCCCATTACGTATATGGCTGAGGAGCTTAGTGTCCATATTCAATCCATTTCATTTTGTGTTTTGCATATATGTTAGGAAATTGAAGACGTATCACTACATACTAAGGGATCTTTAGTGAGAGCATTTCAGTTGTGTGAGAATTTTGAGTTTTTGACCTCCCATTTGACCTTGACCTCACATTTTCTGATTGTGCAATTAGTTCATTTTCTAAATACCTTAAATGACTTACTTATATACAGATAGGTTGTAATAAAACATTTCAACGATGATATCAGAATATTGTGACACTGACACAACATATTTGTATTTTTTGTCTTTGCTTACTATTTAATACCTGTATATCATTTGAAGTACTGGTAAATGCGATTAATCAACATTTAATTCAGTGTAACCAAAGACAGTAATTGTTTTTATACATTAATGATATATTATGAGAATTCTTTTTCATTACATTTATTTTCCATTTAGATAGGCAAAAAATATAAACTACTGTTAAACACTTTTAATGTTTGAAACTTTATTTTCACATAATTATTTTACAGTCATCTATAAGGAGGGTCCTGCTTTTTACCATAGCAGTTTTTCAGTGATTGTGAGGATGATAGATATGGACACATTACAGGAGAACACACAACAATATGAGAAGAGAAAGTTCACATGGACTCAGCTGTCGGGTCTTAACAGAGTTACAGAGCATGTTGGCAAGGTACAGTCAATACTTCAAGAGATACTCAGTAAAACATCATTTGTACTCTATATACAGGTATATATGCAGTATATCTGAACAAGGTCTTTTTATGTCAATGAAACAAGGAAAAGATACATTAGTACTGCATATCATGAAATGGAACACCTTGCAATATGATCATGTTTTGATCCCAATACGGGAGTTCTGAGATAGGCATCAGTGATTTGGTTTAGATGAAATATAGGGCATTCTGTGTCTGGTATAATATAAACGGGTACAACTATGACCAACAACCCTTACCAAAATTCTTCAAAGTGATGAAAATAAGAGTTGTACTGCTGTGATTTTTATTTTGCATGATTAAAATGTTTGTAAACATTATTGTCCATTATTGTTACGGTGTGTTCTTATGGTATGTTGTTAATGGTGTGTTGTTATGGCATGTTGTTACGGTGTAGTTATGGCATGTTGTTACAGTGTTGTTATGGTGTGTTCTTAAGGTATGTTGTTATGGTGTATTGTTACAGTATGTTGTTATGGTGTGTTGTTAAGGTATGTTGTTACGGTGTGTTGTTATGGTGTATTGTTACAGTGTGTTGTTACGGTATGTTGTTATGGTGTGTTGTTAAGGTGTGTTGTTATGGTGTGTTGTTAGTGTGTTTTCATGGTGTGTTGTTACAGTGTTTTCATGGCGTGTTGTTACAGTGTGTTGTTAAGGTATGTTGTTATGGTGTGTTGTTAAGGTATGTTGTTACGGTGTGTTGTTTTGGTGCGTTGTTACAGTTTTATCCTATTTATACAATGCCAGAAATTTAATGCCTAACATTTCATGAAAAAGTATGTAAAATTCGAAGCAGAGGCATATCTCAGAAGTCCTGTATTTCAAACGGCTTCCCCATCTTACCAAGGAAAACATGATCTTTTTTGACAACAGGACAAAAATGAGGTCAGTATCCAGTTTACAAGAAAGTGTGACTACCACCCCTGACAGTGGCTGCTTCACTATGACTACCACTCCTAACAGTGGCAGCTTCACTATGGCTACCACTTCTAACTGTGGCAGCTTCACTACCCTACCATTCTTAACAGTAGCAGCTTCACTATGACTACCACTCCTAACAGTGGCAGTTTCACTATTGTGTGGAGAGTATTCTCCTATATTGAAGGATAATCCCGCGATGTACCAGTATTTTGTGGTTGTCTTGCCAAAACCATATCACTTGCGTGCTGATGGCATCTGTTCAATGTATTGCAAAGAAAATTTGACTTTTGTAACATACTCACTTGATACATTGAGGGGTATTTTATGTGTCAGTGCCTGTGATGGAGGACACCACACTGATTAGTCAGCAATATGGTTAGACTCAAGTCAAGGACGCTGCCATCAGAGGTACTCTGGCTCTGTATCCATGTGTCACATGTATAATAGAAAGATTGCAGTTACATGAACCTTTCATATATCCTGACCAATGGATTGTACACTCAGTATTCCTGGCAACCTTGACCTGATAATCATACACAGTACCTCATTACAGGAATTAATAATATGCAACATCATGAAACCTTCAAGTCTCTCAGAAGAGGATCTCGCATCACCAAAGTGCATACCTCTCTTTAAAATTCAGGTAAAACAATATCTTCTTGTATGTTACCTTTATACAGATTGTAGAATTTAGCATTGTACTGCAGTTGCAGTAGAATTATTTTTTTGTAATGTTGTTTTCTGTGTTTAGTTTACTATTATCTTTTTTTATGTGCATGTCCTTGGTGATTTGTCATACAGCCTAGTCAGATATCTTCTATATTCTCCTTCATAAAGTACAAATAAATGTACCCAGGAACAATCACTTGGGTTTTCGATTTCAATTTTCAAATACAGTCCTCCTGTATATGCTTTTACTGCTATCTTTTTGTACTTTTTTTACTCAATGTATATCTTGTGATTTCCTTGGTGGTCTTGCAAATGTCTCCACCAAATAAATGGTCAAATGAGGGTACAAAAAAAAGAGAAGAAAAATGCGTACAAATAAAGAACAAGAAATTCCCAAAAGCAAGCAAGAATATACTTGATAGTTAAGTGATGTTTGACTGCAGTTAAGAGACTGGCTTCATTAAGATTCTGCCTAAAACTTGATGTTCTGTAATCCATGTAACTGCAATCCATTGTATACTGAATTATGATATAATATTCTTTGTCCTTTGGTATATCCAAATGCCCTGAACTTTCTCAAAATTTCAACAGATTTATAGGACATATGTCCTACAGATTTTTGTACACATTCGCCATCTCTGTTGGGGAGGCCACAGATAAAGAAGATATTGGTAATATATTTGAGGAAGGGCATGAATTGGGAGTCCTGTGAATTAACTACTAAAGTTACAAGTCACATAATTTGATGGATATGTTATGGAACTCTTGGCAAATAAAATTCAAAAAAAAATGATCTTGAAATCTTGTGAAAATCAAATCAAATTTGTTTTATGTGTTTTTAGATAGTACTTAGAATTTCAAATGTTGTCAGTCCAAGTATGAAAAATACTTTGAAAGAACAATGTCAGAATGCAGTCATAACATGCAGTTAAATATTAACCTGAATTATCATGTTACACCCTCATTAAATCAAATGAGTGGTCATTTCATTACCCAACAGATGATAGGTGTTCTGCAATCGTTACCAACAGATACAGATGCATTACAATGGCCTGTGGGAGTAATATACTAGATAATCTGTTTCTTGAGAATTTGTTGCATTGTGACTTTGGTATAATAAGGGAAAATTGTATATGCATCTTGTATGATTTTTGCAATTAATTTTATTATGGCCTGGTACCATATTAATTTGTCCAAAATTTTAAACTGGAGTTAGTTGGGAAAATTTCACTGCTTGATTAAATACTTTTGCCACTTACTGTGTCTTTTATTTTCAAGTCAAATACATGTATAACAATGTACATACAGTCAAGTTAAGAGAATACTATAAACTTTGACTTCTTATCTTACATATCAATTGCTACATAGTTTAGAGTAAATATGCCCATGCCCAGGATTTTATATACATTGTTCACAGCTTATCAAAATATGTGTATATCACCAATGCTAGACTTAGTCTCCATAATGGTTTCAATACATTTCAACATTTTTATTCAGTAATGTGCAATTTTTAAAAACAAATAAGTAAATAACAGTCATATCACATTGTCAAGATCTAAATAGCCCATGAAATGTCCCCCTTGGATTACCATGATTTTTATTATTGTTCAATATAAATTGATATGCATACGCAACTTAAGCAATTTATATTTGTTTCCTTTATTAAAGTTGTCATACATTTCATCAAATTTTCTACTGTTTTTACTCAAAGTTAATTCAGGAAGGGTGCACTTTCCTGCATTATTTTGAAAGGAACATGTGGGTATATGGAAAAATATGAATAAAATATGAAAATCTTTAAATGACAGTGATAGCAAGTTTTTCATTTAAGGTAACTTAAAAATGCCGTAAATTATTATCAGACCTACACATCTTCGTCTATTCATATTTTGTACTAGCAATACAGGATCTAAGAGTCTTGTCGTGTGACCAAGAACTCACAAAACTCTCAAATGTTGCTACTTTGTATTAGCAGAGAAATAGAGAAGGCTACACATGCAACTTGGAATGTTGTGACCATAAAGATTTCAATTTATGCACTTGCAACGCCTTTGATATGCTGGATATACTATTATTGCAGCAAAAAATTACAAGCCAGTTTCAGAAAATAAGACTTACAGACCGTATATATACATAAATGTAGCATTAAGGCTCTGCTGTAGTATCTATGTTAACTCACAAACCACAATCATTTATGATTTACACAGGTAAATATCATTTTGGAAGGACCATATGCAGTATCTCATTTGTCCACACATACCTTGAAATGACCTTTTATTTAAACGCCGAGAAGCTTTCATCTATAAAACATCTTAAAACTGAAATATCCTCATATATGATACTTTAAAAGCTGAATATTATTTGTTTACAGGAGCAAGTGGTATCTCGATGGGTGTCATCACAAGAGAGGGAAAATAAACAAATACAAGATATACCATAATTTTCATGTTGATATTTAATGATAGCTTAACAGCAATAAAATGTTTGATTTAAAAAATGCCTTTTTGTAAATTTGTAATTTGATGCAGGCTAAACATTTATAATCCAGTTTCCTTAATGTACTGTATATATGCAAATCAAGATGGAAATTTGATTTGTAACCAGTCTTTTCACAATGTTAAGGAAACAAATTCAGTGTTTGTTAACCAATCAATGTTCAGGTAATTTCAAATAAATCGGGATAGAAGTCAAATGAGTAAAATAATATTGGATTCTTCAATCCTTTTTTAAAGTTTCATCTAAGACAAAATAAGGAATCTTTCTGTGTTTGAACCACTCCTCTAGCTGTTTACCTTCTCCGAGTACGATCATTTCCATTGTGTACTGTTAACAGAAAAGTAAAAAAGAAAATATGTACATAGGTACCAATGCATTGTAAAAGTCAAATAGTAGTCAATAACATTGTCAATTGCAATAAATTATGATAATATCACCTAGTCAAACTGGGTTCATGGTTATTCCACATAATCATAATAGATAAAATATGTCAAGATCTAAAGAATATGTGTTTGGAATACAAGTACATGTATGGTTAAACAACAGGCCCAAGTGGGCCTATATCGCTCACCTGAGTACCTAGATGATCAGTCATGCAGGAAGGAAGAATTCATTTATTTTTGCATTACTGTGACTAAATCAACACAAATGTTGAAAATATGTCAAATTTTATTTCAGACCAGAATAAAAAACAGCACTTTTTTACACATCCATTCAGGTGATTTTGATATTAAGCATTTCCTTTGTCTCTGCAAGATGTCATTCAGGGCAGCAAGTTAGTAATTTTCTTTAGGTGGGGCCTTTTGTTGACTGATTTCAAGTCTGGGTCATGAACAACAATTGTTTCAAATATTGTCCAGATCTAAATTAAAACTGCCTAAGTTCATATGTTGAGTGTTGAGAAACATCTAAAAACTTATTTAGATGTGTAAAGAAATGAAAAAAATTTTTTGACCACAGCTGGATTTGAACCCCTACTCTCCAAATTTTAATTACCATGAAGTGGTATATGTAACATTGTGAGACCTAGTTTTTAGACATAGTGGCATTACCTGTTGACCAATTTGGATGAAATGTACAAAATTGATTTAGGACCTATAGAACTTCATGTATACCATGTTTCATTAAAATTTTTCTTGTGGTATAACAGCAGAAGTTAAAAATGTGAAGAATTGTCCCTATACACCCTCATTTGGAAGTCTTAAAAAATTCAAAGAAAATCCAAAAATTGAGATATTGATAAAATTCTTTCAAAGTAACATTCCTTAGTATAATTATGATCACAATAGTCCATAAGAAATCATCATTATCAATTAACTAGGAAATATGACACTTTTCTGCATTGAAATCACAAAGTCCAAACAAATGTCGAAAAAAAAGTTCTACAATTTGATTTTGGAAGGGAACCAAAATGACAATACGTCTTCACTCATTCCTCTAGATCATTTCTATGCATTCTATTTGTCTCTGTATACAGCTAGTATGAAGAAGAATATTGTCAAAGGAGGGTACTCTTTTGTGACCTACTTTTGACTATGGTGGCGCCACCTGTAAAGAGGTCTGGACGAAAACAAGAGAATTTGAAGGGGATTATAAGTGATTAATTTCTACCAAGATTTATTAAAATCCCTCAAACAGTTTTGCAGGAAAAGTTGAAAATAAGAAAAATGGCCAACCCCCCCCCCCCCCCCCCCCCCCCTTTTTTTGGAAGTCTTAAAAATTTCATTTAAAAAATCCAAAAATTGAGATATTGACAAAATTCTTTCACAATAATATTCCTTATTATAATTATGATCAAAATACTCATTAAGAAATGATCAATATCAATTAACTGAAAAACATGACGCTTTTCTGCATTGAAATGACTAAGTCCAGAAACACGTCAAAAAAGCATAAATTTCTATTTGACGGATCTTAACCCTGAACACAATTTTTGATAACCCATCTTTATAGATTGTTGAAATGCAATTAGTTTCCCCATTTATGCACTGGTTCTGGAGGAGAAGATTTTTGAAGAGGGATACCGTTTTGGGCACTTAAAGTGCCCCCGCCCTGGATCCACCCCGGAGGGAATCTGGATCCCGAACACAATTTTAGTAGGGGACCTTGAGTACATCATTTATACAAAGCTTGATCCAAATCTAAAATGCGGTTCCGGAGAAGAAGTTGAAAATGTGAAAAATTTAACGACTGACAATGACGACGGACGCCACACAATGATTATAGCTCACTTGAGTCTTTAGCTCAGGTGCACTAAAAAACAGAGTTCTTCTGAGTACACAAATACCTGTACTAAAAGTACAATAGGCATTGTAAGAGAAAGTATCATGGGAATAGCTAGAGTAGTTTCCTGTAGATAACAAGGTCTTTATGTAGATAACAAGGCCTTTATGATGACATTACAAAGCTGATAAACAAAATTTTACCTAAAATAAGCAGCAATTAAAATAGTATCACAATTAAAATGATTTGCAGAAACAGATGAAGCAAGAAGTTGTATGTGAATCACAATGTCAAACAAAATGATAACAAGATCAAATTTTCAAAGATAGATTTTGCCCACTACATGTAATACAATTGGTATTAATTTTACCTTTAAGGCTTTTTGCATGGAAATCTTGAGAATTTCATATGCTGGGAGAGACATAATGATAAGACAGAGCTTAGCCTAAAATACAGATAAAATTTATGAAAAACAAGAGCAAAGCCAACAGAACATATTCCCCCCTGGTTATTTTTGTAATGTGACCACATTAGAGGTCATCACCCACAAACAAAATTTTTCCATTCAAAAGTTTGTGTCTAACAATTCACAGATATGTCACTTCTCTTCATTTAATTTACTTATTTAGACATCAGTATTAACTGACACAAAACAAATTCAAAATAAATATGCCAAAGAAAGGTATCCTAATTATAACTTATTAACTTGACCTAGATATCTTTAAGACGTATCTGTATACCAAATTTCAGTTCAATATATGTAGCTGTTCCTGAGAAAATGAAGAGAACTGTTAATTGCAAGAAATTTTCTAAGTCCAAGGAGGATAACTCTCACAAAAATTATGGAAACATAACTAAATTTGAACTTGACCTAAATATTCTATACTGATGTATCAGTTTATCAAATATGAATTCAATATCTTTATTGGAACAAGAGATAATGTGTGGAAACTGTTAATTTTAAGAAATTTCCTAAGTCCAAGGGGAATAACTCTATCAAAAATAATTGAACCAAACCAAATCTGAACTTGACCTAAATATCCTTAAGATGTTTCTGTATGCAAAATATCAATTCAATATCTCTATCCGTTCCTTAGATAATGAGAGGAAACAGCTAATTTTAAGAAATTTTCTAAGTGCAAGGGGGATAACTATGACAAAAATGACTGAACAATAAAAAAGGTCAACATCCCACTTAAAGTGACTTTGTCGTCAATAACTAATGATTTACAAAACAAATATTGTCAAAAGGTGTCCTTTAGGGTCACAGTGGCTTTGAGCTTTGCAGTATCTTCCCCAAAATTCAACAGAGACTTGACTCATGTCAGAGAGATCAGAATCCAGCTAGTGACTCGTGTACAGGAGATCTGAGTCCTGCTGGTGACTCGTGTCAGAGAGATCAGAATCCAGCTAGTGACTCGTGTACAGGAGATCTGAGTCCTGCTGGTGACTAATGTCAGAGAGATCAAATCCAGCTAGTGACTCGTGTACAGGAGATCTGAGTCCTGCTGGTGACTCGTGTCAGAGAGATCAGAATCCATCTAGTGACTTGTATACAGGAGATCAGAGTCCTACTGGTGACTCGAGTCAGAGAGATCAGAATCCATCTAGTGACTTGTATACAGGAGATCTGAGTCCTGCTGGTGACTCGAGTCAGAGAGATCAGAATCCATCTAGTGACTTGTATACAGGAGATCTGAGTCCTGCTGGTGACTCGTGTCAGAGAGATCAGAATCCAGCTAGTGACTCGTGTACAGGAGATCTGAGTCCTGCTGGTGACTCGTGTCAGAGAGATCAGAATCCATCTAGTGACTTGTATACAGGAGATCTGAGTCCTGCTGGTGACTCGTGTCAGAGAGATCAGAATCCAGCTAGTGACTCGTGTACAGGAGATCTGAGTCCTGCTGTTGACTCGTGTCAGAGAGATCAGAATCCAGCTAGTGACTCATGTACAGGAGATCGGAATCCTGCTGGTGACTAATGTCAGAGAGATCGAATCCAGCTAGTGACTCGTGTACAGGAGATCTGAGTCCTGCTGGTGACTAATGTCAGAGAGATCAAAATCCAGCTAGTGACTCGTGTACAGGAGATCTGAGTCCTGCTGGTGACTCGAGTCAGAGAGATCAGAATCCATCTAGTGACTTGTGTACAGGAGATCAGAGTCCTGCTGGTGACTCGTGTCAGAGAAATCAGAATCCATCTAGTGACTTGTGTACAGGAGATCAGAGTTCAGTTGGTGATTCATCAGTGTCTTGTCTCTCAGATGAGTGTTTAAAAACAAAGTCCAGTGTCACAGCAGGTGTAGTAAGTCAAAGATCACTCACTGCTTCAGGTGAGTCTGATGCATCACTCACTGCTTCAGGTGAGTCTGATGCATCACTCACTGCTTCAGGTGAGTCTGATACATCACTCACTGCTTCAGGTGAGTCTGATGCATAGGTCTACATTTCTGCACATTGCATCTGGTGGATGCCATCACCATGATAGTGGATTATTATTGATATGACCCAAAAACAGAATTAAACAAGCAAATCTATTGTATTCACTGATTTTTGTCCTTTTTTGATGTAAAAAAGTCCTACATTACCTTGAAAAACTGGACAGATTTGTTATCCATAGTGGAGTATCTACCTAGCTTCTTCAGAACTTCATTAACCTGATCATCATACATGCCAGTAATATTGTATGTTTTTGTCTGCAATTCATCGTACCTGTAACACCCAAAACTATAGTCTGAGTGTGGTATGTGAAGAATCACATGTTGCCTGTTCAAATGATTAAATTCTAGATGTGACACAGGGATGGCTATGAGTAAAATGATCTTTAAAACCTGCTGTGCTTCACAGGCATCACAAAATATCTTGGCACATTTATATGTTCAAACTTATTAAATACTTTATTCAATGTCAGAAATTGGAAGAAAAATAGAATGTAGTCCCCGAATGTCTGTTATCTTACCATTTTGATGGTTGTACATCCGAGCTTAAATCCACACTTTGACTATGTATTCCTATAGGCTGTCTCATTTTAATTATATGTTCTTCAAACAGGGGACTCATGTTTTGAAAAGCCTTGTATTTCAGTTTGAACAGGGCCATCTTTTCCCTACAATAGAGAAATCTCAAACACTAATTACTAAGTCAAAATTTGCATAATTACACTGTGTATGCCAATAAGATAAGGTAATGTTTTAATTATAGTTTCATATAACTCTCAAGTGTTACTAGTGGTTATCTTGACCTACAAATCAACACATTCTCTCCTTTTGATAAAATATAATACATCCAAATATGAAACGTATAGGAAGCATGGTACTTGCTTTATCATTTGGAAACCAATAATTTGTCTATTTTTACCAGTGGCAACCTTAACTTCTGACTTTTAATTCCAATTTCCCCCTTTCAATAAGTATTCATATATCAAAATTTGGTTTCAATATGACGCAAGGTACCAAAGTTTTCATCCAGAAACCAATTGTGGGATAGAAGGACAGACAAAGCAAACACTTAATATCCCAGCAATGCCTGGCCAGGGCATTAATATGCTTATACTAAAGACATAAAACAAGAATATAGACTACACGGTATATAAAGACTGCATTTGATCTTCATTTCACAACAAGATGGACAGCAGCCAAGTAGGTCAAAGATCAAAGTTAAAAAGAGAAGTTTTGATTCCAATTGAAAGGTATTGTCCTAAGGAATGAACCTGGGAAGCATCAAACCTAATTACTTGCCATTCAATAATTATATCCAAGGTTAAGTTTTTGCCATAGACAAAAAGACCGGCCAGAAAATCCATGAATCTCCAATTCTTGAGACAAAAAAGTTTTGCTTGCTTTCTAATCAGTGAATCACGCTTAAAACATGCTCTCTGAGTATATTGGTAAAACAATGGTCTCCAATAATGGTCCCTACAAATTCAATATCATGAAATCTCAGCCTCTTGGCTTTTATTAAGTGATTAAAATGATAAATAGAGAGCAAAATAAATAAACGTGACTGGAAATGAACAATACCTGAATGTAATAGAAAATACAAATACAAATATATTAGTTATAAGATTTGTTTCTGACCCACTACAAGTAAAACTGGCAGTCCCCCTGCATTATTTCTTACTATTTCGATACCTTTAATTTTAGTAACCAAATTGGTCTCATAGTATTCTGTCATGTGAATGGATACTGCAACACGATTGACTGAATCTAGTTAAATCATAACTATCATCTTACAGTAGCTCAACTATATGAATATAAGAGAGGTCCAGGGAATTCCTGACTGCCTAAGGTTCTCAAAACACACCAATAATCATAATAAAGAAGGCATAAAATAAAGGTCCTCTCTTATATTCAGAGAAAGGAGCTCTCATATCGTATATTCTATTACATTAAGGTATTGTTCATTTACAGTCATGTTAATTTGTGCAGAGACATACATGTCATAGTGACTGATTTTACATAGCTTTTTTTTCATATCCTTTTGATCACTTGATAAAAGCCAAGAAGTAAAAAATTCTTGACATTAAGGGTTTCTGTTTCTATTATATATTCCAGGTTTTCATGTAAATGCGTTGAATGGTTAAAGTGGAATTGATGTTGGAGATGAATCCCTTTGAAATAAGGTTGTATTCTGCATTTTGTAAAGAGATTGTATACTAATTGAATACCTATCCTGCTTTTGAAATTCCATTTCCACATCTTGTTGACGATCTTGCTTTATTTTATTAAGTGCTTTTCGATTTTCTTTTACGATGTTAAGAGGATCTGTTCTTCCAATTGTCCTCCTGAAATAAAAAAAATGAAAAATCAAAGATTGAAGTTAAAGGTGTTGATGGCTCAATATGGTATAGATCTTGTAGAATTTTTGATAACTCAAACATTTAAAACTTGAAAAATTCAGGGAGGGAAAAACAAAACATGTTGTCTAGATAACAGTTTTAGCTCACATGGACAGAATGCGCAGAGACCTATAAGGATTTTTCTCACTAATTTAGGAATGGATTTGGGCCTTTTGCATTGGGAACTGGTGGACATTTTGTCCAAATTGGGAAGTGTTTTACAAATATTCACTAATAACACATCACAAGCACATTTACTGAAATTATTTTTTCAAAATTTTTTATAGAAATTGATCAATATCTTTATTAAATATCTTTATTTGATAATTCATACTTAATATCATTCTATTTTCACCTTACAGCCACAAAATGTACTTTCTTTTGTTTTTTTGGTTCCCAAGAAATGGAGAATTTTCTTTTCATTTTGATGAATAAATTGGGAAAAATTAGGGGCTGCTAATTTGGATTGGGAATATATAGGGCTAAATTTCACCCCCTACGGAAATGGAAAAACAGGAAAATCACATCACCATCCTCGTACCTCTAGCATCAGTGTCCACACAGAGCAAAACTGGTCATAACTCATAAACAAGGTTTTGAAATAGGGCTTTCATACTTCACAGATTCTTCAGGATAAGAGCTTTTATTTGATACCATGGGTTTGACCTTGTGATTTTGACCTTGAACTTTGAACTGCTTTTTAAGAACTTCAACCTGGGCTATATACCTTCTGAACCGTTCAGATTATAGCTTAATTTCATATTGCACATTAAGATTTTTCAGCATCAGAGCTTTCATTTGATACAATGGATTTTGAAGTGACTTACCTCAGGCTCTGATCTACTTTTCAAAAACTTCAACCTGGCATATCCTTTGAACCATTAGCAATAGGGCTTTCATATTTTACATATACCGGTAATAGGTTCAATTTGACAAATCGCTTCCATTTAGTAACTCTGATTTTGTGGCACTGACCTGGACATCTGACATATGTTTTATTTTGTTATAATATTCTATTCCCATTAAATCTTAATGGTGCATGTACAATCCCTGAATCTAGGACCCATTTCAATTCTATTTTTGGTAAAGTTCACTGTTGGGGAATCATATTATGATAGCTGCATCATCATACCGTAAAAGTCACCCTATGACAATGAGCTATGTTGTCCTTAAGTTCTAACTACTAACTACAGAGATTGCGGTTGTCCAGTTCTCCATGTATCACGACTGACTACTTTGACGCAGACTTGGGGGTAACCATGCGAGTGTTTTACAAAAAATGACAGGGTATCAGCAAATAGTCACTGTCAGAAATTGAGTTTCACTGCAAGGCGATAGCCGGGCTGTGAAACGCAAATTTCTGACAGGGTATTCGCCGATACCCTGTCACTTTTTGTAAAACACATGCATGGTAACCCCATTCTAATGCATTTGACAAAAATAATTACAACTAGAAGCACAGAGTTATGATTTTCTAAGCCAAGTCGCTAATCACAGTCATATCAAAAACTGTAGGGTATCCTGACATCACATATCAGAAACTGCAGGGTATCATGAATACCCTTGCAGTTTTTAAATCGGACAGTCAATGAGATTGTATGTTACAAACAAAATGCATTAGAATATTGCGTTCACATCGCCGAAAATCACCACACATTTTGCCACCGCAATGGTCAATCATGGTGATTCACCACAACACTGAGGTTGATTGCAGCTATACATTGTATACCTATTGAACGTACATTTAAGCATCTTAAAATACTGTAACACAAGCGGTTTTGCTTGAGGGTTATTTCTTTAGCACCATTTCTTTTCATTTAGATGCATTATCAATGATCACAGTAATTGAAAAGACATTCTAAATTGTTTGAAAAATAATAGATTAAGTATGAGAAAAATATAAATGAGAAAACCTGTGTCTAAATTTAGTGGTGAAAGTTCATAATAACATTTACGTTAACATTATTTTTCTAAATAGGCGTTTGAAAATACCAAACAATTAAAGGGGCGGCATATTAGAAAGGAATTCCAAGTTTGTAGACCTATAAATACTGCGAGTATTTTGAGGGTTATTATTCGCTTTAAATAGGCTTTAAAGATATCTAATGTCATTGATTATCTAAACCTGTCAGCCATTACTTTGTACACTATGAATGCGACAATATGTTTCAAGTCCAATTCAGGGGGACACTTCAGCAGCATAGACCCTTAGTTTTATATTTATTTGAATTATCATTACAAAACACAATTTCTCCACTGATTTCAGATTTGCAAGAAGCAATCCGATTAAAAGCATTGCTATTTATTCTGTATTTACTGTGTATGTACAGCAAATACAAAATAAACAGAAATGCTTTTATTCAAATTGTCTTCAAAGTAAACTGGAACTCTTGTCTTTTTACTTACAAAATCATAGAAAATTATTTATTTCTGTCGCCTTTTTGCTATTTCATAATACAGGTACTTGTCTTTAGATCCCTTTTTAATTTTTCACAAGATGGAACAAAGCCGATAAGAAACTTCATCCGAGATAATAATTAGTGTAGGGCATTTGAATTCAGAAGTCTTGTGCTACATACGCTGTACTGAAATCATTAATTGTAGGATCCTGTTCTAAATTTAATTAAAACTTACATTACTTGCTTAACTGAATGCTGACCATACTCAAAGAGTATTTTAAAAAATATTTCACCATGGTTTACGTATGCAAATACATATTCGCAGATACATGCAGTTGGGTCACCACAAAATGCCAGCAGTGCTGCAGTGATTCACCGCGATCGTTGCAGTGATTTGCGGTGCTGCTGCGTTAACTATAGGTTAAGAGTGAAGATCATGTTGATTAGTAGCTAAACCATTGTGCAGTGATGATATGACAACTGGACAATAGCCATTCTCTGTAGTGTATGTCACAGAAACATTACTGAAAACAACAATAAATCAAGCAAATTCAACCATACATATCATACATAGGTACCTTTTCTCCTCAACCTTGATTGGTTTGTCAAGGGCAACCATTTGCCAGATGGGCATTTTACGTATGTGAGATGTATGATACTGTTGACGATGGGATTCAGTGCCCATCAGCTCCCTCCTGATCCCATACTGTGATGTTGGAAGGTTGACTGTGGAATCTGGGACTGCCGTAGCAACAGAGGACTTTGAATCTGTCTGGAGTGTATTAATGAGAGCTTTCCTCCTACAAATGAAATGAATTACGATAACATCATCTCAACAAGATGGATAATTTTGAATTCTGTTGTCACTTATTACAGTGTACTGTAAATCAATACACTGAGGAATAAACAGAGCAAAATCAGACCTCAAAGAACTTTATTTTCATGTAAATTGGTGAGTATGACTCCACAAAAAGTCAGTTCTTTGCAATAATTATCCTTTATCTTTACCAACAAATTACATAATATATTATTGAAAAGATATAGATAAGGTTAATTTTGTGAAAATTAACTGTATGGCCAATGACAGTCACAAAGTATATAATTAAGGTGTCAAAGATAAGCTCCAATCACAAAGATTAATTCAAATTGAAAATATGGAACTCATTTCTTTCCTTATTCAAAAGAAATGGTCAAGGTTAAAATATGTTATCAATCAAAGTTGAAATCACAAGGAATACAGATGCTGAGTATGATTATGAAAGCCACTACTCTTACTTTTCAATAGTAATGGTCACTGGTTAAAGTCTTTGATGATTGACTCTAATTTGCAAGGTCACAAAAGTAAAACAAAATATGGTACAAGTCATTTAAAAGAATTAGTCACAAGTAATATTATGGCCAATGCTGAATATTAAAACCATATCCCTTTCTTTTCCAAAGAAATTGTCTAGATTAATGTTGCACATTGACTGTAAAGTCAAGGTCAGAAAGTAAAACATTTCTGTACTAACTGAAAGATCTTTCAAGACAAAGAGGAATATATATCAGAAATATATATCAGAAATATATAAATTTGTATAAAGAAGAGGAGCTATTGTTGTTTAAAAAAATCTTTATACTAGCTTTTGTCGTGGCAAGCTATAAAAACTAAAGGGAGTGCAGCTATGTTTAATCTTTTGCCATAAACAGACAGATAGACCAAGAACTATATATATCCCCAAATCTCTGATTCCATGCATAAAAACACAGGTCCACACGTATATGCTGTATCAATTATTATGCCAAACCTTGTTCAGTCCCATCCAAAGCAGATTGAACATATATATGTCAAACAAAACTTTGTTCCACTTCCAAAAAAATAGGAAGATGTGGAGAGACACTGCAGCAATGCCAGTATATCACCCACTTCATTGAGGAGTTGACAAAAATGGAATAAAAAAGAGGATTGTAGTGTATACCTGCTCCATATCAATGCTTTTAATACAATTTTAGACTGCATATGGAATTTTTCAGCTTTCTTTGAAGAACTTTCTAAGTTTATAAGATCTTCCCATGTCTCCACAGGCTGCTGATCATAGCCCACCTTCTGTCGACCAGGCCATATTGAACGTCTGAAATCATGATTGTTAAGTACACTAAAGACAAATGTGCATACATGGATGATAGACTACTTAAGAGTTTTAAAATATGCATCATGTAGTATAGATGGAATCTTTCAAGCTGCTGCCTACATTATTTTAATACAGTGAGTATTACCTTTTCTTTACAGATGTAAATCAAGTAGTATAATACTTCTATAAACACCTTTAGAAAACACCAACAATATTTTCCAGTATATATATATATATATATATATATATATATATATATATATATATATATATATATATATATATATATATATATATATACATGTATTATAATAATAAATATATGCTTTGTTCATGTATGTGCTACTTATGAGTATAAATGTGAGCAGAATTCAGCAAGTGTTCATTAAATCACACTATGACAATGTATACTTCCTCGGTTTACTATGTATTCATTACAAAGTTTAGTGAAATTATTTATAAGCTAATTAAGTTTTCCTGTACTTCTTTATTTCATACCTTTTAAGTTGTGATGCCATAGATACCATATTAGCCATTCCCCCACTGTATCCAGACTCCTCAGCTAAAATGGAGCCCACTTTCATGACTGAACCTATCTGCTTTGTTCTTGACTGCCATCGCAAGCTGTGAAAGTCAAAGTCATTGTTTTACATTCCGTATGACCTCACTAAATGCTCAGTTGATCATACTTTCAAATACTTAATCATATCAGAATTATCCTTCTTATCAAATACTACAACTCTAGCTATTTATAATATGGCATAATGCCGTATCATTTGGCATAATTTGGTATTATTTGGTATTACTCTAATATTCAAGTCCTAATGCCAATATACTTTTTGTCTTCATAAAACATTGTATTAAACTTACTGTCCCTCTGTTGGTTTTTCTGGCTTTGTATGTGGTTCCTTTCTCAAAACCTTCATAGTTTCTATTTTCAGAGGGGTCTACAAGTATACAATTTAAGAGTGCAACTTTTTAATGTATGACATGCAAGTTATATGCAGTTTTAAAATACATGCAGTTTTAACATGATGAGATGTATGATCTAGGATACTTGCTGACAGATTATACATTGATTATCTCTGCAGGCAGTTATTAGAATGGTGGATCTTGAAGGTTGATTCTCCACCATGAATTTGTTGTTGTATGATCTCGGATTTTGACACTACCACCTTGCTTTAGATTAAAATCAACTTGCCTCACCTTAAACTAGAAAATATGGAGGCAAAATTTCTTGCGAATTACAAAACAGAGCACTTGATCTGAAATACTCACAAGCAAATGTAGTTGGATACGTTCATTTCGAAACACGATGCTGTTTGCCAAGTGTACCTTGCTAGTGATATACTGGTAACCTTAACTACTTACCAAGTGTACCTAGCTAGTGATATACTGGTAACCTTAACTACTTACCAAGTGTACCTAGCTAGTGATATACTGGTAACCTTAACTACTTACAATCGATTGTGTCTGCTTAAAACCTGTCATTCTGATCATCGATTAAAAGATTCTTTATCAATTTATCGTCAAAACAATGAAATAAACTGCAATTTCACATCCAAATAAGGGACGAAAATAAAAATGCTGTTGTCTAACTCTTGAATAAACTGTTGATGAAGAGCTGAAAAGTTCTTTTTTCTCAAGTTAGTGTATCAGTTTTCAATAGCTGCCTATCTTACGCTGTAGGTAAATGGGACCACTATTCCTTTAAGTTGCATAATCGTGCAATAAAAATTGATAAACAGATTGGCCACCACAATTCAGTGCATTCCTTCTTCAACCAGAGCAAACCCAATCTATCATTGGAATCCAATACATACCCGGTAGTTTTTTCTAGAGCTCATTTCAAATTTGCCAGTTTGTTTATATGTAATCTGTTTCATTCACACTTAATTTTTGTTACGGCCCACAGGATACAATGATACACATGAGGACATCTCAGATTACATATAAACCAACCATCTTGTGGTGTAGAGCAGTGAATACATTGCCTTCTAATGACAGGTCAGGGCTCTTCTTCTTCCAATACGAAGTATACTCAAAAGTTGAGCTTTCATTGATACTTCATGTGGCAGTCAAGAGAGGGTTAAGTTATATTAATGACAGCCACTCAGTTAATGCTTAGATACATGCAGGGCATTTACACTGTTTCAAGCTGGAATGCATCAAAAGTGTAAGTTTACACAATGCATCAATCATGGTCCTATATACTCTTTTAACATTACTCTAAAATATGAAAAGATTTTGTGGCAAGATTATGGGAAAAAAATATTTTTGACTTTTGGATTAGTTTCAATCATTGATCAAGGTTAAACAACAGATCATTCCAATTAATCAATTATGAACATTATCTCCAATTATCCAACATTAGTTACATCTAATCTCAAAAGCTGTATCTCATTTCATACAAAAACCCAAGTTAACACAGCTAGACTACATTAGCTACTGAGTATTGTCTGCATTCATTAAAATGCGGAAAAGATTTATGTATCCATAAAGCTTGCTCAGATAGCCTGTAAATGATGACAATACTTACTTTTGACTTGAGATCTTTAGATTTGATATTATATAAAGTATTGAGGATAATCAGAAGTCCCTCCAGGAATTCCAGATGATCACGGCGCAAACGATTTTTTTTTTCTCTGACAAAAAAAATGTGAATTTAAATATATAATCTATATTTATTAATAATGCACAGAACTAATGTGAGTAAATCAAGACCATATCTGTGACAAAAATTATCCTGTACAAGGTCAAGGTGATTGGTGAGACATTATAATCAAAGATTGTTCTACATCAGTAGTTTTGAAACGGTACTAATGAAGTTCTCAGTCTCTAAACTTACGTGATTCCACTGTGTACATTCATTAGTTTATTGAGACCTTCTATAGTGCTGGCATTTAGACCAGAATCATTTGACCACTCCATGTCATCTTTTAATGTCATTTTCCTGTTGTTAACAACAACAGAGATCCTGCGTCCCCTAGCTGGTAACATCTGACATAATTCTTCTGGACTTGTCGGCTCTACAATAAATTTCAAATTAAACAATGTATTATGAATTAAACAATATTTTTTTATAAAATAACTTTGAGAAATTAAAAAGCTTAAATTTATTCTAAATTTATCTAAAAGTACTTTAAACCCCTTTAAATTCTGAGACTTATTTATTTCATTTTCAGTTCATGGCAGAAATTTGAATAAAGCTTTAATAAAATCAAATTATTACAAGTATGTTGAAAATTAACTGATAACAAAATAGCTTATGGATGAAAGATAATATGTTCCCATACAAAGTGAACAAAATAGACAATTACTGAGCAGATATCTTTTCCCTAGACTTATCCTGTTTATTTGACACCAAGTGAATTTCACTGCCAAGTACTTTATGCAGGGATTTCAATAAGAGCCGGCCCCAGCAAAATACCACTACTTCCAATGACAGAAATTGCTGGTCCAAATTTCCTCTTACCTCAAATTTACAACTCACATTCAAGTGTACAGCGGTCAAAATGATATGCCTCAAATTTCTAATTCACCTCAACAAATAATTCTAATTGAAAACCCTGCTTAAGTATTTTTATTTTTGTATTTTTTGTCATATATCATTTCTCTGTTAAATCACCTATACAAATAATTCTTATTTCTGAGGGTTTTTTTCTGTATCTCTGTCATGTCTCAGTTCCTTAAGTTATGTACATTTTGTAATTTGATTGGATGATTGATTGGGGTATTTGTTCACTTTCAAAAAATAATATTTCATGGAAACAGAAGGGAATCAACAACATGAATATAGTTCATTTTGGCAAAATCTGGAAAATAAATCAAAATAACCTGCTCTATAAACCAATAGTATATTATACTGGACACTGATTAAACTAGAAAATTGACAAAGTCAGAAGGGCCCCACAGGATGCCTGTCACCATGATCTTGACCTTAATTTAATACCAGCAGAAATTCTTGTCATAAAAACGCACTGGTGCCAAATATGAAAGCAATGTTAGAGTTTTTCAAATGAAGGTCAAAGGTCACCATCAAGGCCACATGCTCTAAAATTTTGGTACTAACAGAAAAGTCTTGTCATCAGGAACACAGTGAGTCATGCTGAATTTGAAAACTCTACCTGTGACAGTGAATCAGATAAGGCCAATGTTAAGTTTTTGTCAATGGACATACAGACGAACACAGACAGACAGATTGACAGACAGAGTGATTACTATAGGGCACCCACTTACCGGTAATAGGAGCCCTAAAAAGATTTCACATTTTATCTCTACATGCCTTATATCTCTCTCGATCGATTGAGAGAGAAAGTTATTAAAGCATTTGGACTGACATAAATCATGCTTAAAAAGAATGCAATGGATAATTAAACAAGAGGCCCAAGTGGGCCTATATCGCTCACCTGAGTACCTATATTATCAGTCATGCATGAAGGAAAAATTCATTTATTTTTGCATTAATGTGACCAAGTCAACACAGATGTTGAAAATATGTCAAATTTTATTTCAGGCTAGAATAAAAAACAACACTTTTTTGCACATCCATTCAGGTGATTTTGATATTAAGCATTTCCTTTGTCTCTGCAAGAAGTCATTCAGGGCAACAAGTTAGTCATATTCTTTAGGTGGGGCCTTTTGTTGACTGATTTCAAGTCTGGGTCATGAACAACAATTGTTTCAAATATTGTCCAGATCTAACTTAAAATTGCCTAATTTCATATGTTGAGTGTTGAGAAACATCTAAAAACTTATTTAGATGTGTAAAGAAATGAAAAAAAAAATTTGACCACAGCTGGATTTGAACCGCTACTCTCCATATTTCAATTACCAAGTGGTATATGTACTATTGTGAGAACTGCTTTTTAGACATGGTGGCATTATCTGTTAACCAATTTGGATGAAATTTACCAAATTGATAGAGGACTTTTAGTACTTCATGTATTCCATGTTTCATTAAAATCTTTCATGTGGTATAACAGCAGAAGTGAAAAATGTGATTGAATTGTTCCTATACACCCTCATTTGGAAGTCTTAAAAAAATTCATAGTATATCCAAAAATTGCGATATTGACAAAATTCTTTCAAAGTAACAATCCTTACCATAATTATGATCACAATAGTCCATAAGAAATCATCATTATCAATTAACTAGGAAATAAGACACTTTTTACTGCATTGAATCACCAAGTCCAAAGAAATGTCGAAAAAAATTCTAAAATTTGATTTTGGAAGGGAACCAAAATGACAATACATCTTCACTCATCCCTCTAGATCATTTCTATGCATTCTGTTTGTCTCTGTATACAGCCCGTATGAAAAAGAATATTGTTAAACGAGGGAACTCTTTTGTGACCTACTCTTGACTATGGTGGCGCCACCTGTAAAGAGGTCTGGACGAAAACAACAGAATTTGAAGAGGATCATAAGTGACTTATTTCTACCAAGATTTATTAAAATCCTTCAAACAGTTTTGTAGAAAAAGTTGAAAATGTGAAAAATGGCCACCCCCCCCCCCCCCCCCCCTTTTTTTTTTGGAAGTCTTAAACGTAAAATTCGTAATTTCATATGTTGAGTGTTGAGAAACATCTAAAAACTTATTTAGATGTGTAAAAAATAAAAAAATTTTTTTGACCACAGCTGGATTTGAACCGCTACTCTCCATATTTCAATTACCTAGTGGTATATGTACATTGTGAGACCTACTTTTAGACATGGTGGCATTATCTGTTAACCAATTTGGATGATCCGCACAAAAAACAAAACCTTTGAAAAGGACTATGAGTACTTGCATCCTACCCAGTTTTATCACAATCCTTCAAGTTGTTCTGTAGATCAAGTTGAAGATATGAAAAATTGTCCCCCCCCCCCCCCCCCCCTTTTCTTGGAAGTCTTAAAAAATTCATAAAAAATTCAAAAATCGAGATATTGAAAAAATTCCTTCACACCAGCATTCCTTACCATAGAAATGATTAAATGAAACCAAATGAATGCATCAATGTTTACTAAAAGAAAATAATAACTCTTTAATGCATTAAAATAACAAAGTCCAAAATAAAAATGAAAAAACGTCAAAAATTTGATTTCGGAATGGAACCAAAAATAACAACACTTCTTCACACATCCCTCTAGATCATTCCTATGCATTCGGTTAGTCTCTGTATGCCCCCGGTCTGAAGAAGAAGTTTGTCAAAGTAGGGTACCCTCTTTGACCTACTTTTGCCTGTGGTGGCGCCACCTATTGATGGATCCTGACAAAGATGACCACATTTGTCGGGGACCTTAAGTACTTGATGCATGCCAAGTTTCATTGAATTCCAGCAAGTGGTTCTGAAGAAAAAGTTCAAACTGTGAAATGTTTACACCAATTGTCCCACCCCCCTTTTTCTTGAAAGTCTTAGAAAATTCATAAAAAATCCAAAAAATGAAATATTGAAAAAATTTCTTCGCAGTAGTATTTCTCATCATAAAAATGATCAAATTAAACCAAATTAATGCATCAATGTTTACTAAAAGACAAAAATACTTCTTTTCTGCATTAAAATTACAAAGTCCAAAAAAACATAAAAAAAACGTCAAAAATTATTTATCGGATTTCAACGATATGAACAAACTTTAGACATACATCCTTCTAGATCACTCAGATGCCATTAGTTTTATAGTCCATACACTGGTTCTGGAGAAGAAGATTTTCAAAGAGGGGTACCCTCTGAGATCTATTTTTAGCAATGGTGGCGCCACCTATTGAGGGATTTATATGAAATGAACAAACTTGGTAGAGGACCCCTAGTACTTCATCCACACCAAGTTTCATGCAAATCCTTTAAGCGGTTCTGAAGAAGAAGTTGAAAATGTGAAAAGTTTACGGACGGACGACGGACGACAGACGACAGTGACTACTAAGATTTGTATGACAGTTTGTTCTTTAAATATCTTTGATGACATTGGTGACATCCACAAGTTTAATGTTATCAATGACCGTTCATTTAGCCAGGAAACACAGCATATCTCCTGCCTTATGGACGTCTGATGCAATTTAAGTCATTAGATTTTGAATCTCTCTATAAGTTATGTTTTCTGAGAAATCAAATGTTGTACGTTGACTTTTGATTTTATTTCACTAACAAGTGGTAAGTGTCCAACATTTCAATGTGGACATATAAAAAGCATTACACTTATGAATATAAAGAAAAACAAAAAAGCAAAACTGCACCACGAGACATCTGAACCAAAATCCTGTACCATTACACAGCCCTACAATGCATAATGTAACTATTACAAAACATGGTGCTGAGATGTGCATTTAATATCTATCTACAATATGTAATATGTCATTAAAGGTTGAAGGTCAGTAGTATATAGTTATCTGATAGAATTTCTGGTTTTGTAAACAAAATTTGTGTGACATTAAAACTCTCATGATTAGAAACAATCAAAGTATATTACCACAACTTTACAGGACAAGAAATCAACATGAATTAGGAGTATAGCACTTAATTTATGCATACTTGTTAAAGCAAGCAAGACATGCAAAGTAGATTAAATAGTAAATTACAACACATAAAGAGTTTAACAGTACTAACTACAGGGATTAGAGAGATATAGAAAAACAGGCTGAATCATGCAGAACTATCAGACTCACAAATATTACCCATATATAAGCATACAAAAGTACCCTGCAACAGAAAGGTTATCAATCAATATTGTAACTTGAAGTTGTAAGACATCATAACAATGACATTTACATTAAAAAAGGAATTATTGAGGTATAAATTCCATGTCATCTTGTAAAACAAGTAACATTTACTTTATCAAGTTTATTACATCACAAGTCCTTTCTCAGCATATACTGTTTACAGACAAGACATTTATTTTAGTTTTTTTTTTTTTTTGACAAGGATTTTACATAAGATATTGTCAATGCAAGATCATAATAAATGTCACTCATGTGGAACATAGTAAGTCAAAGTAGAGGTTGAAGGAAAGAATCTATTTAGGAACTGCATCACAAAATTTACGAAACGAAATATATAACAAGATTTGTTTGTGAGACATGAATGCCCCTTAGCATCAACAAAGTTGAAATATAGCAAATATTGAAATGTAGGTCAAAGGTCAAAGGTCATGGTCAACGTCACAAGGTCAATGACCTTAGTGTAATTTGAAAAGGCTTTACCGGTATTACTGGAGTATGCATGCCAAATATGAAATCTTTATCTCTCATGGTTCAGAAGTTATGGTAAAGGCACTTTCACCAAGATATTTACAAGTGTGAGCAGGTGCCTCTATTACATACATTTTTATTTAAAATAACTTAATTATAGAGCACAATGGTTGGTTGATTTTACGTCACTTTCAACAATATTTCATCGCGACATGGAAGCAGGAGGTTATCAACCTCTTAAACATAGTGGCGCAACCCAGGAATCAAACCCAGATCGTCGGCGCCACAAGCCAAGTGCTTAACCACTACACCAAGCCTGCTCCTCAGAGCACAATGGAAGGACACACATCCTAAACATATCAATAGTATATAGATGTTATAAATACTCTGATAATCTCTGTATACTATAAATACAATGTATAACAAACGTGTATACTATCATAAAAAAATCAAAATAAATAATAAATTTCAATTGTGGGACCTTACCTCTTAAAGCCATAGAAAACCTTTGTTTTTTGGGTGGAGGTTTTTCCTGTGGTATTTTTTCTTGAGTGACTATTTCGGATGTATCACTATCGCTATCCTCTTCCTCCATGAACTTAACATCAGGTAGTCCTAATTGAAGGTTGGTCAAGGACATCAGTACCATATCATTATCACTCTCTGACTCACTGCTACTCTTACGCTGCAACTCCTAACACAAAAGCAATTCAAAATTAAATTAACTTCTCTTGTGTTTGTGCAACTTTAATATTTCAAGTATATTTTGTGATTTAATTTGTAAAACACAGTCCATAAATTTGATAGCAAATAAACATATAACTTACATATCCATTATTTGAAAGTTAAACTAATGACCAGAAAGTAGACTCAAGTTCACTGATGTATAGATAAACCATATATCTAGGACCTGTGATCATAAATGACTCTATATTCATGAGTTCAGATTTCAATAGTAGCCAATACACAATTTTTTTCATTGTTACATATAGTTACATTGTTTTACATTTTGCATTAAAAATTAGGATGAAAGGAATAGTACCATAACTAAGATATGTTATACTTTAGCAATAAGTCTTTTGAAAAATCAACATCCTTTATAAAACAAGAAAACTGACAAAATCAGAAGGCCCCTGGCCCATAGGATGCCTGTCACCATGACCTTGACCTTAATTTGGTACAGGCAGAAAGGTGTTGTCATATGGTGGGCAGATGACAAATATGAAAGCCCTATTTCTAATGGTTCAATACTTATGGTCAATGTGAAAGTTTTTCAAATGCAGATCAAAAATTTTGGTACCAACAGAAAGATCTTGTCATAAGGAACGCAGATGTCAAATACAAAAGACCTATTTCTAATGGTACAATAGTCATGGTCAATGTTAAAGTTTTTTAAAAGCAGTTAAAAGGTCACTGTCAAGGCCACACAAAAATTGGTACCAACGGAAAGGTTTTGACATAAGGAATGCAGATGACAATTATGAAAGCCCTACTTCTTAAATGTTAAAAATGTTAAAGTTTTTCAAATGCAGGTCAAAGTCATCATCAAGGTCACATGATAAAAAATTGTGCAATCTGATTAAAACCATATCTTTATTCCGCTTCTCTATTTGCTCCACTGCGTGTTAAGATCTGGTGAAGCCCTGCAAGGGTTCACGTTCTGGTGACCTCTGATGACGTCTCAGTCACAGAAACCGTTATTTCCCATAGCCGATCAGTGATTCGGCTAGGCATGTGATAGTGACAAAACATGTAACAAACACCGTTCAAAAACTACCTTGTGTGTCACGCACGCTGTGAATGTTAATTTCATCCCTAGGATTTTGTAGCCGATCCAATGATAGGCTGAAAATCAGAGTTCACCAGAACGTGACCCCTTACGGGGTTTCACCAGATCTTTATACACAATGGGGCAAATAGAGAAGCAGAATAAAGATATGGTTTTAATCAGATTGAAAATTTTGATGCCAAATATGAAAGCTCTACCTGTGAAAGTGTATTAGATATGGCCAATGTTAAAGGTTTTTGCTGACGGACAGACAGACCAACGACAGACGGTGATTACTATAGGGCACCCACTTATGAAGTAGAGCCCTAATTATTCCAAACAGGCACACATTGGCATGGTTAGCTTGTAAACTTTGGAAATACTTGAATATTAACATTAATTTTTGAAACAATCAGAGTATCTCTTGCATCATACCAATGCTTTTGATAAAATGATCAGTGAAAATGGAACCAATCTTATTATTTATTATGCAAATTGGTTGTCTTTTTTTTTTTTGGGGGGGGGGGGGGGGGGTGGTGTTGTGATGTTGTGTAATATATAAAACTGGATGTTCCATAAACCACTAATGCCCTGCCAGCAGCAAAGTGAAATATGACATTTTCTGAACAAAGCCGGCGTGGCTTAGTGGTATCGCGTCGGACTCCTGATCGAGAGGCCGGGGTTCAAGTCCCGCTCTGGTCATGTCGGTGATCTGTCTTTCGGATGAGACAGTAAAAAACCGAGGCCCCGTGTCGTGGTATGCATGGCACATTAAAGATCTCTCACTGCTTTGGGTGGGTCCGTTGCAAAGGTCAAAATTTGTATGCCCCGAATCAGGCAGATGCCGTCACCATATACGTGAAATATTCATGGTGTGACGTAAAACAAAAAATCAATCAATCAATCAATCATTTTCTGAACAGCAAATGTAGTCCAAGGGCCACAACTCCTGTTAAATTTTGAACAGCATTCCCTTCACAGTATGCACATCTACATATTGCAGTCTTTACATGTACCAAGTTTCACCGAAATCCTCCCATGCAGCTGCTAAGACAAGGTGAATTTACCATACATGCATCAAAATCCAAGGGACATAACTGTGTCAAAAATTATTTGACCAGCACCAAATTAATACTTGACCTAGATATTCTCATGATGTATCTATATTAGTATATATTAAATTTCAAGCCAATATGTACATTCCTTGCAGAAATAGGACATGGAAAATGTTATAAGTCCAAGGGGCATTGCTACCTCAGAAATTATGCGACCGAGACCAACTTGACCTAGTTATCTTGAGATATATCAGTGTTCCAATTTTCAATTCAATATGTGCACCTGCTGCAGAAATACAGCACAGAAACAAAATGATGGGGCATAAAAATAGACTGTTTAGCATAGATCTATTAAAACTAAATTATTCCCATGATGGTGACTTTCATGTTTCTGTACAAAGAGTTGTAGCTTGTACTAGTATTGTCGGATTATATGACAGATGTAAAGCCGGGTTGTCACCTGTGTCGACAGTCACAATAATTATCCACAGGTTTCCTTGGCAAAAGTGAAATGCGACTTTTCTTTTAAAAACTGTCGTCCACAATACACAATTAGCTTACTGTATTGCATTTAAGTCAGCTGTTTGACCTTATCATTCGTAATGTGAGTATCACTTTTTAACTCTCGACAGGGTTAATAAACATTACATACACAAGTAAAAATATAAACGTTGTTATATTTAAGCTATTTTGGACAAGTTCCCTAAGTCACATTTATTTTGCTTGCAAAGTATTGATTCAGTATGGTTGTATGTATGTACTATATGTTTGTTCTTTATATCAGTATGATTTATAGAGAGTGTTATCAAAACAAACACTAATGTTAATTTTCAATCATATGAATTTCATTTATCAGACTATTCAATAAAATTTTAATATTTACACAAAAACGGTTTTCCCTCACAAGTTACTATTACCAGGAGCTGGGTTTTTTTTCCAATACCATAATGGCACATGATGATCATACCATCTATTGGTAAAGGGCAGATAACTTGTGAGTAAATGCCCCTGCACTGGAAAGGTCTATGGAAGATTTATAAGTCAAAATCGCAACTTACTCAAGCACAAATTAAAAGAGGAAACGGGGTGGAAGCCAGTCTGGTATAGAGAGGAATTATAAATCACAAAGTCTTTCAATGATACTGAAAACACATGACAATTATGCAATGACTCAATCATATGGGCCTCGCTCTGACACGTAGGAAGAGAATGCCTCTTATAGTATCCTGATATCTGACCCTGACTGTGATCAACTTTACCCTTTAGCAAGTACATCTGCACTGAAAAATTTCGTTTGCTCATATGATGGAACTTACGTTCATAGTATATGATTAACATGATGAAAGTAGGAGGCTAATATGCATTAGTTTTAGCATTGTATTTTCTCCACATTGTCAGTTATGTCTTGTATCAGGAGTGCAGATTGGATTATTACCTGATGCTCAGTAAGGTCTGGTCAATAAAGATTTCTATCACCTTGCTAAAACCAGATAGGAAGGGACCACAAACAATAAGACATATCTGCAGATGGCAAATTTCTAATACTACAAAATATCACTTAACCTGCATTAGCAAACTCAGATATAGCTAGACTATTAAGATTAGTACTACAGCACTACTATTGATCCCTAACTCCACTGATTCTATACAAACCTGACGATTACGGATGTACTCCTCATAGGGTTGACCAGCTTGAACATTCTTGATCACTTGGTCATACTCAATTAAATGCTTCTTCACATTACAGTAACCGGACTCTTCTGCATCAAATTCTACAGAAGTGCTTGTGCAGGAAGGAGACTGTGATGTTACCTGTAATATCATAACAACCTAATATTATCTGTACTGATATTAAACAAATTTTACAAAAATGAATTATCATACTAGTAAGTACATCAAATGTGAATGTCAATCAAAGTTCAACAATTTGAACAAGGAAAGTTGTACAAAATTTTTTGCAATTTATACATGCTCAGTTCCACTTTTACTTGGGCCCTGGGCATCAGTCTATCAAGTTATTTTGAAAACGTGCTGGGCTTAATTTGTTAGGAGATTCTTATGTACGAGGGATGTTCCGAAATTATTGTTACTTTGGCGATTTCTTTTTGATAGAAGTAAATGTGATCAATACTTTGCCCTGTCCTTCGAAGTACTCCCCCTCTGCATTTATGCATCGTTTCAACCGATCAATCCACTTTTGGAAACAGTTTTCGTACTCTTGAATTGGTATACTCATAAGATACTGGTGAATGGCAGAGCCAAGGGCATTTCTTGATTTATATTTTTTTCCAGATAAGTGAAATTTTAGTTTGGGAAACAAGAAAAAGTCACAGGGGGCCAAGTCTGGTGAAAATGCAGGGTGGGGGAGGACAGTGACCTTTTCTGCCTTCAAAAATTCCGTTACAATATGCGCCTTGTGTGCTGGCGCATTGTCATGCAAGAGCCTGAGGTACTTCAAACCTGTATGTGGGCGTCGGCGTTTGTAGACTTTCTTCAGTTTTCGAAGTACAACGTCTCTATAATACTTTGCTGTGACAGTTTAGCCTTTCGGAACAGGGATTTGCATGATTGGACCCTTGTTATCAAAGAATATGACATACAAAACCTTCCTCACGGTGCGTATTCTTTTAGCAATGCTAGAACGCCTGGCGTTTTTGTTTGCCCAGATTCGATTAGAGCATTTTCTTTTGGGCTCAAAAAAATACACCCATGTTTCTTCACCTGTGACCAAATTATCAAAAGCCTTTTTGCTGTATTTTGGGTATTTCTTCAATAAGGATTTGGCTTTGTCAACCCGGGACCTCTTTTGGTCGTCAGTTAGTAAATGGGGTATCCACCTGGCATTGATCTTGCCCAGCTTAAGATGTTTCTTTAAAATACAGTGATTACGTGCTAAAGACAAGCCTGTCATTTTAGCTAACTGCCTGACAGTGTACCTTGCATCTTTTTCAAGGATTTGCCTCATTTAGCTCATTTAGCACTATTTCCACGAGATATTGCGCAAGTAACAATAATTTCGGAACACCCCTCATATGAATCTAATTATTTATTACTATTTTCTTATAATGTTCTTAATTTTTCTGTGAATTCCTATGATAAGGTAACAACTTAAAATTAGTATCTGAATTCTTAGTATAAATAAGTAAAATCTCTGGGCGACTTACAAATTGATGAAGTTACCGGTATATAAATCCAATGAAGGAGATTGTTCAGCTAAGTCAACAAAAAAAATTTACACTAACTTTATTAGATGCTGCACCAATCGGAGGTAAGGTGATATTTCTTTTCTCAAATTTGAATTGTTCATCCCCTTTACAAACAGCTGAGTGAACCTGAAATATGTAACATGATCTATACTAATACTATCTATATATATAGTGGTCTAGAATTATACTTTCCCGTCACTCACGGCACAAGTTGTTTTAATTGAGATCAGGAAACATGATCATCAAATGCAACTTACATATAGTCAGGAAAGTAATTGTCCATGTTTACAAAATCCCTATTGATAAAATCTTGAAATTTAGCAATTGATAAGAAATACATGTTATTATTTACATAACCAAGACTGAGCATTAACAAAAGAGAAACAAATATGAATACAAGTGCAAGCTCTTGTCAGATGTATGGTTTGTATCCAGAACAAGTCTCTCGATCAGTCTGCAACGTTCACACATTTGACATACATTTTAAGAAACAGCCACCAGAACTCATTGTCTCAGCCGATATTGCAGAATCTCAAGCAGATATCTATCTATGGCCGAACCCTTTGAAGCAGTATGACCCCCGTGAGATCCAATACATGGTTGACCAGTGGAGGTACTAGACATGTAAAAGGCCATAAATTCAACCAGTACTCATTTCTTTGTAAAAAATCACATTAACTTGCACTGTGACAAATGAACAGTACAACTGAATTTTTATCATTTGTAACATATTCCAAGAATATAACATATATTATAATTGATTACCTTCTTTGCAATTTAAGTTTAAAAGGCTTTTATTTGGGAGAGCAGATTTTGACCTGACACTCACTAGGGCTGGAACGGTTCAGGATTTCTTCAGTCCAGTTTTGAATCAGAGTCTCTTGGTTCAATTATTTTGAGTTTGGTTCAAATGTAGTCATACTAATCATATATAAAGCAATAAAATATAAATTTCTTGAAGTACTTTTCTAGAATAAAAATAAAAATAAATAACCTATACCTATCCACCCTAAGTTTATTTGAAAAGTTTATTACCTGAAAATCAGAAATATTTTCACATTGCATATATCCAATCATTGTGAAATTTCTCAACAAACCTACATCTGATATGAACAATATATTTGCCATATTGATTAATTTATGTATCGAATAAATTTAGATGCCTAGTTATGGAGATACATAGTTAGATATCTCGTTTACAATGAAATACTAAGAATTCTTAAAGCCTAACCCCAGTTGTCCTGTTTTCTCTTTATTGTCTGTTTCATATGTCGGTCTTGACATGGAAGCCTCCCCTTTATTAAACGCAATGGCATGCATGCAGATAAGATGTGTTTTCATGGGAACTAGTTAACCCAAATTTATATAAATATATATATGTATATATATATATATATATATATAATATATATATACATATATATATATATATATATATATATATATATATATATATATGTGAGCTGTGGTTGCACAAAGGTTGCATTCAGACTTGGTTTTTATCTGTCCCTATACCCCATCTACTTAATACTTAAAATTACTAAAAATACTTTTCTTGCCACCATTATTCTCCCCAAGCGCAAATTAAATGCAAAGTGAACGGAACAGCTAGAAATCAGGAAATTGTAATTGGTGAACCGATCCGACCTTCTCAATTATCGGAGCACCAGAAATTTTGGTACACTGCTCAGCACTATCACTCACCATTTGGTGAGTGAATAATTGTAAAAAAATTACAATTATACCTATTGTCACATCAAGATTATTGTTCTTATATAAATGTGACGGCATCTGTCTGATCATGTAATGCACAGAAATTTAGACCTATGCGATAGACCACCCAAAGCAGTACATGTGCTAGTGCTGAATCTGTGTGATGGACCACCCAAAGCAGTACTAGTGCTGGATCTGTGCGATGGACCACCCAAAGTAGTACTAGTGCTGGATCTGTGCGATGGACCATCCAAAGCAGTACTAGTGCTGGATCTGTGCGATGGACCACCCAAAGCAGTACTAGTGCTGGATCTGTGTGATGGACCACCCAAAGCAGTACTAGTGCTGGATCTGTGCGATGGACCACCCAAAGCAGTTCTAGTGCTGGATGTGTGTGATGGACCATCCAAAGCAGTACTAGTGCTGGGTCTGTGTAATGGACCACCCAAAGCAGTACTAGTGCTGGATCTGTGTGATGGACCACCCAAAGCAGTACTAGTGCTGGATCTGTGCGACACAACTTGATTTTTACCGTCTTAGATAGGGCTAGGAGGAGCACACGGAGGAATTCAAGCCTGCGACCACTAGGTCATGCAAAAATAAACACTTAACCAATAATTGATCTACAATGGCTCTATTTAAGTAACTATTACCATGTCACTTCTATACACTACAAGTTATTGTACGATATTGTGCAGAATTGTGGTACATCTGTTGTGAAATAAATCCATTTATTCAAAAGATTCCCCCTTTTTTTTCATAATATATTCTATATGCATACAATTTGTTGGTTAATTGTAGTTTATCATTACTTTCAATAGTATTTCAGTCATATCACGACACAGAAACAAGAGGTAACCAACCTTTTAAACATAGTAGTACAATCGAACCCAGATTGTTTGTAAAACCAATCACTTAACCACCACACCAAGCATGTCCTATTTATTTGAAAGTAATTTATAATTAAGTCAACATTAAATTCTAGGATCAATGAAAATGAAGTTAAATTCAAGCCTATTACTCTAGAGGATCATAAAAGATTAATATAAAGTACTATGAGTTTTATTTATTGTTATTTTACCTTTTGATCCAGACACTCTGACATTGAGTGTAGCACTAGATCCTTAGTGTTCAGAAACAGCTCATCGCCTACCAATTTATATGGTTCCCATGGTACACTTTGGTAACCTTTTTTCATATTGCCCATCCTGCGTATATAGTGTTCCTCCCATAACTTCTCTGACCGTTCATTAATCATCACTTTCTTTGTTTTTGTCCATATCTTCTTACATTGATATGGTTTACCTACAAAAGTGTACATTAATCAATCATTTAGAACTCTAGCTATCAAGCCTCAATGTTTTTAATAAGAGCTTTTTGGGAACAATACCAATGGTAAAGGAAATGGAATCAAACTTAAAGTGTTTTAAGCATAATATCAACTAGAAAGAAATTTGTACAATTTGCATTGTGGCATTACAGTAACATGTGAGAAATTTTATTGTGTTCTCCTGTTTAATTTGTCAACAGAAACTCGAGTACAAGAGCAAGAGATTTCCTTTGAATTACATCATACTATTATTCTCAGTTTACACATTTTCAAAAACATTTTGCATCAACAAAAACATGAAAAAGTGAAAAATGGAAAATACCAGAAATTATACTTAATGGTCATACATCAAGAACTTGTGACCATCTGTTTAATGTAGGTAATTACATTGTACACTGGCAAATTAAATAATTACATTGAACACTGGCAAATCAAAAAATTACACTGTACAAGACAATTTAAATCAAATAATTACAATGTACTGGGCATATCAAATAATTAATATATAAGTATTTGACTAGAAAATACTTAATTTCATTTCAGTCATACCTTTAATAAAAAAAAAGTACTCCAAAGATTTGAAAAGTTATCTTAAGACCTCAATCACTTTGATTTTAAACACATTCCAGACGGGAGATACAATGTCTTACACTCTAACAGGAAACTCAGGACAGCCTCAAATAAAATGATATAAAGACAAATTTGTACATGTCATACTTTTAATATAAAACACAGTAAGTTACTCCTTGTTGCATGTACATGATACTAAAACAACATAAAAAGGAAATTAGTAAAAAATGTAAAGAATAAAGAAAGAGCACTAATTACAGTTCGAAGTACATGAACACAAGGCAATGTTTACTGCTGACCACTAAAAAAAGATGTTTTACTGGTAATTAGACAATTCACATCTGTAATCAGCTGTGATCATTTATAACAGCTAGTACTGATAATAGCAAGATATGTAACATGAGGCCCAAGTGGGACCATATTACTCTGTGACCTAAACACATTTTGCTCATTCACTAGCAAGTCCGACTACTGAAAGATCTGCAGATCTACATACATGTATTCTCTTGCTTATTGTGTTTTTGATAACTCACAAAAGACTTGCATAAACTGCACATTGAATAAATCAGGAGAATGATATGAAAATATGTGAAAAAGATTAAGTCAAATTTCTTCTTTCTATTATTTTCTTTCCTAGATCATATGTAAAATCCTGTACTGGAGTAAAATGAACCCAAAACATTTGTTGTTAGCTGGATTTGAACACATTCCCTTCAGCATGCCTGAGAACTGATCAATATAAAAAAAAAACACTGAGGAGTAAGGACTATAAACTTTGACATGTAATTTTCAAATAACTCCTCAATTAGATATTTTCTGATAAAAGTTAGCAAATAAAAGCTTTATGGGTTCTAAATATATATACTGAATATTGACTCAGGAAAATGACACAAGTGAAGAAGACCACATCAGTAATTTTTTTTTTTTTTTTTTAGAATATGACTAGACTGCTTCAAAACATTTAAACTCGTTTTGGTGTAAAATGAAATGAACAAAGTTTTGTCTCCAGCGATGTTTGAACCACTAACCTTCAGCAAACCTGGACTGGACTACATTAAAGATAGAAAAAAAAAATAATAAATCCAAAAAAAAAAAATTAGAAAAAAAAATAGAAAACATAATTAATCCAAAAAACAATTTTCCACTGCTTCTTTGTTGTTGAACAAATCAATAAAATGACACAAAAATATATGGAAGGGACAAAGTCTAGAAAGTCTCTTAAACCAAAAAAAAAAAAAGCCCATGTCAAAAGTCTAATTAATCAGAGGGGAACCAAAAACAACACCATGCAGTTCTTAAGACACCGTAATATATCACCCTGATACATTTGGTTTGATGACCTATACAGCCAATCTGAAGAAGAATTTTGCCAAAGGAAGGTACCTCTTGAGCCTATGTCATCCAGTCCACGATTCACTCTTTAAATATATGTATAGTGGGCCTTGAGTACTTCCTCACCTAGGATTATTCTGGCCTCTGTCATGCATGAGAGAATTCTCTCACTTGTTTCAAATGAATGAGAGAATCTGAAAATCAATGAGAGGTTTTCTATGTTTTCAAACCAATTTTCATTTCTGATATTCAACATTTTATATGTTCCTGTATGTACGTCACTTTTTAAAAGTGTAATGATTTTAAATGTCCTTCCATGGTTTTAAGATTTGAAGTTCAAATTACCATGACATTTTTAGCCTTTATTTCATGACATTTTGTGCACCATGCTCTAAGTAATCAGAATAGATAGATTTTCATTTAACAGTTTAACTTGAAAGATATGGTATCCCTGCACTGTTACTGGTGAAGTAACTCTGGTGTATGCTTCAGCTTCGTTTGCCCACTTCGAAAAATTCAGCCAGTTTGCGGTGCTGACATAATCCTTGGTAACTTTTTCTTCGCAGGCATTTTCAGTTTACAATGAAGATTCTCAATTCATGCAAACACTTAATGATGAGCATGAAAAGTACCGGTAGGCTATTGAAAAAGTATTGTATATTCAAGAGCTATTGTGATGCAGTTTCTAGCTTGACTATGCAAAGGGCAACTCAAACTCTTAAAATACAATCTGATGACTATTGCTTCCACATGGATGTGTCAAGAATTCTCACATTTGAGCAAACTTGATACAATTTTTGAGAAAAAGAAGTGAGAATCTCACAAAATCATACCCAAAAATGATCCCTGCTTCACTATTAAATTTCAACTCAATCATTTCATTGAATCTCTTTTGAAAAAAAAATTGCAAAAACATCCTAAAAATCACTTTTGTATTCCATTCTTTCCCCATTAAAGTCAATTAAAATACACAAAACAATGCAGTCTACAAGAAGAAAATCTGAGGTATCACCTGCAAATATGACAAAGGAAACCCCCCCCCCCCAAAAAAAAAAACAGATCTGATCGAAATCTGTCTGGTGATGTAAAAAAAGTTGAGAAGTTTTTGACAAAGGACACACAGACAACTGATGGCAGGTTTTGACAACAGCTCACTTGAGCCTTTGGTTCAGGTGAGCTAAAAAATTTCAAGTAAAAGGGCCTCAGTCTTAATACACTAGTACTGCTCTGAAATTTAGTACAAGTATAGTCTCTTATATTTAACCCTGGGTTTAATCTGCCAGAAAAACAAATGCTTTACATACTGTATTTAATGTAATGACTTACTTGGAGGTGCCTTGAAGTGGTCTTTGACAAATTTTGTTAGGTCTATGCTAGTTTGGTTTACTCCACGCGATGTACCTGGCATTCCAGGAAATGTTGTATGCGTCATACTAGAAGTACAGTAAGAGAGTAACTCATTTATCTTCAACTGGTATTGTTCAAGAAAACTAGTACAACTGATGGATGCTCCCCAACTTGCATCAAACTAATGATAATTTGTTTGTAGAATTATCATGAAATGTTAATTCCTGAAATTAAGGCCTAATATTCCTAATATTTAAGGTTGTAAACTTCAGCAGGTATTGTCCAAAAGTCCCTGGCTCAAAGAGCCAAAGAACATTTGTGTGAAACGTAAAAAATTCCGATTAACAGTCAATGAAATATATGCAATAAAGGCCTTTCCCAATATTTTAGGGATCCATATGTGTGGAGTTACCTTGACATTGCAGAAATGAACATGAGTGACCTCTGTCTAAAAGCCTTTGTCTTAAACAATATTTGTGTGATATATGAAACAATTTTGATGAATGGTTGAAGTCATAAAAGACTTTTTGTATTATTTGGGAATATTTGCTGAGTGATCTTGACTTTGCTGAAATGACCGTGAGTGGCCTCTGTCCTAAAGTCCCTGTCCTAAGGAACATTTGTGGGAAATATAATATACATTGTAAATGTAATATGATGCCTTTCCCAAAATCTTAGGGATATATCTGGGTGACCTTAACCTTTCAAAAATCACCTTGAGTTACCTTTGTCTTCAAAGCCCACATCCTGAAGAACAACTGTGTGAAGTTTGATAAAATTCTAATGAAAGATTTAGGAGATATGAGCTTGGAAAGACAGTCAGACAAGAGAGCAACTATATGCTCCCCTCAAAATTTTTGGGAATAAACTAATGACTAGATTTCATTTAATCAATGTTGATATTTAAGTTTACACACTATTTCACAAATTGACCAAAATCTTAATTGCTATAAATGCATGTGTTTTTATTTTTTTCTCAAAGACGCTAAACATTAGCATTTACATGTACATTGTATATCTTGCAGACAACGAAGACACTGTTATAATATACACATGGTCCAATCCAAATACTTCAGAAATGTTATAAATTTAGGGTTTCCAAATTCCACCTGACTGTCTGACATTTCTGGTAAAGACTGGCTCAGTCAGGTCAAACTTTCCCTATCATTTCATTGAAATATGAAGCTTTACCAAACAAATTTATGGTTATAAACTAAACTTTATAATTGCTCTGTGACACAAAATGAATTTAATTTCATAATACATGTATATATTGACAAAAACTACAATTTGTCTAAAATTTGTAGAGGTCTCCTTCAGGGTCAGTCACTGGTTACAAGTTTTTAATAGATACTTATAGTACAAGAAAGGAGCATAATATTAAAATGCAAAGGCCATGTCAGATCATGATAGCTTACTATGGGTACCTTTGCTGACTGTTATTAATATGCATGCTTAGAAATTCATATTTAGAAAATTCATATGCAGTTCTGCAAAATACATGTACATGTGTGTACCGGTTATAGTTCTGAACAAACATTTATAACTAACTGTCTACATGCACCCTCAACACATATTACTGTCCATAAGTACATGTATAACTCATTCAATACATGCCCCTCAAGATCTGCATGCTTTAGCAGTGGAAGCATGTACGTCATGTACATAATATATAGCTTTCCAACAAATATATTATTTAGCAGCCAGGCACGTCATTTCAATAATTTTTAGAAACTCATATGCTTGCCTTTTCTCAATTCTTTTTTTATTTTAATTTCATCATTTCTTGTCAAAACATGTGAATACATTTTTTCCTATTACCAGTATTGTAAGAATGTCCACACTGAACTTTTCTCTCATTTTAACATAACATAGAGCAATGGCGAACAATGGCAACGGATGGACTATTCGACCGAAAGGAATTATGTATGACCACTGAAATCATCTATAGATATCATTTTTTGTCAGATCACATGAATCTCATCATGACATGGGTCGCAGTGACTTGTTGCTCAAAAGATAAAAATATCAGTTTGACATAAAAAATTATAGGAAAAATTCATAAAAAATAGGGCATTTAATAGACTTTGTTAACTGTATATATACAGCCTCAGTACAAGTTACTTTTTAACAAACCAAAAAAAATGAAGGTCTTCATTAATCTGTTTGCCTGTTAGTTAATATATGTAGATACATCCCACAAGTAAATACTTTCAAATTCTCTTTCATTCTCTTTAGCATTAAACAATAAATGCAAAAATATATAATCTTATATGTTCAGTTATGATACTGAGGTAGTTAAAAGTTGGCATAGCCATTTCTTAAGACTTCTGGTCTAAAATATGTAATTTAAAGGAAAAAAATTCTCAAATATACTAGATCTAGTACTTTTATAGATTCCTATATATTCTACAAGAATTATGCAAATTAAAGGACAGCCATGACCCACGTCATGATTTATAGTCTTACTTTTTCTGCCAGTTTCTGCAAATATAACTAATGTTCAACCTTGCAGAGATCAACAACTTAAAAGTTATGCATGTAATTAGTATACATACACTTGTTCTTGGTGTCAATATCCATCTTTATCAATTTCTGTAAGAATTTTGATAATGTTAGAAAAAATCCAAAAAGATTATAGTTTACAGTGCTTGGTTTTAATTCTGCACTACTCTTCAACTCTAGTATAGATGACCCAGTATTTGACTACCTTATCTTAATCCAATTAAGTCTCACAGCTTAACACAATACAATGTGTATCAAAGAGTTGCCTCAATAAATGCTTATGTTTTTCAATCTTGAATGCATGCACTCACATTTAAAATTTCATATACGTTTGTTGTTATATTTTGATAGATGACAAGGAGGAAGGGTGGAAGATGGGGAAAACTGGAAAACTAGTTAATCTGACAAAAGTATTTACTATATATGTTTAATTTTTATCAGGCAATCGGTGTGTGATTCTTGCATTACCTATGGGATATAACATGAGTTATCTCAATCTATACTAAACAATAAAAGTGTGATAGCCGACGTATTGGGAGTTAAAAGTTTGCCTTTGGACAAACTGAAGTATCATACACTGGGCAATGTGCTTAATTGTTATATGTGCATGACTGTCTTAATTTAATTCTAAGCTGGTGTGGCCTAGTGGATAAGGTGCTCCGCTCGTGATCGAGAGGTCCCGGGTTCAAGTCCCGCCCTGGCCATACCGGTGTCTTGTCTTTCGGATGAGACAATAATAACAGAGGTCCCGTGTCACGGTAGGCGTGGCACGTAAAAGATCCCTCACTGCTTCGGGTGGGTCCGTTGCAAAGGTCTAAATTTGTATGCAATGCATCAGACAGATACCGTCACCATATACATGAAATATTTGTGGAGTGACGTAAAACAATAATCAATCAATAGTTTAATTCTCATGTATAAAGTAAATTAAATACATGCAAGATAATATTATCAAGCACATGATGTGACTGAAATCCAACTTTAACCACACCCATTAATACATACCTGGCATATATTTTCATTGTGAAGTCAGATATAATTTCATTTTTGATGGATTATTCACTTATGAAGTCATGAAAAAGTGCCAAAAGGTGTAATGACAAGTCATTTGACAATTATTCAATTCTGCAGCCTTTGGTTTAAAATGCAATATACAGCATTTAAACTCTAATATATCACAGCTGGTCCAGAAGGTTAATGTCAGGTTGTAGTGTTTTACATGTGAAGATTAAATTGCCTCAAAACTGGTGTAGCCCAGTGGATGAGGTACTTGGCTCGTGACTGGAATAGGCCAGAGTCTGCATAAAATTACCAGGAATGTCCAACCTTCTTTTCCACCAGGAGCACAGTTTCAGACTGCTGGAGCACCCGGGCACCGTCACAGTGCGGTCCCAAAATCATTTGTCATTTTGATGCTTGACTCATCCACACATGTGCATACATTTATAGTTATTGCCTTTTCTCATCATTATATATCTTGGCTTTTCATTTCATGCACTGAAATAGTTTCAGCTACGGGTCTATATATACTTGAAGTGTACTCACTATACATTTCTTGATGATGATCGCTGATCAGCAATAAAGTATACATGCATATAACACTCAACTTAAGTGTACACATCTTTATAGAAGAAGAATGTAGTTTCATATTACAATGTATATTGTGTATATAATATTAAATCATATCATGAAGTTTGTCATATGACATGGCATTTCGACGTATGCTGGTCTCTCACTGTTCTGCTTTGCATTTGATTTTTACTTTGAAGTTAGAACTTCAATTTAGGCACCATCCATTTGATATTCGGGGGGGATGTTTTTTTTTTAAAATTCATTGCCTTGATTTTAACATAAAAAATAATCTTGCTCAGTCTCATAGTGAAAAAAATAATCTGTCGATCTCCAATAGACTAGTGTAATCTAAAATCATACTTTGGAAAAAAAACTGGGTATTAAAACTCAATTTTCCTAGCGGGCTATACATATAACACAACAATTTATGTTATTATGATCCATTGTTCTTCTTCAATTCAATCATAGACAAACCTACCATATTTACTAACTGCGTGCCTCTTATAACAGATTTGTTATGTAGGGGAATTTCATGTATTCTGTTCCAAAATCTAAACGATTCGACCTTATAGAGATGTTGGATGATACCTCTAGCTACATGTACATGTATCTTGACGACATCTTGGTTATCAATAATCCTGATTTTGAAAGATATATAGCTGAACCTGAACTTCGGTTAAACAAAGACAATTTTTGTGATACAGAAACACTTTTCTTGGACCTATACATTAAGATCATTAAGAATAAAATTCATATCAATATCTACGATAAACATGACTTCCTGATCAATGTAAAAATTGTTACTGTACTAATGTTTTGGACATTCATATAAGAAAATTACAAATAACTTTGGAACTTTCAACTCAGGGTTACAAGTATCACAAACTTAGAAAAGCCTTTGGAAATTGTTTCTGGTCTTATTCAGAACTTTAATCAAACTTTGAAAATATTACTTTATATCCATCGGAAATTCCCATCCCAATTTCCAATATGACCCAGATATCATTAGTCTTGTATTAAGCTCTTAAATTCTATACTCTTAGATAGAGATTTTTACTTGAACCTGCATGCTGACTAACAGACGGGTGGGGACTACCGGTATATAGTGGGCTAGGCTTTGTTTAAACCTTTTTCAAAGGAGAAATGGTCCTGAACCTCATTCCCTCTTACCGGTACTGTTACCGGTAATTGAGACTCTTACACATCAAGGGTGTGAGCTCGCTTCCAGATCAGCAGAACACGGTGTACTCAATCATCATTTTAATGTCAACTTATATTTTTGATATCTTGGTCTTACTCAACACTACTATACATGTTTATATTTTCATTACCTCTCAACTTGAGAAAGTTGTTGATCCTTGCTCTCTATATGGAGGATTATTCATAGATTTTCAAATATGTGTCCTTAAGTTTGATTATACTACTTTTGTGGAAAGTGCAAAGAAAGGCCCGTAAACTGGTAAACCATTACAACTGATCCACTACCATATCAGTTCACCGTCATAAGTGGGTTTCGCAATTGTGCATTAATCAAATTTTTTTCATTTGTGTAATGTTCTTGTGTAAGGTTTTTTTTTTTTTTTTCAAATTATTACATTATTCACAGTGCATTTCGTGGTGATTTGTGTCATACAGCAGAGTGTCAGATCTATGCTTTTATCTTTTCCTTTGAGTATTGTAATATTCATACTGGATATATGCCAAATACAGTTCATGAGGGGTGGAAAAGGAGTAGAAGCAAACCCAGATGAACTTGATGGTGTATTAATATCTGTATGTGCTTAATGTATTTGGATAGAGCTTAGTGAAACAAATTAAGAACAGTTTTACTTTTGCTGATATCTCTATCCCTCTAGCTATCCTATCAAAAATTTTCGCTGTTTGAAGATGCCAAATTTTGACATTTTCATGGAATTTTTTCTTTGCATAATTCATGGTTGATTCTGTGACAATGACGGAACCAACATTTCTCACATTTTTAGAAGTTTCGTCATTTCTCTGTCAACTTTTTTACCCTGGTAGCCCTCTTTCCTTTACACCCCTATCCCTTTCTCTTTTTCTCGGCCCCCTCCTGCTTTTTGTCTCACTTTCACTTCAGTATATGGCATCAGTAGGATGGACTAAAAGCGTGTTACATAGCTGGGATGAGTTTGAGCAGAATTCTTATATTCTATAAAAAATAACATGGTTTATAATAAAATTTGTATTATTATACAACAATTTTTATTGGTGAAAAAATCTGGTTCTTGCTCTGGTTCTACTGAAAAAAAATCCCTCGCCGCAAGGTTCTTCTTCTTCTTCTTCCAATACGAAGTGTACTCAAAAGTTTAGCGTTATACTTCATGGTTAAGGTTAAGGTAAAAAAATCTGGCCGGTTTGAAAAACCCAGGGCCAGGCCCACCCCATATTATCAAATGGACGGTGCCTTAGATGATGCATCGTCGGATGCCCCGGTCTTTTGCTCTACGTTTAAATCGTAGAGCAAAAGACTGGGGGCATCCGACGATGTAGATGATCATATGATGACGATGTGGAGTTGAAATTACTGTTCTCAATACAGATTTATATACACCTTTTCTAGGTAGTATGGTGAAAATCTACGTGTAAATATGAAGTATCATCAAGTCATTTAATTTGTGAAATAAATAATACACCGAATTTCCTCTATCCTACGGTTTTTATATAAGTATAGCTAATCTGTGAGTTCTTTTGTAGCTTCGTTCTGTTATTACATTAAAACAATATTTAATAATAATACTAAATATACAATGGTTTCCTTAGAAATACTCACGAATGAAGGTTCATGGTGGCTAGAGTGACTTCGTAACAACCCGCCAACTTGACATTTGTGACGTCATCAAGACCTAGTTCTTAGTCCCGTTAACGCTATATGCAGTTAGGACCACCAGCTTTGTTCGCCTGAAAATTCGCAATAATTACTTTAATTAGTGGGGTCATGACATATACGATATTCGTATTTAAAGATTGACCTTAGTCGTAACTACAAATCAGTGGCGGATCCAGTATTTCCGAAAAAGGGGATGGATTTTAGCTAAAATTGGTCATTTTTGGTGCCAAAATCTGGGGTTTTACCAGTATTATTTGGGTGTTTTCGGCCTTATCATCTATACATGCCTTGTAAATTTGTCGTCAAAAAATAGGGGCAGACAATAACCCCGTAAGAACGTATGCGACAGCGACATGCAAAAGGAAACTGAGACGTTTCTTAGAAAACTTATTGCGCGTGCGAACACGGCGTTAATAAGTTGTAAAGCGACGTAAATGTGCCCTAGAGAGCGTTGGAATTCCGAATCCATGGCTGTAGCGGCTCTTGAAGTGCCAAGTATTTGTGGCTATGCAAGAGCTCCTACTACATCTGCATGATGTTCGGGGGTATTTGTCGTGCTTAGTGACAGGTCACTTGATACATATTTCTTTGAATATTCTCTGCGTCTTTTCATTCACTCGTGGACATGGAAAACCAAGTAGCTGTCTGACGTTGGCCGAAGAAAGGGATTGATTGATTGAATGAATATTGTTTTACGTTACTCCACTTATTATTTCACGTACATATGGTGACGGCATCTGCCTGACACACTGCATACAAATTTAGACCTTTACAACAAACTCATCCGAAGCAGTGAGGGATCTTTTATGTGACACGGGACCTCGGTTTTTACTGTCTCGTTCGAAAGACAGCTAGGCTGGACAACATCAGATAATTTACCTGGAGACTTATCATGGGCGTCACAGGATTTACAGTTTTGACGTTTGTCCCCAGTATATACAAATAATGTACAGTAATAATATGTAATTATCAAAAATCGCCTATTCCATCGGAGCACATGTATTAAAATACTTTACGTGAGTCAAATACGCGGCATAATACGAAACATTGGGATAGTAACATTATGTTGAAGGTAGTACATGTATATCTAACCATAGACTCTGCGATTTTATTTTAGTTTGTAAGGTATATCTCGTTCACCTTTCTATGTTTCCGATCCGATTTCAAGGTATAGCGATTTCCTTCTACTTGTAGTTAAACATCCCATAAACATGTCGCTATTCTAGGGGCTTCTGATCCGACTGTTCTAAATTTATCTTGAGCCCCTTAGCACAACTTGTGTGACAGTTTCACGGAATGGGGAGGATAAGAAGTATTAATCTTAAATTTTATCAAGAGTCTAATGAGTGTACATTTTAATTTAGTTGTACACAGAACATTTATTTCCTTTACAGCAGATATACTGATATTACATGTATCTATAGGAAGCGACTACTTGTTGTTTTCAGTTTGCAAACCCCCATGCAACAATTGTTTCAACAGAGTCTATATATTTCTTCATTAGTGCATTCTGTAATTTATTTTCTAGAATTAGTCCAACAGAAGTTATTTCAAGGAATGTATACTCCATTCAAAGATTACCCGATAATTTTTTAGATGGAGTGCCACCTGTTGATGGTAGAATTTTGCTAATAAGGACAAAGGTCCATCCCTCCAATATTAGTAAAAATTTAAATGGCCACGTTGGTGCAATTTTTCCAACAAAAGATTCGGGAGGTGATACTTTTAGATTCATCAATACAGAGACCAATACTTCCCGCTGGTTCTTTGATAAGAACTGGCTGCTTGCATGTTTTTCACCTCGGGGCAAATATGTCACGGTTGATGGAAATTTGAACGGGCGATTTCGCGTAATTTTATTGATCCTGATCTGTTACAAAGGCCCTCCAGCAAATAAATATTCTAACTTAAAAGTGTAATTCGCCTGTATAATACAGGGATGTATATATCACTGTTCACCGAAAGATGATACGTGTACATCAAGATCTTTTAGGGACTTGTATGGTGATGTATGCATGTATCTGTATACTGGAGTGGAACATCATACTAGTATTCAGTGCATCCATTACAGTGTATATATAGACATTCAATTCAGATAATACTTATGTTCCGTTAGCATTGAATTATAAACTATATACTCACATTATATTTAACTATATGAGACCAAATGATGGCACGGATCCAGAAATTTTGTCGAGAAGGGGTCCACCCAAAGAATTTTCCGAGAGAGGGTCCATCCATGTTTTTGTGTGTAAAATTGCGTACATTACATCGAAAACTAACAAGACAGGTAATTTCGTCGAATTTCGTGATGGGTCCAGACCTCCGGGCCACCCGTCTGGATCCGCACATGATTAACTAATACAAGATTATGAGAGTATTTCGGTAAAATGTCACTCGCCTTTAATTAAACTAAGATCTAGACGCACATAATGTACATATTAGTACGAATAATTTACACATACATACTAGTATGTACCTGTGATTTACACATACATACTAACATGTACCTGTGATTTAAAAATACATACTAACATGTACCTGTGATTTACACATACGTACTAAATGTATCTGTCATTTAAAGGAATAGGTTCACCAAGTAAGAAACTGACCATTCTGAAAACAATTGAATAGGCGCGAAAATAATTTTTAGTATAGAGCAATCTCAATGTCTTTCATATATTTATTTATGTTTTTATTCATTCATTCATTCATTCATTCATTCATTCATTCACTCACTCAAACATCTATTTATTTGTATATTATTTATTCATTTATTTTGATTTATATATTTTATATTTAATAATTTATTTATCAGTCTAAGTATATATTTTCCCTATAATTTCTTTGTTCTTTTTCATTTGTTACGTAATATGGAGAAAAGCTTTCAATACATATATCATAAGAAAAACATATAAACAAAATAAACGAATAAATAAATAAGCATAGTTCTGAAGAAACGTCACTTTTGAACAATTTTAGCTCCCATGAGCTAAAGGCTCAACGGGACTGTTGCCGCAGGTCACGGTTCCGTACGTCAGTCTCTCCGTCCACTACCAAAATTTCAATTTTTTCAGGACCACCAAGGGTGGCGATGAAAGAGAGAGAGAGAGAAATTTTTTTTATCTAATTGACAGAAATGAAGTACTCAGGGCTCCTTGGTGATTTGTGTCATACAGCTTTATCAGGTGTCTTCTGTTTTCTCTCCTATACAAATGTTCCTTTTCGGACGGTTCAAGAGATGGATCCAGGACAGTCGATTCAGTCCTTAGATAGATATTCCCAATTAACAGACTACATACCAAACACACTTAAGGCTAGAAATGATCTGAACGGGTGTCTTAAGAAGAGCTGTTGTTTTGGTCCAATACCAAAATCATTTTTAAGTCACTCGGAATAATATTTATACATGTAATACATTAACTTTGTGTGTATTAACTCTGTTTTGGGGAGTACATGTCACTGTGGGGAAACGGAATTTAAGAATAATTTGCAGTCACCCTCACATCTTTAAGTCTTTAAGTGACTTTGTATGTTGTAACAAGGTCTGGTCAATTTCTTCCTTAGAACTAATGACTCTGATAAAACTGGGCATGAATGAAGTACTTAATGTCCACCACAAAATTTTCGTCAAGGGATGGATCCGTGGAAAGGCGACATACGCCCAAGAGAGTATCATCCGTTGACAATTTGATCTTTAAAATTGTATTCTGGCTAGATTTCGTCAGGGGTAAATCCAGGACAAGCAAAACATATCCAGGAAATTTCTTGGATCTATTTTACTTTGAAGCTTAAGTACTCCTTTTGTAAACAAAACGTTCGAGCAAAGTGGGAATTTTGTTTTTCTACGATCATAATCCAAGGTAGTAGTTGTTAGAAAATATATGTACACGTGACCTGTTGGTCATTTCAAAGTAGAGTGGTCGAGTATGGTCATTCCAACCTCGTGCGTCTACATTCCTCGAGATCCATGTAAACGGTTTTACGTCACTTCACTTATATGGTGACGGCATCTGCCTGATGCATTGCATAGAAATCTATACCTTTGCAACGAACCCACAAGAAGGAATGAGAAGCTTTTAACGTATCACGCCTACCGAAAGACATCGGTATGCCTACGGCTGGATTCGAACCCGGGACGTCTCGATCAGTAGCCTAGCACCTCATCCACTACGCTACATCGGCTCCATATGTAGGTATATATTTGAGTAGATGAGTTTATATTTTAATTGGTGTACAAATAAAAAATATTTAATGTAGAGAAAGTTTCAATACGTATAGGTAGGCTTGAGGTAGTGGTTAATCGTTTTGTTTGCACTGCACACGATCCCCACCCCACCCCACCTTAGTTCCGGGATTGCACCTAATGCTGTGCTGGAGAGGTTGGTTGCCTCCTGCTTCCACGTCGTGATATACTGAATGAAAAAATGTTGAAAGCTAAACACCAAAGAACCAACTACTCATCAATCCGTATCAAATCATTCGTGAACGGAGTTATCAATAAGAAACATACTGGAATTTATTGAATAGATGTTAGTCTCAAAAAGAAAAGATGTGATAAATACACAGAATACGAGGGAAGAGAAATTACTCAACGTGTGCGAAACGAACTTAGACCGTGTAACAACCATCGTCGTAAACCACGGTGTAAGTTCTACGGTGCTGGTACCACGGTGCTGTAATCTACACCGAGGTTTACTACGATGTGCACCAACCAGAGACATGTTAGAAATCTGTTAAAACTAATACGATACCATCTGCGTTACAAAACATGAAACCATCATGGTCCGATAACCACTGTAAATACCCCATTGTTTATTGTATAGATTGTATGCAATACGGACAGTACAAAGGCTGGTGTAACCGACCTGAATACTGTAGCCAGAGTTCAGTATAAACACCTTGGATCGAGAATATGGTTCATCTATGTTGGTTGGTTGATTGGTGTTTTACGTCGCTTTCAACAATATTTCAGTTATATCGCGACATGGAAGCAGGAGGTTACCAACCTCTTAAACATAGTGGCGCAACCCGGGAATCAAACCCGGATCGTCGGCGCCGCAAGCCAAGCGCTTAACCACTACACCACGCCTGCTCCTGGTTCATCTATACCAAAATACATGTATAATATATAATATACCAAAGCAAGACATATAACAACGAGATAAGTGTGTGTGTGTGTGTGTGTGTGTGTGTGTGTGTGTGTGTGTGTGTGTGTGAGAGAGAGAGAGAGAGAGAGAGAGAGAGAGAGAGAGAGAACGCTGGTGTAGCTCAGGCGGTAGCCGGTGTGCTTGGTTCGTTGCCGAGAGGTTCCGGGTTCGAGTCTTAGCGATGATACTAGTATCCTCTGTCTTTCGGATAGACCGATCAAATACAAGGCAATGTGTCGCGTTAGACGTGTAAAGGATCCAACACATATATATGTCGGAATATTTATACGTACATCAGTCAGTTGCCGTCACTATATAAGTGAAAAAGTTCAAATGGATTTTGGTAAAAACATATCGGGTGTGAAGAGATCGATTCCCTAATTCTGTTATCGTAAACTAGGCAGATTACCTATAATATGTGTCCGCAAGATTCGTTAAAACTGTTAAAAACAAAATATTGTATTGTGAAGGCATGTTATGAATACATAAATGTTTAATGTGTATCAAGCAAAAATCGTAAAAACTTGATTTCTGACGTGAAAATCTTATTGTGTAGTATTGGCTTTATGGATATGTGGATGAATAAATTTGTTGAAGACCAGGGCATATCTTAGGAATAGGCAAACAACTTTTACTGTTTTTTTTTTTTTTCTTCTTCTTCTTCATCAGTGTATTTTCACCGAATTTCAATGTTTCAGAAAAGTGTTACGTTTATGAATTTCTATTGATAAGTACACAATGTAGAGCTATTTGTTGAAACCCACTCCTCCACTATACAAAAATATTGTTTGTAAACTAACAATATCTTCTTTCTCATTGTCTCATTACAGGAACAAGTCGTTATAAAAAAGTTCCTTTACAATGACATTATCCTTTAGGAAAAGAACATGAAGAGGATGAATTTCATTTTGTTTGAAATGTCTTCATTATATTCATATAAGACGAAAATCTATAAAAGGACATTACTTTGTAAGGCCCAATGCCTATAAATTATCAGCTCAAGGTGTAAAAGAACTTTGCGCTGTAGTTAAATGTATTAAATATGCTTTTAATACAAGGAAACATTGTATAGAATATTGGTATAAATGTATTCATAATTAACTATAGTTTTTCTGAACATGTATTGTTCTGTTTGTGTTGTATTATATTCTTGAAATGTCAAATAAACTGTACCTTTACTATGCTATGCTATACTATGCTATGCTATGCTATGCTATGCTATGCTATGCTATGCTATGCTATACTATACTATACTATACTATACTATACTATACTATACTATACTATATTTTGCCTTTAGCCTTTTGGCTAATCAGCCTCAGAAACATTACAACATATTATTTCAAAACTTATATACAATATAAATATATAATTATGTAAACGGTGAGTGGACTGAAGATTTGGAGATATGGACAATTGTAAACAGGATATTGCCATGATAACAAATACATGAAAAACAAATACACGATATGATAGTAATAAATCAAATGGTAAGTATAATGTATAAGTACCTTAATCATTGATCTACATTTAGATATACAAATGAGAAATTTGTAAATACTTGTGTGTACATGATGATGTATGTATGTGTTTGTATGAGGACATGTGTGTGCCGAGGGTGTGTGTGAGCATGGGTGGTGTGTGTGTGTGGTTTTTTTTTCTTAAGAATAATTCAAACAAAGACCACCTACAAAACAATATTGTTACAAAAGTACATCCATCTTTTAAATATTTCCCAATTAAATGCAGTGTAAAACACAATGAAAAGCATCGTGGCAGTTTTGCGTACTCGTTCTTGTCTATCGGAGACTTATAAACTAAAATTATACGTCCCTTCTTCTATGCAGGAATTTGTACCAACGTAAGCCGTTAGGCAAACCTTCAATGTTCACCACACTTCATACATATATACAATTCTGTCATAAGAAAGCACGTAATGCTCAATTAACCCTGCCAGTACATTTTTATTGGATTATATTTCTAGTAACGTTAAATTATCTGAATTATATGTTCGCAATTCACAAAAGAAATACTTATAGCATCGTTACATTTTTTGCTGTTCATTTTCTGATGTTGTTCCTTATTAATTATAACATGCAACAGCACGTCTTCTTTGTTGTCCGTTACAACGTTTGCGCCATAATAGCAATAAAACTTATCAATAGAAAATAAAACTAAGAACAAAATTAGTATCATCTATTTATATTTGTTTCATTTATATGAAATTCTCGGTCACTTTCAGTTCTAAAACTCATTAAAATACAATTCAAACGTGGTAACCAAACACCCTGTTTGGTGTGTAATCGGGCATACAAAATTGTTTACATCGCATTGACCTTGTAAACATGTTTTCTATTTTTGGTATTAAAATGAGATGCGTAGCCAATGAAATATAAGTTCAAGGGGCGTGCAAGGTGTGCTGACGTCATAAAGGATTGAAACTTGGTATATGATTGGAGATAAGAAATAAGACTATGTAAACTTAATTTTCATTGGCTAATGTTTAACTTGCGCGCTCACTGAGAGTGCCCGCGTACGACAAGTATAGCGTCTCTCGGAGAATTGTTTGTACGGTGATCGATTCAGAAAGCTTGTAGGTTTGTATATTTTTTGGCATTTTGCATATATTTTTCCGACTTAAGAGCATTTTGCTATACGCATTGAAGATTTGGGAAACTGATTCACGTGATGAAAACAGTATCGATGTTTATTGCACCATGTTTGTAAACAAAAACACGGGGCATGATTTGTTTTGACAGTTCGCTTGATGGTCGGCCATTGTGGAAATTGACTCCGTAGGTGCACCAAATTTATAAATTTAGTGCTTTATTTACTTTTAAAAACAAACGATATTTAGAAGTAATGTTATACCTCTGTCCCTAATTATTTTATCTTTGATCTGATTTTGCAAGTGTTGCAGGAATAATTAAAATTCGAGTTTCAATTTATTTCCTTTGTTGTTGCAACTTGCTTGAAGCTAAACATTCGTTAAGACTAAAGTGACTTGAAATAATTGGGTCATTGGGTAAAGAATTTCGTCGATGCTTATCATTACAAAATGTGTTTTTCAATATGTACATTAAGAGGAATTTAACAACAAGTTACATAGGGCACAGTGATTCGGATGCATTTACTTGAACATTGCGCTTTTGCTTTGCCACATTTTAAGAACATTGCATAACAAACTGCTTGTATAATATTGGACAAAACCAGGGAAACCATAATTACCTTTAGCATGCGCTGCCCTCCCTTCTTCTTCGGGTGAATTTCTGACATCAGTTTCAGAGGAGACTTGGTACAGCTACATGTAGGTTGGTATTGCATGTGATTCAGGTTAGTTTCCTGAATTTTGCCACCATGTATAAGATTAAGAGATTGGTAGGTTTAAACAGTATTTATGTGGTATAATTTACAAATATAAATATTCACAGCAACATTTGAGATTAAGTATCTGACAACAAAATTGATAATCTTCTATAAATCATCTCCTAGAATCTAAGAGACTGTTTAGCTCCAGTTTGTTGATGGAATTGATATAAAACCCTTATCAATTGACCTTTGACCCAGAATAAGAACCGATTTAAACCTGACTATGAGTAGAAGCTTCATTGTTTCTATACCAATAGTGCATTGTTCAGGAACAATGATTTTACTTAACATAACTAAAATGTACAGTGTGACATAAGATTAGCAAGTTTTTCTGAACACCACAGCTTATCCCCATGGTGACTGTCATTTGACTCAGAAAATTCATTAAAGAAATCTTAAAGGCCTCCATAAGGTTTTAATCTGCATTTGTGTGTTGATGGTATTATCTAATACCAAGTCTTCATTGGGAGCAGGATTTACCACTGCAGGATATGTGAATGATTCAACATCCTTGATTGTCAAATTCCTTAAATATGAGTTAATTTGTTATTTGCTTTAATTAACTGTACTCGGTCTTTAACCAGTGATTTTTATGCCCCCAGATCAATAGACTGTGGACAAATTGCATTTGACCTGTTTGTCTGTCTGTCTGTTATCAACTTTTACCTTTGCCATCATTTTTTAATTATGAGTGATAGAGACTTCATGTTTAGAGAGCATACTCCACTTCTAAAACCCTTTCAAATCACACCAAGGTCATTAAATTGTCGGTGACCTCTGACCTACATTTCATCAAATTGGGAAAAATCAGTAATATTATATTTAAACCTTATTGAGTGTATATATACAATGAAATTTATACAAGAAATTTTAATGGGGCCTTCTACCCCCCATGTGTTTGTCTAGGTTTTGTAGACACAACACGCTGCACTTGTTTTTCAGTATTGATTTAAGAGGCTGATTGACAGAGAATGAATGTGTTCAAGTTTAGATAAGTACTATAATGAAAAATTTTAAGCTAACAAGAACAAAAAGGCAAATTTTGAATTTTATTGGGAAAACAACTCAAATTGTGAAAAATCGGAAAGATTTGCGAGTGGAAATGGTCAACATTTAGACCTTAACTGGGTGTAGAAAAATCACTGTAAACACATGCAAATATAATTTCTTTTTAATTTTAGTTTTCAGATTAAAAAGTCTACCATGGCTAAAACAAAGAAGGCAGCAAAGAAGGCTGGAGATAGCCCAGGTGAGTGATTGCATCTTCTTCCATTACGAAGTGTACTCGTAGGTTGTGTGTTATTATTTATGCTTGGTAACATGTGAAATTTATTTAGAACATTTTAAAGAATTGTACTCTAAAATGTGTCATAAAACTGGTACATTATGTAATATGGTATATTTTTGCTTAAAGATTCCTTTGCTTTGCTTTTACTGAATCTAGTGTACCAAATGGAAACATAGATAATATTTTAGGTGTTATCTTTCACAGAAAAGTGCAGCTTTCTTATTTTCATTGGCTCACAGAAAGAGTTACAGTATTATTCAAGTATTTCACTGTTTCACAAGGTATAATATATACATATCTAACTAATGTTTTATTTTCTTTTTTTCAGCAAAAAAGGCAGCAAAAGCAACCAAGAAAACTAGTGCAAAGAAACCAGGTAGGTAGTTCAGTGAGTGCAGCACTTGCCTCAGAATGATCATTGTCAACAAAATCTTTGAGGAATTTTGTTGAACTAAATTTGGTATAAATTGCAAAAAAAAATTCTATTAATTAGATGAAAACTTACTCTTTTTGACTGACTAGAAAAATTAGAAGTGGTAGTCTCTTTCAGGATCTAATGCATATAGTCATCTTACTGGTAGATTTCAAAACAATCCTTTGATGTTATACACATGTTTGTTAGTATCATGTTAAAGATATCAAACAATAATGTGAATAATGTAAAATTTTAATGTTTATTAAAGGAGAAAAATGTTTACAGTGGGGTTTTTTTCAGTGAAAAGAGCAGGAAGTAAGAAAGGGACAAAGAAGACAACTAAAAAGGCAGCAAAGAAGAAGTAATTCATGAATCCATAGACTCTTATATTCGTCATTTAATCCTGTCCACCTGTAGTGTGTTATAGACTGTAGACTGCATTCAACATGTACAGACTTCTCTACCTATGTAGCAATCAAATTTTTGTCAAACATTTTATCTTCATACATGTTTATGGTCATTGACATGTTTTATGGATATTTATGTTGGTGATACAATAACATTTTATTTTTATCAAACATTGAATCGAGCAGATTTCAAGAATTTAAAAAAACTTGTTTATGAAGGAAGAAGAAATACTACTGAATTTGATTTTAAAGATTTTTAATTTCATTACTGTTCTTGCAGTATATTTGATTTAGAATATATATATATATATATATATATGTATATATATATTTACACTAATTTAAAAATATATTTACATTTAGATTTGTTGATGAGCGAATTTGGTGAAACTGTCATCATTTTGTTGTAAGATATAATGCAGCTTTCAAATTTTTACTCCACATTACGTTTCTGGAAATTTTAATACTCTAGCCATGAGTTGCTCTCTTTGTTTGAGTCACTCAGGGAATCTTACTTAAATATAATAAAATGAGTGAGAAAATACTTCTTTTTTATGTTGTACAGTGTGTCAGGAGCCTGTTTTACTAAAGCACATATGACAAGTCATAGATTTCAGACTCTAACTGAAATAAATATAATATATGCAGTGTCCACGAAACTTTGTGAAGCTCCATAGGATATCCAGTCCTATGAGAAGAAACATTTCATGGGACCGAAATAACGTTTGTCTGACCGAAAGAAAATAAGGGTCATAATAGTATATATAGTTGCTTTTGAGACTCGAAATATACATAGTATCAGCGGAACCAACAATGCACCAGACAATCTGGTCCGGCGTAAAAGTACGCCAATCAGACCTTTAAAAAATTGTACGGAAGGTCCGATGAATTTGGCCGACACTGTGTATGTAAAAACACCTAAATCTGAAATTGAAAATCAGTCAACATTGCATACATTTCAGTTAATATGTAAAATGTAATTTGTCACTAGTTCTTAGTGAAGCAGGCCCCGGGTGTGGTCAAGTGATTTGTGAGTTGGTTATATAATTTCTGGTTGGTTGGTTGATTGGTGTTTTATGTCGCTTCAACAATTTTTCAGTTATATCGCGACATGGAAGCAGGAGGTAACCAACCTCTTAAACATAGTGGCGCAACCCGGGAATCAAACCCAGATGGTCGGCGCCGCAAGTCAAGCGCTTAACCACTTACACCAAGCCTTCCCCTATATAATTTTTGTGTCAGAGCTTGCACTAACTTGCATCTTGTAATTTTGACAGAACTTTCAGAAATGTGACATTCATTATATCGAATATCACAACCCTTGTTTTTGTCACTTACTCTGAATTTGAAGCCAGTGTGGCTTAGTGGATGAGGTGCTTGACTCGAGACCTAGAGGCCTGGGTTCGATTCCCACCCTGGGCACACAGTTAATTGTAAGTGCAGTTTGAGTTCCAACTGAATGGGAAATACTATAACCTATTTATCTCTGGGCACATATATATATATGTGTATTTGAAAATGTGTTTTGACCTTTGACAGATTTAGGTTAAAATCGGAAAAAAAATTCTGGCCATTCATGGTGTATAGTAAAAACCAAGTTAAAAGGCATTTTGAGTTTTAATTTGACAATCAAGAAAGCTGCAGAACCATTTCACTTAACGTACTTGTGTATGTCCTGTATATTTAAAGGGGGCATTATAACTATTGGAATTTGTTGCTGGGCTCGTGAGTGAGAGGTCCAAGGTTTGAGCCTTGCCAGTGACTTGATGGTGTCCTGCTGCTCAGATAGATAAAACTGAAGCCCTGTTTCATGTAAAAAGTCCCTTAGTGCTTCAGGTGGGCCCATTGTATAGACCTAAACTTCTGTGCATTGCAGGAGACAAGTGCCATCACCAAATGAATCAAACTCTTCTTTAAGATTTTAACCTACAATGGGGTATTTGAGGTCTTTCAGTGTGTCCCATATTTTAGTTGGTGGATGTCTTAAATATCATTGTGTTGTCTTTTAAGTCCAAAGATCAATAGATTGGGGCATAATGAATCTATCCTGCCTGTGGACAACTTTAATGTTGGATGAAATTTTGACCTTGGTTCAAGAAATGCCCTCATCAGGAATTTTATCATTCCGCGGGCATAGTGTTGCACAGACAAATCTTGTTCATGGATCTATTGCTCACCACATGCGTGACATGACAGACAGAATGATTTTGTTAATTACTCATTAACACTAAAACTCAATATCCTTACTTAGTATAAAATGACTATTTCAAGCCCTGGAAATCCCCTTGTTTGAACGTATTATAATTCAAGGGATCACAGATTCTTACAGTGATGTAATTCTGTAATACAGGCCTATATTTTATAGAAACTCCTCAAAGAGAGACATTTCTCATAAGCGAGCAATAGAGTGCTAATTTTGGAACTTTGAATTTGGGACTATGTACATCCCCACAAAGTCTACGCATATCTCTGTAGAGTTAGTCGTATACGTGCAACAATCATTAATAATAATAATATAATACTTTGATATACATTTACGTGATATGAATGTCGATTTAAACACCGCAATCGACGTAAAGACGACCAAAATCTATATTTATATCGGATGACGGAGAAAATTAGAAAACTGGGGTACACATTGACGACATTCATAACAAATTATAAACATTCCATCTATTTAACACCGAACAATATATTTTAAATAACATACATATATAAGAAAGGGAAGACAGATGGTCACTTGCGCAGTTAAGTGTGGCAGTACACCCCTCCAGGTGAAGACTGGTAGATTTACCAGGCCAGCAGCTCCTATCAATATAATAATATATGTACACTTCCTTTTATGTTGTCCTTTTCCCTATGATCTTTGATATGAACCTTTTAATGAGGCAGCGAAGCACGGCCATTTCTTTTATGATCTTTTTAAACATAGATGACAAGTTTAATATACCCACTGATCAGAGACAGAGACTACTTTCAGTAGTCGATGTCTCTGCACCTGATGATGATTTATTGTACATAACGTTTTTAGAGAATGATGTTAAGTGTCTTATAAATCAGTTTGGCTGGACAACTATGTCTAATTAATACTATGTATATTTTGTATTATGTCGCCTAACATATTTTTGATTCTAGCATATTATTTCATAAACGTTTCATGTGAAAATTATTATGCCCCCTCGCCTTGAAATACGTGTTGATCCTTGTTCTCTATATGGAGGATTATTTATAAATTTTTAAATGTGTTTCCTTTGATCGTACTGATTTGCGGTGAGTGGGAAGATGGACGCCCGTAAACCCGTTAACCACACTAATTGAATGGTTTATTCCGGGAATGCCTGCATTCTTTGATGTGCCGACAGACAGGTAAGAGAAGTTTTGTAGGCATTCCCGGAATAGGCAATATTGCTAAAACAACAACATGCGGCAATTAACAGTATTACCGTAAAAAAACCCTTTTCCCCTTAATGCATGTGTTACTTATAAGAAATAAGGAAGAAATGCTAAGTTTTACACTTTAATATAACTATAATAAATATATGCACAATATAAATATAATAAGGAAAAGAGACTATTCAAAATATTATGATGCATATGAATAAAAGGCACTATATTTATGGTGGATGATATACGGTATAAAGATAGAAGTTGTAGTGAGCACTATATTGATAAGATAATAAATAGAATATTAACTGTCGCTTTTTTTACTATGAGTCATTTTTCCCTATTATTCATTTAAGTCAATTTCACTATTATTCTTTATTTCACAATTATTCTCTACCAATTCCAAAATTATTCACTATCAATTTCACAATTACTCATTATCCTAAATTTCACAATTATTCACTATAACTGACTACACTATTCACTATTAGTCACTGATAAATTCACTCGAGATGTATAAAATGGGCTGCTGCATCTGCATAATCAAGCATGGTAATCTCTTCGTTCTGTAATCTTGTCTTAAGTTCTTGAAGTCTGTTGTCAGTTCGATGATATTTTCTCTATCTGGATGTTCTCTTGCCGCCTGCTGCATACTGGACCTGTTGGACTTCGTTTGCTGCATACTGGACCTGTTGGACTTCGTTTGCCGTTTGCTGCATACTGGACCTGTTGGACTTCGTTTGCCGCCTGCTGCATACTGGACCTGTAGGACTTCGTTTGCTGCCAGGATTCTTCGGAGAATGTCGATGATTCGGTAGATGTTAGATGCGGGTGGTGCAGATGTTTGTTGAGCTTACTGTGCCAGCCTTCCAGTTTGTTTGTAGCGCGTGGTCCGTCTGTTTCAAATGATTCCGTAAGTGTTTGTTGCCTTCTACCCAGTATTCGGTGACATAGTCGGTGAATGGCGTAGTCTCTATTTCGGTGTCAGCATCGTCTGCGTCTTCTAGAATGTAGAACCATGCATCTTCTACGTCTTCTATGGGGATGAGGGGAAGTACGGCAGCACGTCGGACTATAGTTGCTTGATGTTTTCATTTTCTTGGTAGGGGACTTGTAGATCGCATTCTTGTGCCTTGCGCCAGATGCACTGAGTATAGTGAAAGAAACAGCCTTTCGGAGTGATGCATGGGAATAGTTCTAGTGCAGCGTTGCGTGGTGCCGTCTCGAAGTCCAGGAAGATGGCTTTCCGGGTAGTAGTGCGAATACTAATGGGTACACGGTGCCTTCTACGAATGCGTGGATGGTGTATAATTGCTTGAATAGAGCTGGGCATGCATATAGAATATACCATCTGCGATTATAGTAGTTGCTTTATCTTTTATCATTCATATGAAAATTAACGATGTAAAGTTAAAGTTACCATTGTGAACTCAATCGGACGGTTTAACAGATCATTTACGGTAACAAGATTTATATAAACAAAATACATAGTTAAAACAACACCTATTGTTCTCTGTCTGTAGGTATTCCCGGAATATATTTTATATAAAATGTGGGCATTCCTGGAAGACACCAACTGAATGACGTTTGTTACTGACCGTCCTAAGTCGGTATCGTAAATGCAGTGCAGTCGAATATTTTTGTTATGTCGTTTTCTGTGTTTATTTAACCATTATCATGTCCTCGGTGATTTGTATCATACAGCTTGGTCAGATGTCTTCTGTCATCGTGTAAAACCTTCGGGGCAGATCTTAACGTTTGTGAGGCACAATCGGTGTGTCCCATTTCGCCTTAGCTGCGAATTCCAGGTAAAAATGCTCGAGAAAAGTACTAAGGCGAGATGGGAACTCGGTATGATAATTAAGTAGTAATTGTAATTGTAAAACAACATAAGTAAAGAAATACGTAAGCGTTTATACACAAATTTCTAAGATTTTCAAAGATAATCTATATTTTTCACGTTTACAAAATGTAAATAACTCATATTGTTCGGGGTTTTTTTTTTAAATATTATATCATTCACATTTAATTTATATTTACAATTATTCAATTGAATGTGCTTCTGGGAAATTTTTAATATTGGTCACATAAAAATAATTCTAGTGGTGATCTTATTAATATCTTATAAGAATTGATACTCTCATGTAGTATTCACAATTATCAATGAGATGGGAATCTGGTCACGTTATAAATTTATCAGTTTATGTGTTTTCAGACTAAAAATAACGACCAACACTTACACAGTTAAAATCTAGCTACCCGTGTGTAGAAGTTCCAAGCATAGACATCATTTTCAATTTCAAACTGACATGGAATCACATGGAAGTACTTGTATTCGATGTATTTCCGAATCACTTGGAATATTTCAATTTGGAAAAAAAAAATAAAATAAAAAAATAATTATAACCAACATTCGAGATACACTGTGGGACGCACAAACCATGGAGATTGCAGCCAAATTAAACTACCAACGTTTCCAGCAGCTAAGTCATTACTGTATGGGGCCGGGAAGAAAACTCTTCCACCCATCCCAGCAACCAGACCCACTATTGAGCTTGGCTATAAGTTCCGACAGACCACCATCGGCGAGGTAATTGTCCAAGCAGACGATGGCGACCAGGACCGAATTCTCATCTTTGCTACGAACGACAATGTAGAACATCTATGCGCTACAGACGACATCTACTGTGACGGCACCTTTTACAGTGCTCCACCCATGTTTGACGGCATATTTACCATCCATGCTTTCATCGGGGATGTCAGGTTCCCTCTCGTCTATGCACGTCTACCAAAGAAAGACACCACCACCTACACTCTCTAGTTCGATCAACCTGCTTAAAGATGTAGCTACCAGACTTAGCTACCAACTTTCTCCCAAGAGCCGTCAACCTTGACTTCGAGGGTGCATCCAGAGACGCTACTAGTCTTGCTAGTCTAGCTTTCCCCGACGCACAACTCAAGGACTGTTTGTTCCAGTACATGCAAGCCATCTGGAGAAAGACACAAACACTTGGTATGCAAATTGACTATAGAGAGTCCAGAGAAGTCCAGCTACTCGTTCGTCGCATCACAACACTGCCCTCCTGCCCCTACTACTGCATGGTTGATGACTACTGGATACACACAACCGCCAACGCACCTGCACCCAAAGAAGACTGCACCAGCCTTCTTGATTACGTCACAGAGACCTGGTGGATGGTCGTCTCACACCTGCAACTTGGAACCACGTCAGCACCGATGGACCAAGAACCAACAACCATCTTGAAGGCTGGCACAACAATTAACTGAAGAAGAGAGTCGGAGCAGCTCATCCACACATATTTAAGATCATCAGCATATTTCAACAGGAACAAGCGGCCAACGAAGTTAAGATTGTCCAGTACCGATCCGGAGGCACGAAGCGTAAGACGGCCAAGAAATACAGATCGAGACATTGATGAGAGACTGAATACGCTGAAGACAGAACTTCGTGATGGCAGAAGGACTGTGGTTGAATATGGTGATGCGGCATCTTATTTACTGTAGCTTGATTAAATAAAAACTACTTGTGCTTGAAGTGACGATAGACATTATATTTTGATAAGTGCTGTGTAACATGTAATATGCTTTTAAAAATGTACTTGATGTGGATATATCACTGTAATATATTGTGACTGTGAAGTGACATTGGACGTTCGTTTAATTGATTGTTTTATAATGTGCTACTAAAATTATGCTTGAAATCAATGCACTTAAACCTATTAACTTGTGGAAACGTAATTAATGTATATTATTCTTAATGGACATTATTATTTAGTGCTGTAGCTTGAAAATATATTATATACTTATTAAGCGTTTGTCCTAAGAATTACGTCATTTTTTTCTGTTTCATGTTGATGATTTGCACGGAATAAATCTTTTAAAATACATATTATGAACTTGTGTTTATTGTGATAATCGATAATTGTTATGTTTATATAAGTTCCCATTTCGCCTTATTTGTAGTCTGAAAATCCACTGACGCGAAATGGGAATAATTTTCTTACCTGTAATTCCCAGCTAAGGCAAAATGGGAACACGCCGTACAATTTACCCCATGGGTTTTACACTATGAACACATGTAATTTATTTAACTTAAAACACTTTCAGGGTTGTAACCATAACCCAGGACCCTCCGCTTCACGTACAATTGCTTTAGTAATTTAGGTAACTCGTGGGCTGAAAACACCGACTAATACGATAATATGTTCAAGGGCATTTATACTCTGTCAAAAATTACACACACCCATATTCGAACTTGACCTGCACTTTCCCTTGATACATCTATAGACACAATATCAATTTAATCCATCAAACCTTCGCTGAGGATACTGTCATTTTTAAGAAATTTTCTAAGTTCAAGGGCAATAACTAATAGTAAAAAAATTACCGGACCACACACATTTTTGAAATTGACCTACATTTTCCCCTGATACATCTATAATCAATATCATTTTAATCCATCAAACCTTCAAAGAGAAAATGAGCGGAAACTCAATGTGGACGGAACAAGGTAACACTATATGCACTCGGCCATTTCATGTTCTAGTTGTTACGAGGAGTGTTATACACAAGTAAAGGAGACTTGCCACGTTTACAACACGCCGCGGTTTTCGAGTTGTGAGGAGTGTTACATTTAAGGGCAAAGGAGACTTGCCACGTTTACAACACGCCGAGGTTTTCGAGTTGTGAGGAGTGTTACATTTAAGGGCAAAGGAAACTTGCCACGTTTACAACACGCCGAGGTTTTCGAGTTGTGAGGAGTGTTACATTTAAGGGCAAAGGAAACTTGCCACGTTTACAACACGCCGAGGTTTTCGAGTTGTGAGGAGTGTTACATTTAAGGGCAAAGGAAACTTGCCACGTTTACAACACGCCGCGGTTTTCGAGTTGTGAGGAGACAGTCTGGAGTATTATATAAGGGTAAAGGAAACATATGGCATGTTTACCACACGTGTTCGAGTTGTGAAGAGTGTTATACGAGTACAGGAGGCATGACATGTTTACAACACGTGTTCTAATCGTGAGCGGCACCCAGTTGACAGATATTCAAACATGGCCGACTAGAAAATTCTGTTTTAAACCGTTCAAACCTGTCACCACTGTTTGATGAATATTGCTTGGAGATATTATCACCTAAATATTCGAAAAATATTTTTTTTTGGCTCACCTGAGCCAGAATCTAGTAAGCTATTGTCATAGTGCGCCGTCCATCATCACCCCTCAACAACGGAAGGGATTTTGATCAATTTAATTTGGATGAAGTTCTGTCAGTCTTCCGTAGCTTTAGTATTTTTTTTACCGGATCCGTCATGGGGTGAAGCCAGGACAGGGCAACATATGCTCAGAGGGAATTTTAATATTAAAACTGAACTAACTGAACGATTTTTATCATATTTGGTAGGTTTAATTTGGTTGGTTGATTGGTGTTTTACGTCGCTTTCAACAATATTTCAGTTATATCGCGACATGGAAGCAGGAGGTTACCAACCTCTTAAACATAGTGGCGCAACCCGGGAATCGAACCCGGATCGTCGGCGCCGCAAGCCAAGCGCTTAACCACTACACCACGCCTGCCCCTTGATAGGTTTAAATTCCTAAACTGATTGATTGATTTTTGTTTAATGTCACACCGCGAATATTTCACGTATATGGTGACGGCATCTGCCTGATGCGGGGCATACAAATTTGGACATTTGCAACAGACCCACCCGAAGCAGTGAGGGATCTTTAACGTGCCTTTTAACGGGGCCTCGGTTTTTACTGTCTCATCCGAAAGACAGGACACCGGCATGACCAGAACGGGACTCAAACCCCGGCCTCCCGATCAGGTGACGAGCGCGATACCACTAGGACAGGCCGGCTTTTAAAGTACTCAAAGCCCCCTACAAATATATTGCCTTTTTCGACCATATCCGTCAAGGGTTGATCTAAAGTAGGGCAGCGAAGGCAAAACAAGGTACCCCTCTTCTTCTTCTTCTTCTTCTTCTTCTTCTTCTTCTTCTTATTATTGTAGTTGGTATTTATTTTTTTGATAATTAATGAATTATGATTGAAAACAAAAGTAACGACAAAGACTTATAATTAACATTTTGAATTTAATTACTGCAATGTACACCAGCACACGAGTTTACTGTTATTTTAGGACGAAGTTTTTATTAATTAATTTTGGATATGTCCATTCTCCTTTTATTCTATCTTAATGGAACTCTTATTGATATACTTAATCTAGGAGAGTGATATCTTTATGGATAATGTTATTCAAAAGTTGCAACAGGTGTTACCTCCGTTTTTATAACCAATATCTTAAAACATGATTTCACACATTACATTGTATATATACATCATCTACCAATTGAATTAATATGCAATTTCGCCAGAACGATCCGTTTATGTTGAGTTTTCCTGATCACATTTTATGCATGCAAGTAATTTTCAATATTACATATATACGACTGATATAAAAATCAAACGCGAGAACATAATCCTTTAAACAGTTATCATAACATTGCTTATCAACATTAGTATTACTTTACCTGGGGCTATTAAGTATACAGTTTTTACGCAAAACGACCCGGAAATCATATGTCGCTTACGTACATGCAACACATTAGCGATAGTGATTTTGTATGGCCTTAAGTTTGATTGTGATATAAAATGCATGTCATTTTAAAACCTTGTACACAAAGCATACTTTTGAAAGATAGCATATTGAACAGTTTAATAATACGACACTTAATTAAGCAAATGTCACCATGATATTATATGACATGGAAATGGCCCAAATATCATCCGGATAGAATCAGACAGAAATCCTCCCTCCCCCATCTTTTTTTTTTTTTAACTAAGACAGTATTTGAATGTATGATCACGAACGTGGCCAACATATGAGAGACAGATATGACATATATATCTTGGGCTGCTACCTAGAACGTACCATGATACAATATCACGCTAAAATCAACCATCTTATAAAACTACTACCAGAATGAACGTTATCTGGGATATGAGAGAGTACTAACTCACGAAGGAACTCCAATAATTGGAATACTCCTCTTAAAATGAAATCTAACGTACTAGGATATACTACCTTGATACTAGTTGAAAACTAAACTCAAACCAGGATTTTATCCAAATGAGCAGAATATATATTTCTAAAAATAAATGATGGTGGGATATCATCCAGATGACCACGATACTGTGGACAATGAAATTACTCTTACCACAATACTATTCCATTTTCTGAAATTCTAGTCCAAGTGTAACTTACCGGTAAATTATCAAAATCCTTGGAATGCTAGTCCCGGGGAAACTGAAACTTTCAAGGATATTAAAAGGAAAATTAAGAAACCAAAACAGACTAAACACAGATTAACTAAAGAGGATATATTTATGAATAGTCAGAATACTAGCCCCCGACTGAACTCATTAGTTTACAGGGGTATTATACAAATAGTCGGGATACTAGTCCCTGATTGAAATCAAATTAGTTTACTGGGGTATTATACAAATAGTCGGAATACTAGCCCCGACTAAACTCATTAGTTTACTGGGGTATTATACAAATAGTCGGGATACTAGCCCCGACTGAACTCATTAGTTTACAGGGGCATTATACAAATAGTCGGGATACTAGTCCCTGATTGAACTCAAATTAGTTTCCAGGGGTATTATACTCATAGTCGGGATACTAGTCCCTGATTGAACTCAAATTAATTTACAGTGGTATTATAAAAGCACTCAGGATACCAGTCCCGACTGAACTCAAATTAGTTTAAAGGGATATTATAGAAATAGTCGGGATACTAGGCCCCGACTGAACTCAAATTAACTTACAACAATGCTATACAAATAATCTGGATAATAGCTCAAAAATGAATTATAGCTTGATATGCAGAGGCATATGAATGGAAGAAATTTTAAATGCTAGCTAGACTCTTGCAGACGAAAAAAAAAAAAAAAACCAGAGAAAGAATGGAGTTTGTGGCTTTATCCCGTGGAAATACTGTCCAGAATAATCAGTGTGGAACATGTTAACGGCGTTGAGACTGAGAGGCAAGTGCAGAAGGGACAGCTGTCGACATACAAGGAGAGAAATCATCTTGCTGGTTGTGGTTCAAAAGGACAAAAGCTAGCTGACGCTCATTCACAGACGGACTGTGATTTGACTAATCACTGCTAATTCACCACCATGAGGACATACCAGGTTCTGAGTCGAAACACAGGGATTGGTGGCACCTGGCTGATGACGTTGCTGGAAATCGCAGTCAGTAAAGATCAAATTGTATACAGGTAAACTAGAATATCAGTTGGGTATGTAACACTGGCTCAAGACTAAACACCCACCACTATATTATTCTAATGCATGTAGTTGAAATACTAGTGCAAGAAGGATGTTATTCTAATAGTCTGGAAACAGACCTTATCAAATTTAACTTTGTGGAAAATTTCTATTATGTGGGATTGAGTTTGTAATAAAGGAGATAAAGCGATAACCCTACGTGATATGTTATTTCCTAGGGGGTAATTTAAATGTCCCAATGTAAGAGAAAGTACCATAGGAATGTATCTCATATGGTTGCAATGATATTACAGAAAAAGTTAAGATATCATAGAATATTTCAAAAGTGAATGCGTCATCCGTCAGGTGAGATGATAAGATTTCTGGTGTTTTTCCTTTTTCTTTTCTATTTTTTTCCTCTACGGCGGAGTGAGGTCTACAACTCTAATCTATCTGTCATTCAGCTAATCTGGGTACGTTTCTGTATTCATTTGTTTCACTAATTTTGGTCTAGTTTGATGCAATGTTTGTAAATAACAATAACGTTGATGCATACGTACATGCAATATATTTCATTGAACCTGAATGGACTCAAACTCACTAGAATATTACCCCAATGGTCGAACACTAGCTAGAATCTGAATGGGCTCAAACTCAATGGGATATTATCCAAATGGTTGAGCACTAGATATTAATGGTCTCACACTCAATAAAATACTAACAGACTGGTCGGACACCAAAATATTAATGGACTCACACTCACAGGGACATTACCCAAATGGTCGGACAATCACTAGGATATTATTCAACTGATCGGATATTAGCTAGAATCTGAATGGACTCAAACTCACCAGGAAACTATCAGAATGGTCGGATAATAGAATCTTCTTGGACTCAAGCTCACTAAGGGATTATCCAAATGATCGGATACTAGAATTTGAATGGACTCACTATGGCCTTATCCGAATGATTCAAATATCAGTCCAACATTTAACACGTTTTTATTTTGACATACATGTATGTCAATGGTCAGAATACTAGTCAGTCCCAGAGAGAGCTATATTACCATGATATCAACCGAAAGTACATGACTGAATTGTAATTTGATAAGGCATAATCAAAAACACTATTTTAAGTAACATATTAAAATGGTATGTGAAGTTTTAGAATATTTTAGTTCCATGCTGAAGTTTAAATTATTAACTGACTCAGCCGCACAGAAGTCACCACGGAAATATACAGTAATGATATCAAAATGTAATAATATGGAAAAAAAAAACCCGCACAAGGACATCACAAAAATATTCGATTATAATGCAGTTACGATACCGATTTAGGACGGTCATTTGATATGACAATACTCAATCAATTGGTGTGGTTAACCGGTTTACGGGCCGACATTTTAATGCAATATAATTTAATATAAATATCCCTTCATATAGAGATCAAGGATCAACAAGTGTCTCAAGTTGAGAGGCCATAAATATAGTTCAGAGACCATAAAAATATATAAACACGTACGGTAATGCAGAAAAACATCATGGTATCAAAAACATATAATTGGAAAGGTCATAATACTAGTCAAAGGCTGAGGTTTAAAATACTAGATAATTTTCCTTGTAGTCAGAATACTTATTACTTATTACAGCAATTTTCAGAAAGCTAGTACATGACTGAACTCTAGCTAGAATATTATCCATCGGACCGGAAAAGTATAGTCTCAGACTTTAAGGATTACATACATGAAATCTATCCCCATGAACATGAGATAAAAGAGACAACCGAGAGCAATAATTCCGCTTCGTATCTGGATATATTTTTAACTTTCGACAATGATGGTCATTGAACACCTCTCTGTATGACAAACGTGACGATTTTAACTTCCAAATTACTAAATTCCCGTTTCTTTGCAGCAATATTCCGTCCTCACCTGCCTATGGAGTTTTTACATCTCAGCTTATAAGGTACGCAAGAGCCTGTTCTCTATACGACGGTTTTATTCCAAGGGCCGAACAACTGGCAACTAAGTTGCTCATGCAGGGATATGTTAAAGAACGTCTGAAATCGTCACTGAGGAAGTTCTACGGTCGTTATGGGGATCTTGTACGAAAATATGATGTGCCTCTTTCTAGAATGATTGATAATATTCTGGAAATTGACTAAATGACCTGTTCAGTGAACACCAAATATGACTTTGTACACCAGTTTTGTACTTTCGTATGTACACTTAGGAAACCAAAACTCTTGATTTTGACATATTTCTTGAGAAACGCTGTGACGGGTGATGCATACAGACAGGAGACGCTTATTCTCCCCGGGCACCTAGTCTCACCTCGGAATTTTTCAGTATTTCGGGGTTGAAACTTACACGATTTTGTATCTGTCCTTGATTAACGGTTTGGTACTTCTTCGATATTGACTGAACTCTACTGTACTGATAACTAATACTAGTCAAGACTGAACTCTTACTAGGTTATCCTTGTAGTGGTCGGATTACTTGTCCAAATTTCCGCTCTAAATTTATAGAATATTTTCTGAATGGTCGGAGTAATAAACCCCAGTATAAACTCAACCAGGCTTTTAGGAAAGTATTCCGGGTTGGACTTTAACTGACTATATATATATGTATATATATATATATATATATATATATATATATATATATATATATATATATATATATATATATATATATATATATATATATATATATATATATATATATATATGTACACACACGACTGTATACCTGCATTTTAAATGGCCGCTGTTTCCACCTGAACTGCTAGCTTTCGCTTCTCTTTTCAGTCTTTATTACTTATAAGTAACTACCGGGTGTTTGTGTTTTGATATTTGCTGACAGATACTTCTCTATTAAGCACGTTAATATCCGTTTTAACAATTATGACTAACCATCAACATATTTGATAATACAACACTACAATGACAATAACATACGAGACATTAGTCCACTTGTTAACGAAAATACTGGATTATGTACAGAGTTCTGAAAAAAAAAACTACTTTTGCAATGCATTCGCATTCCCATCTACGGCTAGTTCTAGAGGTATTTGGAAATAAGTGAAACAAAATCTGGGTTTCAGGATTCGCCAAATTAAATATTGTTTATTCGTAATTTTAATATTTTTGTCCAGTGTGTAATTAAGGTTATCGTATGTATAATGTATCATACGGAAGCAATGTTGGGTCCTAAGAATATTGGTTATATAATGATATTATTGATAAAGTTTATCTTCGCTTTGTCTTGAAATTTAACAATAAATTTTAAGAAACTGAAAAGATAATTTTTTGTCGTTACAATGTTGGAAAGCTATATTTGTTTTGAATGTAGTGGCATGAAATGGATCGCCATACTCTGTTATCAGTCAGTGGCGGATTTTGGCCACATATTTACCAGTAAAAGTCCAGATTTTGCACCAAAAATGGCTGAAAAGTTTACCTAATACACATGTGCCCCCCCCCCCTCCCCCCTTTCGAAAATCCTGGATCCGCCGCTGTCAGTAGTTGGCATTTGTATATCCAGCAGTACTAATTATGGATCTGAGATCTGTTATCTTTACTGTATTTAAGAATAGTTAGAATAATTAAATATTGGTTGAAATTTGTAGATACTGATAATTGCATTGTTAATTCCTCTCTGAATTTTTTTTATGTAATGAATTTAGTAAGAAACGAAATAAGTTGTCGAAATTCGCATCTTGTGCACAAAATAATAATGTATATATTTTCTAATATTTATTATATCCACTAGAACGGTGTCACTGCTGATGGACTGATAATCCCCGAGGGCATCATAAGTCTAGTTTTCAGTGCTATTTCACTGACGTGGAATATATACTTAAAATTTTCAATCATGAAATTTTGTAAATCACTCTCTAAAACTAAGGAGTATCTGCCTCATGCATATCTCTATCCTTAGATTGATTCTTTGGCTGATTTTTCGGCCACTTTGATTTTTGATTTTTAAATATTTATATGTTATTAGAATTCCGATCATTCGGCCATGAGTATCACCGAAGAGACACTGAAGTTGTCGAAATGCACATTTGGTGCACAAAGTTATAATGTATATACATGTATTTTCTAATATTTATGTTAGGAATTGCGTCTATCATTTCCTTGTTGATGTATGAAAACCATCTTCGCAAGCCAAGACTTCGTTTCGTTCTACTGCGCTACGTTACTAGTGCAGTAGAACGAAACAGAGCCTTGGCTTGCGAAGATGATGGAAACAAGCTACTGTAAAAAGTTCCTTTTAGAGAGACATTTTGTCCTAAACTCTAAAATAGATACGGAGGATGAATACTATTGTATGCTGAAATGTCCTGCCTATCATAGCTTGACAATTAAATTTCTAAACCTAGTTTATACTCAAGTTGCTGAACTCCGATAAGACAAAAGAATTGTGTAACACTAAAATATTGAACACGCTTAAATGTAAGAACAGCTGTAAATCTGTTATATAACTTGTACTGCGGTGAACATTCAGCCATTCATTTACCTGACCTTGGTGTGTCAAATTTATCTGCATATTTGTTTGTGTACCCATAGACAGTATTGCTCTCGATGAATAAACTATACTATTCTACTTATTGGCCCGGGATCTAGATTTGCCATAAAATGAACATCTTCGCAACAGCAAACTTCACGGGTTTAAACACGTAACAGCCACAAAGCCACAGGCGAGCGAAGACATTTGAAAATTTAAAGAGACGCCTTCATACATCTATGCCAAAATCAAGGAAATTCAATAAATAAATATGTTTGGCTGAATATTTCCCTCTTGCATACTAACTTTGGCCCTGTATAGAATTACCACTCAAATATTGTGTTTTAAGCCCAAATCCATGTTTAAAGGTAAGAGTTTTTCCGAGTTATTTTAGTATTTTATGCCTTCGGATCGATAAATCGGGGGCATATTGTTTCTGTCTTGTCTGGTTGTCTGTTTGTGTGTCGTCAACATTAACCTTGGTTATAACTTTTGAATCGTGAGGGGTAGAGACTTCATATTTGACATGCGTACTCACATTAATGAAACCCTTTCAAATGACACCAAGATCAATGACCTTTTGGCCTTGACAATGCCCTTCACGTTAAAGATATCTTTTCGGACTTAGGGCTATAACTTTTGAACCGTGAGGGGTAGAGACTTCATATTTGACACGCTTACTTAACTGATAAAGCCCTTTAAATGACAGTAAGGTCGATGACCTTTTGACCTTGACAATGATCTTCACACTAAAAATAATTTTTAGGACTTTGGTGCCGCCGAGGGCATTAGTTTTTCACAAAAACAGCTTGTTTTACATGTCTTCTTACTACTTTACCATGACTAACGCTATACGGTAATTACGGCTTATCTATGATATCTTCCTAAGATATATATATTTTGCCCGTTTTTTTTTTCTGGGAGATATATATTTAACCATGATAATAAATAGACAAAACTAATTTACTTTGCATCGAATTCTGTGCAGGTATCCCTTTATTTGGAGTTTTATGTTTCTTCAGTTATACCGCCATATCAAAACAGGTGGTAACCAATTTTCTATAGATAGTGGCGCAACCTATGAACCCAGATTGCCAAACACTTGACCACGTGTAGCACACAAAGTCCTCCTCCGAGGTGCCATATCAAATACTCAATATCCTTGTGTATAAGGATACACTCTTTAATGACATGTAATACAGAAAGTCCTCCTCCGAGATGCCATATCAAATGTTCAGTATCCCTGTATATAGGGATATATTCTTTATCTACCGGTATGCACTTCATTTCATGGTGAGTATATACGGTCTGTAGTTAGGGATATTATCATGTAGAGGAACAGATTTAAATACTTATTGACTAGTTTTCAGATCTCAGAGATAACATGGAAATAAATGTTTAAACATATTATGAGTGAATAATACTCAAAACGAAAAAAGGAGATTTAAAATAAGATTAACAGTTCCGCAATATTTATAAACGCATTACATAACATATTCTTACGCGAACGATATTCTGGCAATACTAATACTTTAAAATCTAGCTTACTATTCATATCTTATGATGGAACACTTTGAAAAGTAGTGTTAAACTTATTACAATAATGAAAAACAGTTCACCCTTCGGGTTAACGGCTGAAAAACACGCATGTGCTATGTACGTAAAAGGTCAGAGAAAAGTTTCGAGTTTCTAAGTGATTTGGTAAACTCCGAGCATTAGCAAGGCGTTTACCAAATATGCAATCACGTTCAACGAGAAAAATACTCTCTGACTTTCTTAGTAATAGTGTATACTGGATAATTATCTGGACCAATTAGCAAACTCAACAATAATGTTAATGTACATCTCAGTTGTAAATTCATTCTACATCTATGTAACCTAATGTGGCAGATAACGGAGGACGATGAAAGTAAGCCGAGACCGGCAACCATCACTCTCAATCCACCAATGTCTTGTGTCATCTTTTTGAATTTTATCTGTTACAATGGTGTAACGTCTTGCACTTTAAAATAGTGTTAATTGTGGTGTTTGTCGTCGCTGAAATCAGCTAGGCATAACACCATGGAATTTGTGAAGTACACACTAAATAAATATATATGCACAAGAAGTGACAACGATACTAAAACATATACAGCATTTTATATTTTGGTATTTTCCAGACACTTTAATTCTGTTCAGTTATGAGAATAAATGATTTTGCTGTTAAACTACTATCATTGTGACACTTTCTCTCCGCCGTCTCGTTGTCGGTCTGAGTTCTCTGTTATTCGGATTCACTGAGGCACCAAATGTTGTGCAATGCACATCATTGAAATCGCACGTTCCTAGGTCTGTTCTTATTCAACGGTACATTCTGTATTGACTTAGGGAAATCCCATGTTTGTTTTCACGACTATACACACATAGAACGAAAAATGTAAAGTACTTACTACTTAGACTACTTCTACCGCATGACTAGATGATTGTACTTTTGTCATTTCTGCATTGCTATTTTCATAATCTATATAACTTTACTGCAACATTTTGTATATACCATGTTCATAATCACTGTATAATTTCATACATTTTAGCAATTACATCATATTCTGATTGAGGAAATTTTACGTTTGATCTTCCTTACTACATTGGGTAAATTTATTACTCCGAATACATGATTTCTGAGCTCAACAACTATTCATGTCTCTCTTGAAACATGGCAATAGATCGCTTATTATTCCAGCTACTATGGCACATGGACAAAAGTTTGGCGTGTCCTATCTTGCAGTCACTGCCCAATTACGTGATTGTAACCGCATGCGATACATGACTAGTTTTGTCAACGTAATCATGTGAATGTGTGGGAAATATGAAGGTTTGATGTCACAAGTATTCCCTTTGCGGTGTATAGCTCGTAGGAAAGTTCCCAGCATAGAGTTTGACTTAAATGTCATATTTTTTCCTGATAAAGTTCCCAGCATAGAGTTTGACTTAAATGTCATATTTTTTTTCCTGATGTTACTGTAAACATGGACTTTTTTGCGTGGGGTAATTTTCGCGTTTACACAATAATCGCGAAATTAACCCCCACGCGGAATAAAACCCACTCTGACATCCTTGGACTCCAGCCTTATGGCTAAGTTTGATTGTGTATACTTCGTTTTAAAACTGTTTTGTAATAGTAATTCATAGACAAAGATATGACAACGTCAAGTTACCCAAAAGAAGGACAGACTGTAACAGATAGAACATGGACAGATGGACAATCCATCCAAATGTTTTCAATCATTACTGACATTTAGAACTTGTTTCTCGAGGGTAGCCCCCCCCCCCCCCCCCCGGAATTGGGGAGACAAGGGCTTACCGAATAGTCCGTTTTAAGTCCCTTTCACTAGCGCAGAATGTTTAAAAACTAAATGAGAAGTAGTCAATATCAAGTATCGGGAACTTGTTTATAGTGACAATTTAACCTTAAAAGCAATCACATCTTATCTAGAGAAAAATAATTATTTCGATGGTGCTAATTCTACTGTGAAGGATTGTTTATATTTGATAGCGATATTCAAAACAGCGTTTCTGATTAACATTTTATATGTTTTCATTGAGAAAAATGCCCTGCGTTTTGATGATGAAAGAAGCGTTTGAAAAAAAAAATTTAAGTTCAAGAATCTGATAAGCCAGCGTGGCCTACTGTTATCGTGCTGGACTCCTGATCAGGAGGCCGGGGTTCGAGTCCCGCTCTGGTCATGCTGGTGTCCTGTCTTTCGGATGAGAGAGTAAAAACCGAGGCCCCGTGCCGTGGTATGCATGGCATGTTAAAGATCCCTCACTGCTTCGGATGGGTCTGTTGCAAAGGTCAGAATTTGTATGCCCCGCATCAGGCAGATGCCGTCACCATATACGTGAAATATTGAAATATTCGTGGTGTGACGTTAAGCAAAAATCAATCAATTAATCAATAAAGAATCTGATACCGCGAAAAATACCCCACACGAAATGTTAGATGGGTATTTTCGCGAAATTTTCCCCAGCTAAAATTAAGCACATTTACAATATGGGGCAATGACATTTTCCACACAGTGTTGGTATATACAGTGCTGAGTTAAATTTGTTTCTTCTGTGTGTAAGGTCATTCATGGCGGGTGTGGTTAGTCATTCTGGCGACGCTTAGTCCTCTCGGGCACCTAGCTGGTCTCACCTCTAAATTTCAGGGGTCCGTGAATATCCATTGTGGTAGATTGCTGTTAATGTCATAGTCATTTGACACCAGTTACTTTCGTATTTTGCATCAATGTCACACTTATTCTCTTTGTGGTATGGAGCTCGTAGATTTATTTACACCTTTTTCTGATGTTATGTGGCAATAATACTTCCTACACAGTGTTCATTCACATTCATTTGTATATACAGTTCAGATTTACATATGTTTCTTCTGTATGTAAGGGCATTCATGGCGCGTATGGCTAGCCTTTCAGGAGACTATTCAGTACTCCTCTCGTGCACTTGTTCTTACCTCTGAATTTCAGGGGGTCCTTGAATGTTCGCTGTGGTACATTGTTGTTAGTGCCATAATCATTGGACAACAGTTACTTTCGAATTTTGCATTCTATTAGTGATATTTCGGACTGGCGGAAGATTATCCTATAGACTGACCACGCAACATATGCAAAGACGTATAATTCTAAAAGGGTTAACACTGGATAAACGCTGGTGTTGTCAAATTATATGTAGGACACTAAAGTTTAAAAGCCTCTAGAGTTTGGGTCTGTACTGTTTTTCAAGGTAGATCATCGGATGGTTCGTGGGAAATGACATTCGATGTGTGTCTGTACTGAATTGTGGGGTCTGGAAAGAACTTTCGTGATGGTAATATGGCCTCGTCTTTGTGGTGGAATTGGCCGTCCTTCCTTCTTGGTGGCTAGCACTCCTCTATCGATCTTATAGTACATGATAGTCTGGTTTCCTTCTTTCTGTCCTCTAGTGACTTGCACTTTCGATAATTTTTTATTTATTTATTTATTATTATTATATTTTTTTTTGCTCGTCAGATTTCTGTTGAGATAACTATAGACCTTTTTCCTTTAACGGCGGAGCTGTAACATTGGACGGCAAATTGATTAACGTTCCCTCCAATTTTATTACGTCATAATGTATTTTGACGTCATTCTGATCGATTTGGAGGGAACGTTTATGATTTTGCCGTCCAATGTTTCAGCTCCGCAGTTAAAGGAAAAAGGTCTATTTGTGAACTGTAAGAGGTTTTAAGCAGAGAATGGTAATTTGTAAATTGTGTCATCCCACTTTCTATTCCATATTTTGACGTTTTTTTTCTTTTTTTTTCTCTGATAAACAAATAATATCTATAATGAACATGATTCTCTCATCCTGTAGTCAGCATTGCATATGCACTGCAGCACTAAGAGTTATCTACCTTTGGGCAGCACATTTTGTACAAAAAATATAACTGATGAACTGATTGAGAAGTTTACTTTGTACACAGAAGGCCACTTGATGTACCGATTTCCAATCATATTAAATGTCGTATTGATTTTTACTAGAACATAATGTTTATTTACATAAGGGCGCAGACATATTGTAGTTCTGCACAAAATTTATAAGACATTAAATCTCATTGGTTGACAATATCGGCTTTAACCAATGATATTTACAATAAGAAAGGAGGACTACCGACGAATTGACACATACAGCCTAGGTGATTACGGTAAGATGAAATATTTTATTGAATTAAATTACCATTTAATTATCGTGAGATAAATATAGTGTGCACGTGTTTTCGTCTATTTTTATTTGAATGAATGATTAGACTTACTCGGCAGAATGCCAAGCATGAAAGTTAGATTTATCTTGAACGTCCACCGACTGTCAGCTACGTGACCCGAGTACGTTCATTTGAAAAGCTTAAGAGTGAGTTAAAAATTGTTGCGACATCATTTATCTTTGTGTTTATTTTCATGATCTCATTTAGGTGATCTAAATTGCAGTATGTCAGTTTGTGAGAATTAATATGTGTTATTAAAGACAGGGTTTACAACCTAATATTTCCAAATGAATTGGCGATTTTACAGATCTGATCAAATTAATCAAACAGATTCTTGAAATCAAATACTTAGTACCATTATTTCCTAGTGATATTGTAGGATACGCATGTCACATAGATTAGCATATTACTCACTTGGTTACAGGAATTATTCTATGTAAATGAAATCACAATGAATGAGAGAATCATACATCAACATACATGTACCAGATGCAAGTTTTTACCATATAATTACTGGATTTAGACTTTTCTGTGAGAGAATAACTCAACAGAGCTCACAAAATCACATTGATTTTTAGAGCTAGGTAGAACACAGGTCAGAAATGTAACTGTGGTAACAAATCTAATGAGGTGGGAAGAAATGTTACTAGAACGCAATAACAGTATAACTATGGTAAATGAGTTGAATAGAACATATAGGCCAAGAGGTTAACACAACTAGTGCAATAATTCCTGATAGTGATCTGGAACTCTTGAAGGTCAGAAACTTCCTGAATGACTGTAACTAGGGTAACTAAATTCAGGTAGAACTTTGGTCAGAAAGGTCACTGAGCACAATAACTGTAGTAACTAGAGCTTATTAAACTGGCTAGAACATAGGTTACTGGAAGTTGGAATACAACTAGTACCTATGAAAAGTAAAGCTGGGTAGAACATAGGTAACAAAGGTCACTGAAACACAGTAATTATAGCTAGTGCAATCTGAGTTGGATAGCAAATAGGCCAGGAAGGACAAGATAACTGGAATACAGAATATAGAGTATTTTGATTCAGGGTTTTCACAATAATTTATTTGAACTGATGAATTGAAAAAGTAAGGTATGTCATTGTATAGTAGAACTTATGGTCAGAAGAAATTCGAACTGACTACATCTGCCCAGACCTTGTCATTTGAAGCTGCATATTTTGGCTGATGTTTCTCCTTATTGAAAATCCTGGCAACTAGAGCTTGGTACAACATTAACATGGATGATAATTGGAAGGTAGAAACTTCCTTTTCCAGGGACAATGCTGTTGTATGATATTTCTTGTCTCAAGGTCAAAGAAAGGGACTGATTATGTTATTTACCAGTAGCCTTATAAAGTTTTATTTGAAATAATAAATTTCGTAGTACATGGGAGATGTTAAATTTTAGTAAGAAAAGTCTGTTGATTGGGAGACATCATTGCTGGATAAGGGAGATTTTCTGTATTACAACTTCATAGAATATTAATTTAAGGTACCTATCTGTATGCTGCCCAGTTCTTTAATATAGATAAGTTTTAATATATTTTTTTATAAATTGGATGTATATTCCTGTACCACCTGCAGAATGAGATGCTGCACTTAACTTTCACCTCTGCCTACCATCCTGGGCAGGACATACATGTAGACCTCCAACAAGTCATCTCCAGGCACTTTGATCCTGGGCTAGACATACATGTAGGCCACTTACAAGTCATCTCCAGGCACTTTGATCCTGGGCTAGACATACATGTAGGCCACTTACAAGTCATCTCCAGGCACTTTGATTCTGGCCTAGACATACATGTAAGCCACCAGCAAGTCATCTCCAGGCACTTTGATCCTGGGTAGGACATACATGTAGGCCACTAACAGGTCATCTCCAGGCACTTTGATCCTGGGCTAGCTGCTTGCGCTGTTCCCAAGTCGGTCTCATCCTCTTTGAATGCACTGACTTCCCAGTCTCCAACATGGTCCTGACATTCCAAATTCCAGTGTTAAGGGTGGTCCTGGTAGAAAGGGTGGTTGTCAACCTGACAGTTTCCAGATGATTCTGGCTATCATCATCTGGTCCCATTCTATCTCCTTGTGAAGATCCATCTTCTCCCATGACCAAAAATCCTTTTGATATCTGTATCTGTAGCTGAACTTCTTTTCAAAAGGTGGTAATGCTAGCCCCTTGCCCAAACCCCAACCTGGAGGACCAGCGGGCTGCTCTTCATCTGGCCTCTACCCTGCGACTTGTCAGGCATGGGTAATCCTGCCTGGACTTCTAATTCCCACCAGTGTAGCTCTAAGGGTCACCAAGGCAACAAGGTGGCAGCCAAACAGAGGGATAAATGAGATGCTACTTACATAATAATATTTTCATTATTAATATTTTTCAATGGACATCCCATTGTGCAAAATTAACTTTTAAATCCTATAGACCATCATTCCACAGTAATTCTATTTCCTATAGACAGCAACAATTTTGTGTGGACCGAAATAAAGAGGCACTGAAATCTGCATGCAAACTTCTTTTTAATGCAAAAATAACCACTTTTTGTTAAATCTAATCAAACTGCCCTGGCAATTCTGCAACCATTGATGTGGGATTTATATTCAAAGAATCTGAATCTTGAAATTATATCTGTCAATTTTCAAGCCGGTGTGGCCTAGTGGATAAGGTGCTCGGCTCGTGATCGAGAGGTCGCGGGTTCGACTCCCGCCCGGGGCACACCGGTGTTCTGTCTTTCGGATGAGACAGTAAAAACCGAGGTCCCGTGTCACGGTAGGCGTGGCACGTAAAAGATCCCTCACTGCTTCGGGTGGGTCCGTTGCAAAGGTCTAAATTTGTATGCAATGCATCAGGCAGATGCCGTCACCATATACGTGAAATAATCGTGGAGTGACGTAAAACAATAATCAAACAAACAAACAAACAATAATCTGTCAATTTTCCAGAAATCTTTAAAAATTTATTTGTTTTCAATTTTTTTTACCATAGTTTTCACGAATTTTGCTAACAGAAGCATGGTTGACACTTGCTTTTTTCACTGTATACTGGGGTGTACAACGTGTACATAGTTTATCCAGTTAAAGAAAGACATTTGCCGAGGTTACATAAGATTTTTGTAAAAAGGAAAATAAAGCTAGTACTGCGATTAAGACTGTACTCCTCATTCTTATTAAAATGGAAGATTCCAATCTATCATTAGATGTTGGTAGCATTCTATTTCTAAGAGGGGTGCATGGACAGAATCGATGTTTCACAGGTGTTTCATTAATTGAAATTATATGGGACAAAAGTTACATAACTTGGTCAGATTTCCTATAGACCAGTTGGTCTACCGCTCTATTGTTCGCTATACACCGACGGTATTTATGATAGACATTGTCTATCGGTCCACTATTAATTTCACACACTGACATCCTGTTCTGCTGATGGGAAATGGGTTAAAAAAAACCTGTTCATTAATTTCATAAATTTTTGTCTTACTTCTCTGTCGGATTTCATCAATATTTGTAGAAACATATGCACCATTTAAATTTTGTAAAATTTCTATGATACTGATCACTGTCACTCAAACAGGGTCCGGCGCCATAAACTGAGAATATAATTAAGTCAAAAATTTCATTTTAATTTATTCCATTATCAAACGTTCAAATAAATTTTAATGCAGAATGGTTTAATTCTATTTATTAGTGGAATAGAACTAAATAAAATATAAACTTTTCATATTTTTGACTTCTTCAGAACCACTGGAGGGATATTGATCTAACTTGATGAGGATGATCATGGTCCTTCAGAACTAATGTATGAAGTGCTTAAGTTTCCCTACAAGTGTTGATACTTTTTAGCCAGATCCATCAAGGGGTGGATCCAGGGTAGGCCCCAGAGTGTACCCTCCTTTGTCAAACTTCTTCATCGGACTGAATGCATAGATCATTATGTCTGTTGCAAATTATGGGTATGAATTGACGGTTATGAAAATGGTAAAATATTAATAAAAATCTAGGGCAAAATTTTTATTGATCAATTACTCCAAAAAAGCACAAATCCTTACAGACCGCAATGTTAAAACATAGGGAATTTTGAAATGCCCCCCATTAAAATATGGTCATGGGTACATGTTGTTTTCACTTGGTAAATTTATAACTTATACATAGGTCTCTTTGAGAGAAAAGATATATTTAAAAATCTAGGTTAGTTTTTGTACATGTACAAATAAACCAGATTGGGAGTCCTTTAAGATACTGATGAAACTTGGAAGGTTTGAAATTCTCGACCAGGCCTGTTAAAAGGTGGATCTTGAATGGGGCAAAATAAGCCCTAGAGGGTATCCACCTTTGACAAACTACTTCAAACTGGCTGCATAAATCAACAAATGTAATGCATCAGAGTGATCTAGAAAAGTATTATCAAAAGTGGCTGGTTTTGGTTCCATTCCGAAATCAAATTTTGATGTCTTTATGGAATTTGTTGTTTTTGCACATTTTCAGGATTTTTCATTGAATTTCATGATGTACATGAATGAATGTTTTAGACTGATGTGATGTTGTTTTTGGTTTAATTTTGAAATATAAGTTCTGAAAAGGATACTCTGAGGTACTTTCTAAATTTCTGATGTACTCAAGGTGCTCAAGTGGGTGATATAGGCCCGTTTGACATCTTGTTTTTCTGAACTAACATAAACTCATGGATCTGCCACTTTTTTAACATAAAACAATTGCGAATCACATTTGTTTAATATATTATTTATACTTTTGTAAATTGCTTAACTCTATTTTACGTTTATGCTTTTTGTTAGTCTTTGCATGATTGTATTGATGTATCACTGCTAACAAAGCTTACGATAAATGCTGCATACTTCTTCTTTTTATAGGAAGAAGATGGGATAGGTCCATGTAAAGATGTGGAAAAGTATTCATAGATGGAGACAGAGGTTACCATGGCAACCTAGATGCACATTATTTGTGTGGATAATTATAACAAGCTTTTTATCAAGTAAGTATTAGACTTAATGATATCTAAATCAAAATTTTCCATAATATTTACCTCCCTTTCCCCATCTTACTTCATGGTTTTAATACGGAATATCACAACTGAAATGACGTCAACATACATGCGCACTTTGTGATTGTCTTGACGTCATATAGTTTTGACGTAAGTTGCACACATTAACGTGCCCACATCGATAACAATGGATTTGGTAGGTGACTAAATGCAAACTGTGATGGATTTTAGTAGTTGTGATACTCCGTATTGTAGGAAGACAATTCAGTATAAAGATAGATATATATTTTTCAAATTAATTGATTCACATAACAACCAGATTAAGTATTGTTATTGTACATGTATATTATTTCTTTATGCATGTACAATGTCTGACAAGGACACTTGCATCATCAATATACGATCTTCATATTTTACACGATATAAGCGGCCCAAAACCCGACGTTACTTTTTACCGGGGTTTTCATTTTCAGGTAAAGAACTAGGTAGTGACGTCACAAGTTAAGCAATAACGTCAAAATAAAAATCCCGGCAAAGAGTTGCGTGTCGGGTCTTGGGTTGCTTATATCATGTAAAATATGAAGATCGTCTATTTATCAGCATGTACCAGTATGAAGTGTGAAAGGAATAAAAAGCAAATTAGTGTTTGTATTGTGACTTCCAAATAAGTATTTAGTTATATTTATATATCGACTGCAGTTCCCTTATGAAGTTATGTGCAATTTGGTAGGGCAACTTCCAACGCAGTTTCCAATGTTTGCAATGTCGCTGTCACATGACCAAACACATGTTGCCCCATCAGGGTGAAAGAATATGTACATGTATAATATCATTCTAGGATCACCTTTTCTTTTACTCATAAAACTGTGACTAATAATGCATTACCATAGAATTGCTTGCAGTCGGTCTTGGAAAAAAAAATTGCGCAGCACAAACTTTAAACTTTTTGTCCCAAATTAAAACTTGCTACAATTTTTGTATAGAATTATAAAGTTGATTTCAGAAGTGTGTAGCTTGTCACAGACTTGATGAATACACAGATGAATGGATGTCTGTACAAACCATTTAACAGTGTGATTTTGTATTAAACTATTAAATACAGTGTAGTGCAGGTGTGATCTTGGTATGGAATTTCCTTACAAAGATCAAGGTGTGAAATTTAGAAAATACTCCAAATCAAACACTTTGATATTATACAAAGGTGTAAAATAGTACAGGTTTAACACCAGATTTCATACAGTGAAACGATATCCCACTATGTCGTGTGCATTTTCTCCAAAATATTGCACTGTATGTTTGGAGGATGCTGAAACATGCCCTACTCAGACCACTTGGTGTGACTCATTCAGTAGCCAGAAGATTTTGAGAGGTCCCTAGATTTAGCCTGTGTAGCAGCTTGTTGGGGTCCAGTCTTTTTGATGATACAATAAAACCCCAAGCCCCGTGTCATTGTAGATGTTGACAGGTATTGAAGTATAAGATCTATCTCTGCCTCAAGTGGATCTGTTGCATCGGTCATGTGTAGATGATATGATTTTTCGTTAAAGTTCTGGAACCGGTGAAATCCAGTGTATGATGTGCTTGGTTTGTGACCTAGAGATCATGGGTTTGACTCTTGTCAAGAGCACATTGGTGTCCCATCTTTTAGATGAGACAGTGAAATCTGAGATCTCATGTCTCATTTTTTAGATTAGACAGTGAAATCTGAGATCTCATGTCATGGTATTTGGGGCATGTAAAAGATTCCTCACTGCTTGGGGCGAGTCCATTGAAGAGAGATAAATTTCTACACAATACATTTGGCAGATGCTGTTACCAATAACCATATACATGAAATGACATCAAAGAAGAATCAACCAATCAATATTAAAATTAAAATTCTTCATTGACGTCGCATGTTGTTGAGTTTGGAGTTAATCTCTCTGTTCTTTATGAAGATTTATAACTATCCATGTGGCATCAGAAGAAATATAACTACCAGGTACATCTGTTTAGCTGTACTGAAGCTAGCAATGCTGGAATTATTTGAATTAACTAGTATTATTACATCTTTTTTTTCCTACCAAGTTGCACCAAAAATAGTAAATCCCTTTTAAAACTATTCTAGAGAGACTGTTTCAGTGATTGTACATAAATATGAAATACCGGCGGTGTCTGTAAAAATAGCTCAGGAAATGTGTAAGTTTGTATGATTAACTGAAATCATGATTATATAAAGGGTTCAGATCTAAAAGATTGTGACTTTCTGGAAATGACTATATAATGAATAGCTTCCTTTAACCTTCTTATTGTGGTCTGTTCTTTGATACTATTTGGCTGAAGTTTTAGACTTGTGTCAAATGTGTGCCTCTTTTCAGGGAAATGACTATCATGACTTGTATTTTAATAACTGTAGGTTGGGTGCGCTATAGGGAGGGTGCTCTATAGGGAAGGTGCTCTATAGGGAAGGTGCTCTATAGGGAGGGTGCTTTATAGAGAGGGTGCTCTATAGGGAGGGTGCTCTATAAGGAGGTGCTCTGTAGGTAGGGTGCTCTATAGGTAGGGTGCTCTATAGGGAGGGTGCTCTATAGGTAGGGTGCTCTGTAAGTAGGGTGCTCTATAGAGAGGGTGCTCTATAGGGAGGTGCTCTATAGGTAGAGAGCTCTGTAAGTAGGGTGCTCTATAGGGAGGGTGCTCTATAGGGAGGGTTCTCTCTAGGGAGGGTGCTCTGTGGGGAGGATGCTCTATAGGTAGGGTGCTCTATAGGTAGGGTGCTCTATGGGGAGGGTGCTGTGTAGGTAGGGTGCTCTATAGGGAGGGTGCTCTGTAGGGAGGGTGCTCTATAGGTAGGGTGCTCTATAGAGAGGGTGCTCTATAGGGAAGGTGCTCTATAGGGAAGGTGCTCTATAGGGAGGGTGCTTTATAGAGAGGGTGCTCTATAGGGAGGGTGCTCTATAAGGAGGTGCTCTGTAGGTAGGGTGCTCTATAGGTAGGGTGCTCTATAGAGAGGGTGCTCTATAGGGAGGGTGCTCTATAGGTAGGGTGCTCTGTAAGTAGGGTGCTCTATAGAGAGGGTGCTCTATAGGGAGGTGCTCTATAGGTAGAGAGCTCTGTAAGTAGGGTGCTCTATAGGGAGGGTGCTCTATAGGGAGGGTTCTCTCTAGGGAGGGTGCTCTGTGGGGAGGGTGCTCTATAGGTAGGGTGCTCTATAGGTAGGGTGCTCTATGGGGAGGGTGCTGTGTAGGTAGGGTGCTCTATAGGGAGGGTGCTCTGTAGGGAGGGTGCTCTATAGGTAGGGTGCTCTATAGAGAGGGCACTCTATAGGGAGGGTGCTCTATAGGGAGGATGCTCTGTATTTGTGCTGATTTAATTTCTATTATATTTATGTTAATTGCTGATTGCAGCATTTTTATATCAACGCAGTAGTTAATGAAGTAACAAATCAGATTCTTTACTGTCCCTGCGATTATTAATATCATTACCTTGTATCATTCATTTTAGGTGGCTATTTCACTTGTTAGAGCTAGTCAGTCATCAATAAATCTTATTGATGGTGGTCATCTAAGTATGTACAGATAGTCCTATTCCTAGATGTTTCTAATTGAATAATGGTTCCCATGGCAGTGGTCATGATGTGTGATTAGCCTTGGGAAGCATGTTACTTGATCAATAGTTTCTATACATTACATGCTGTGATCTGGTGTATAATCAATTAATAAATGGACCATCAAAGCAGCATATCTTGTACATGTAATAGAGTGTTATTCTGATCTGACAGTTAGTGACGTGGCTAAACATGATGTAAACTAAAACTCTACATTTTAATTGTTACACACACACTATTTAGGTATAAGGGTTTATTGTCAGAATAATTTCATCACTGAGTCTTTACTTGATGAATGGATTTAAATAAAACTCTTAATGTACACTGTAATAGATATTGTTATATCTCCTATCCCAACAAGAGTTGGGTTTTTTTAGGTAGGGGGAGGTGTTGAAACTCTAAACTCTAATTAGTTCTGTCCAGCTGTCTGTCTGTAGACATACATGTATTTAGAACATTTTTCACACATTCCTTGAAATATTGGACTAAAACTTGATTCACTTCTTTATTTGTCACTACTTTAGACCCAGTTTGAATTTGTTGACCTATTTTTGCAGAAAATTGGGTAACTTTTTGTAATTTGTTCTCTAGAATTTTTTCACATGTCTCATGTTAAGATATTAGACTGAATCTTGGTTCATATCTTTGTTGCTAATAACTTTTTATTTACACGTAACTGGTTTCTCCATGGTTTCTGGGCCTAAATCCATATATGTGTTGTTGTAAAGTTTTGCTGCCATGGTGGGTATTTTTCACTTAAGATCAGTTCTAGTTACCATCAACTACAGACCAAGTTTCAATATAGTCACAGTTGATCTAGTATTGTGGAAATAAGATAATTTTTTTTTTTCTGAAATTAGTTTTCTGGAAGGTTTTTGCACATCCTTTAATATATTGGATTGAAAATTAGTACATCATTATTACCAGCAACTACAAATCATGTTGTAATTTTGCTGTATTTGACTTATTTTTGCTAGATTTATGTCAGTTTGTTGTAGTTACCAACAACTGCAGACCAAGTTTCTGTTTTGATGCAGTTCTTCTCTGTAAGACAGAGTACCACGATCTTGACCCTTTTCAGATCTAAAGTATAATGAAACAGTGTCAGCATATTACAGAATATGGTAAAGACATTTATTTTTCAGATGATAATTCAAGTAACATACATCAGATTAAAACAAAATTATGAAATACATGTATATTTGATATATGAATAAAGAGATGCCTGTTAATTTTTAAGGTCAAAGATCAAGGTCATAAAATATATGGTAAATATGAAAAAAAAAGTGAGAACAAAGAAAAGTGATGCATGTACATTAACACTGTGGTGGCATATTTTTACAGTTATTCTCTAGATATGGTAAGTTATAGATCAAATCACATTTGGTCATATTTGACCTACTTTTGGCAGAGTTATGCCCTTTAATGATGAATTCAGTTTACAGACGTTTTTATGTTACAGTTTGGTATCTAAATGAAGGTTGATATGTCTATTCATTATGGTAAGTTGTAGATAAAGCTTGAGTGTTCTCCTGGTTGACATGATATTGACTTGAAATTTGCTGAAATCTGTAGAAGACATGCAACTTTCGGAATGCCTGTTACATCTTGTAAGGAATTTGTTTCATTTAAATTCCACAGGGCTCTCGGCTCGTTGCCCCCCCCCCCTCCCCTCAATTATACCAATATAATATATTGGTCCCCAACGAGCCGAAAGCCCTGTGCATATTCTATAGTTTTTTTTATATTTTATTATTTAAAAACAAGATGAATTCATCAGTATCAATGACAGTGTATGAATACTGCACGGATCTTGTAAGTTTCCAGTCATTGGAATATGAGACAGTTGAAGCCTTTGGAAACAGCAAATCTTCTCTTATATTGTACTTAAGACTAACGTTTTTCAAACTATCTCGTTTGAATTTATTGTTTCTTCCGTTCCTTAAGTCGCATGAAAGTCTAATTAGATCATCCCAGGCCGTAGTAATGTGTCAGAACTGAATTGCTAAACACTAACACGGGAGACATAGTTCTTATTTGATTGCCAAGACTCGTGTTATTAGATGGACTCTTCGGCCTTGTAGTGTTGCGGGAGCTTTACGTTACATACGTTGTGTGGTTGTGCGTAAAATAAGGAAGGCTGAAAATACTTATAATGCGCGACTTCATAGAGACATTGAGTGAAAGGAAGTATCGTCAAAAACGAAACCATGATGACTTTAGCTCTTTTTTTTTACATTTATTTTAATATGAAACCATAGGACGAGATTTTGTTATATCGTAATAAATGTTGAAGTAAAATTCTAGCGAAAAAGTATATCAATAACCGAATTTCATGTTTCACACTATGTAAAGGGTCTGATGCCCAACAAACTACTTTTTGCCGGAATGTTTGTTACAACTTTAATATTTGGATTGTGATGGCACAACAGAGCGACGCAGCTTTGAGCAGCAAAACACCATATTAGTATGTCGTGACTGATTGAAAACTTTAATATGAAAAAGTCTAATCTACATTTTGCCAGTATATACAAACAGAGACCGGTATTGTAATCATGTATCCATTATACTAAAGAACTTACGACAAATCGTAAAATTTTGACGCCTAAATTAATAATAATAAAAAAAGTTGGAATATAGAATATTCTGAATTAAATGCTATTTACCTACACCCGTAAAACAAAACAAGCCCCCCCCCCCCTCCAAAAATAATAAAACATAAATAAATAAATAAAATTAAATAATAATAGTAATAATAATAAAAATAAATTAAAAAATATAAAAAGGGCACAATCCCTAACCAAAACAAAAACTAGCAAAACTAAACAAACCTCAGGCAAACAATCTGTCATATCTGCAAATATTTGCGTTTATACGTGCTGGCAAATTACACCTTAGTATCTATTTTAGAGACTAGAGACTGTTGCTTGTCTATAAAAAAAATCTCACATACAAAAATACACTCACTGAGATATTTGCAATCTAAGTTGTAAATCTGTGATAATCTGAGTTTTCATACTTCCATTTTAAGATGTCTTTGAAGCGTTTATTTCATATCCATTGATAAACACGGGATATGTTCCTTCATTGATTTTGTTTTCTATAACGTTAGATGTATATTTCCTATAGGATTCAGCAAACATCAAATAATTCATTTCAATTGTCCATTTGTGAACAAGCTTTATCTATCCCACATCTCTTAATTAATTTGAATAAGTAATTTCTGTAATATCATTGCTTAAGTCAGCTGTCTTTCAGATTACTCTATATATTCTTTCTGCGATTGATTGAATATTGTTTTACGTCACTCCACGATTATTTCACGTATATGGTAACGGCATTTGCCTAATGCTTTGCATACAAATTTAGATCTTTGCAACGGAACCACTCTAAGCAGTGAGTGATCTTTTATGTGCCACGCCTACCGTGAAACGGGACCTCGGTTTTTGGTATCTCATCCAAAAGACAGAACACCGGTGCTCCCATGGCGGGAGTCGAACCCGGGACCTCTCGATCACGAGCGGAGCACCTTATCCACTAGGCCACACCGGCTTTATTCTTTCTACGATGTTTCAAATTCAACATGCTGTTCCTAGTTAAGAACCTATCAAGTTTTATGATCTCGTGTTGGTAATATATATTTCATTGTCATAGTAGAAAATTTTTGAAGAACATCATATCACATGTATATAAAAATCTATGGACAGTCTTTTATCTTGTGCATGGAATGGAAGTAGTAAAGATCAGCACTTCTTGAAAGTAACAATAGGTCATGATTTCACACTCTGATTTCTGATTATATACATTATACTGCAGGATAGCAAAACAAGGAATTGTGAATTTGAAGGGATAATGTTTAAGTTTATAAGATATTTTACCTTTAAATTTTTATATTCGTCAAAGTTTGTAATTAAACATTTCGATCTGCAAAGCGACTGTACTAAATTCAGAATTGTATCCACATCCATGTACTGTATATTGAATTCAGAGGACAAAAATATTGAACGACCAAGACTTAGACATGTTAACAATACAATGCAAATATTGTTGAAGATGAAAAACTCCTTCACGAACATTTTATTGCCCAGCTGCTATCCCTAATAATGTTACCCTATGACTAGTATTGATGCTAACATGGAATGAAGTACGCACTTAAGGGTGTTCACAATAACGATTGTATTGCATCTTTTCAGGAAACTTGTGGCACACGAAACTCGACCATCAGCCACTAAGTGATAATGCTATACATTATTGGTTGGTGAGCTGATGTTTTACGTCGATTTTTTTTTCCAGTTCTATCGCGATATTAAAGTAGGAGGTAACCAACTTCTTAACGGAGGCCTTTCATACTATAAGGAATCGGCCCAACGTACCGTGGACGAAATGCAAACAGCTGACAAAGTCCAGTAGTCTGATTCACTAACAATCATAGACGTAACCGTGACTGATCCCGTATATCAGGTATTTACGAGATCAGCTGCGATTCGTACTTCACGTAACTTCCGATGAATTTTCAACGCAAGTTTACGCTAACGATCATTAGTGAAACGCATTTTCATCGCAAGTTGCATTAACGGGTTCAACTAGGTGTCCGGATTTATTATACATTAGTAAGTGAAACCGGTTACAAACAAACACACACACACACACACAAAATTCAACCGGATGAATTTTCGGAGGCCAGACAGAACGGACTGTCAAGTATGAAATAAAATTTATAACTATTCCAAAAGGAAATCATAATCATTAAACAAGTTTGTAACGAACTATAGCGAGAGCGGAACGCATGCCAGCGACATCTACACCAACGTCTAACGGATAGTACGTAAGCTTTGCGAACTCAGTCGACCATATGACTTATGTATGCAAGAGACGAAGACATGCTATAGGCTCATTCTGAAATGATAAGGGATGGATTTCAGAGACAAATTACGTTGACAAATCGTTCTCTGTACGCCATCAGTATAATACATTAATAGTGTTCCAAGTCAGATTGGTCACATGCGCCATATTTGTTGGGGATAAGTCTCGGGATTTATCGTCGTTTTATACGAAGAGTCCTATATTTTGAAATATCATTTGGGTAATCAGTCTTCGTAAGATTCCTCAATGAATTTCGACAGTTTTATGATTCATATAGCTCTTGTGCTCAAAATACAATTCAGCAAGGTTGCATAACGGTCTATGATAAACATCTCCCAGGTCATCCTCGGATTCGGAACGTTTTAGGGATTATCTTCATTGAACGGTATTATTACTCCAAGCACGTCGAGGTAATATAACGAATTACAGACGTTCTCTCAACGCATGATTTGCGTTGCGTTGAGAGAACGTTTGTAATTTGTCATATTACCTCGACGTGCTTGTACGAATAATACCGTTCAGGTAAAGTATCGCTACCATATTGTGGACGAATAAAACGTTGGCATATGGTAGTCCTACCACTCTCGCTGTGTACCAGCTGTTCGTTGGCTCACGTTGTGCATGTACATTTTCCGACCCCAACGTACGACGACGTACGTGAAGGTATGAGAATCAACCGTATTTCAGCGTATGCCAGCGAATGTCACAATTTTTCCATACGCTGAACGTTATATAGTATGAAAGGCTCTTAACACTGAGGCGGAATACGGGACAAGAAACCTGACCGTCTGCACCGCAAGCCAAGCACTTTAAGCCGCTACACCTAGCTTGTCCCTAATTATTGGAGTATTTTACATTTCAATGTAGCGTCCTACGTAGCTTCTCTTGATATATAGTGTGATGAGTTCCTTAACTGGTGTGATTGATCGATCGATTGATTGATTGATTATTGTTTTACGTCACTCCACGATTATTTCACGTATATGGTGACAGCATCTCCCTGATGCATTGTATACAAATTTAGACTTTTGCAACGGACCCATTCAAAGCAGTGAGGGATTGTTTACGTGCCACACCTACCGTGACACGAGACCTCGGTTTTTACTGTCTCATCCGAAAGACAGAACACCCGTGCGCCCATGGCGGGAGTCGAACCTGGGACCTCTCGATCACGAGCGGAGCGCCTTATCCACTTGCCACACCGGCTTATATCAATGTCTCAGTCTTTTTAGACAAACCTGGTGTGTTCAGATGCATGACAGTCTTTATTGATCTTAAATACAATATTCATTGTTATTGTTTGCTTCTCTTTGGTTCTTAATAGGAGTTAGACCCATATAGTAGAATATGAATGACACTATCAGTTAATATCATCAATACATTGGAGTTTATCATATAGAAGTTGGAGAGAGAGAGAAAGAGCGCACATAAAATTTTTTAACGGTACAGACTTTGCCGTTGTTAAATGATTTACTTTTTAGTCACTGATTATTACATTATACATTTTTTTCACCGATTTTCAATATGACGTACATCGAAATCATCTGTTACAGTTGTCTAACAAAGAAGGAGGAATATTTGGAGGGGATAGTGTTACATATATAATAGAAAGGACACGAGATATTTAATGTAATATACGTACAAATAAATCATCTGTTTGTGTGAGAGAGAGAGAGAGAGAGAAAACTGCTCACTGACTTTCGTTACTTTACACTGTAGCCATCTGTTACGGTGACGTAAGCAAGCTTATTGATTTAAGGTACATGTCGTTAACTGTAGCAATTGTTTTCCTGTCCTTGATTGCAACTCAGTAGTGTTTGTGTGTATTGGTCATCACATTTATGTGATTTATTATTTGGGCAGGAAGATGTAGGCCTCTTGAACTACATGGCGAAACACAGTTATTTCATTTGCATGGTAAATATTACATGCTCAATATGTATTTGTCCCATATAGAGAGATTGAGCAGCCCAGTTCTATATATAGCTTAATATTTGGTTGAATTAATAATTACTTAAAAGGGAATAAATTTTAAAGGCAATTTCCCGTCAACATGTCAGTATGCTTGGTCCTAAAAGGATTTTTCAATGTATGGAAAGTAATGGAGACTTGGTTGTTTTACACGGTACAAGACCAATAAAGTAAGTCCTAACTGCTGCCAGTAATTGTCTAGCCTTCATGTTATAGTGACAGTATTGTACATTGTACATATAATCAAAAACTGTAATCATACCCCCTTTAACAAGGTTGGGGAGGAGATATATTGGAAGCACCTAATCTGTCTTGTTAACCAGCCTATTGTAGAACCTACAACCAATTATAGAACCAGCATATGTACTCTACAAACCTCAAGAATGCTGGTGTATGTACATGTCTGTGTGAATGTGTGTTTCATATTGTAATTGTATTTTCCCTCACCTGTAGATGCCTGTGTTAAGTTATATTTGATTTTTACATTTACAGGTGGTTTGACTTCTGACATCTGTAAATCTACAAATAGTAAAGAAGAATTAAAGTCTAGTCTTCATCGCCAATCAATTCCCAGAGGGGGGGCATCAGCTGGAACATACCTGAAGGATGAGAATTCTCCTACTGTCGCTGAGTGTATATATAGCTGCTGCCAGGATGAAGCACGTTGCGACACTGTCTTTTTTCATGAAAAATGTTTTCTCATAAAGTGCAATACTTCATTGCCTGGGGCATGTGACCCTGAGCCTAGGTCGGATGCCAAGTACAATGAGACCTATCTGATCAATGTTAGGGATGTTGGTAAGTCTTTATCATCAGAAGTAAAAAAAACTTCACTGAATTTAGTCAGATATTTTGTCAATGCATTATTTGTATACTCCATTGAATTGTAGATATGGAACCATTGTTATATCTGTCAATCAGTTTGTTGTCTGTCTGCCAACAGGAGCTTTGAATTTCACATGTGTGTTTCTTGTGAGAAGACCTTTGCATTAGAACCAAAATTGTTTGAAATAAGTGAACTTAACCTTTAACATTTCAAAATATTTCTTGATATTGCTGCCACCTTGGGGCATACATGTATCATTGTTAATGAAGACATGCATGTATTGTTAAATTTTGGGATCAATATATTGTTTAGATTAATTTTCTTGATATACTGGTAAAACAGAAAGATGAAAGTGTTTATAGTTCAATATACTTGATAAGAAGTTATGAATCTTAGAAGACCATATTCCTTGAGTGCCCAAACAATGAAGATGATGGATGAGTCTTTGATATTTGTCATCTTTAATCAGTCATAGAGCGACGGATTCTGCATGTATCTGCCTTGATCAGATTACAGCAGCACCAAGTCTCAGAAATGACAAGGCACTCACTCCTGATAGTGGAGTAGTATGGATCTCTTGTACATTATCCAGTATCTAATGTAATGATTAAGGCTTCTGGAGCAAGCTTTCTGTCCCAATCTCTTTCAAAAATGTTTTTTTTTTCTTATTGTATATTTTGATTTTCTTCATTCTCTACATTTACCTTACTAAAGTAATAGTGCTTATGAAGCATTTTATCATACGAGTATATCAACATACAAGACTGTCATATGCAAAACAAAAGAAGCATCTTATGATTTAAAGACATTGACATACCACACAGACAAATATTAACAAAAAATAGGAGAGAACATGGCTGATTTGCTATCACTACCGTCATTATTCCATTTAGTTATCTGGTTTCTCTCTTTATCAGAAGTTCAATATTTAGTTTGATAGCTCCAACTTTATCATAAGATAAATAAGGTTTTTATTCTATACACATCAATACATGAGGGTATAGGTTTTCCATCTATATCTATTAGAGCAGTCTTGTATTTATATAGAGATTACTGCTCTTTTCTTCAAACAGTCATCATTGTATAAATGAAATGACAAGAAACCATGAAATCCTACAATTTACAAGGGAGGATGATAATGCTTCCCAATCAAAAGATTGGAAGCATACCATGGTACGTCTTTGTCTTATCTGTTTGTCTGTCTGTTAATGACTTTAACATTGCCCAGTTTCTTCCATGTTGAAACATGATGTTTTAAATGACATAAAAATGTTACAAAGGAAAAAGTTTTGTTTTCTATTACTCTTCATTAATTAATGAACTGTTAACTTATCATGCAAGGAAATGGTCTAATCTTCGTAGAGCCTGTGTTATTAAATTAAAAGCTGTGTATTTAGTTCTGATGTGTAATGTGAATTATCCACATTAACAGTATTTAAAAAATGTCTGTTTGCTGATGGCAGTATTTGCTGGTAGAGAAATTTCATTTGTGCACTTTAGAATACATGGTGTGTTTTTGCAGTATATACCCCTTGTGATATAGCCACACAAAAAGGCTGTAGAGATCATGAAATATGTAAACTGAATACAGACAAACATCACTTAGGGACCACCTGCGTTTGTCAAAAAGGCTATGTCAGAAGTGTGGTGATGAATATATGTGTTGGTAAGTATTATTTTTCTTTAACCAGATGAATTTCCCTAGCACCACCTCATGTAATTGTCAGACAAGCTATGTTTGTCATGTGTGATTTATTATAACACTTGTTATATGTTTGCTTAATCAAAACAAGGATTGAATTATCCAATTTGTTCTTGTGGTGGCAGTGTTTGTATGATTTAATGATAAGTTAAACAATTCAGTGCATGAATAATTCTTATAAGTTGTGATCAAAATAAATTTTAATTTATATTTTATATTGGAGCTTTCATTGTTTTGAGGAATTTTACAAGAGGAGCAACTGGAACATTTTTGGGCTTTTTGTTTGAACTTCCATGAATTTCTTGCAAATTTTTACAGCTGTGCGTGGTTCTTTTTCACAGCTGTGTTTGAGTCATCACAAACCTCTGATTATCCCAAAGATTGTGAGTTCCCATTAGATGACAGCTGTCCAGACCATGAGGTTTGCTATGTACCCCTGACCTCCAAGAAACGATGGGGTATATGTCGTTGTGCAGAAGGTTATGTCAGAGGTCATGATAATCGCTGTGTCATTGAGACTTCAACAGGCAAGTCTGTATATACTTAAGAAGTCAGTGTGGGTACCGGTACACTTCACTAGCAATCAACCATATATGTTTGCAGTAGTTGTAGATTTAGAAGAAGGAATGTTAGAATAATAACTGTATTTCTATACATCTATGAAATCAGCTGTATTTTAAGTTGAGGAAATATGACTATTCTGCTCAGTAGATGTCTTCTACATTTTATTTCTTCTACAGAGATCATATTGCTAAAATAAGAGTAGGTTTGGTGTTTTACACGAGTAGATATCACTGTTTGACGGCTTTCCCATTATGGTGTGTGTGTTGTAATTAATTTTTGTTATTTATAGTGATTGAGAATTTTTTTCAGCATGTGTTACCTACCACCAAGCATTACCCATTGATCTAGGATTTAGGACTAAATAGAATGAAGAAAATAAAGAACAAAACAAAATATTATCATCAAGCTGTTCAGATAACTAAATATAGTGTACCTAGAACTCTGCAGTTTAAGATAAACTATGATATCCAGAAGTATCATATGCCTTTGAAATAAAATAGAAAAAATAAAATAAAATAGAAAAATAAAAAAAAAAAAAAGATGGATTCTGAATTACCCCTGTATATGGTTCTATCAGGAAACCAAAATACTCATTACAGTTATCTTAAGACAATACTGATCACGTTTAAAGAAAATTTCACAATTAATGTAAATATGTCTCCAAGTGCTGACATGTTTATACTGTATCTACTTGTAGATACTAAAACTCAGTGCTTTAGCTGAGAAGGTTTTATGTTTCCAACAAGCTGCTTACTAGTATTTAAATCATTACATAACAATGATTAGGCATTAATATTGCACAAAAATCAATAATTATTTCGGAGGTTATTCATTTCTGAATTCCTCATAAATTTATGTATCTTTACTCTAATTCCTCTTGTAAATGTTTAATGACTCCGGATATATGTTCCGGTATATGCGTTATTGTTATTGTACATAGTTACATATACATATGTATACATACTCCAGAATATCTAATAACAATAATGTAAATCTTTAATGACTCCGGATATATGTTCCGGTATATGCGTTATTGTTATTGGATACAATGGAGTATGTATACCTGTGTATATGTATATGCATTATTGTTATTAGATATTCTGGAGTATGTATACATAATATGTGTATGTACATTATTTTTATTGGATATGGTGGAATATGTATACATATGTACATGTATATGCATTATTGTTATTGGATATGGTGGAGTATCTATACGTATGTATATGTATATACATTATTGTTTTTGGATACGGAGGAGTATGTATATACATTTTTATTCGTTTGGGGGATAAATTGGAATCACCTTGTCCATCTGTTTGTCTGTCTGTCAGTCTGTCTGTTCAGAAAACTTTAACCTTTGCCATAACTTTTGAATCAAACTAGATGGGGCCTTCATACTACACATGTATATTCCTTGTGGCAAAATTTTTGACCTCATGACCTTGACCTTGACATTTGAACTACTAGTATTTTTGAAAAACTTTAACTTTGGCCATAAATTTTGAACCAAAAGAGATGGGGTCTTCGTACTACACATGTATATTCCGTGTAGGAAGACCTTTCTGTTGGCACCAAAATTTTTTACCCTATGAATTTGACGTGTGACCTACTTTTGAAAAACTGTAACCTTTGCCTAACTTTTGAACCAAAAGACATGGGGTATTTATATTATATATGTGTTTTCTTTGTAGGAAGACCTTTCTGTCAGTTCCAAAATTTTTGACCCTATGACCTTGATGTTTGATCTACTTTTTGAAAAACTTTAACCTTAGCCATAACTTTTGAACCAAAAGAGATCGGATCTTCATACTATTCATATGTATTCCTTGTGGCAAGACCTGTCTGACAATACCAACATTTTTGACCTGCTGACCTTGACATGTGACCTACTTTTGAAAAACTTAACCCTTACCCATAAGTTTTGAACGAAAAGAGATGGGGCCTTCATACTACACATGTGTATTCTTTGTGGCAAGACTTTTCTGTTGGTACCAAAATTTTTGACCCCATGACCTTGACCTTGACTTTTGACCTACTTTTGAAAAACTTTAACCTTAGCCATAACTTTTGATCCAAAAGATATGGGGCCTTCATATTACACACGTGTATTCCTTGTAGCAAGACCTGTCTATCTTTGACCTCGTGACCTTTACCTTAATCTATGCCCTACTCAATTTTGTTGCGGCCGAGGATATTTGTCCCGATAGGACAGTTCTAGTTGTTATTGGATATGGTGGAATATGTATATGTATGTATATATATACAAAGCACAAAAGGATTGCAGCAACGATCTACATCCAAGATGGTCAGATTGGCAAATGTCGATACTATACGTTATATAGAATGATTTATACAAAGCACAAAGGTATAACATGAATATTTACATGTATACATACATATATGGATGTAGATATATCAGTTACATGCATTTCAAATTTTAAGTATTGTTTATTTTCAGTGTCATCTTGCTCAATTGATTTTTTCACTATCACTTACAGCATCATATTGTAATGACTTCAACATATGGCACATACCTATCTAAAACATTTGATTGATCAGCATGAAAACCAGCCTTAATAATCTATTCAGAGTTTTAAACATGAACTGAAAACATTGACAGCAATATATTCTATTCATTAAACAGTGTCCTTTGATTGGATGTATGTACTTAGAATCAAGAGCAAGTTTTGTAATAGTTATGTGCTCATATTTTGTTTCTGATGATTGCTTGTAGTCTGAAATAGATAAAAAAGAATATTGCATAAGCATCAGCACAAAAATATGCACAAGGATTTGACGCCTGTCTTGTGTTTGTTGATAGCGATATCTACCACTCCACATACAGAGTCAACCACACCAGTGTCATTCTTGCCTCATACCAGGTTGTGTGAATATGGACTCAATCAGTGCCAAAAACATGAGGAATGCTTTATCAAGAAAAGTTCTAAGAAACGTTTTGGTGTTTGTACCTGTGTAGCAGGATATTACGTGGACCCAGTCAAATCAGAATGTGTTTCAAAGACCAGAGACAAGGAGGTGAGTCAGTCACTAGTAACATGAAACAGATTAAGACTAAAATCATATTAGAAATTGGTTTCATTTGACGAGCTGTTTTACTCAAAAAGGTCAAGGTCCAATCAGAGTATGTGATTTTATTTGGAAGAGATATTGAAGCCACCAGTCTCACCAAAGACCAAGGCAAATGTGAAATGTCTAGTGAATTTTGTGGTTTCACTGTCATACATGACCGGATGATAACAAAATCTGTATTTCGTTTTATTTATCATGATAATTTCTAGTTTTCTTATAGAATTTTTTTCCCTACTTTTGACAAATTTTAGGATATAGTACTTACTGTTATGAGTTTGTATACTGAACCCTGACATTTGTTGATAGGTAGAATAACAAGTTTGCCAATTTAATTAAATTGTGGGGTATGAAACCCTTTCAAGTTAACTGAGGAACTGAAATGTCATATGGCTCGGTCTATTACATCATAGTGTCAAAATTTGTAAGGAAATGTTACCATTTGCCACTCAGAAATGTCAGGTTCACACTTAACGTAGCAAAAGACAAACGGATGAAAATAAAAAGAACAATGATGACGAAAGAATATGCAGAGAATTCAAACTCTCTTGGTTGTCACTAGAAGAGTGGCTTCATTTTGACAAAGATAAGAAAATGACATGTAAAGGGTGCATAAAATGGTCAGTTAAATACACACAAAACTTCAAATTTTAGAGTTGGTTATAAGCTTCAATGATCTATCAACATTTGTATGAGCAAAAGCACATGAGTGAGGGATCTTTTATGTGCCATGCCTACTGCAACACAGGATCTTGGTTTTTACTGTCTCATCCGAAAGACAGGGCACTGGTGCATCCATGGTGGGAATTGAACCTCAGCCTCCCAGTCATGAGCTGAGCACCTCATCCACAGGGCTACACTGGCTTATAAAGATTTCAAGGACATCAGATTTTGTACACTGTTAAATGAAGTACACCTACATACTTTACACTTCTCATAACATCAGATACTTTACACTTCTCATAACATCTGTTTCAGAAGATTACCACACAGAAGCCTGTTGTTATCACTACTCCTAAAGGTATAAACATTTTGAGCGTTATTTCTTTTTAATATTAATACTCAATTTTTGTGGTGTATGTTAACAGTTTCTTTATGGCAGTGCTATAATAGTAATAACAAATACAGTTGAGGGATCGCCATGTCGAATTCTAACCACGCCCATTACGTAGTTCCATTGTGACGTCATGTTTGACGGGCTATTTATTTATGACGTCATAATGAACAAGTGTGCCAAAATATGTGATATCGGGCATTTGACGATCACTCAGTTGGGTCTCTTGTTACATTCAGACAGAATATACAGATTAAGTTATTTCAATTTGAGCTAACTAGTCATTAGTAATTAATCTGGTAAATAAAACAATGTTTATTCAAGTTGCAGTGAATTTAAATGTCATGAATGTTATCAGTTTGAATATAATTGTATGTAATGTGTTTACAGTGACCAAGTTGACTGTGTCGGCAGGAAGTAATAAAACTATCCAGTTACCCGAAGATAAGACGACACTGAATGTATATGTAGTGGAGAAAGAAGCTGAAGGTGATATATCTCTCTATATATTATAGGTGTAGCTGTACAATGTGAAACCCTATAAACTGCATTTATGGTTTAGAAATTTAATGGAAATTAAAATATATAGATGAATTTGTATGCTTTGGTGTCTTGGTGTGTGCAATGTCATGTGTCTCATTATCTTTACAGAATAGAAGGGAATTTATCCTTTGCTCCCATGGTCTGTGTTCACATAAGCATGATCTGTGTCCAATTCAGGAGTTTGTATTAACTAGGTACTAATGATACATGGACCGGAATTGCCACATATGGGCATCTTACGACAAGTAGCTTATGGCATGATGAATTTGACCTATATTTGTATACCCCCCGCAAATGAAGTTTGGGGGGTATATAGGAATCACCTTGTCTGTCTGTCTGTCTGTCTGTCCATCTGTCTGTCCAGAAAACTTTAACCTTGACCATAACTTTTGAACCAAAAGAGACTGGGTAATCATACCACACATGTATATTCCCTGTGGCAAGACCTTTCTTTTGGTACCAAAATTTTTTACCTTGTGACCTTGGCCTTGACATTTGACCAACTTTTTAAAATCTTTAACCTTAGCTATAACTTTTGAACCAAAAGAGACTGGGTATTCATACTACACTTGTATATTCCTTGTGGCAAGACCTATTTTTGGTACCAAAATTTTTTACCTTGTGACCTTGGCCTTGACATTTGAATTACCTTTTAAAAACTTTATCCTTAGCCATAACTTTTGAAAGAAAATAGATGGGACCTTCATACTACATATGTGTATTCCTTGTGGCAAGACCTTTCTGTCGATACCAACATTTTTGACCTTGTGACCTTGGCGTTGACATTTGACTTTTTTTTGAGAAACTTAACTTTGACGTTCAGTATAGTCATAGAGAGATAGGGAGTCTATTTTACTTGTGTGTATTCTGTATGACAAGTCCTTTACACTGATACAGAAAGAATTTACACAACCCCCTTGACCTTCACCTTCTTTTCAAAAACTTAAATATTGCTGATATATATAGTTCTATGCCCTATTTTGAATTTTGGTGCCGCGGGGGGTATTTGTCCAGTTAGGACAGTTCTAGTTTAATCACACGGAGTAGATTTGGCTCAAATGAAGTATTGTCATAGCGCTTTGTCTATCACAGCTTGTGTTTTAGCTTGCCAAGACAAAATGTCCTTGACCTTGAAATTTGACCTACTTTTCAAAAACTTTTACCTTGGCTTTTTCTTATGAAATATAAGAGATAGTCATTTCACATGTAGATTCATTGTGACGAGAGCTTTCATCTGGTTTACTTTTGACCTTTTCCTTGGACGACCTTGAATTAAGACAACTTTGAAAATATATGCCCTTTCTCTGACAATGCCCCACTGGCGAGTTGTGTTGTCTTCTTACAAGTATTGTTAGTAAGATCTGTCAATAGGTGGTGCCACCATAGACAAAAATATGCTCAAGAGAGTACCCTCCTTTGAAAATCTTCCTCAGGAGAGATACATGGATTTAAAAACTGATGGTATCTGAGTGTTCTAGAGGGATATAAGATTTAAGTTCAAATCAAAAAAGAGTTTTTCATGTTTTTCTACGTCTTTTAAGACTTTGTCAATTGTACCAAATTTGTTTTGGTAATTTCTTAGATTTTCTACATGAGGTTGCTTATAATGTATTATGAACTTCAGAACTATTTGAAAGATTTTGATTTACTTGTTAGGTATGAAGTACTCAGGGTCCTCTGCAATGTTGATGTTTTTGACCAGATTTATTGTGAGGTTGATCTAGGGCAGGGAAACTTAGGCCCAAGGTGGTTTTGATTAACCTTTTTTTCAGACCAGCTGCATAGATCATCAAAAAGTGTTGGTGATTTTTGTTCCATTATGAAGTCAAAGTTTTTACTCTTTGTGGATTTTTTGTCCTGCATTTATGAACTTCTTCTTCAGAACTTAATGAAAGATTTTTAGCTTGGTAGGTATGAAATACTCAAGGTCTCCTACAATGTTGCTGTTTTTTTTTTCTTTGACCATTTCTGTCTAGAGGTAGATCCAGGGCGACCAACATAGGCACAATGTGGTGCCGTCTTTTGATTAACTTTTCTTCAAACCAGCTGCATAGATCACATAGATCATCAAGAAGTGTTGGTGATTTTAGTTCCATTTTGAAATCAAATTTCTGACTCTTTTGGAATTTTTAAAAAAAAATTTCTTTGGAATTTTTTGGATTTTATTAAAGTGTGTCAGGTTGGTTGCCTCCTTCTTCTTTGAAGCTTTCTGAAAAATTGTGGAAGCAAGGTAAAACACCAATCATCTAACCAACAAATCAGACCAGGGATTAACATATGTAACGTAATAACCGTGAATGTAATTGAGTTGATTTTTATCTTTTTTATATAGGTGAGCATTTTGAATATGATTGGTCTTTGATTTCATCACCTGATGGTGCCGAGTCTGGGGTGATGAAGGGCAAGAATGAGGACACACTACAATTATCCAAGGTGAGGGCTTGTCATGGTAGTTAATTAGTCACATCTGTATTGATCTCTTACATTTATGCAAGTAGTATATGATATAGATACCTACAATTAATTAAGGTGGAAAACTTTGTTCTAAAGTTGAGTTTGAAGGTATATATTCTTGATAATCCATATTCCTTAATTGCATATTTAAACAAGGTAAATAGGATATGATGGATTGTTGTTTTACTTTATATTTTTTGAGAGTTTGATACTTTTTTCTTTGTATTGAATTTTTATGCTAGGAGTTGGTCAGTACCACAAAAGCAGCATGATAATTGCTGTACACTGTACATGGAAATCTTGATGTATATTTATGCTTGCATGAATTGACCTCGTTTTTTTTCGTATTACAGATGATAGCTGGACTGTACTGCTTTAAAATAAAAGTAACAGGAAAAAATAGAGTTGGAGAGGCTTATGTTAATGTAACAGTTCTTCCACGTAAGTTTGACATAAAGAACTCCCAGACATAATTTGTTCAGATTTCTTAAATTGTAGATATGTGAGGGGACATCTGTGGTCTGAGGTAACATTACTTTGAATGTGGGAAACTTATTAGTCCCCCTCCGTCCACCAATCCATCCGTCCATCTGTCTGTCTGAATGGTTTCCAGACAATAACTTAAGTGAAGAATGACCAATTTACTTCAAACTTCATACAATTTTAGCTTATATAAAGATCTAGTGTGGGATTGATTTTGAGGTCAAAAGGTCAACTCAAAGGGCACTGTTATCAAAAATAGACATTTATCATTGTATATCGATTTCCAGATGACAGCTTGTGTTAGGAATGATTGATTTGTTTCAAACTTCATATAATGTTAGCTCATGTAAAGGTCTAGAGTGGGATTGATTTTGGGGTCAAATTGTCAATATTAAAAATCACTGATACTGAAAATAGATATTTATCACTGCATTTCACTTGCCACATAATAATTTGAAATAAGAATGATTGATTTCTTTTAAACTTCATATAAGGCTAGCTTATGTAACTCGAAGGGACTATAGTGTCTCTAGTTGTCCATCCGTCCATCTGTCTGTCCAGATGGTTTCCAGACAGTAACTTCAGTGAGGAAAGACCAATTTGCTTCAAACTTCATACAATGTAAGCTTATATAAAGGTCTAATGCAAAATTGATTTTGGGGTCAAAAGGTAAACTCTAAGGGTCACTGTTACTAAAAATAGACATTTGTCATTGTATTTCGGTTTTCAGATGATATACTTGAGATAGGATTGATTGATTTCTTTGAAACTTCATATAAAGCTAGTTCATGTAAAGGTCTAGGATGGGATTGATTGTGGAGTCAAGAGGTCAATTCTAAAAATCACTGTTACTAAAAATAGACATTTATCACTTCATTTCATTTGCCAGATAATAACTTGAGTTAGGAATGATTGATTTCCTTTAAACCTCATGTAATACATGTAATACATGTACTACCTTATGTAAAGGTGAAGGGTGAGATTAATTTTGGGGTCAAAAGGTCAATTCTAAGGATCACTGTTACTGAAAATAGACATTTATCACTGTATCTCAGTTGCCAGATACATGTAATAACTTGAGTTAAGAAAAATTAATTTCTTTTAAACTTCATACAATGCTAGCTTATGTATAGGTCTAGGGTGGGATAGATTTTAGGGTCAAAAGGTCAACTTTAAGAGTCTTTGTTACTAAAAATAGACATCAGCATTGTTCAGTTGTAGACTTATTACTGAAATAGTGATTCATCACTGTTTCAATTTCCAGATGATGACTATAGATACTGATGCCAGATGAATAAAATGATGCTATATTTTTGCTGTCAATTTCACTAGAACTTGATATAAACTTCACAGACTTCAATGTTATTTCTTATTAGATCATGCAAAAGGTTACTTAGTGCACATAACTGTTTCATGTTGATAATAAGGTATTAGTCACTTCAAAGGTACAGGTTGTGGCAGGGGACAAGTGTTGCATGCAACGCTGACTGTAAGCTTGTTGATAAGAATAATGTACCATACAAAATTAAATGGTTTTAGTAAACAAAACATGTCATTGGGTAGAAGTTGTGCAAATTCAGATTTTTGTTGATTAAGTTTATCTTTATTTACAGCTGCTCGTAAAAATCAAGCACCTGTAGCAATCATCAAGCCCACTAATCAGGTAGTCAAGCTCCCAAACTCTGCTATTCTAGATGGATCAGGTATGTACAGCCAAAAGTCCTAATAATATAGTAAAGTATCATTTATTACCCCATCATTTATTAATCATTTATTAAGATATTGATTTATTTTTATGCCTCTGCCATGAAATGACCGGGCATATAGTGTTACCCTTTTCCGTCATTCTGTCATTCTGTCATCATTGGGTTTCTGCTCATTTTCTCTTTGGTCTAGTAAGGTTTGACAGAGATATTGCCCATGAACATAGAAAAAAATTCTTAAAATGACAATTTCCGCTCATTTTCTCTTTGAAGGTTTGATGGATTGAATTGATATTGGGTATATAGATGTATCAAGGGAAAATGCAGGTCAGGTTTGAATATGGGTGTTTTCCAGTAATTTTTGACAGAGTAATTGCCCTTGAACATTAAAAATTTCTTGAAAATATTAGTTCTTTGGCAATTATATTTCACTACCTTAGCTGCCAGTGGGGGCATTTGTGTCACACCGACATTAAAATTCTAGTTGATTAAGTTTTATTCTTGGCTGACTTGTTGATGATTTAGAACTTATTCACAGTGAATATTTTACGATTCATGTACCTTCAAGTGAATTTACAAATATATCTTATAAAACAGAGTATGTTCCCAGTACTTGTATTACAATATGTGACACATCATGCACATTCGGTGTAACTTCAATATCTTAAAATGTAATAAACTTTTGAGATCTTTTTGTGTTTGAGTTATCGATGTTCGATTGTATTTGATTACACTTGTATAATATATACATAATTTTATTTAATTTATTTGATACAGACAGTTCTGACGATGATAAGATTGTGAAGTATCACTGGGAGGAAACCAGCGGACCAATTCAAGATCAGCATTTGGAAGAAGACAAACCTATGTTAACATTACAGAAAATGGTACCTGGCACTTATCTATTCAAGTATGTACCATTCTGTAGAAACATATGTGTTATGATGTTGTCAAATTTAAATAAAGTACAAATTCATTGTTCAAGTAAAATTGCACTCCCATGTGTGTATTGTTTCCACTGAATCTAGATCATGATTTTCTGAAAAAATCATTCATCTAGGCACGATATACCGAACCAAGTATTACAACATATTTTGCTCTATTTATCTAATAATAGGTTAACAGTGACAGATTCAGATGGTGCTGAAAACTCCACAATTGCCAATGTTACAGTCATAAAAGGTTAGACAATTTCATCAGACTTGTTCTAATGCGTGTATTCACTTTCATGCTTCTGACCACATCATGGTCAGTTACTGTAATGCATTAGGTACAGAGATCAATCAGGTTTTTTCTCTTAAGGCTGAAGCTTTTAAAGTTTACTTATATCGTAAGGTCACCTAAGTAACACTAAAAAAATTGCTCCCCCCCCTGTTTCCACTGGGTAGGTACTCAGTCACTAGGTTGAGTCACTATAGCCATACAGTGATAATACACTTGGTCTTCGAAAATTTTCTCAGAAGCTAATACTCAGATGACCTATAAGCCATAGGCCCTTTACTTTCTTTGTTGGATTATACTTTTGATTTTATTAGCTTGCCAGTATTGCAGTTCAGAAGACCTTTTGCTATACCCTGGGGTCTTCATCTGTTTCCCCATCTTTGACCACACACAAAATGATAGAGCATATGTTCAAGTTATAAACTTTTAATCTTTTTCAATTATTTTTACATTTTACTTCTGTTTTCTCAAAGTAATCCTCACGTTACAAATTTGGATAACATTTTCCTGTAAATTAGGTCCATAGGGATGCAACTTCTACAATATTAAGAAGTGATATACAATAAGGCAAATATTAAACAATGAAAAAGTGATGTTATTTCAATGTTTTTGTTTTATTTCTTTTTTCTGATTAGTGATACGATTGAAATTGGATGATTCTCTGTGCTATTTACCACAGCCTTGTATGATTTTCCTCCAGTGTGGTTCTTGAAAAGTGTGACTTCTGTGATTTTATGACATGATATTGCAGATGGTATTGTGTTGTAGTTTCAAAGTTTTTTTTGCATTTCAGTGATATGCTTGAAACTTAATGAACAATTGAAATATGAGGAACAGAAACTTGTATGGTACATGTATGAAGACTCCACTTACTGTAGCCTTAATGCAGGCGAGCATTAGGTGGCTATGGCACCTCTGGTTTTAGGCATGTGTGATGTGGCTTTTCATGTAATGGACATATCTTGTCCACACTGCTATAACTATTACAATAAAACCTTAAACACCAGTGTCATTACTACCCATAATGCACTATAGAGCTTTCACTTATCATTAGGTAGGCAGAAATTTCTGTGCTAATAACTGGACTGGGGCAGCGATTGGGTATAAAACATATCAAGTGGTTTAAAATAAGCCAACAAATATATATCTTTAACTCTTGTATTGCCATTTCAGAGACAGATTATCCACCAAAAGCTAATGCTGGGTCTGATGTCATAGTTAACCTCCCCCAGGATTCGGTTATTCTCTATGGTAACCGGAGTACAGATGACAAGGGCATCAAAAGTTATGAGTGGATCAAGGCAGCTGATGATAAGCTAACTGCTGATATGACAGTATGTCTACATGAATTATCTTTATTGTGTTAAGGAATGACTGTCTTTTTTCTAGGTTCATGGGGAATGAACTTGGGTGAGAAACAAACAATTCATGTGACCACGAAGCGGTTCTCGAGTGATATGTTTGTTTCTCACCCAAGTTCATTCCTTATATTTACAATGCATTTTAAAAGGTTCTTTTTTGAAAACAAAATATCAAATTCCCCGTTATCAAACTTGCAAGGACTAAATTTTTCCTGAATAGGAAAAGTACTTCCGCCAGGCAATATAGTGCGTGTCTAGAATGCTAAAAAATACTCTATCTGTCCAGGTAATTTCTTTAATTGCTCAAAATTAATAGATGCATAAATTTCGTGATTACAATTCATATATTTAATTAAGTAAGCCACACCTCTTTTTATATTACTACGCATGTGATTTGCCATACGCCGGGTACTACTTCCATGACCCAAGTTCATGGGCTGATGAACCGAGTCTGTTTATCATGGTTTATCAAAGGAATTAGACTAGCATTGTAAATATATAATATTATTTAAACTTCTGTCTTTATATCGCATACATTTATGCTAATTTATTGCATACATTTATTCTAATTTGTTGGTCTTAGTTCATCCACCTTTGATTTAATATCATTATGCCTCTATATATTTACATGTATATGTATATACATACATAAATAAAAATATATACACCTATATATATTCAAGATGATTGTTGGTATAATTTCCTTTGTTTTAATATAGATATAGATTATTAATTATACAATTATTAACTTATTCAAACTTTATGTGATGAACTTGAAAGATTTTGTGTTATCATTGATCAGTTTGCATCTTTGCAGAAAATAAAATATCTGCAATGAAATTCAAATTGTTTGGAAAAAAATATTGTACTTTGATTTCAAGCTTTAGAGATATGTACATCATATTTATAGCAGATTTTCCTTTATAGGGCAGCACATCTCCTTTTCTTCATTTGTCTAACTTACAACAAGGTGATTACACTTTCACCTTGAAGGTGACTGATACAGCCGATCAGACCTCCTCAGCCACTGTACATCTCTTTGTTAAAGCAGGTAATACATTCAATGCTTATTCTCTATCCTGTTACACACTTTACAAAAGTTTTATGTTGATTTCTTTATTCTTGTTTTGTAGCGTGTGCTTAATTTCCATTTCATGGAATTGATGGTTTTGTTTTTAAAAGGTAAAACGTAAATTGTAAATGCTCTAAAAAAAGACACAGGTTTTCAGATTTAGTGTCCAGTATTCTTATTAGGCCAAGTTAAAGAAATTTCTGGTTCCCTGATAATCCCAACGTTAACAAAACAGCATATGTACTTGCACTATTCCACTTTTATAAGCTTTTGATTAAAAGTTAATACAGTGTCTTATTGTCAACTGATCCATTTTCCAGCAAGCCTTAAATAAACCAAAATTTAACTTCTTCATAATATTGATAGATGATGTAACAGTTCTAAGATTTTACAGTTGCAGAACCATAATGATACCAAAATTGCCATGACATTTAAATTGTGATTTTTCATCAGACAATAGAAAGTAAAGCAAACATCATCTACATCTGAAACAAAAGTGATTCTCTAATTGTCTGATTATGATTAGATCAAGAAACATGATATTAAAATACATGAATGCACAAGTGCTTTTCACTAAAATTCATTAAATGATATGAATCACATAAATAATGTGAGGACTATCCCAAACATGAAGGAGCTACCTTGTGTGAATTTGATGTAATCTTGATATTATTCCATATGAAAGTTTGTTTTGAACACTGATACTGGTGTTATAACTAATACTGGTGCTAACATTAATACTGTTGCTAATACTGATTCTGATATTATAACTGAAACTGGTGGCAACGCTTATACTGGTGGGAACCTATGGTAACGCTGGTGCTACCACTAACACATGTACTGATTTTAACACTAATACTGATATTACTATTACTACTAGTGCTAACACTAATAATGGTGTTAACATTAATACTGGTGTAAACACAGGTACTTTTGCTAACACTAATACATGTACTAGTATTAACACTAATACTGGTACTAGTACTGATGCTAGCAGTAATACCAGTGTTAACACTAGGTGAGTATTTCTTCACAAAAGGTAAAAACAAATTAAATTCATTACATCAATAGAACATACTTTTTCTTTCTCTGTTATTCATTTTATAATCACTCTTACAGCAATGAACATCTATGATATGTCTTCAAGACTTTCGTAGCAAAGAATTTGAAATGACTTTATATTATATTATATATTGTAATATGATAATCTACTCCTTTTTCTACATGGGTATAGAGTTGAATTTGAATTTTACACTTCACTTTTATGTATATTTAGTGATGCATCTTTTAAAAACTCCATGCTTTATTTTGTTTACAGATATTAACACAGCACCTGAAGCAGTCACTGTAGGGAAGGTAACCTTGATAGTTCCTGTAGATAAGATTATTCTTAATGGCAGCAACTCAAAGGATGACAAAAAGATTATGCAATATACCTGGGCGCAGACAAGGTTAGACTTCCTATATATTCTTTGTGATAGTCAGAAAGAACTTTCAACAATACTTCATAAATAAACATAACATTAGTGCTGCTGTGTTATATCATGCACTAATATCTGTCCCAGTGTACAGTAATTCACCTGCGGAATTCATTGTTCTTGACGTAAAATGTATGACATCAAATCATTCACAATGAGAACAATAATTTCTGCATTATTGAAGATGCAATACTTTTAATTGAAGGTTGAAAATAGCAGTTACACCTACTTTCTTATGTATGTGTACTCTCTCTTGTGATGGATGTCTACTTTCTTATGTGATGTATGTCTACTTTCTTATATGATGTATGTCTACTTTCTTATGTGATGTATGTCTACTTTCTTATGTGATGTATGTCTACTTTCTTGTGTGATGTGTGTCTACTGTCTTGTGTGATGTATGTCTACTTTCTTATGTGATGTATGTCTACTTTCTTATATGATGTATTTATACTTTCTTATGTGATGTATGTCTACTTTCTTATATGATGTATGTCTACTTTCTTATGTGATGTATGTCTACTTTCTTATATGATGTATGTCTACTTTCTTATGTGATGTATGTCTACTTTCTTAAATGATGTATGTCTACTTTCTTATGTGATGTATGTCTACTTTCTTGTGTGATGTATGTCTACTTTCATATATGATGTATGTCTACAGACTGGGACCACAATGTGAAGTTGGGGTTCAGAGATAAGCAGTATCTTGATATGTTACCTCTATAACAAGAAAGACCGTAAGCTTACAATGGCAAAGATATAGTGTCCGTACACTCGGTTGCCTTAGATCTGAATAAAAATCTGAACACATACACACTGTATACATGTATATCATTATGTGATATTTTAATCGATTAATGTTAAATTTGACAGTGGTACTTCACTGACCATTAAGGATCCTAAGAAGCCTGTTACAGAAGCGGTAGGAGATATCCAGGCTGGTATATACGAGTTTACTTTGACAGTGTCAGACATTGAGAAGCTGCACTCGACTGCTAAACTTACTGTGGAGGTCAAACAATGTATGTGTAGTAGAGTTCATACCTATAACATTTGTTTAAAATGAAGAACTGTCAAAAATGATTTCATTTCAAAGAGGAATTTAATATGTTAGTTTGCATTTTTAACTTTGAAGTTTTCCAAGAAGAAAAAAAGTGATGGCAAAGACACAAATTTTGGGTTGAAATTTTGATCATTTATAATAACATTAAATGTCACTTAACTTTATCTATAGTACCATTTAAATTGCATACTGATCTTTATTTATTGGGAAAATATAAATATGTTGAAAAGTAAATACATGTTGATATTAACTTTGAAGTATCCTCTGTTATTTAACAAACTTTATTTTGTATGTGGCCTGTACATTTTAAATTTATAGTGTAGAATTTAAACTTAAATTATTCCATGATATAATAATTTTTGTATTATATGATATACAGTGCCAAACAAAGCCCCTGTAGCTAATGCAGGAGGAGATTGCACTATAACCTTACCTCAGACTCTGGTTACTCTTGATGGTTCCAAGTCAACAGACGATAAAAAGATAGTCAGCTACACATGGGAAAAGCAGCTCCATAGTCCAGCGGCTGGGGTATGTGCACTTACTATTGTGTGATTACGGCTGAGAAAAGGGGAAACCATATCTTATTTAAAGATCCGTTAGGTCATGTTTAATGCATATTTGAAAGGGCTTAATTATATTAGTTCACATCTCTGAAATTTGATCTTTAGGTCTTTAATTTTGTGTTTGTGAGCATGCATAAATGCACATGTATCTTCACAACCTTTAGAAATATTGGCGTTGATGATTTTATCCTACATGTTTACAGTGCATTTTTATCTCGCAGTGTAATAATCACACCGCTTCTCATTATTTACAGTATATAATAAATGGCTCTGACCACCATGCTGTCCTGCAATTAGTTAACCTAGTAGCTGGTAGATATGTGTTCAAACTCTCAGTGATGGATGCAGAGGGTCTGTCTAGTGATGATTCTGCTGCTATCATTGTCAATGAAGGTAAAACTCTAGATTTCACATTCAAAGCAAAATCTGCGTATTCTCTCCTGAATTTAAATTTTGATTAGGATAGGAATCTTAATGACATGATAACATATGTGACATTTTTTTACTTTATTACCCAGATGGAAATTGCCCAGATTACCCAGATTTGAGGGTGATTAAAATCATTTATGTCTAAAAACTCCTGTACTTTTTAACTAAAAGAAATGTATAGCAACATTAGTATAGTACAGAAGGTGTTCAATAAATCATATCTCTTCAGTTATGCTCAAGTTTTAAAGTTTGAAATTACATGTATATACATGTAGTTTTGATCAGTATTGAAGAACTGAAAATGGGCTGGTGATACCCAAGGAATTAAAGTCCTTTAGTAATGGTATCTACCAGGTGGTATTAATAACTATAAGCAAAAGACCACCAGTAGTGGTATCGACTAGATGGTAATAACAACTACAGTCAAACTTCGATATCTCGAACACTGATATCTCAAATACCCGGGATATCTCGAAGTCGAACGTAGGTCCCGAAAAAAAATCCTTCATATTATGATTAAATTCACCCCGGATGTGTCGAACACTGATATGTCGAATACCATGCTTATCTCGAATACATTTTCAAGTCCCGAAGTTCTTATTTACCCGGTTTATCTCGAAGTTGGCTTCTTATTGACAATATTCCCCGCGGCGTTTACCCTAAATGACAGGTCGCTCGCGTGGTGTGATCAATTGACCGTGTCGGTGTACAAAGCCGCAGTAATTACATAATCGATCGCGTCCGTGCTTACCCTGTTATTTATACCAAATATTAATAAATGATGATAGCTTACTTAACTTGACACAAAATAGATAATTAACATGAACTGTAATTAATGCTTTTTCATACCTGCGTTTAAAGAAATTTCTTTACACTGTTATTACTATTTCCAATCCGTGTGTATGTCTATGTATTTTTATGCAAAGCAATAGTAATTAATAATAATTAAATCAAATTATGACATGTGTCTTTATCTTGTCTTACATGTTAGCCCGTCCTCGGTTTTAAGTATAGTATACGACAGTTATATCCAGTATTGGATTTACATTACGATGTTACTGTAAAGGAAACATGACGTTTTCAGTTTTGGAGTATATTCTCTATATATTCATAAAATATAAAAGGTATGATGAGATTTAGATTAATTATTTAGGAAAAATACAATATGCACATCTTCATGCGTATTTATTGATAAATACATGTATATCTCATACATCTACTATAATAATCACAAATGTCAAATGAATCGGCATACATTAACAACTGCAAGATTTGTGATCCTAAACTCAAAATTTGGATATCTCGAACTACGGATATATCGAAGTATTTTCCACGGTCCCTCCGACTTCGAGATAATGAGGTTTGACTGTATAAGAAAAAAGTCATTCGGTAGTGGTATTTACTAGGTGGTATAAGAACTATAAGAAACAAGCTGTGTTTGTGAAACATAAATGCCCCCGGCGGCACCAAAGTCCAAGAAGTTATTTTTACTGTGAAGGTCATTGTCAAGGTCAAGAGGTCATCGACCTTGGTGTCATTTGAAAGAGCTTCATTAGTTGAGTACCCATGTTAAATATGAAGTCCCTCACCATTCAAAAGTTACAGCCAGATTAAAGTTGACAACAGACAGACATACAAACAAACAGACAGGACAAAAACAATGTGCTCCCGATAGATCGATCCTGGGGCATAAAAAGTCCATGGGTAGTAGTATCTACCTTGTGGTGATAATAATTGTAAGAAAAAAGTCCGTAAGTAGTGGTATCTACCTGGTGGTAATGATAACTATAAGAAAAATGTCACCAGTAATGGTATCTACCAGGTGGTAATGATAACTATAAGAAAAATGTCACCAGTAGTATCTACCTGGTGGTAATGATAACTATAAGAAAAAAGTCACCAGTAGTGGTATCTACCAGGAGGTTTTAGTAACTATAAGAAAAAAGTCACTAGGAGTTCTATCTACCTAGTGGTAAAAATAACTATAAGAAAAAAGTCCATCAGTAGTGGTATCTTCTTGGTGGTAATAATGACTATAAGAAAATGCATACTGGTATTGATTTAGTAGTGCACCAAATGTGTATTTCGGCAAGTAATGTCTCTTCACTGATGCTCAGAGCTATTACTATTGAACACCGCCAACTAATCACCAAACTGTACTTAAGGCCAAAATCATAGAAATCTGAATGTGATTTAAGGAAAGAGTGATGCATGAAAGACATACATGTTTAGATTTTAGTGAATAACAGTATTGAAGCACTGAATTACTCATACTTTAGATTTAGAGCCAATCAGTGATGTTTATGATATATATAAAGTATAGATATCTTGATATATGTAGTATTAATCTTCAGATATGTTGTTTTGCAGACCCTCATTTATCAGATCTCCTTGAGATAACGCTAGATGCTGATATACAACTGTTCACAGATGATGATAGGGTAAGTATAGGGGACTTTTCTCATTTGATGGGATTCAGGGGTCATCAAAATTATATATATATATATATATATATATATATATATATATATATATATATATATATATATAATTATATATATATATATATATGTGTATGTATTTATATATGTGGCTGTATACTTCTAAATAACATTGACATTTTGTCAGATTTCTATTTCATTAGGTTTACAATTCAGTGAAAACACAATACTATGATAGAAATTACACATATTAGGGAATAAAGCATAACATGCCTTACCAGTAAGAACTTCCTAAAAATGCAAACTGTTCCCAGCCTAAAAGCAGAATCTAGTGAGCTTAGCAGAGTCTAGTTGACTAATTAGAGTCTAGTCAGCTTAGCAGGGTCTAGCCCACTTAGCAGATTCTAGCCCATTTAACAGAGTCTAGTGATTAAGTAGTGTCTAGCCCACTTAGCAGATTCTAGCCCATTTAACAGAGTCTAGTGACTAAGTAGAGTCTAGCCCACTTAGCAGATTCTAGTCAGCTAAGCAGGGTCAAGCCCTCTTAAATGAATCTAGCCCACATAACAGAGTCTAGTTGACTAAGCAGAGTGCTACCCACTTAACATACTCTAGTCCGCTTGGATGAGTCTAGTACACATCTTCTTGTGAAACTGTACTGGTAAATTACAAATAATCACCAACTTTTAATGTTTATACAGAGCAAAGAAATTTAATCCCTTCCAGTTATGCAACATATCATGAAGTTTTCTTGATCTACATGACATGTGCAACATGAAAGAGACATCACAAACAGCTGTGTCCTGTTTTAGCATTCTATAAAAATCCTTGTTATGGTGATAACTGGTTCTTGTGAAAATTGTATATTACAGAATGTATGTGGAAAGTGTTACCAATATAAATACTAGTTGATTAACAATTCTGGTTAAAGTTTGCTCATAAATAGTCTGTTTTTCAGATTAATATGGAAAAGCAGATGGTAAGAATATTACCAAAATCTACATCTGGTGACACAGTCATAGATATACAGAGTTTACAGAACGACAAGCAAGGACAGTAAGTATCTCATACACTAGTAGATATAGAGAGTTTACAGAATGACCAGCAAGGACAGTAAGTATCTCATACACTAGTAGATATAGAGAGTTTACATAGTGACCAGCAAGGACAGTAAGTATCTGATACACTAGTAGATATAGAGAGTTTACATAGTGACCAGCAAGGACAGTAAGTATCTCATACACTAGTAGATATAGAGAGTTTACAGAGTGACCAGCAAGGACAGTAAGTATCTCATACACTAGTAGATATAGAGAGTTTACAGAATGACAAGCAAGGACAGTAAGTATCTCATACACTAGAAGATATAGAGAGTTTACATAGTGACCAGCAAGGACAGTAAGTATCTGATACACTAGTAGATATAGAGAGTTTACAGAATGACAAGCAAGGACAGTAAGTATCTCATACACTAGTAGATATAGAGAGTTTACAGAGTGACGAGCAAGGATAGTTAGTATCTCATACACTAGTAGATATAGAGAGTTTACAGAATGACCAGCAAGGACAGTAAGTATCTCATACACTAGTAGATATAGAGAGTTTACAGAATGACAAGCAAGGACAGTAAGTATCTCATACACTAGTAGATATAGAGAGTTTACAGAGTGACCTGCAAGGACAGTTAGTATCTCATACACTAGTAGACATAGAGAGTTTACAGAGTGACCAGCAAGGACAGTAAGTATCTCATACACTAGTAGATATAGAGAGTTTACAGAATGACAAGCAAGGACAGTAAGTATCTCATACACTAGTAGATATAGAGAGTTTACATAGTGACCAGCAAGGACAGTAAGTATCTGATACACTAGTAGATATAGAGAGTTTACAGAATGACAAGCAAGGACAGTAAGTATCTCATACACTAGTAGATATAGAGAGTTTACAGAGTGACCAGCAAGGACAGTAAGTATCTCATACACTAGTAGATGTAGAGAGTTTACAGAGTGACCAGCAAGGACAGTAAGTATCTCATACGCTAGTAGATATAGAGAGTTTACATAGTGACCAGCAAGGACAGTAAGTATCTCATACGCTAGTAGATATAGAGAGTTTACATAGTGACCAGCAAGGACAGTAAGTATCTCATACACTAGTAGATATAGAGAGTTTACATAGTGACCAGCAAGGACAGTAAGTATCTCATATACTAGTAGACATAGAGAGTTTACAGAGTGACCAGCAAGGACAGTAAGTATCTCATACACTAGTAGATATAGAGAGTTTACAGAATGACCAGCAAGGACAGTAAGTATCTCATACACTAGTAGATATAGAGAGTTTACAGAATGACCAGAAAGGACAGTAAGTATCTCATACACTAGTAGATATAGAGAGTTTACAGAATGACCAGCAAGGACAGTAAGTATCTCATACACTAGTAGATATAGAGAGTTTACAGAGTGACCAGCAAGGACAGTAAGTATCTCATACGCTAGTAGATATAGAGAGTTTACAGAGTGACCAGCAAGGACAGTAAGTATCTCATACGCTAGTAGATATAGAGAGTTTACATAGTGACCAGCAAGGACAGTAAGTATCTGATACACTAGTAGATATAGAGAGTTTACATAGTGACCAGCAAGGACAGTAAGTATCTCATACACTAGTAGATATAGAGAGTTTATAGAGTGACCAGCAAGGACAGTAAGTATCTCATACACTAGTAGATATAGAGAGTTTACAGAGTGACCAGCAAGGACAGTAAGTATCTCATACACTAGTAGATATAGAGAGTTTACAGAGTGACCAGCAAGGACAGTAAGTATCTCATACACTAGTAGATATAGAGAGTTTACAGAATGACCAGCAAGGACAGTAAGTATCTCATACACTAGTAGATATAGAGAGTTTACAGAGTGACCAGCAAGGACAGTAAGTATCTCATACACTAGTAGATATAGAGAGTTTACAGAGTGACCAGCAAGGACAGTAAGTATCTCATACACTAATAGATATAGAGAGTTTACAGAATGACCAGCAAGGACAGTAAGTATCTCATACACTAGTAGATATAGAGAGTTTACAGAATGACCAGCAAGGACAGTAAGTATCTCATACAGTGTTAGATATTAACCTTAATCATAACATTTGAGGGATAGAGACTTCATATTTGACATGTGTACTAAACTAATGAAGCCTTTTTTAATGACACCAAAGTCGATGATCTTTTGACCTTTACAATGACCCTCATGCTAAACTGTTTGTCTGTCTGGCCATAACTTTTGAACCATGAAGGATAGAGACTTTATATTTCACTTGCATACTCAACGTATGAAGCCCTTTCAAATGACACCAAGATTGATGACCTTTTGACCTTGACAGTGACCTTGATACTAAAAATAACTTTTTGGACTTTTTTGCCGCCAGGGGCTAATGTAAGAATACAAGATGTGCATGAGGAAATAAAATTCTGATATGACATATTTTTGTATATACTGTTGATCTGGTTGATACTTCACAATTGTTACCCATAAAAGAAGGGTTTGATATGACTTTGACCCAAGGTCATATCTCCTAGGTCAAGGTCACACTAAACTTATGACCAAGAGAAGTGTCTGGTCTATGGAATTAAAGCTATGATGTGGATCTGTTTTATACTTTGACAACTGTCAACTGATACAAGGGTGTGTCATGGCCTGACCCATGTTCATGTGTACAAGGTCAAAGTGACAGTGAGACTAAGAGAAATTTATCATACAGCTTTACTGCTACAGGGGATAAGGTGGAGGGACAGAGGTATTTGACCCATTGTGGCTAGTTGTTTTTTGTCTACCGGTAATTTTGAGTTTCTGTATACAGATGTAGGAATATGATCCAGTATATCAATGATCAAGGGATCTTTCTTTCCATCAAGCACTTGTCTTTCTCCTTAGTGAAATGATTACCCCATACTGTTCAGGCAAACAGTCAACTTCTGTTAAACATGTATTTTGTTACATAGCTATGTACATGGAATATCTATGGTCTTCATTACTTGTTCTTTTTATTCATCTTAAGTACATGTATATTGCGTGGGATATTGATACATAAAGAGTTTCTTTATCGTATATTATCTAAGTACATGTATATTGCGTGGGATATTGATACATAAAGAGTTTCTTTATCGTATATTATCTAAGTACATGTATATTGCGTGGGATATTGATACATAAAGAGTTTCTTTATCGTATATTATCTAAGTACATGTATACTGCATGGGATATTGATACATAAAGAGTTTCTTTATCGTATATTATCTAAGTACATGTATACTGCATGGGATATTGATACATAAAGAGTTTCTTTATTGTATATTATCTAAGTACATGTATATTACATGGGACATTGATACATAAGGAGTTTCTTCATCTTAAATTATCATTTCATTGATTTTTCAGCTTATATATCACATTTTATGTAAAGAATGAAATGCGAGATTACCATGGCTACCAAAATGGTGTCCATGTTTTGAAGATTTTACGAAGTGAACTGCATTCTACTGATTTCCATTTACTCAACTTCAAAGTTCTATCCTTGGACACATTTGGTAAGAGGTTATTTCATATGTCTTTTTTGTTTTTGGGTCAGAATTGTGTTAATCATAAACCAATGTACATGGTAACCCTGTCACAATTTTGAAGGACATGTAGAGAAGTGGAACTCTAGGCAGAACTCATATCCTTTTTAGCTCACCTGAGCCGAAGGCTCAAGTGAGCTATTGTGATCAATCACCGTCCGTCGTTAACTTTTCACATTTTCGACTTCTTCTCCAGAACCACTGAACAGAATTTGATGAAACTTGATAAGCATGTTATACTCATGGTCCCCTACAAGTGTTGTTGTTTTTCGTCCGGATTCATCAACAGGTGGCGCCACCACAGGCAAAAGTAGGTCAAAGAGGGTACCCTCCTTTGACAAACTTCTTCTTCAGACCGGGGGCATACAGAGACAAACCGAATGCATAGGAATGATCTAGAGGGATGTGTGAAGAAGTTTTGTTATTTTTGGTTCCGTTCCGAAATCAAATTTTTGACGTTTTTTTGACGTTTTTTTGTACTTGGTAGTTTTAATGCAGAAAAGAGGTATTTTTTTTCTTTTAGTAAACATTGATGCATTAATTTGGTTTAATTTGATCATTTTGATGGTAAGAAATACTACTGCGAAGAAAATTTTTCAATATTTTATGTTTTGGATTTTTTATGAATTTTTTAAGACTTTCAAGAAAAAGGGGGGTGGGATAATTGGTGTAAACATTTCACAGTTTGAACTTTTTCTTCGGAACCACTTGCTGGAATTCAGTGAAACTTGGCATGCATCAAATACTCAAGGTCCCGGACAAATGTGGTCATCTTTGTCAGGATCCATGAACAGGTGGCACCACCACAGACAAAAGTAGGTCACAGAGGGTACCCTCCTTTGACAAACTTCTTATTCAGATCGGGTGCATACAGCGACAAAACGACTGCATAGGAATGATTAAGAGGCATATGGGAAGAAGTGTTGATATTTTTGGTTCCATTCCGAAATCAAATTTTTGACGTTTTTTCATTTTTATTTTGGACTTTGTTATTTTAATGCATTAAAGAGTTATTATTTTCTTTTAGTAAACATTGATGCATTCATTTGGTTTCATTTAATCATTTCTATGGTAAGGAATGCTGGTGTGAAGGAATTTTTTCAATATCTCGATTTTTGAATTTTTTATGAATTTTTTAAGACTTCCAAGAAAAGGGGGGGGGGGGGACAATTTTTCATATCTTCAACTTGATCATCTAGCTGTTCAGGTGAGCGATATAGGCCCATTTGGGCCTCTTGTTCATGTAGAAGTAGTGCATGAGTGTTTATTAAAAAACAACATAGGATTTTGTTGAGTATAATCATAAGTAATATCATCTTAATTAATTCTATTAAATTTGGTCAGTCAGCAATATACATTGCAAATCATAGCAAAGAATTAGATATTAATCTGAGTCAGAAGAAAACAATAATATGATATCATCAACAGAACAATTTATCATAGAGATACATTTTATCATGGATATTTTATCATAGACATACATTTTATCATAGACATTTAATCATAGACATACATTTTATCATAGACATACATTTTATCCTAAACATTTTATCATAGACATACATTTTATCATATATATTTAATCATAGACATACATTTTATCATAGACATTTTATCATCGACATACATTTTATCATAGACATTTTATCAAAAACATACATTTTATCTTAGACATTTCATCATAGACATTTTATCATAGACATACATTTTATCATAGACATTTTATCATAGATATACATTTTATCATAGACATTTTATCATAGGCATACATTTTATCATAGACATCTTATCATAGACATACTTTTTATCATAGACATTTTATCATCAGCATACATTTTATTATAGACATTTTATTATAGACATACATTTTTTAACTTTAAAGATAGAAAATATCAGCTTGTATTTTCAATCTCTTTATTTTCTCTTACTTCTATGCTGTAACTAGTTTGTTGAAAAGCTGTGGAGAATATTTTTGTTCTGAATTATGAACATTTTGAAAGCATTGGATAAATTTGTAGTCTTAAAGTTAATTAGGCCTTTATAGCTAAGATTATAACCATGATGACATACATGTTTAAGGAACATAATTTTAATGAATTTAGAACTGTTGTTTATTAGGTGTCTTGAGGTTTGCTATTTCTCTTACAGTGTGCCAGAATAATTGTTCAGGGCATGGTTACTGTGACAATAAAACCAAGTTATGTGCCTGTGAAGCCTTTTGGATGGCAAACATATTCAAATCATTCTACTCTACAGAATATAGTAACTGTGGTGAGTATGAAGTCATGCTGGCATAGTAAAACTAACTCTACAGAATATAGCAACTGTGGTGAGTATGAAGTCATGCTGGCATAGTAAAACTAGCTCTTTAGAATATAGCAACTGGTGAGTATGAAGTCATGCTGGCATAGTAAAACTAACTCTTCAGAAAATAGCAATTGTGGTGAGTATGAAGTCATGCTGGCATAGTAAAACTAACTCTACAGAAAATAGCAACTGTGGTGAGTATGAAGTCATGCTGGCATAGTAAAACTACCTCTACAGAATATAGCAACTTTGGTGACTATGAAGTCATGTTGGCTTGACATTTTATATAAAGAAGGTTGGAAGTCACCACTATGGTTTATGCTGACAATTTGTAGTTGTAGGAGGTTGATGTAGTGTTTTGTTGCAAGTTTACTGTGATGAAAAGTAAATAATAGGAAAATAATAGTCTTGCAAAAACACAAACGAAGTCAGTGTCAGTGGTTATGCCAAAACTGGTTCCAGAATCGGACCCACAAACAAAGGATTTGTTATATACCAAGCCAATCTGTGAAACCAACATCTTCACTGTATTTCATTTAGATGCATTTCCAAAACTTACTGGGTTTTTATTTATCTTAGAGTAGAATAGTGACTTCTCTGTTTTTGGTTAAGACATAAGTTTCACATATGTGAGTGTTTCTGTGATATTTGTGTGAAACAAGAAGAAAAAAATATTAAAACAAATTGTTAAATTATCAGCCTATGTAATAATGGACTGGGAGAGATATTTTGGATATGAAATATAAAAAAAGAGCATTTCGTGATTCTTATAGTGGCACATGAACGTTTGATACTCGTTTTGTACTTCTCTTTGTTTAATGCTGCTGTTTCAAAAACTTCAAAAACTTGAAGAATAAAGCTAAAGCAGTTTAAAGAATCCTTGAGGTTCATGCAGTATATTTTCTATACAAGTTTTGTAACTGTGAGAGAATATATCTTTTACCAAAATTATTGTTATAATGGCATTAATACATTTGACATGATTTTTCTTTCAGACTGGAGTGTTTTGTACTTTGTTATAGTGTTATTCCTTATAGTAGTCTCTTTAGCTACTATCGTCTGGGGGTTAGTGTGCTGGTGTAAAAAGAAAAGGTAAGTATGGTCTTAAATTCTCTGAATGAGTCAAACTTGAAAGGACTTGTCAAACTTCCAGATATATAATTGACTTACTGACTTACATAATTGACTTGCTGACTTGCATAATTGACTTACTGACTTATACAATTGACTTACTGACTTATATAATTTGGGACTTAAGAAAACATATGTTTGTTTTATCTGTATTCAAATAAAAAGAATTTCACAAGTCCCCAATGTACAGTATAAGTGGGATAATATGGAAGCCAGCAAACCCACATAAATACTTCATATTGAATGTCTTCCATAGTATGACAGTGTTCCCGCTAGGCAGAAATAGAAGGGCGACACGCCCTTGATGCCTTCCCTTATGCCCCTGATACCCGCCCTTAATGCCCCGGCCCACTGTGCCCTCCCTGGCCCACTGTGCACAAAAGTGCCCTGCCTGGCGTCCTGCCCTTTTCATTTTCTAGCTGGAACACTATACGAGGTAGAATCAATAGATTCTCGACCTTATATACTTTGATATAATATATATATATATATATATATATATATATATATATATGTATGTGTGTGTGTATGTGTGTGTGTGTGTGTGTGTGTGTGTGTGTATATATATATATATATATATATATATATATAGAGAGAGAGAGAGAGAGAGAGAGAGACAGAAGTATTTAAAAAAATAAACATGGAATTCACTGTAAAAAGTTGAAGGGTTAGTCAAACCGCTAAAATAGAGAAACTGAAGATTGAGCAGTGATTAAGTATGTGTGTAAGAAGGGGATGACGGATGACTCCTAAGGAAATTCCTGAGGACTTTATGAAAACCCTTGGGAAAGAGTCACCTTCTTATAGTACTGTTAAGTAATGGGCATCTGAATTTAAAAGGGGGAGGGAGAGCATTGAAGATGCCACACAGTGTGGACATCCTAAGAAGGCTACCACAGATAAAAGTGTTGATGCTCGTCATGTGGGACAAAAGGCGAAACCTCCAAGATATAGCAAGAGAAATTGGCATAAGATATGGGGTTATTCAATCAATTTTAACTGACATCTTAGGAATGTCTAAGGTCTGGGCTAGATGGGTTCCATAAAATCCATAAAATCAAAAGAGAGACAGGTACAATGTTTCTCTGCATCTTTTGTCTCGCTGTGAGGATGATCCCAAGAATTTTATGGATTGAATTGTCACTCTGGATGAAACTTGGGTTTAGATTCTGAATCTAAGAGTCAAAGCATGCAATAGATACATTCTGGCTCACCTCTTCTTAAAAATTTCAAGAGAGTTTCCTCAGCTGGGAAGTTATGCCCTTTATATTTTGGGACAATCAGGCAATGATCATGATTGATTTTGTAGAGGAAGATTGCATATTACGTATAATGCACATGACTGTCATGTGCATTATACGTAATATTTATCATAGTGACTTAAAGAGGCTGTGTCAGGAGATTGTGAAAAATAAGATAGGAAAAATAAGCAGATGCGCTCTACTCTTGAAGGATAATGCACCCGCTCTTACTTCCCAAGTTGCAATGGCAGCTGTGATGGAATGCAGCTTCGAGGGTTTTCCTTGTCCCCCATATTCTCCAGATTAGGCCCCATTTGACTTCTGTCTTTTCCAAAAAGTAAAATCATACCTATGTTGTAAGAAGTTTGGAAACAATGTGTGTGTCATGGACACTATAAATGAATACTTAGGGAACCAGAATAAAGCATTCTATTTTGAAGAGATTCAGAAATTGAGACAGAGAATGAGAAAGTGTCCTAAAATGAAGGGAGATTATATTGAAAAATAATGACAATCCTTTCAATCCTGGGTATGCCTAAGTACATGGGGCCGAGAACTCTTTGATCATTCCTCATAAGTGGGTTAATAATGATTCAGCATTTGTTGAGAAGACTGTAAATTTTAATGATCTGAGATGTATTTGTGTAAGTGGGTTTCTATGTAATACTAAATGAAATACATATACTGTGAGGGGCAGGCTTGGTGTAGTGGTTAAGTGCTTAGCTTCACGGCGCCGACAATCCGGGTTTGATTCCAGGGTTGCGCCACTATGTTTAAGAGGTTGGTAACCTCCTGCTTCCATGTCGCGATATAACTGAAAAATTGTTGAAAGCAATGTAAAATACCAATCAACCAACCAACCATATACTTGTAGAGTCAAACTCCAACAACTGGAAAGTTGAAAATCTCCAGAAACTTGAAATAATCATTCATTCTTGTCAAACTCAAACTACTAAATCTTAAAGACACCCGAAAACTCCTATTTTCTGGTCTAAGGAATGTACTGTACTTCATACAGGGAAACGTGAAATGTGGCGATGGTGTTAGGGTAATGATTAATTTGTTTGTCTGTGTGGATCAGTGTGCAACAGGCTTTCTTATATGGTGATATGTGTCTAATATTATCATAACATTAGAAACCACACGATATCCAACCCATCCACATAACTCCCTTTAGTTAGTTTCACTTTTGCTGTATGTTACTATTTAAAAAAGAAAGACAAGTCTGACAACATTGTATGCCATATGTGTGAGATTGTCAAGGTGCAAACACAGTATATTTTTGTCAGTGTCAGTTTTATTATGTGAATGTATCAAAATAGTAGCTACCAGTATATTTTATTATTAATATAGAAGATAGTTTATGATTTAGACTTTTCATGTCATCTTTGTTTGTAACTACAGTGTATGTAAAGTTCATTAGAATGAATCTAATCATGAAATTTCAGTAAATAATACATTAAATTAATTTACAATATGTAATTAAAATAATAAACACTCGTAAATTTGTATAATGCCCTTTTCTATATTCAAAACAGGTACAGGAAAGCCTGATACTGCCTTTGATCTTTCTGTGCACAGAAACTTTGAAAACTCGAACCTGCCCATGGTCTCATTCACTTTGAGTTATTGAAGTTTGACTGTAAATTATATAAATTTTATCTTCTTGGTAAGTTACTGAAAAGCTTTAATCTTATATTCAGATATAAATGTACGCGATGGCGGTCAAAGAAGAGGCATCGATACTCGCTGTTGAGTGAGGTAGATGATGAAAAAGAGGAAATGAAGATGCTACCCAAAAATAAAGGTATGAGATATGATACACTATGTGCAGTGACTCTCATAGACATGGTTATACTCAGGGTGTTCTTGGTGATTGTAGGGAGAAAGAATCATTTCAGTAATATGACTTGGATAGGTGTCCCATAAAAGGGCGGGCATCATAAAAACTGAGTATAGCCATGACTTGCTTAGTCTTCATGGCACAGAGAAGGAGTATCACATAATCAGAAGTAATTTTCGTGATATGCATTTCATTACATGATACATATTATAATAGAGATATAATTAATATGTTTCAGATTTTACACACAAAAATCCCTTTTATTATATAAAGAAAAATTGTAATTTATGTTTTATGAAATTTCGTTTGTATTATAATACTGGTAGATCTAATCCTATCTTAATTCCAGGGAAAATTCAAAACAGTAGCCTCATGATCTCAGAATCAGATTTCACCAGTGAGGAAGAGACCATATTTGTTAATCATAAAAAGCCCAATGGTTTTATACAGAAACCTCCTAATGGTATATCCAAGCAGCATCTGAAGACCAAGATGAAGGCATGAAATGATTGGGATGCATCTAGGAGTCCTGACAATCCTTCACAATTTAGTATTGATAGGTTAAATGAAACATTCCCAAGAAATAAGATAAAATTGCACACAAACATGATGTGATATTTCTTCGATATCTTCTCAAGTAATATTCCAACAGTATTTGATATTAATTTTGTATGAGACATGTGTCTGATCTGAATAACCTACTTGTTATGTTTTGGTGATGTGATGCATATGAATTACATTATATAAAGAGGATTTGTTAACCATAATCTGTGTATACAGAGATATATGTTTAAGTCGGAGTATATGTAATTAGGCACTTACATTGGGAACTAGGTTCGATTCCAGTCATGCCTTTATGTTATTGGTAAGTAACTATCTTTAGCCAGAATATAACTTAGAATTGATTCTGAACCATAGAGGCAAAACCTGTACTTGACAGACAAACATATTATCTTCCCAGTGAAGTATAGCATCGACATAAATATTACAGCAAGGTATATTCCTTTCATTAGTTGGTGAATTGATGTAAAAAATTGTTATGGAATGGAATTAGAATTACTAATGTTCGAGGAAAAAAAAAGCGTCTTTATAGGATATAATTTGTTTTTACATTCCCTGCCTTTCAGTTTTGTAGTGTGGTTCTTTACATGTAGTTAATTGTTTAATATGTTGATATTTTTATATACAATTTGTCTAGTGAGAAGAAAAATAAGTAGGTATTAATGAAAAATGTGTAACACATTGTATATAGCACTGAGAGAGGTATATGTGGTAAATCATGTGCTTTCCTTATTTTGTTAATAACTTGATTGTTTGACATGAGAGACTTGTTGTTTATGTGATATATCTAAGTAGAATTGTGTCACAATGTTATTTATGCAATTTTACTCATGAAATATGGTTATAGAGATGTCAAAACACTTCATGTCATATTTATCTTATACATTATCCAATGTAAATATTTTGACATTCTTATAAGTTTGAGATATACAATTTTGACTTGATAAATCTCATTTATGTCAAGATTTCGTTCATCACAGCTTGAGATATTGTAGATAAGCTTGGCCATTGTCATATATCAGTGATAGTAGCAATGCACATGCCGGTGCAATATCTGGTCAAAATCATCCGTAATTCAAATAGCTTATCACTCTCAGTGCTGTGACTTTTAGGCTTGCTTTACTGGAATCTTTTCAGATCCCACCGTTTCCAGCCCTCAGCGTGGTTTTAGGTCTAGGTCATAAAATCTCTAATGGTTTTAATAAGATGTAATTATTACATTTTATTAAAACTATTATCACTCTGAGTATTGACCTGTATGTACCTGTATATGACATTCATCTGTATTATTTATAAATATTTGGATTTGAAGGTATTTGTAACCAGTTTATTTGAGTATTTTAACATGGTTGACTCTCTCACTCATTTGGTACATGTATCTGTGAGATTTGACTTTCATCTGTATTATGAAGAGTCTTATACTTTCTTATTCATTTGCGGGTGCTTTGCCACATTGATATTAAAACAAAATCGATCAAACAATGATAACTTCATTTATATTTTCAAAATATTCTTTTTGGTACAGAAAATTGAGTACATTTTGACAACTTGGGGTGTTAATAAGTGTCCAAACTATCTTAAAATCCATTTTATGACTTTTCTTATCCTAGCATTGAAATCCAGTGTCAAGTCTACAGTGAATTTCCAGAGAATTTGTGCCAAGTTTCTTTTATTATTATCCTTTTCAGTTTGCTGTTCATCACTTCTTTATAAAGAATGAAAAATACATATATGTATATGTAATACTGATCTTGTGTAAGTCAATCATCTTTGTACATACGAGGCAATATGATTAATATTTCATCAGATATTTCTATCATTTTATAGTGGATTCATTTTGTGTGACCATGATTCTTAACTTGCATTCCTAAGTATGACATAATTAAAAGACGTCAAAGATGTCAATAAGTTGAGAATGAGATTATTACATTTTCTTATTTATGACCTTTTGTTCATAATGGCACAATATTAGAAGAAAGCACAGGTTATGCTAGTGCTTAATCATTTGAATATTAATTTGTTTTGTATGTCTACAGTCAAACTTCAGTACCTCAAAATCTTAAGGGATCATAGAAAATAGTTTGAGATGTCAGTAGATCGAGATCGAGAGAAAAATAAGCAGTAGGATTTTTGTAATTTACAAAGAAAACAATTGAAAAAAAGAATTAGTCTGTTGTCATTTTACACATTCAAGAATTAAATACACATCATATACTACAACCACAAACTAATGATGGCCTTAAATAAGATGATATAAAGATTAATTTGTACATGTCTTAGCTTTATTACAAAACGTTTCGACCTACTATTTGTTGCATAAACATACATGCATTAAAGGAAAAAATCTGCATGTGTAACTATTTTGAGATATAACAAGTAAATTAGATAAATTTGGGACTTGAAATTTATTTGAGATAAGCATGATCTTCAACACATCCAACATAAATTTAATGGTATCATTTAGGGAAAAATTTGAGACAGGCGTCTTGCATACATGTAGATAGCCTGAGTATTTGTGATATCAGACTTGACATAGATAGCCTGGGTATTTGTGATATCAGAGTTGATATAGATAGCCTGGGTATCTGTGATATCAGAGTTGACATAGATAGCCTGGGTATTTGTGATATCAGAGTTGACATAGATAGCCTGGGTATCTGTGATATCAGAGTTGATATAGATAGCATGGGTATTTGTGATATCAGAGTTGACATAGATAGCCTGGGTATCTGTGATATCAGAGTTGACATAGATAGCCTGGGTATTTGTGATATCAGAGTTGATATAGATAGCCTGGGTATTTGTGATATCAGAGTTGACATAGATAGCCTGGGTATTTGTGATATCAGAGTTGACATAGATAGCCTGGGTATCTGTGATATCAGAGTTGATATAGATAGCCTGGGTATTTGTGATATCAGAGTTGACATAGATAGCCTGGGTATCTGTGATATCAGAGTTTGAGATATCCAAGTTTGACTGTACTACGAATCAGTAGAGGGGTAACATTGTCATATTGTTATTAAAATTTTCATGGTTGTTTGATTGCAGTATTTATTGAAAGAATGTTTCAACTTGGATAGTATTCTTTCTTGATTTTTAAAAGTGTTGTGTTCTTTTTTTCTCTATATATTTTTGAGTACTGTGAGATTTGAAGCATTTCATTTGATATCTTTCACTTTATCTTAACTTTGTTATAAGCATACATTGTTTGAAATGTACCTTTCATTGTTTGAGGGCTTAATACTTTCAAAGGTAAGGTTACATCATCTAGTATTTTTATAATGAACGATGTACTTACTTTAATCTTATACATTTCACACATAGCAAATCTTTGTGTTAATGACTCAAATATACCAAGTTATCACTTGATTATTGAAAATGATCTCCATTGTAATCTTTACTTACTTTGTGTACCTTGTATATCACCGAGACTTCTCAACATATATAGCACTATAGCTAAGAATGTTCGAGAATGATCCTAGAGAAGAGATAAAATTTGGAGAGAACTAGTAATGCCTAGATAATTGTACTTTCTTAAATGCATGTTGACACAGTAATTTAGACTAAAATGCAGTTGATGTAGTTTCCATCTCCGGCTGTCTTTTGTTCTGATATTACTTTGCTCTTCATCATTACACATTACATGTAAGCTAGTACTTTATTCCTCGTAAGGTACTGGCTTCTTAATGAACATCTGTAGGCCTCTTTGTAGGACTAAGATTACCTACATATTTTACTTTGTTTTTGCTTCATAATATAGGATTTTGAGAGTTTGACAAAGATGTGCAATACTGAAGATAGTCACCCATAGTATAGACCAACATTAGGGGATATTACTGGTTGTCTGTAGAAAGCCTTGCCTTTTTATCCAATCAAATGCTTTATTTCAATATGTATTTAAAGAGATTGAGTAATTAGATAAACTGCATTTCTCAAGTCATATATCTGTAATCAAAATAATACAGTAGAAAGTCTTCTAAATATCTTCTGCTTATTTTGATGAAGTTTAATATTCAGTTTAGACTTTGTTCAAAATTCTTGTTTCCTAATTATTTGAATACAGATGAATGTGCTTCTTTTCAGTCTTCTTTGGTCTTGTTGTGTTTTGAACTTTGAATTAAATACTTAATTGATTATGATATCATTATAATGAACCATGGTGTACATGACACATTACTGTTGATATGCAAATGCCGGAAATAAACATTTAAAAACATCTAACATTTGTCTGTTGGTGTGTGTGTGTGTGTGATGTGGTTGAACTCTTGCAACCATAAGACTCTAATTTGACATGGTTGTGATAATTGTTTACCATGATTAGAATCAAAGTACCTGATAGGTAATTGGTTAATTGGGGCTAGGAAAGTGTAAGAGTAAGTTTGCCATTCAACCATATTAGTGGACCATTACCTACTATATAGCATTAAGCAGTTGGAAGTTTTCCAAACTTCTTAGATAAATATCAGTTCAGATCACACATCAGCAGGATGTGATGTTGCACCATGACCTAAGTTAGGGCTGAAAGTAGGTTAAACAGTTTCCTGGACTTGATTTATGCATACAGGTTTAATCACAATCTTCCTTTTGGAGAAATACGCGTAGAGAGTTCATATGTGATCTGTATTGGTAAACAGTGAACTACTGTAAGAACAAAAATAAAAAATTATTTTGAACAGTTTTCTAGATTTTTTTGTTCCAAATCGTAAGCTATTTTAGACTGATCGGCGCCAAAAGGTAAGAGAAATTTTGGAAAGTGGAAATTTTATAGCACATTTTCAGTCTTCTCTCGCGTGTAAGTAGTGCGGGAGTGTTGTTGTACTTTACGACTGTTAGTCGGGACGCATACAGATCTAGGGTCTTTAGCTCGCTTTCAGACTGGCAGAGCACGGTTTATCATGTTGATGTCGCATATATTTTTATACCATTATGTGTTTTACAATACCTTGCGTGTTTATATTTTTATTACCTCTCAATATGCGATACCTGTTGACCCTTGTTCTTTACATGAAGGATTATTTATAAATTTTTAAATGTGCGTCCTTTGATTGTTCTGCCGTTACGGTGAGTGGGAAGGTGGGCCCGTAAACCGGTTAACCACACCATTTGTTTGGCTTTGGCAAATTAAATGACCGTCCTAAGTCGGTATCGTAATTGCACTACAATCAAATATTTTTGTAATGTGTTATATGTTCTAGTATATTATTTATATTCATGTATTGTATAGCTCCATGGTGACTTCTGCCACATAACTGAGCCAGTAACCCCCCCCCCCTTTTTTTTCTTTTGTACTTATATATCACAGTTACTTAGTTGATTTAAGTCTTTGGTACATTCCTGGTCAGTATTTTTTCATTTACTGTATTATGACTATAAACATGTGCACACTGTGACCTCAAATATAATTCAGTCTAATTATACATTTATATTTACATGCGATTCCGACCCTTAGTATTATCATGCGATTCCGACCCTTAGGATTATCAGTCCTTTCATTTTCGTTATGGATACAGATACTGCCTCGAAATTTAGTCACAACTTCTCAAATTAATACAGGTTCAGTTCACATGTCAGCTGGATTGGTGTGTTGTGACCTACTTTAGGAATGAAACTAGGTAAAACAGTTCTTCGGACTTTTTTCATTCATGGATACAGGTATGGTGTGTGACCTAATTTGACAAGAGGTATTAACCTATGTAGGAATTTACGACCCTGAAATTAAGCGACGGGCATAAAATGCAACCAAAGTGTTTCCCATGCTCTTTTTAGTTGACCTACATCTTGCACATAATGGTTCAATCTGGGAATCTTCTGATCACCTTTACTTCGCACCAAGCTCTTCATTACTATACGAAGTGTGTCAGTAGGGAAGGAAATCCTGGATAGCTCTTAGCCGCCAATAACAAGGATGCCTGACAATAAGTGTTATGGGATATGTCCTATCGCTAGTATTTAATGTAGAAGCCTGGGTATATCTTGGCGATCCAGAGCTGATAATAAGATGCCAGGCAATGAGTCGGTGGTCAGATATGGTGGATCCTGGATATATCTTAGCGATCCAGGGCTGATAATGAGATGCCAGGCAATGAGTCGGTGGTTAGATATGGTGGATCCTGGATATATTATAGCTATCTTTAGCTGAGATGCCAGGCAATGAGTCAGTGGTTAGATATGGTGGATCCTGGATATATCTTAGCGATCCAGAGCTGATAATGAGATGCCAGGCAATGAGTCGGTGGTTAGATATGGTGCATCCTGGATATATCTTAAACTGTCGAGCAGGAAGAGAGTTACTGGTAAAAAAAAGGAGATATTTTTTGACACAGAGATCTGAACTTCTCCTCGGGAGTAGAAGGGAGGGGGGGGGGAGAGTAGAACAATTTCCTTGAAAGTAAAGAAATGTTCTCCTAGAAAAAACAAAGTACGGGATGGAGTCAGATCTGACTTTCTCAAAATATCAGAAACCCCAGATTGAGGAGCCTATCTCGAACACACATAGTGTGGTCTGAAACTTCCTCTACAAATCGTCCAGATAAGAATGGACTTTGATGTCCATGGTATGCAAGTGACTTAAAGGAGCCTGCATGATTTTGGTTAAGACCAAAGGAGCGATTGCCAAACCAAAAGGAAGGGCTCTGAAGGCATATACCTTGCCCCTCCAAGCAAACCGCAGAAAGTAACGGTGGCATGGAGCCATTGGGATATGGAAATAGGCGTCTGAAAGATCCAGGGACGTGGTCCACATTCCATGGGTAACAGAAGATCGGATAGACGTTAGTCTCCATTTTGAAATGTGGAACTATTAGATAACGATTCAAAATGGACAGGTCTATGAAAACCAACCACCAGACTTCTTTCTTACTAGAAAGAGACGGAATAAAATCCTGGAGAGTTCCCAGATGTACTGTTATTGCCTCGATAGCTTTTTTACTCCATGGAAGAAATTTCTTCGGAGAGGAGGTTATGTTTAGTTTGGTCTTTTAAGGAACTCGACAGGTCGAGAGGAACTGAGGTAAGAGGTGGTTTGGATTGAAATTGAAGCTCCAAACCTCCTCGTATGACTGAAATAATTCACTTGTTGGAAGTAATTTCCTCCCACAGACGAAGAAAGTGGGAAAGGTTCCCCCCACCAGAACACGAGACAAAGAAGGCTCGATGCTCAGGGAAGACGTGTAATGAGGATTCACACCCCTATTTACAAGACTGATTGACTTGGCCTTCTTTACACGGCCCTGATAGTAAGGATTTCCTCTCTTTCTCTTTTCATGGTTGCCAGATTTTGATGAACCGGGGCTAATAGAGGTGCAGGAGCCCTGTGACGTTATCACAGCCCTCTTGCCCGACAGTGACAGTTGTACATCTACCTGACAGTTGAGGACGACTTCTTGAGCTCTTCCTGAACTTTCTCCACTGACAAACCAAATATTTTGTCAGAAAAAGAAGATGTTCTAAGAGTCTCATTAAGAGACTCTGAAATGGAGGACTTTTCTAAAATTTCTTCTCTCTTTGAAAGAGAAAAATTAGACGAAGTCCCTAGAGTCAGAAGGGTAGCTGCCTCTAAAGCATGGTCCACCTGTAACAGGAAAGACTTCAAGTCTTCCACGTCCTTACCCTTTAAAAGGCTGCCGGCGGCAGCGAAATAATGCTCTGCAGTACCAAGCACAAGAGAAAGGGTACGAAGGGAAGTCTCCAACTTAGTCTAAAATGACTGGGAAAGATGAAGACACTCAACAGGTTTATCACTAATTATTTGAGACAAAAGTTTGTCGCAAGTCGGCACTGATTTCCCAAGAGAAGAACCATGAATGTCAAAATCCTTGCCCTTAAATATGCTGGTGAAAGATAGAGGACAAAAACCCACAAATTTACTGCCCCCAGAATTTGCAGAGGATATGCAATCGCTTCATTAGCAAACCGAAGAGCCGACTTCATATGCCTGGATTCAGGAAAGATCGATAATATAAAACCTGATCTTTGACAATACCCGAACAAGCTTTGGAGAAATGTTAGACCAAGGGAGAGAAGGCATGGAAACGGTGAAATGTTCCTTGCGAAGAGAATAGACTTTGCAACGCAAGGAATTATCCTCAGCCCTTGGGCCATCCTCGGTACGAAAAGAGGTCTCCTCTTCAGAACCACAAGGGAAAGTAAATGCACTAGTGGGACGAGATCTCCGAGGATCAGGGTTAGGAGAAGCAAGAGGTTCCTCCTCGTCAGATAGAAAATTACCTTCCTGAGACCATGGAGCTACTGACATGATGGCATACTCCTCCAAAACGGACAAGTTGGGTCTGGAAGGGTTAGATTTCTAGAGAACTAACTCTAGAACTAACCTGACTGATAAATATATTTGACAAAATACCAAGAAAAAGCCTCTTTCAAACAAGGTTTAGTTACTAAATTAGTTCAAGTTGTGAATCCGAGTATTCTCACGTGTTGTCGCTACCGCAAACGGGAAAAATTGATGAAGGTTAAAGTTGACTTTCGTATACCTGCGCTCCACCTATCGACACCAAGCAGTGCAGGGATGTTTTTTTTCTGTTGAGTGTTCACCGCATCGCAGATTTATTATGGTAACGTATTTATTGCAATTAAAATTGATTTCACAAATAAGTCCTCAGAGTTGTAAGAGTCTTGCATTTGTAAATACCGCGTGTGCTTCTGGAGTTCTCCAAGCAGTAGAACCACGTGGTTGAATTTCTTATCGGCTTCTAATCTCTGGAATATTATGACCCATGTCAAAACTAAGACAAATTCTTAATGGCTGCAAACTAGGTCAACGTTCTGGCTTTCTAATGTATACTTTATGACCCTTTAACCGAGGGTGATCAAAGCCACCTCATTTTGTTCCTACAACGAAGATGTTGTTTTCAATGTTTTTTGTAATGGTGATAACATTTTGTTTGTTTATTGTTTATCTCATCTTTATAATTGCTGTCAGGGAAAGAATGTGGAAAAATCTCTTTTCGATCGGCAGCAGGTAATTGGCAGACATTTCTATCTGCCTGACATTGATTGGCAGCAGGTAATTAGCCGACATTTTTATCTGCCTGACATTGATTGGCAGTCGGTAATTAGCCGACATTTCTATCTGCCTGACATTGATTGGCAGCAGGTAATTAGCCGACATTTCTATCTGCCTGACATTGATTGGCAGCAGGTAATTAGCAGACATTTTTATCTGCCCGACATTGATTGGCAGCAAGTTATTAGCAGACATTTCTATCTGCACGACATTGATTAGCAGTAGGTAATTAGCAGACATTTCTAGCTTCCGGACATCGATTAGCGGCAGGTAATTATCAGACATTTCTATCAACTCGACATAGATTAGCAGCAGGTAATTAGCAGACATTTCTATCTGCCTGACATCGATTAGCAGCAGGTAATTAGCAGACATTTCTATCTGCCCGACATTGATTGGCAGCAAGTAATTAGCAGACATTTCTATCTGCCCGACATCGATTAGCAGCAGGTAATTAGCAGACATTTCTATCAGCTCGACATAGTTTGGCAGCAGGTAATTAGCAGACATTTCTATCTGCACGACATTGATTAGCAGCAGGTAATTAGCAGATATTTTTAGCTGACGGACATCTATTAGCAGCAAGCAATTAGCAGACATTTCTAGCTGACGGACATCTATTAGCAGCAGGTAATTAGCAGACATTTCTAGCTGACGGACATCTATTAGCAGTAGGTAATTAGCAGACATTTATATCTGCCGGACGTTTAATAACAGCAAGTAATTAGGAGACATTTCCATCTGCCCGACATTGATTAGCAGTAGGTAATTAGCAGACATTTCTAGCTTCCGGACATCTATTAGCAATAGGTAATTAGCAGACATTTCTAGTTTCCGGACATTGATTGGAACCTAAATTTGACGCAAGAAAATGCTGCAGTGAAGTATAGCGTAGCACCACTGATATCCACGCTTCGTAGACAACAGTGTAAGAAAGACATTGACTTTGTAATAAAAAAGGATATTATATAATTTTCTTTTTTCGAAGACGACATTTTCATCATTGAAGTGATACAAAATTTTAATGCGTTGGTTTTGCCGACGACAGATATTGCATATTGTATAAGAAAATGTATTACTCAAGGTCTATTATACACTATACATATGGCATTCTATGACTTTATTCCCTACTTTATCTTTGTTATTTTTACAATTGAAGATAGTAATATCCGCGCATGCGTATACGGCAAACGAATTCATGTACACACAGACAAGTAAATAAATAACAAAATGCTAAATGAAAAAAACTGACAGAAATTTTGAATTAATATTTCAAACATTGAAAAAAAGGGACAAAGTAATTTATGGAGCTTACGATTTTTTACTGTGTATGTAATTTGGTTATAATTTTCTATTATTAGTAGGCATGTTGTCATTTCATTCGCTTAAATTCAATCATCAAGGACTAGTTCTTATTTCATGAATTTCTAATTAATTGGAACATATGGACTTTAATATTGTTCTACAAATGATTTTTCCATCTAGCTGCTCATTTTGTTGTAATGTGTCGAAAGAAGGAATTCAAACGAATTTTTAAAGTTTGCTTATTTATATAATTAAGTAGATTAATTAATTTTAAAACAAATACCATAATGTCATACATATCACAAAAGTTTGGGCATTTCCTTCAATTTTACTGATCATGCTTCGCTCGCAAATTGTGTTCAGTTATGCGCATGCAAAAATTCAACAAATCTCTCGTTTGACAATACCCTGATCAAATGCCAGAATGTGTAGATATACGTGATTTTGTATATATTTTGTATATATATTTCGTTTAGTTGACGAATACATGTACATAATGCGCAAAACCTTCTCATGACCGTGAAATAATGGGTCATAGATTACACGTTAGTACACATGGTCTTCAGGCAATGCCTTTGTTATCCTATTCCATATCTTAGTCGTAATCTGGCCTGCCCATCTTTTTTTTTTTTTAATTTTCTTGAGATTTTTTTGGTGGTCTGTCGAATTTGACAGTCAGGAGGATGGACACTCTTGACAAATTTTTGTAATGTGCTCCTGAAAATGATATAGTTAAATTACTGTTTTTTTCACTAATAATTCGAGGAAGCCCTGTATATATACATGAAGTAAGTGTATACCAGATCTTTTGTCTTACATCACTTTTTATCTTCAAAACTCGATGTTATAGGGCGATATCTTATACTGAAATGAATAGGAATTTCATATTTGTTTCCAATATGTTTCATTTTCTTTATGGCCCGATCTTTTGAATTGTAACATGTATGATGAATAAATACTTTTAAATAGCTTATTATCATATATTGCATGTAGAATCTATAAATACAAAGGGTTTTGTCGAATTGAACTATTACCAGAATCTCAATTCTCACTCTGTCAGAATCTTTAATCTCACATCAAATTTACATATTCAGTTTTAAAGAAAAACAATATATCATTACAAAATTATATGCATACATGTATATTCTTGTACATTGTTATTTATTATAGGTATACTTCAATCGCAGTGCACTGATGTTGTAAATGTGTACATTCCATTAACAATTAAATTAAAGAAAATACGCGGCTTTATAACATTGACTTGGGCAATGTTTAAAAACAATAACTTCAACAATTTTTTAAATCGGTTAAATATGATTTAAATATTACGTAAAAGTATGAAGAAATCCGAATAGAATTCTATGGAACGCCATCACTGTCTTATAATGCAATAAAATCAATATATGGAGTGATAACTTTAATATATGATGTGGTGACATCAATACATGGTGTGGTGACATTAATATATGGTGTGGTGACATCAATATATGATGTGGTGACATCAATCTATAGTGTGATAACTTCAATATATGATGTGGTGACATTAATATATGGTGTGGTGACATTAATATATGGTGTGGTGACATTAATATATGGTGTGGTGACATCAATATATGATGTGGTGACATTAATATATGGTGTGGTGACATCAATATATGGTGTGGTTACATCAGTATATGATGTGGTGACAACAATATAGGGTGTGATAACTTCAATATATGGTGTGGTGACATGGTATGGTGACATCAATATATGGTGTGGTGACATCAATATATGATGTGGTGATATCAATATATGATGTGGTGACATCAATATATGATGTGGTGACATCAATATATAGTGTGATGACATCGATATATGGTGTGATTATATTTATATATGATGTGGTAACATCAATATACGATTTTTCTTTATCAGCTTTTTTTGCAAAGAGAAACTATACGATTTACATATTTGTAAATCTCTAAGCGACGATGAATTAAACAATGTCGGTCTCCAAACTATTGGAGACCGAGTGCGTTCTATAGAAGAAATACACCTTGCAACAAGTTGCACGCGCATACCCCCCGTGACCGTGTCAACACATACAAGCCAACCTGCTGCTCGGACAGTGAACCCAAGCTTTGCAACAAATTCTAGTTCTACATGAAAGTGTAATCTGTATTCCAACTTTATTAAATTGAATTAAAATAATTAAGAAGTTATAATAATACATGTACCTCACAATTGTAAAGGGTGGGGGTGGGGGTGTTAGCCCAGGTACACGGCAACAGAGGCATTTAGTTTTACTAGCTCACCTGAGCCAAAAGCCCAGAGGGTACCCTCCTTTGAGAAACTTCTTCAGACCGACTGCAATAGATCAACAAACTGCAAGCATCAGATTGATCTATTAGGGTAGCCTAGATGTTGTTTCTTCCATTCCAAAGAATTTTTTGACACGTTTTTGACATTTTTTTTGCAGATTTTGTAATTTTTTGCACATTTTCAGGTAATTTCTTGCATTTTCTCATTGTACACCAGTGGCGGATATAGGAGGGAGCAAAGGGGCTTGCTCCCCTTCCCGGGAGTGACCTAACATTTTATCAAAAACCATATATTGGCCACTTTTCCTATTGACTAATATACCCCCCCCCCCCCCCCCCCCCCCCCCCCCCAGGAAAATGGGGTGCTGGATCCGCCACTGATTGCTAGCAAGTCCAAGAGACTAGTGAATAGTGATGCAACGATATACCAAAATACTGTATACCAAGGTACCGTATTTAACTATGATTTGGTCTTCGGGACACTTACATTATTAACAGTATGCATCGAAATCCAGAAAATTCTGAAATCTGTATAAATTTTTTTCTCCCAAAAGTGACATTGATCTCTGTGTTATCTAAATGCTTTCTATGCTCCCCGAAATAATTTTGGAGGAGCTTATAGTCGCTGTTGTGTCTTCATTGTGTCCATCATTCCTACCTTCCATCCGCGCTCATATCACCTACACCTAAGTAACCTTTCATTAGAATTAGATCATATTTCACCAAAATAATTTATGTTAAAGGACATGTACATGTACGACGGTCATTCAAGATCATTCCTGAAAGGTCAAGGTCGGTTGCAAAAACTTGACCGTAACTTAAAAACCATAAGAGAAAGAGATTTCATATTGCACATGTGCATTCCTTGTGTCAAGACATTTACATCAGTACCATATTTTTATGCTCCCGGTCTATTGACCAAGGGGGTATATAGCGTTTGGGATGTCCGCCTGTCCGTAATTCTGTCCCGCTTTTCACAAAATAAAGTTAACACCATTTGTCATAGAGACTTCATATTTGATATGTATACTCTACAAATCATTTGACATAGAAACTTCATATTTAGCATGAAAACTCAACCAATGAAACCCTTTTAAATAACATCAAGGTCAATGACCTTTTGACTGTGACATTTATACTAAAAATACAATAAATTTTGCACCATTTGACATGCTTTCACATAGAGACTTCATATGTGGCGTGCATATTCATTAGTGAATCCTTTTCAAATAACATCAAGGTCAATGACCTTGACCATGACCTTTATACTAAAAATGCAATAAATTTTGCACCGTTTGTCATAGAGACTTCATATTTGTCATGTATACAAGTAATGAAACCCTTTCAAATAACACCAAGGTCAATGATCTAGTGACCGTGATGTTGGACATACATTTCAGAATTTACTTTATTTGAACTTTAGTGCCACAGATGGCATTCGTGTTTGCTAAGTTATGACCCTTGGACTTAGAAAATTAATGCAAATATATGTACTGAGTTTTCCACAATTGGTTTCAGATTTTCAGACCGCTTTCAGATTATCGTTTGATATTTACTATACTATAATGCTTTACCATGACAAGTCATTATGCAGTATATATTAAAAGAAATGTCTTTACAGTATCAGTCCCTTCTTCTTCCAATACGAAGTGTACTCAAAAGTTGAGCGTTATACTTCATAACCTTTTGACTGTGACCTTTATACTAAAAATACAATAAATTTTGCACCATTTGACATGCTGTCACATAGAGACTTCATATATGGCGTGCATATTCATTAATGAATTCTTTTTAAATAACACCAAGGTCAATGACCTTGACCATGACCTTTATACTAAAAATGCAACAAATTTTGCACCGTTTGTCATGGAGACTTCATATTTGGCATGTCTACAAGTAATGAAACCCTTTCAAATAATACCAAGGTCAATGATCTAGTGACCGTGACCTTATAATTGGGTGCATTGCAAAATTTGTTGGAAACGGTAGGGGACATGTATTGCTTTAGCAATACTCTCAGAATGCTTGTTTGGACTTTGTTCCTGCCGGGGGCATTCATGTTTCACAACCACATCATGTTTACATTGTGACCTTGACCAAAAATAAGTAAAAAAATGTACTTTTCTTTCACGTGCTTCTTTAGACTACATGTAGATGCATTGCTTAATTGTACTTAGATATGTGATTATGGTCACACATATATCTGCAATCAATATCCTTCAGCATGCCTTCCTTTTCAAAACTGAACTACTAATGATTTTATATATTGTTTTGTGCATTGTATTTCGTATTTAGTAGGTAGAACACAGGAAATACTTAATTTGTTTCGACCACCAAGAAGTAGAGATGGATTGAGCACATCACGGAGGTCCTCTGCTAAAAAAAGAAAAGTCACTTGGATTTTATAGTGGTGTGTCTGGCAGAAAAAAGTGCAGAAACTGTACCATCAAGTGCTATGAGAATCAGACTGCATGAATGTGGTTTGGGGCAAAAAAGGTGACGTGCAATGCGGATGATCTTGAAAATGATGTCTATGATACTTTTGTGGAATATTATCCACAACCGAAGGAAGGGGGTGGATTTGAAATTTTGTACTGTCAGATTAATTGCTCAGGTGAGTGATATGGGCCTTTTGTTTTTGGTGTGGCCTAGACTGTTCAATGGTCATTTGATTACAAAATATACTCAAAAAAGTTGTTCTGTCATTTACTGTTGTTGTGTTTCTTTTTTATTAAATGGTTAACAAGTTATAATTTCTTCAACTATAATAAAGATTGCATTAATAGTGTATGTCATATACATCCTCAGGTGAATGCATAAGATTTCAATGTCTATGTTAAGATTATTGGTGTATTGTATTAAAGCCCGGATTGCAAAGCAAAAAAATATCTGTCCATCTATCCAGCTGTCAGTCAGCATTTTGGTTTTACTGTCCGCGCCACTCACTCTGGAAACTGGAAAATCTGGATTTTCAGTTATTCATCTTCAGAATAATTTCAAAAAGGCAAAACCATTCGACAGATCTTGTTTAGTCGTAACTTTTGGTGTATGCTATATGTTTGTATGAAGAAGCGTTCATACTTTATAGACAAAAATCAATTTTAGATAGGGCGATTTCCATGTTAAATTTTGACTTGACGTTGCTAAGTTTCCCATAGACTCAATGTTAAACATCGGCGACGTCACGTCAAAATTAACATAGAAAACGCCCTATCTAAAATGATTTTTTCCCTATAAAATACGAATGCTTCTTCGTAGAAACATATAACATACAGCAAACGTTACGACTAAACAAGATCTATCGATTGATATAAATTTTGTAAAACTATTTTAAAGACAAATAAATGAAAATCCAGATTTTTCGGTTTACAAAGTGAGTGGCGCGGACAGTAGATGTCAGTTATTTAGATTCATCATTATTAAAAGGGATTGGTGTTGCTTATGGCCAGATGCTTCAAATTATGTGATTTTTTATATCTCTTGACCTTGAACTTGACATAGTTATTAGAAATACATTTTTTTACCTTTTGACCTTGAGCTTTACATAGTTATTAGAAATACATTTTGGACTATATATTTTGATTTTTAAAAGATATGGCTTGAATAATTTTCAAAATTTATATGATTATATGATACTATGACTTTAGACCACATGACCTTTGACAAACTTAAACATTAAATCAAAATAAATGAGAGCTTATGGGAAATGTTTTGCTTTGCATTCCGGTCATACCATTTTAGCCGTTATCACACTGTATTGCAATAATGATGTATCACATCAAATGCTGACTTATAGATGTCAATCCCATAATCTGACGATGTCCAATTTGTCGGACATCTGTTGTTTAGCTCCTGCTGACTACGGTTCCCCAACACTAATCTGGAGAGAACTGAAAATTGGTCGTGAATTTTGAGGTACGTTTTCATCAATGTCATCTCCTTCATCCTCACTCGAGAGTTCTATGTTATGTATATGTTGGTCATCTCTGTTTTTCACAACACCCATGGTATACAGTTGAAGAAGTGTAGACCCAACAGTGCGTACTCTGTGGTTGGACCAAGTTGTACGCCAAATATCGAATTTCTCGTTTATTTTAGGTAAGTAGACATGATGTAAAGCAATCATATGCTCATCAGATAAGGGGTCTAATATGTCAATTTCTCTCATATCTGCGTATATGATACAGAGCAGGCCCATGTAATACAGCTATGTGATATTTATGTGTATTACATACCACGTGACGTCTCATTAAAACGTCAATTAAAAACTCCTTTTTCTACATTGTTTTACATCTTTGAGGCAAAGAGATTAACGATCACGGTTTAATCACTTAGAATAAATCATTTTCGAAGACGCTGAATACGAATATGACAAAATTTTCCTGATTCGATAAAGTTGAATATTTTCCGATTTTTTTTAAAATTCAATATTCGGTCAAAAATATGAGACAAAAATACTCTTTTATAATCTGCTATGAAAGATGCATCAGTTACACCCTCAGGGTCTCAAAATCATGCAAAACCCTCGGAAAGCCCCGGATTTTACTTGATTTTGAGACCCCCCGGGTGTAACTGATGTATCTTTCATAGCAGCCTATAAAAGTAAAAAGAGTCTTATAGTCTTCCATGTGGCGGAATAGATCATAGAAATATGAAAGAGCTCCTTCGTAAACATCTCGCCATAAACGCTCGATTCTTTGATTATGGGTACTTTTTCCTGTCAGCATGCTTCCCCTGTTACCTCCTTTTGCCCTTATCATATAGTCGGCTATATGTGCATTTTCTTATCCTTTATCGGACCGAGCCCTCAGTGGCACTCCATATGTAAGAACTCCCTTTTAAAAGCATTTTCACAAAGTGGGCGAAGTGTTGTTGTCTGTATACTCTAAAAATGTAACCATGCGACTGAAACCATCAATACCAGCAGCTATAATGAAGTTCCATTTGATCAATTTATGATTGGTATCCACATGTCAGAGGTGGTTCACTCCATTGACACTGTAAACCCGTCGATGGAGTCTACGTCGTTTTCTTTCAGAAACCCCAGTAGCATCAACACGGTGCAAGCTTTCATACAGTCTCCACCTTTGTATATGAAAATTATTTGAGAAAGAAATGTGTAATGGGCTGTGGCATCAATTAGGTCAGCCTGAGTTCATAGTTATACGAGCGTAAATATTGAACAGGCAGTCAAAATTGGAAATCAAAAAGGTACTTGGATTAAATATATTTAAAATACATGTATATAGCTTTAGAAATCGAACTTATGCGATAGCCTTTCGTTAAACCTGTGTCCGTCTGTAAACAATTGTTTGAATAACTCCACTGTACATATATTTACAAGATAAAAAAAACCCCCAAAATTCATTTTAGAACCTAGGTTCTGAATGGTATACATGTATAGTGTGGTTTAGTGCATGCGCTTGGCCCTTGGACAATGTAACTAAAATGGACGTTTGCATTATAAAACTGCCATCTTAATCACATTGATTCTAAAGAACTAAATTGGTATAGAAAAACTTTATTTTCCCCTTGCAACAACAATGCAAGGATGAGACATCAGATTTGTCAAAAGACAACATAGATGTATTGGGCATTTGTAATTTTGACCAAATTCGATGTTATGACCAAGTTTAGAATATAGTCTTGGAAATATAAAAGCCCTATTACTTATCATTCAAAAGTTATAGCAAAGGTTAAGGAAGATGAACTTCCATGGCCAAGGTCACGGGGTGAAAGGTTATGGTATCAAATAAAGGTTCTTGTCACAAGCAATGCACAAGTGAAGTATGACGTCTGTATTAAACAAAACATTTTTGTAGTTCAATTAATGTTTTTACATAACCTGACTTTCCACAATCGACGACGTCGTGTCGAGAGTCGCTAGAGTACATGTAACAGTATAACATTAGCTTTTCGGACTTGAGTCCAGGCGAGCTACACCACTTGATTATAATTTCTTTTTTCGCGTTGCTACATACCTTTACTTTTTCTTTTATAACTCCTTGAATTATAGTTTCGCCTGACCTTAATTGGAAACTCTTTTACTATCTCTGAAACTAACTCGTCTAAATCAGCATCACTGATGTCGGAGAAATGGCTTCGACTCAAACCATATATTCTCATTCCTCGACAGATAGTACTTTGGGAAACGTCAAGCATCTTGCTGGTATCAGGAACTGTGAATACCAAGTCAAAAAGCGCCTCTAGCGTTGGTTTTGGAATAATGAATTCCCGCCCGCAAGTCCCAGATCGAGTAGAAAATCCATATTTTAGACTCTCTATTCGTAATTCCATCACTTTCCTTCTATCAGAGATTCCCATACATAAAAAGTCATACGTCGACAAATGAGACATGATATCCGGAGTTACTTTCTCACGATTAAAAACATCCATAAATTCATATAAGTGGCATTTGATCAGCACGTTTTCCATTTTGACCTTCACTTTAATATTCAAAATCTTTCTCAGAGAAGGTTTGAATTTAGGGTCAATAAGACGTCTGTATCCAACATTAAAGAAACAAGGAACAATAATATAAATATATCAACGTTACATAATATATTGATTTCATCACACCTTATATCGAAGTCATCACACCACATATTGATGTCACCACACCATATATTGATGTCACCACACCATATATTGATGTCACCATACCATATATTGATGTCACCACACCATATATTGATGTCAACACACCATATATTGATGTCACCACACCATATATTGAAGTTATCACTCCATATATTGAAGGGAAGGCTTTGCGTAGTGGTTAAGCGCTTGGCTTGGGCGCCGACGATCCGGGTTCGATTCCCGGGTTGCGCCACTATGTTTAAGAGGTTGGTAACCTCCTACTTCCATGTCGCGATCTTACTGAAATATTGTTGAAAGCGACGTAAAACACCAATCAACCAACTAACCATATATTGAAGTTATCGCACTATATATTGATGTCATCACACCATATAGTGATGTCATCACACCATATATTGAAGCTATCACACTGTATATTGAAGTTATCACACCATATATTGATTTTATTGCATTATAAGACAGTGATGGCGTTCCATAGAATTCCGTGTTATTCAAGATACTTTTGATATCCCCATGTCAGAACATGTGCCAAAACCTTATCTCCGGTTACACACGATTCTAACCTTCGTATATAATGCCATGTTAGGTTTATACTCATTCACAGAATCTATCGCCAGTGGATCAACATGAATCACCTAGGACTTGTCGTTATTGTGTCAGGTAAGACGACAACTTATTGCAATTATAATTTGTCTATTCAAATTCCTTGTGTATAACCTTCATTGTAATACCTGTATGGCAACGAGTAATGTTCACCTATATGGTTGCAGATAATATTCATCTATATGGGTGCTGCTAATAATCACGTATATGGTAGCGTATTATATTCAACTAAATGGTGGGATAATGTTCACCTTTATGGTAGTGGATAATATTTTACCTATATAGTAGTGGATAATATACACCTTAATGGTAGTGAATAATATTCATGTATAAGGTTGCGGATAATATTTCACGTATATGATAGCGGATAATATTCACCGATATGGTAACAGGTAACATTTACTGGTATGGTAGAAGGTTATATTCACCTGTACGATAGCGGATAATATTCACCGATATGGTAGCAGGTAATATTTACCTATATGGTAGCGGATATTATTCAAGATTTTCCAGTTATATGTAAACATTTACATGGTCATGGTGCTTATATTTTCTGTTCATGTGGTAGCATTTTCTTGTTTATATGTTTACACACATTTATCTGTTCTTCATAAAATATTTAAAGTCGCTGTAGCCCAGTAGATGACCGAGAGGTCTCGGGTTCGATTCCTCTGTGGGTACACCAGGGTCCAGCCTCTCGGATGAGACAGTAATAACCGAGGTTACGGTAGGCGTGGTACCTCTACTTCGGGTGGGTCCGTGTTTAAGGTATACAGTTTTAGGTAGATGTTATCACCATTTACATGAAATAGTCGTAAAATTATAAGCAACAAATTAATCACAAATCTTATATTTAATTTTTGATGTACCCCGTTTTGTGTTCTTATCATACCGACATTTTTTTTTTTTCAGTACTATTCCACACAGAATGTTTTTTATGTAAGTATGTTTTAAAATGAAAGATTAATTTTACATTTTCATTAAATTCTGAACATCTTATCTTCTTTTCTTCCATCACAGTACGATATCACACAGCAGTTCACAATGACTTTTACCTTGTTTGTACAATGGATATATCTAAAGGGCGATAGAAATGCGCGTTTAAAAGACATATAAGTAATAATTTAACCATGACACAGCATGTCAAAATATATCTGTATTATGAAGATCAAAGATACTTTGTATCTTTGTCGTAAGCCACATCTTTAGCCTTAGCTTTGTTATTCAGTGAGTGATATATATATATAAGATCAAAGATACTTTTTATTTTTGTCGTAAGCCACATCTTTAGCCTTAGCTTTGTTATTCAGTGAGTGATATATATATATAAGATCAAAGATACTTTGTATCTTTGTCGTAAGCCACATCTTTAGCCTTAGCTTTGTTATTCAGTGAGTGATATATATAAGATCAGAGATACTTTGTATTGTTGTGATGAGCCCCATCATTAGCTTTAGCATTGTTTTTCAGTGAGTGATATATATAAGTACGGTTTCTCTCATCACGGTCACAGTAATTATAATTACTCGTCCTTGCAAAATGGTGATATAGACCAATCCCCAACATGTGATCACCCGGACAGCAGAGATCGTAAGTATAACAATTTGTCTGCTAACAACATAAACATGTCATCACCTTCAAATCAAAGATCGTTGGCCTAATAATACTTACTAGCATTTGATTATGCCATACACAGTGTACTAAAGGTATGCTATACACAGACTACTAAAGGTATGTCATGCACAGAGTACTAAAGGTATGTCATACACAGAGTACTAAAGGTATGCCATACACATAGTACTAAAGGTATGCCATACACATAGTACTAAAGGTATGCCATACACAGAGTATTAAAGGTATGCCATACACAGAGTACTAAAGGTATGTCATACACAGAGTACTAAAGGTATGCCATACACAGAGTACTAAAGGTATGTCATACACAGAGTACTAAAGGTATGCCATACACAGAGTACTTAAGGTATGCCATACACAGAGTACTAAAGGTATGCCATACACAGAGTACTAAAGGTATGTCATACACAGAGTACTAAAGGTATGTCATACACAGAGTACTAAAGGTATGCCATACACAGAGTACTAATGGTATGCCATACACAGAGTACTAAAGGTATGCCATGCACAGAGTATTAAAGGTATGTCATACACAGAGTACTAAAGGTATGCCATACACAGAGTACTAAAGGTATGCCATACACAGAGTACTAAAGGTATGCCATACACAGAGTACTAAAGGTATGCCATACACAGAGTACTAAAGGTATGCCATACACAGAGTATTAAAGGTATGTCATACACAGAGCACTAAGTGTATGTCATACACAGAGTACTAAAGGTATGTCATACACAGAGTACTAAAGGTATGCCATACACATAGTACTAAAGGTATGCCATACACAGAGTACTAAAGATATGCCTTACACAGAGTACTAAAGGTATGCCATACACAGAGTACTAAAGGTATGCCATACACAGAGTACTAAAGGTATGCCATACACAGAGTACTAAAGGTATGCCATACACAGAGTATTAAAGGTATGTCATACACAGAGCACTAAGTGTATGTCATACACAGAGTACTAAAGGTATGTCATACACAGAGTACTAAAGGTATGCCATACACATAGTACTAAAGGTATGCCATACACAGAGTACTAAAGATATGCCTTACACAGAGTACTAAAGGTATGCCATACACAGAGTACTAAAGGTATGCCATACACAGAGTACTAAAGGTATGTCATACACAGAGCACTAAAGGTATGCCATACATAGAGTACTACATGTATGCTTTCCCTATAATTCCTTATGTATTTAGCATCTACATGTAAATGTGCATGTTAATACAACCTGATACAAAATGTCGAAGGATGTCCAGGTCTTCTAGTAATTTGGATTTGTTATTTTATAATATATTGTTACAACTACGTCGTAAGCAAATGCATAGCTAAGTTTAGTCCGAGGTTCCCTGCCCTTCTCCCACTTTGTCCCCCAAATAGCCGATATCAAAAGTTGGAGCAGGACAGAGAATCTCGGACTAAGGTAAGTTGGATGGTTGATTGATAAGTATTTTACGTCGCTGATAACAACACAACAAGGAAGCAAGAGGTAACAAATCTCTTAAATATAGTGGTGTAATTCGGGAATCGTACCTGGATCGCCTGCACCGGAAGTCAAGCGCTTGATCACAATACCAAGTCGGTATTTTCACATGAGTAACAAAATCTTAAGACTTCCTTCCACGATGTGGTAACGATATTCTTCTGAATATTCGGATACGCTCTAAATTCATCAATACTTCTAAAAGTGTGTTCATTTTAGATTCTGCCAATTCCATTATAAGCATTACAAGCATTACATATACACAAAGCAAAATGTTACCTTTATCTGGAACTGATGTGTGATGTATAATCATACACTGTGTGATTCTTTTTCTCGCAGATATTTATGGGTTGTTGGCAGAATGGCATAAACACGGCGACGATGATGGTAAGTTAAGAGTTGAAGAACTTTCTAAGTATTAAATAAAAGCACGTCATCTTATTGCGATATTTTGAATGATAAATGTTTTGTTTCGTGCAACATTGATCTTTAATACTTAATTTAGTGTATATATTATATTTTTTTAATCTTATAATATATGTAAAACAACAAGTCGAAAATAACGCAATATATCATATTTATTGACATAAATGTACATATAACACTTTTTGTATTTTTTCCATTACAGCAATAATGAAAGTTTATGAATGGACAGTTACTCACGAGAAGTCATTACATTCGCAAGTGTTAGGCAAAAGAGGTACTTTTATATTGATAAAAAATGGGATTTTGTAAAATTTTCTTTGCATCTCTAGATGACATGTCTGAACATTTGAATGGGAACCAATGATTGCCTCCTTTGTCCCTTTCATTCTGAAATGCATAAAACTTTGACCATGGTGCCGAATACGCGAAATGAATTAAATAATGAAAAGTAAAAACAGAAGTAACATGTAAATTAAGTGGATTATGTATAAGCATTTGAATAATCGTTGCTTTTTGTACATTTCAGAGAACTGGGAAGCTTATAATATATTTAATCATGAACCCAACGGTAAGTATCTTATTATGTCTTTCTGCCTCTGTAGTACATTGTAAATTCCTATTATAATCAGGCACCTTTTTATGCCATATATCCTTTCCAGATTAAATATAAACCAATAAAGAGTTGATAGATGATTTTCGAAGTTTATTCTTAAGTTTTATTGATGGACAAATATACACTCATAGTGTAGACTTTTGTTTGATTCCTCTCTCATAAACATAATGGTACATTCTCACATTTAATGAACAATTTTTCTTCAAACCTTTAAGTAATTTTATTTTTCAAAGAGTTTTGTTTTCGCTCACCTGAGCTGGAAGTTGAAGAGAGCTACCGGTATTCTGATAGTCAGTGGATGGTCGTCCATATGTCTGGTCATCTGTCTATAAACCTTTAACATTTTTTACTTCTTCAGAACTGCCCGAAGGATTTTGATGAAACTTAGTACACACAAATTACTATATGTCCTCTACAATCTTTGTTAATTTCGTACAAATCCGTTCACAGTGGGCCCCATCATGACTAAAAATACTTTTCAAACTTAGACATTTTCATGCACAGTAGCATGGCATAGTTGTTCATCAATATTTCTTTTTTTGGTTGACTTTTGATGTACTTAAATGCTTATTTTAGCCAGAACATAGTAAAGGGATATTCGTTTGGAAGGATTTTGATAAAATTTGAATTTTGGACTTTTCATGAATTTATTAGCAAAAAGGTAGAGTAGGGTATTTTCATGTGCAATGTTTTCTACGTCTCACGTTAGCGACCTAGGCCCACTTGAGTCACTTTTCTTTTAAACGGCCAAATGTTTTAGAAACAACTGAAGTCTCCACTCTCAAACCAGTTGATCTTTTGTTCCTTGTCTGGAGAGGGTAGGCTTGGTGTAGTGGTTAAGCGCTTGGCTTGCGGCACCGACGATCCGGGTTCGATTCCCGGGTTGCGCCACTGTGTTTAAGAGGTTGGTTACCTCCTGCTTCCATGTCGCGATATAACTGAAAAATTGTTGAAAGCGACGTAAAACACCAATCAACCAACCAACCTTGTCTGGAGAAAAGTTTATTGACACATATGCAGGGGACCCCCGAGGCCATGTTCGACCCTACATTTTAAAAATGGTCAAATTTTACCGAATAGCTACTTTGTAATGAAATAAATCTATATTATGACTTACTGCAAAGTTTATTTTTCGCTTTCTCATATAATAGGTAGACTAATTATCACAAAAATTCATTCTACTTTTCTGTTTTATTTACGACTTTTATTTCAGTGCATCTTTTAGAATGGAAGATAAAACAAGAAATAAACTCAAAATGTCGACAAGAATTAATTCATACAATTGAGAGTAAGTATGGTTATATGTTCATACTCTGTACGACAGACCGTCTTTGAAGCACAGGATAATGGTTTCCTCATGCATTAGGAAGTGTTTCCTAGGTTGATATTATGAAGCTGGACTTGCTTAGTCTACCCGAGCACATGATTACATTCCCTATAAGGGATTTACATAAACGTCTCACGTAGAAGGTCTGTTTTCTATTTGGTTTTCCTTTCTGTTGATTTTGTATGCCCTTCTGTTTCATGAGTGCTTGACCACTGTGTTGGTTTTATTTATTGTCTTATCTTTTCTTCCTTACCAGTATTCTCCAAGGAAACATAGCAGTAACATTATTGACAACAAAACATGTTAACAGTTTTAATAAGCATTTCAACTTTTGAATTTAAAATTGTAATTTGCTCCCAGTTAGACGGTTTTGTCTCTAGACTCCCATGATGATATGATATTTTCATTTCTCAGTTGGTTCGACAAACTAGGTGGTAGGACCTCTAACATGAACCTTGTCTGAAGCTTTCAAAATAGCAAAGGCTCAGAACACTTTACCCTGCTGTTAGTCTAAACTCTTTAAGATCATAGACCTTAGATCGCTTTCGGACGGACAAAAATTTTAATTGTTGTGGATACTTTTTATATCTAATTGTATTCCATTATAATATCGGATTATATTTTATTGATCTCTAAAACAGAACTGCCATTTCATCTTCGAAATTTGAGGATTATCTTTAGAGTATTAAAGGTTTCTCTCTTTGATCATACTGCGTTTGTCATGAGTGAATAAAAGAGCCCATCAGGTTCTAAACTCGCTGTTAATTACACTCGACTTACCGACCTTAATCGGCCAGTGAATTAAACACTCGTTAAGCTAACCAACTGACTATATCTTTGAAATAAGAAGACTTTAATTCATAGTTCTATACTGAATTGAAGCATATGAAGCAAGTATTATAATGTTGTTTAGATTTTTATACAGAAATGTTATAAATTGAATTAACTAGCTCTCAAACTTTAACCACTGGTTAAGGTAACCAGCGGTTAAAGTGTCGAACAACTGGACCCAGCTTGTTATGTCTGTCGCGGCGTGTTTGTTCATATGGCTGAATTAAATGTCTATTCCTATCCTCATTTAGATACTAAGACATATCATTTCATATTCAGAGTTAATTTCCGTGTATATATCTTATATGTATATATTTTACTTGCATCTTTTTCATATTACTTTCTTACTTGCATCAAACCATTTTAATAATATTGTCATACTTAGTAAACGAATATATATGACGGAGTACATATTCAACAGATTTTTACATGCAAGTTTCGTTCCTATATTAATAGATATCATTGTGTAATTCTTATCATTAGGATATTTGAATGCAACACCTCAATCAAATACTGCAGCAAAGACAACAAGAAAAGTGACAACCAAATTGCCTGAAACTACTACCATTCTCAAAACTTCAAAAGCGGCCACAACAGCAACAACCACCACCACAACAACGATGAAACCATCACCGGTAACCACAACTACAACAAAGCAATCACCAAAAAGAACAACAACAACAACAACAACAAAAACAACAACAACAACACAAAAGCCCAATATCGTAATAAGTATGATGGTATTTAATCTAAATATAAACACAATGAATTCAATTAATATGAAAAATTTATCTTGACAAAATATTGAAATGAATGCCTAAATTGAAATCTTTCTAACTTTATATAATCGGAAGCTATGTCACACATCCCTCAAAAAGTATACGGTGATATGTATCCGGAATGTGTAAAAATGTAAACTTTTGTGTTAGAAAAGTATTATGTATAAAAGTCATTTTTGATATTAGAATTTATACTTTTTATACAGACCATGTATGTGATGGTTATGCATTTGCCACGGCCCTTGCAAAAGGAAACACATTAACCAACCCCAGTGCAGGATTATGTACTGATGGAACTCATAGCCAATCAGAAGCTCTTCTACTAGATACATGTGGAGCAACAGCGCCAGCAACATGGAAACAAGGTCCAAATGTAAGTTTCTATCCAGGAGAGGAATCTGTTCCATCAAAAAATCTTTATACTGAACATGGAATTTTTAGACTGATTACAAATAAGCTCCTTCACCTGCTGTCTTGATGAGGTATATTTACCTGATTCATGTGTATAATACTAAACTTAGCTTATTTCTTTTAAAATATTCAGACAAACATTTTGTGAAACTCACTCTAAATCTAAATTCAAGTACTCTGAGGATGGCATAAAACATGCCGAGCTTTCTGATTGACAATATATATATATATATATATATATATATATATATATATATATATATATATATATATATATATATATATATATATATATATATATATATATATATATATATATATGGTATTCTAGCAGATCATTTATATCCCTTTAAACACTAACTGTGCTCCTTTGTCAGCGGAACTGTTTCTTTATTCAAAAGAAGTTATAATTCAGAATAAGAAGCAATTTTACATGAAGATATATTGATGATGTACTGTCTATAGATACCAAGAACTTTGATACAAACGCACATACAGTATATCCCAATGAACTGGGCATTAAAGACACTACAGTATCCAATTCATGTGCTTCTTATTTAGATCTTTTACGTGAAATTGATCTAGATTGTAAACTTACTACTTTAATTTATGACGACCTTGATGACTTTCGTTACTCCATTGTTAACTTTCCTTATGCAAGCAAAATATGAAAGTAACCGGTGTCACATGACTATGGCACTAACAACAATGTACCACAGTGGACATTCACAGACCCCGAAATTCAAGAAGTGAGACCAGGTTCCCGGGAAGAGTGAGCGTTTCCTGTTTCGCTAGCCACACTCGCCGTGAATGCCCTGACACACAGACGAAACAATATAATTCAGCACTGTATATATATATACATGAATGTGAACAAACACTGTGTAGAAAGTGTCACAGCCACGTAACATCAGGAAAAAGGGTATAATAACACTTAAGTCAAACCCTCCACGGGGAACTTTTTTACGAGCTCCACACTGCAAAGGGAATAAGTGTGACGTTCATGCAAAATACGAAAGTAACTGGTGTCACATGACTATGGCACTAACAACAATGTACCACTGTGGACATTCACGGACCCCGAAATTCAAGAGGGGAGACCAGGTGCCCGGGAGGAGTGAGCGTCTCCTATCTCCTAGACACACCCGTAGTAACAACATTTCTTTATCATTTGCGTATAGCGTTTAAGTGTCTCAAATGATCCCGCATGCTCGATCTCCTTCTGAGTGTTGTTCCTTTGTTAATTGAGGCAAATTAATAGGTTACTATCAAAAGGATATTATATATCATGCCTTAAGTCAACATTCCGCTTATTTTACAAGAAAGACCTTATTTGTTCAAATGATAGATCGTTGTCTGACATGTTTACTGTAATTAGATCGTCTACATTATCACTTTACTTTACTGAATTATTTATACTGATCATGACATTTAACGATTGTGACTAGGATTGTGCCATTTCTCACTTCTAACCGCGAATATGACTAATTCACATAAATTTATGGCATAACGGCGGGTTTGATCTGTCAACAGGAGATACTTACTTCTACATGGCACCTGATATCACCTCTTTTGAACAGGGATTTATAAGTTTGTTAACAATTTGTTTGTTTGTCGAACGCCTTCGACATCGACAGTATGACCCCGAGATCATCGCTAATACCATAGAACTTGTATTGGGTCCCTCTACAACCCAATACAGACTTTTACTTGAGCGTTGCACGCTGACTAACAGGGCGGTGGGGACTCTATGACGGGCCTTGTCCAAACCTTTTCAGAGGAGACAAGGTCCTGATATTCGTCCCCTCTGACTGTTAGTCGGGACTCCTATTGATCAATGATATGAGCTCGCTTACAGACGGGCAGAGCACGGTTTACTTACGTTGATGTCTCCTTACATATTTTTGATAGCAACATATACATTTTTATGACCTCTCTCCTTGAGAATCCTGTTGATCCTTGTTCTCTATATTTAGGATTATTTATAAATTTTTAAGTGTGTGTCCTTTGATTGTGCTACTTTTGCGGTGAGTGGGACGGTAGGCGCCCGTAAACCGGTTAACCACACCAACTGAGTGACGTTTGTTACTTTAATTGACCGTCCTAAGTCGGTAGCGTAACTGCAGCACAATCGAATATTTTTGTCGTTCCGTGTATATTATGCTATTGTCAGTTTTTTGTATGCAGGTCCTTGGTGATTTGTGTCATACAGCTTTGTCAGATGTCTTCTGTTTTCTCTCTTACTAGCTGGAAAAAAATGCTTAACATTGACACCTGATGTCATCGGCTCTGTCAATGTTTTGTTTTGTTGTCTGTCTTGATTTGTTTCTGTTGGCATTAATTTGAATTTGGATTTTACGTTATTACGAATATGAGTTTTTGGGTTGGTTCAGTTGGAGAAAACGAGTTATCAAACATTTCAATACCTTATGTGAAGTCAAGGAAGAAGGATCAAGTAGATATCAAATAGGTTTGACTACATATAAAGATTACTCGTATTCAGATTTGTTATCCTATATTCTGCTTACAGTTTGCTGGAGCTTAACTTACTTCGTTAGCAGATTATGTAGTATATCATGAACATAATTTAGTATTTCATGCACACATTGTAATTTATCTTGCTTGTGGTATAGTATATTTTGCGTAGACTTTTCTCTGTTGTCTTTACTGACCTTTTGTAATTTTCTTGGTCATTACTTTATATGGTAACTATTTATTTTTAACCTTAATTGTAATATCCATTGCACTAGGTTGTGAATCACTGCCAGGATATCCCTCCGTATACTCCGATTGGAATGTTTACATTTGGACACTATCCTTTAGATGGGAATTCTTTGTCTGGAATTTTCGTTGAATGTACCGAGCAAGGCTTTAAGGTAATAATCACATTATTTTCACTGCTTTAAAACACAAGTTGAAAACTTGTGTGATTTTATATGTATTTTGATATGATACCAATGATAGTGATGCAGCAGCTGCTGTCGATTTGAAACATCGCTCAATAACAATGTACATTCTTCCCGCTTGAGTGTGCCATAGGACACAGATATTTATAGAAATTCATTGTCACCATATTTTGCTAAAAAGGATTTGTCTTTAAAACGAGAACGATATCAAAATTAATAAATCGTGATTTGAAAAGCAATTGTGGAACTAAATGTGGTTATAATACAAATGCTTTGGCTGAAACAAACCGTATTTTTAAAGGGGTAAAACGTTTTTAACACTTCCAAAAAGCATTATACTAATTTACGTATTAACGATTTTTCTTTGTAGATGGCACTGCAGTTATGTGGCCAAGGTCCACAAGTATATGAAATCCAATCAAGTTCACTTATCGCGCGTCAGAATGCACGAAATTATTTTGTTATTGACTGGTAGCGACTTCATCATATCACAACATCTTTACATTTTTGTATATAATATATCATGCCATTAAATCGTTAAACGAACTCTTGTGTTCTTTTCATATTTCGTTCTGTTACTTTGTTTCTTTATTGATTCAGATCACTTCTCATCTATGGATCCTTCCGTCTATATGAAGAAATTAAATTAAATTATACTGTTGTTGAGTTCAGTGGGAGGATGGGCTCATGATCCGGTTAATTTCAATTAACGTTCCAAGACGGTACATAACAATTTAATGTTTTGTAATGCACTTTTATTTGATCCTTGTTGCATGTTCGTGGCAACTTTTCTCGAGCAACTGATCCAGCTGTCTTTTTCCTTTTTATATGCATATAGACTGGACAAATGTAGGTCTCAATTCTACGTTTCATTGGACATACACACGGCATAATAAAAAAGTATGGTAAATAAAAGTTACTTTTTGTCACAAGCCCAATACGACAATCACATGACAAAATATTTTGTCCCTCTACTTTCTTGTGGTAAATGATAAGATGATGGTGAAATCCAATTCACATTCCAAAATTCATAAATGTAAAGATAATGGATAAATCCACTCAATAAGTCCGAAAATCATGAAAACAAAATCAGTGAAAATGAAAACCAAATAGAAAACAACGAAAATGTTTATTTGAAGAGCATATATGAACACCCTTGATAAAGTGAGATCAGATGTGCCCGGGGAGAGTGAGAATCTCCAGCTTGCTAGTAATACCTGTCACATTTACCCAGTAGAAAGAGTCAAAGCTAAGAGCATATAAAATCAGATAAAAGGGAGAAGTCCCAAAGAGCATATACTTAGGGAACGTATGTTAAACCTTAAAATGGTGTGACAACAGCCTCAAAATAATCTACAAATAGCAATGCATATCTCATAGTGGTGTGAAAGAAAATAAATCCTTAGCATTGTTTAACTGAATAAGAAAATGAGCACAAATTTGATTAGTAAGTGATAGTTCACAATTCTATTCTTACAAAGATCTATAAAATAAAATACTAAATTAATGAATTAATATCAGACTGCATAGCCTTGGTGACATTCGCACTTAAAACTCGCAGTAAAATCAGTTTCACGGAAGGAGCAACAATTACAATAATTAAACACGTACGCACGTTCGCTCGTGCATACACCACACCTCCCCCGACGTATTAATTAACCCATATAATAGCTCTAGATATTTTTATTACATGTTATTCATTCAGTTTAGTGATTTGTATATGTTTTTTAAAATCTTTTTTGTGTTTGTTCATTTATGGGGTTAATTTGTTTTAACGTGGAGGGACAGACCGCTTGAAAAATATTTGTATAAGAGTCAAAACTTGTTATTTCATTACGATTCCATATAATATTTTCAAAAAAGGATATGGTATTTCTACTTTGTACGTTGATCTATGAATGGTTGACCACATTTAAGCTGCCACATTGATTTAATTTTGGAATAAGAAGTGTATTACATGTACGAAGAAGGGACTACAATGACAAGGCAGGTATATAACCCAACTCTCAATCTATTCCTGAGTTTTGAATATATAATTTTATCTGATCCAGGTAATAAGTTTAGAGTGAATAATAATTACTTTAATAAATGAAACGTTTACAGTAAAAATATAAGAATGTTTACCACGGAAAGGTACACGGGGCAAGAGAGTTTTATATTCGGGGTTACTGTAAATGTGGGGTATGAATTTGGCGACAATGCCAGTCTGACATTTCGCATGGGGTAATTTTCGCTGTGTCATTATGTTCAATGTGTATTTTTCTGCAGACGCTACAAGACGCAGGACATTTTCAACAATGAGACCATATTAAATGTTAACAAAAACAATAGTTCAAAGATACCAAATATTGATTTTCTTTCAATATGTTATTGCTTATCGGTGTTAATTTTGTCACTTAACACACGTTTCTGTTATCTGATATTGACTACTTCTCACGTTTAAACATACTACGTTGGTTAAAGAGAATTAAAACGGGCTGTTCCGTAAGCTCTGGTCTCCTCGAGCCCGAGGGCAGGTTCTACAGGAAAATGTCAATAGTACCGCAGATGCTGCGCACCGCTCAGGCTCAGGGAGAAAACGTTCATTATACGACTGAAATTAAGGCAAAATGCACGATATTTCATTGACAATGGGCCGACCAAAGTTTTGTCATATCTTTGTATAGGAGGTGTTACTCTAACAAAACAATTTTAAAACGAGGTATAACTGTCAAAATTAGTCCTCAGACTGCAGTCCACGAAATTCAGAATGGGTTTTATTTGCACAATTATTGTGTAATCGCCAAAACGCGAAAATCATCCCCACGCGAAATTTTCCACGTTTACAGTAAATTTTCGCTGATCTAGTTTAGAGTTGGACGCAGTCTTGAAGAAATAAATTTAAAAATCATTAAAAATATAGAATTTTAATATAAATTTATATGAAATTTGATATAACGAATTTTAAACAATTTATTTTTAAAATACATTTCGAAGAAATAAGGAATGTACCACCACAAGTAATTGTATTTATTATTTCGCCAGATATATATTTACAGGTGCGATGACATATACTGTACAGCTCTTGATATAGTCTCAGTATTTCGTGTCTGTTGTTTTTATAATTCCAAAACCACATGAACACGCACACAAAACTGGGTAAGATAGCTGGATTCGAAAAAATGTTATATATAAACATGTTTACCAAAACTGAAATAAAAAATCAATAATGGTTGTGCAAATTATTTCTTTTAAACACTTTTCATTTACTAAACATTCATAGCATATCTTTCAGTAATGCATTATATTTCATTCCGACGCGTAGACAACACAGTAGGCTATTTTTTTTTGTTTGTAACACGCCATCTCATTGGCCGTCCGATCTAAAAACTGCAAGGGTATTCACGATACCCTGCAGTTTTTGATATGACATCATGATATCCTATAGTTTTGGATTTGTGACGTCACGATACCCTACAGTTTTTGATATGACGTATCTATGATTAGCGACTTGGTTTAGAAAACCGTAACTTCGTGCGAATTGCCCCTAGTTGTATTTTTATCAAATATATTAGAACGGAGTTACCATGCTTGTATTTTACAAAAGCTGACAGAGTATCGGGAAAATCCTGTCAATTTTTGTAAAACAATCGCATGTTAACCCCTAAATACCTAGACCTAGATTTAACACGTCAGACTACGAACAACTGATTGTGACGTCATACTTGGTAGAAGCATTGGTGTTATGTATCCAAAGATAAGATTATTACATCATAAATAAAATATAGCCAAAGTATGCAATGTCCGTTTGGATATAAATCGGAAATGGTCTATTAAGATCAACAACGTATTAGGCAATACAGTATCAATCGTAAATATATTAATCAAAGTACTGACAGTACTGATGGAAGGTGATTAATGAAGAACACTGTATAGTCAACAATAGCAACGCCTAGCGTGGCATTATATGCCTGTCACTAAGTTTGAAGGGATGAAGTATAGAAACATTCCCAAATTGCAAAAATTCTGTGAAATACTATTCAAATCCATGCAATGGGTAAAAGGTTATGGACTAGACAAAGATTTACCCACCCATCATATACAATGTGAACTTGACCTTGCATATATAACTTTGGTTCAAAGTCAAGACACATCCTTGGGTCCTGGGCAACAATTCTGTGAAATATTACGTATACTCAAATCTATGCAAGGGATACAAAGTTATGGCTCAGACAAAGATTTACCCATCATATGCATTGTGACCTTGACCTTGCAGATATAACCTTGGTTCAAGGTCAAAATACACCCTTTGATCCTGATCCTAGGTAACAACTCTGTGATATATTACTCAAATCTATACAAGGGGTAGAAAGGTATGACACAGCCTGATTTACCTATCACATACATTGTGACATTGACCTTGAAGATACATGTATGACCTTTCAGTCAATGTCATGACACACCCTTAGGCCCAGGGCAACAATGCTGTGAAATATTATTCAAATTCATGCATGATTGAGTAGATTGACAAATACTTGTTTTCACATGTGCTTTCCCACCGCCACCCCCTCCTTTTTTTTTGCAGTATTTTAATCCTGGATCCGCAACAGTTTATATCCTAAATGATATATAGAATCTGAATCTTAGCAAACCACAGTAATGCCCGCCCGAGGTAATACCTCGACCTTAACTGTCTATCACACGCGTGCATTTTTCCAGAAATTGGTCTTTGCGTTCTGTTTGATCAGGGGAAGGCTGGCTCTAGCGTGAACGTTCCCCTTGAGGTGAAGGCTCACTCTAGAGTAGGACCGCAGGGCAAAGGGGGGGGGGGGGGGAGGCTCACTCTGTAACACCGGCCATTCCGTTGATCAAAATTATAAGTTTACGCAATGTAAAGAATGTGTTCCTATCAATTTAATAGGGCCACGACTTGCGGCTAAGTTTAAATATACCACCTTGGGCGCAAAGTAGGATATCGTCATAATTAATCATAATGAACTAACAGGGTATTCAATTTAAGAGGCATCCTCAAGTCTGTATATGATTTTCCTATATCAAAATCTATCTTTACTTCATTTCCCCCAGCTGACAATATCAACAGGGACTTATATATCTAATATACATACCTGATCAAATAATTAAAGATTTATAAACTGAGGGTTGGGTGGGATATGACCCTAGATTAATATCAAGATAAATGAATAAGATAAAAGCGATTATTTCATCCTTAATACATTACACATTTATATATTTATGTATATTGTATATATGCCTTTACATGAGGTCATTGAGGGGGTGTATGTTTAATGTCGAAAATAATGTTAAATTGATGGACTTGATGTATATTCGTACTATCATTGGGAGTAAATGGCTTGATTTGCAAATATGGATATTTGGAATTACACAGAGACTCAGGGTTAGATCCAGAACCTCAACAGGTATTGGGAGTGGGAAAGTCTGCAAGGCCGAATTGGTCGATTAGGGGCGTTTTTGTCCACTTCATTGAAATCAGCGCATGTACCATGGCATGCTGATGGATCATATCTCCTTTTCACTGTGTCAGCAGCTTCGATAAAGTTTTAACCGGCGGCAATTTTGAAAAAAAATTATGCAATTGGTAACATCTATAGTGTATTATGATTGTTTCTGGCTAGTGATTGATTTAATATGAAAACATTTACTTAACAAAGATGTCTTTGTTGCCCACCCCCTATGCTTCCTGTCGGATGGGGGCACGTGCAATAGTTGAATCTGCACCTGAATCCCTGAAGTATAAAATTAGTTAAACCTCTCCCAACTTCCTCTTTTTTGACAATCGTTTAAGTGTTGATTAGATATGGTTATAAATATCTAAAACCAACATAAATCGATAGATCTAATGTTCACGAGATATCTAAACAATTTGTACCATATGTACAACAGACTGTGTCTGAAATTTGAAATTTAAACGGCAATATCAATGCATTGCCATATGCCAATTATGGTAGAACGGAGGGTGGGCAATTGTCAGTAATTCAGAAAATAGTTCTTAAGAATTTATAACAAAACTAAATGTAATTTTAAGAGAAAAATACAAAAGAAGTGCAAAATTATGCACCTCTCTCTCTCTCTCTCTCTCTCTCTCTCTCTCTCTCTCTCTGTGTGTGTGTGTGTGTGTGTGTGTGTGTGTCACTTTCATAAGAATTTGAACGTCACATGCAGACTAGTTATATACAATGTTTGAATTTCCAGTTGTGTCTGATTTTATGATTATGCCATGCTTTGTCTGGACAAACATGTTAATTGAAATTTGATTAAAGGGGAATAAGTCACTACCCCATGTAGATTAATACCAATTTTACAACATTTTGTGAAAAGCTATAGATCTAAATCTTGAAAATAGAAAAAGATATCGATGTACAAACTAGTGACACATATTAGGGATTAAAATTAGCGTCTAGAAAAGAAGAGTTAGGAAGGATTTTCAGAGTAACAGAGGAAAAGTAAGGTCTTCCGTGACATCACAAAGAAAATAACAAAAGAAATTAGAGCTAACTAATTACATGTAAATGAAACTCGCATTTTTTATGTATATAATAGCAACATAGCAATGTATAAACATGTGCTTAAACATCATATCACAATATTCTACTTGTCTTTTCGGAAATTTCGGTCACCCCATAGTAATTTTCAAAGCTGTTTTTTTATACATATACATGTACTAAGAACTCAAATGCACCGACTTACAAACAGTAGAAATACTGTTGAATTATTCACAGAGACAAGAACAATTTTTTATGAATATTTTGTAAATGAAATGCATTTGATCTTCTCTCTATGTTTACTTTGACAGTGTCACTGTGTGAAATATCCTTTATGCTGACATACGTCATGCACGAACAAGGTTTGTACGATGTTTCAGTGCATATGGGTATCAATATTATGTGTTTGTACCATTAATTGTTCATTTTGATGTGCATAGGTTTCAGTATATTCCGAGACAAAAATGTATAAATTAGAATGCTTTAACAACCACAACGACCATTTCGAGGTTCAAGATATTTTCTTCTGTACCGAAACGTCTTAATTCTGTACCGAAACGACAATGTACCGAAATGTCCTTGCATCGAAACATCTTGTCTATACTCCCTTATACTTAGTCCGAACGACTTGGAACCTCTGACTAATTATATAAGTAAACATTGCAAAAGACTATGTACAATATAGAAGATGTTTAGTCGAATAAACAAACGAGGTCATGCACACAAGTGAAGATGTGCATACATATCAAACATATTAAAAACAAAACAAAACGATCGATCTATCCTTAAGCGAAAGATAGCCATGGTTAAGAATCTTTTGACACGACATACTGTAGCGCAGGAATATTTTTCATATAACTTTATCTCATAAATAAGAGTACACTTAATCTATCTATTTTAGCAAATTTCAATATGTAAAGCACAAATTCTTTAACTTTAGTAGCTAAAATTGAATTTTATGCGAGATTTGTTCAGGGACTATATTTTTGTAACTGTTTAGGGCGGAAGAACACTTGGGTAACATCGGTTTCCAAATTGGGATGGACGACGGCTTAGGGAAGCTGATTACATCACCTTCCAAAAATGCCAAGTCCTTTGCATATTAATGATTTTCATCAAGATAAGATCACACTGAGAAAGGATTTCAATCATTATATTTGTCCCAGATGTATGTTATCAGTAGTTTTATACTTCAAACTAAACTGTATCGTCATGATACATACGTTATATGTAAGCTTTAGGTGAGCCAGTTAAATAGGTCTAGGTGTTACGTGTTACGTGACATTACACCAGCAACGAACATCAAACTGGACAACACTTCGGAATTATAGGAAAAAACGCAACATTTAAAATTTCGTATAAATAATTTTCATTGATGGTTTATATAAATCAAATTTTCAATTTGCCAAAATTCATCAAAAAGACAAGCACATTGATTTATAAAGAATAACATAAATTCTGAAAAAGCGACGATAGAGTACAAAGACGAAAGATCGTCTCAAAAGCAGAAAATACTGCTGCTACGATAGGGTTAATACAAAAAGAGTGGTGATATTTGACATTCTGCGTTTTGAAATACCAATTATCATGGATAAGAGAATCATGATACTACAATACCACGGTGAAACAAGTGTGATTAAATATAACTTCGTACATTCTCCACACCCAATATATCATTCCGGGATTTCTCTTTGTAGATAAAAATGATTTCGCGCCTAATTCAAACACTTTATGTTTTGGATGAACCAAAAAACCCTAAATAATAATTAACCCCCCCGCAAACAAACCAACAAAAAGGAAACAAACATTACAACCCCCACCAAAACACCCCTCCCCCTCCAATTCAAGTATATGAAAATAATACTGCCCGATTGGGCTTAAATATCATAGATTAAAATTCTCCTTTCTTAACTAATCTGACCACAATTAAGAAATTAATATAATCCAGGTAATCTGGTAATCATATGTTTTATCGTATACGTGTACCTATGTTATGACACATTACTCTCGGGATTGGTAATTAATGTCATTATTTCGATACACCTTGAAGATAAGAAAATATGTCTGATATTGTCATTCATGATTTATCACAAGGTCAACTTTTACTTCCACCTTGGTCATGAACTGAAGATTTTCCTGAAGACGGATCATGACGGGGCTCACCTTCTCCACTCTTATTTTTATTTCGGGTAAGAACAATCCTATCCATGTCATCATGTTCCTAGTTTGCTGAGTTTATTTAGTGATCTGTTGATAGGGATATTCATTTCCTATAATAATCTTGGAAATTTCAATTTTTATGTTTGATGGAAATTTCATTATTACTGTTATAGACTTCTAAGCAGTGTGAATTGCACGTATTCGAATCATTCCTCGTTCTGCGTTGTAATTTTGAATAAATTCTCAGTACTGCCGATATGTAGCACTGATACCACTTATTACATTGGTACATATATATATATATATATATCCATATCATGATATCACTCTTTATACATAGTACAAATTATCATTTTATTGCAAATAATATATATATGAAAACATATTGCGAAAAATATAGTTTTATTGGAAGATATACCTTCATGATACATCCAGTACTCTCTCAGCAAACGATCGCGTTGTGATTCAAGGGAATGAGATCTTGGGTTAAAGTAGCTGCACTGATAGTAGACCTGTAAAACTCTTTTTGAAATAGGAACCTAAAATTTCAGATATGGAAAATGACAAGGTAAATACTCAAAATTGTCAGCTATCAACAGCTATCAAACTCTATATTGAAAATATGATATATTATCTCACACTGGGCGGGACGGTAAGATTACCAAAACTATAGATTTTTTACATCATTAATTTAAAAATAAATCAGATATACTGAAATGTTTTTTATTCGCAATTTCGATTCAACACCTATTCAATGAAAAAAAATACGGAATATATAATACTCTCTTGATTATGTCAGATGACATACAAGCCATGAAGTAGATTCATGACATACTTATTATATGACTGAGAATTCCACAATGTCACTGTTATCTGTGAACAGTCAGTGGGACAAAACATACAAACCCTAGTTAATACGGGTTAAGGATCTACTAATGAAGGACACAACTGTGACCTAAAGTTACAATTGCAAGTGCTGCTCATAGTATACTACGTGATTGAACTAACTTATGATGAAGACGTATTTGACGAGGAACAATTTAGACAATTGTACAGAGAAACACAAACATTTCAAGTTCCATGAATTTCTTTATAAAATTTCTGTAACTGGAATTTTATCTGCTGAAATAGAATATTTGAATAATATTAAGGTATCTGAGTCTGAATTTATTTGCCAATCTTGGTTTTTTTTGTAGGTTTGTTTTTTGTTTTTGTTTTGTTTTTTGTTTGTATTTTAAGCACTTTAGACATCAAAAAGCAAGTCAGAACAGAACTATGAAGGAGTATTCCCTTTTGATTTGTAATAATTTGCAAATTTTCAACACAGTAATTTTCAAGACCAATTTTATTGGTGGCAATAGAGAACGCTGAACTGGTAATACACTTTAGAATTACCAAATGCAAGTGAATAACAGAATCTTAGAAAGTGTGTAAAATATTGTACATATTTGAAAAAGGCTCTATATATTGCCATTAGTTTTGTAGAGATATAAGATACTCATTCAACTTAAAATATGTCTTGTCGCTATATAAAGAAAATAATATCACAGACATGTCCGAAACTCTCCTTCGAGAAGTAGTACTCTTATACTGGCTCGGGAGAAAAAATGCACTGTACTCTGTTTATAAAAACACCAAAATCTTCTAAGTTGTATTCATTATAAGGTGTAATTATCTACGTCGACTTGACGTCACTGCCATAAGAGATACCCCAGGAGTCAGGTATAGATACCCCAGGAGTCAGGTTTAGACTTTATGAGTAATACTCGAGTTTTATCTTTGGCTACAATACAACGTTAGTTTAAACATTATTTATTGAGGCAAATACAAGAAATATCGATTTACAGACTAATAAAATTTAGGATCAAGCAACAAGTATAGAATACTTATGTTAAGCTCTCTCCTATAAGAAGTACAATTTGCAATTACAATAAGGCGGACAGTACACAATATTTGATAACTTTAAACCAATTAAATTTAGAAAATGAAGTAAGGTTATTTAATTAATATAGAAAGGAATTGATAATGAATGAGCAAATATAAATTTGAAAAGCATTTATATATATATATATATATATATATATATATATATATATATATATATATATATATATATATATATATATATTATATATATATATATATATGTATATATATATATATATATATATATATATATATATATATATATATATATATATATATATATATATATATATATATATATATATATATATATATGTATGTATGTATGTATGTATGTATGTATGTATGTATGTATGTATGTATGTATGTTAGAATGCTTATTCATATGGTTATGTGGAGTGGACTATATAATAAATAATAGCTGTACTAAGGCAGAATTATGACTTAGGAAAGTGAAAAATAATAAATAAATAAGTAGATAAGTATATAAATTAATTAATAAATAAATATTGAATACATACATTACACTCAAATCACATATGCACTTATACACAAGAACATGTACATTACACTTTAATCACATATATACTTATACACAAAAACATGTACTCAAGTACATACTTCACACTCAAATCACATATATAATTTACAAACAAATCAGATATATACTTATACAAAAACATTATTTGAGTACATACTTCACACTCAAATCACATATATACTTATACACACCAACATGTACTTGAGTACATTACCATGCACACAGTACACACACAGATAAACACTCACATTCTAATATCCATTCCAAATGTGATACTTATAAAACAAGTAGGATACACATACGTAGAAATACACATGGGCATGGTCAACAATGCATGAACTTTGATAAATGTACAATGTACACATATGATTACATACATGCATGTAAACATACATTGTGTACATATATCTTAAATATTTAAATCTATTTACGATAATTATTATACTGTTACATGCTGTAATACTAGGGACAGTTAATCACATATAATGATGTATGTATATTATATAAGAATGTTTAGATTGATTATGTTTGGTGGAATTGGAAGAATTAGAATCTTTTGCTGAGTTTAATGTATAGTTGCACCGCAAGAGCTCTTCACTGTACAAGGGACAACCATGTAGTAGGATTTCTCCATTTATGTTTATATTGCAATTATATAGTTGATCAAACACATTCTCTCTGAATGTACTATATATGGGACACTTTAAAAGAAAGTGTTCCGCGGTGTCAGAAACTCCACATATGCATTTGTCATGGTCTGAAATATGTTTAAATAAATCACCATTAAGAGAGCTGCAACCGAGGCGAAGGCGGGTATGTAGAATTTGGAATTTACGCTCTCCGATATAGAAATAGTTAGGAACTTTATTCTTGTTTTTATTTAGTTGATTTTTTTAATACATTTAACGATTTGCTTTCTTTAATTTCATTGGGGAGGGAGTTCCACTCAGAGGTTGATTTAGATATAAAAGAATTTTAATACAAGTTAGTTCTAGATTTTGGGATGTGCAATTGTGAACCTGATCTCGGATTTAGATTACTAACTTCAAAAACTGATGGTGGTACAAGATCAGAAAGGTAGGGAGGGGTCAATTTCATAAACATTTTATAATAAACTGTCATTCTATGCTTGTACCTTCTATCCGAAAGAGTTTCCCATTTAGTTTCATCCAAAATTTTCCATCTGGGGCATGATTTTGTGGCTCCAGTAACTATTCTACCCGCTTCCCACTGATTTTTTTTTCAATTTCTTCCTTCTCATGTTTAAAACAATTATCCCATACCACATTTGCATATTCCAATAATGGCAAAATATATGAAAAGTAAATTGTTTCTAAAGATTTTCTGTCAATTTGGTAATTTAGGGACCTCAAAATGTTTATTCTTTTCCAAGCTTTGGTTGTTATGTCCAAAATATGTCCCCCCCCCCCCCAGGAGCAATTTGAATTAAAAGTAATGATAGTCAACCCTCTGCACCTGGACATTTTCCATGTAGATTGGAGGGTGTGGTTGGGGTTTTACTTTTCTAAAAATAATAAGTTCTTCATTTTTTTTGGATTAAATGTGACAAGCCAATTTTGTGCTCAATTTTGAATTTTGAGTAAGTCCATATTTAATATGTTAGCTGCTAGACTTGGGTCCTCTACTATTATAAACAGAGATGTGTCATCAGCAAAGAGCTGAATACTAGCTCCTATCTCAGTAACTATGTTATACATGTATATCAAAAATAGTAGAGGACCAAGTATAGACCCTTGTTGAACTCCTGCCCTTATCTTTAATATGTCTGAAAGCCACCCCCCCCCCCCCCCCCCCCCCCCCCCCACCACCACCACCACCCTCTATTGCAACTCTCTGTTTGCGGTTTTCAAGGTAACTAGAGAACAAAGAAAGTAGACTTCCTGATACTCCAATGCGTCTTAGTTTGAAGAGAAGCCCCCTATGCCAGATTAATTTTGGAGTCATGGATCAGTTTTGTAACATGATTCCTAGATTTTCTCAAGTCACTCCAATGATTAGTATTATTTGTAGATTTTGCTAATTTATGCAGCCTTTTTCTTGTTCGTATAGCTTGTCTTATTTCGTTATGCATCCAAGGTTGATCTCGAGGGCCTCTTTGTTGGGAATTGATTTATTGGCTGCATTCATGATGTTATATGATATTTTAGAGACTTGTTCATCAATATTCATGTTGTTAAGACTCCAATCATTGTCATTTAATTTTTCTCTAAAGAGGTCATAATTGCCCTCTTCATAATTCCAGATTTTTCTCTTATAATTTGGTATTTTGATGTTCAAAAAGTTTGTTGTGAAAAAGATGGCATGGTGATCACTACAAAACGGATCCATGACTCCTTTATTAATACAATTTAATAAATTGGTAGTAAGAATAAGATCTATGACAGTAGAAGACTTTTGAGTAATTCTTGTGGGTGTATCAATTAATTGATTTAACCCAAATGTATTAAGTAAATTTCTTACATTTTGGCTTTTACTTAAGTCGAGCAAGTTTTCATTAAAATCCCCAAGTAAGATGAGGTTTGGACATGATTCAAGAGCTTGCTCTATAGATACTTCAACGAGCTTCCATTCATCAAATCTTGGATGTAGGTAAAACACCCTACTGATACCTTTTTACTATTTAGATGAACTTCAGCCCATACTGCTTCAACATTAGGAATTACTAAGTCATTACGTTCTATAAATGGAATTGATTGTTTAAAATACATAGCAACGCCACCCCCATGTCTATTTCTATCAAGACGGATAGGTTCTTGATAACACGGAAATAAAATTTCGGAATTGTCAATTGATTGGTCAAGCCAAGTTTCACTTACTGTGATAATATCAAAGTCACCCAGCTCAACTGCAATCAATTCTAATTTTTTCTTTATACTTTGTACATTAATATGACAGATACCAATATCCTTGTATTCAGGAGGGCCAGGGTTTGTCTCAATATCACCAGCTTGTAGGATTATTATAATTATGTAAAGTTTGAATATAAAATCAACAGAAGCTGGTTGCTTATTGTGATACAACAGATGTGGTAATACATATAGATAAACATGGTTGCTATGTAGTCTAACTGAGCCGTTAACAAAAACGAGCAATTGATAATGATACATTGATATTAGGGTTAAACCCAAGAGCACAACAAAGACCAGTAATGACCATGATATGACATCAATTGTGTTTATATAACATACACTTGATTTCAAAATATGAAAATTTCCTGCACAGTGAAGACCCACCCTTATCCTGTATGTTGACAGATCAACATTCATTTGTAAGTGTTTAGGCTTACAATGTCAATGATACAGGACAAGGATGGGGTGAGGCGGACACCTCTGCGGTACTGAAACTCAAAGTAATCGGACAACGAGGTAACTGTAGAAAATAAAAAGTTTGGGAAATTCAGAACAAAGTGACAAAGTAGCGTCAAGAGGGAAACATTATGAACGAGATAATAAACAAAAGAATACCTGGTATTCATGATAGTTATAAAGTCAGTACTGGGCCATAGTAGTAATGTAGAGGATCTATCAGTAGTAAAACACTTCATTATCAAAAAATGTTTTCGTATTTTGTAAACCGGAAGAGAAATGCCGTGTTTACGATATGACATTCATGCGCACTCAGGATTTTGTTACAAAATTGCTCCAAGAAAATGCATTGTTCTTTTTGATAAACCAAATGGCTTTGCTCATAGAGTACAATCAAAAAGTGTTAAACATGCATTCAATTGTTAATTGTTTGAATGACAAAATATTTCAAATTATTAAAAATTACTCCACGAAAATGCATTGCTCTTTGTGATAAACCAAATGTACCTAGAAATCCGATTTCCAACAATGTATTGAAATGAGGTATGTCTTAAGGCTCTGTGTGGTAATATACATGTTTGTATTGTACAGTTACAAACAGCTTGATGTAAAGGTACCTATATTGGTGAGAATTAAGAGAAACAAGGAAAATTTGCACATCATAGGTGTTTAAGGCTTAAAGTATAGACATCTTGCTTTCGTAAGGAAAAAAAAAACAATTGGCTCTTGGCTTCAATTTTACTTACAGATATATCGATGACTTGCTTTCAATTAATAATCCTTCATTCGCGGATTACCTTAGCATCATCTATCCAAGTGAACTGGAGGTCAAAGAAATCACAGAAAATAGTAATTCTACTTCGTATTTAGATATTATGTTGTCTTTCGACATTAATGGTCAATTGAACACCTCACTCTATGACAAACGTGACGATTTCAATTTCGCTATCACAAACTTTCCTTTCATAAGTAGCAACATTCCATCATCGCCCGCATACGGCGTATTCATATCTCAGTTAATATGTTATTCCAGAGCGTGTTCAAATTACAATGACTTTGTTCTGAGGGCTACGCGACTTTCATTTAAGCTGCTCAACCAGGGTTATATATGTGCTAGACTAGCAACGTCACTGAGGAAGTTCTACGGTCGTTACGAGACTCATTTTACTCCATATGATATCTCGTTATCCAGACTTTTAAATGATATTCTGGACTGAGACCGATTCCGACCACTTTACACAGATTTGACACCTTCTATACTAGACGGTTACCTACTTCGACTTCTCCATATATAAATGCATATGGAATTCACACGATTTGACTCTTTCTACGGGGTATATGTGACAGGTGTTGCTAGCAAGCAGGAGATGCTCACTCTCCCCAGGCACCTGATCTCACTCCATCAAAGGGGTTCACATATGCTCTTCAAGTAGACATATTTTGTTATTTTCCATTTGTTTTTCATTTTCACTGATTTTGTATGTCCTATGGTTTCATGATTTTTGGACTTGTGGTTTGGATTTATCCATCATCTTTACATTTGTATAAAGACAATTTTATTGGGTTGCAAATGTTATATATAATTGAATTGTATGGATTGAATTTTAATATAAGTTCATATAAATTTCTGACGGATATATATCTCTTAAGAGCAGGTCTGGTTAATTATTTAATTGATTATTGTTTTACGTCACAACACGAGCTTTTCAAGTATATGGTGACGACATCTGCCTGATTTTGCATAGAAATTTATACCTTTGCAGCAGAGTTGAGAGTTGAAGCCGGAACCTGTCGATCACGAGCCGAGCAATTTATCCTCTTAGCCATGCCGGCTTACAGCTTTGGTTAACATAAAGATGAAAATTGCATATATTTGTAATGGTGATTATAAATCAATAATATACACCTAACTAATGACCATGTTTTTATTTCATATAGCATTATACAGCGTAAGAGGCATATGCCATTATGAGCATCATATGGAAGGTGAGTTTACATATGCGATTATGGGCATCATATGGAAGGTGACGTTACATATGCCATTATGGGCATCATATGGAAGGTGAGTTTACATATGCCATTATGGGCATCATATGGAAGGTGAGTTTACATATCCCATCATATGGAAGGTGAGTTTACATAATAAACAGCATACTATATTCCGTCATCGTCGTGAGAAATCCCATTTAGTTAAGAACATTATAGTTTTACTGGAAATACTCTAAATTGACATCAATCAAACGAACTTAATGTCTATAAAATAAATAAATGAATTGAAAATATAGCTCTGATATTTTTTCCTATGATTTCATATAGGTAAGAGCTTATTTATTGGTCGGCAGGGGAAGCTCATTCTCTCACTTGTATTTATCATACGGAATATTATCGTTTGCCTTATATTCCGATATTCCTAATACTTATATAAGACCATATGTACACTGTATTGCAATATTTTTTATACTTTGGTACCGTGTATTTGACTTATTATAAATTGTCATTATTATTTGTATTTACTCAAGAATTGGAATTCTAATTTGTAATGAACAAGTCTATAAAAATCCTTTGTTGCTTGAGACGGAGACGGTATATGATTAGCCATCAGAAGGTGCAGTATATTTTCAGTTACATCAACATAAAGATCCCTTCTAATTTTGATTGATTGATTGATTATTGTTTTACGTCACTCCACGATTATTTCACGTATATGGTGACGGTATCTGCCTGATCCATCTCATAGTTCTAAATTTATCCCTTGCAACGAACCCTCCAAAACAGTCAGCCCGCTTACCGTGACACGAGACCTCGGTTTTTGCTGTTTCATCCATGGCGTGAGTCGAACCAAACCCTCCCGGTCAGGAGTTGAGTACCTCATCCACTGGGCTATACCGGCTTAAGACCACTTCTGATATTATGTGATGTATATTATTAAACTGGGTTTATATTCATATCTAATTAATCTGATAGCATTAATATAATAATATTTATTCTGTAGAAATCACTCACACACTGAGAAGATGGCATGAACACGGAGAAACAAAATGTGAGCTGTATACATCTATTGTACATGTAGTTAAATTTTCACATTTCCATTTATATATATCTGTGCACATTACTTGAAGTTAAAGTTATGGTTTTTCTCACATTCTATATAAATTGTTAAGATTTGATAATTTGATAAAGTTCGTAACAGTATAATTACATCGAATCGAATGACAGAAATCGTAAAACTCGAGAAAGAGTACGCATCTTTATTTTCATACTTAATCACTAAAACTGTAAGCCCCAAATATATGCCATCAAAGCTTATATTTAGAATTAAAAAATTAAGGGTCAATTTTTCTAGCATAACATAATAATAGAAATTATTAAGTTTCAGAAAACTGCCTTGTATTAAATGGCTTTGAGAAAGCATTTGATTCCATAGCATGATCTTTTTATATAGAAAGTTCTTGCCTTCTTTGGGTTAGGTAGTAAAAATTTAATTGAATTGATAAAAATCTTAAATACTAATTTTAAAGCATCTATCATTCAAGCTGGAATTCTATCTGAATCTTTTGAAGTTAGTCGCGGCTGCCGTCAAGATGATCCAGCTGCTCCGTATATATTTTTGTTTTGTGCTGAAATTTTAGCTTTATTGATAAAATAAAAGGTATTATTATTAATGTTAAAGAACATAAAATTTCACAGTAAGCTGATGACACCTCTCTTACATTAGATAGAACACAAAAAAATCTTTATTTACTGCCTTAAACACCTTAGAATGTTTTACAAGACTATTAGGTTTAAACAGTAATAGCTCTAAAACAAAAGTTATTTGGATAGGCTCAATTTTTTTAGTAAAGATGTCTATCATAATGCTAGATGGAAGTTAAATTGGGGGTCTACTATTTTTCATATGCTGGGGACAACTTTTTCTGTTCAGCTAGATCTCTTGGTAGATATAAATATCAAAGTCAAGTAGCTAAAGTTACAGCTCGCATTAAACAATGGAAACGGAAAATTATAACTCCAATAGGAAGAGTAACTGTAGCAAAAACAATAATTATTCCAAAACCATTGCATTGCCAAATACCCAAAAACAACATAATATATGATATTTAAAAAGATTTGTTCAATTTTGTTTGGGCTCATAATGTGAAAAATTATGAGGGACACATTGAGGCAAAACACAGAAAATGGAGGTTTAAATTTAACAAATATATTTTTAAATATATTATTACCTCTCTGAAGTGTTCATGGGTAGCAAGACTGTGAAAAGGGGGACAATCCTGGATGCATATTTTTGGAGCAGCTTATGGTGATAAGTGCATATTAAAGCAATATTCTACAATTTAGAGACTGTTATCTAGAGAAGCTAATAAGTTTTCCCAAAAATAAATTTTGGATAGACAGATTTGAACAAGAATGGATTAAATAAGGTGATACTATTTACAAAACAATATATTTTTAAAAATTTGAAACTTGAAAAAAAATCCAAATTTTCAAGGTCATATCAATTTCATAAATTCAATGATCAAGACTGAAAAATACATATTTTAAAAAGATAACAAACTCCAAAATTGTATTGAAATTTGGAATGATTTTGAGAATGTGTTTGATGCTGTTGGTGGATAATTCTAAATAATGATAAAGACAGTCATGTTTTTATGGAAATTGACAAAATGACCTTTAATCTGAAGATTTTTCAAAATTATATACATATACATGTATATGTATATGCATATTTACCTGGATGCGTGTACTATATATGCAAGTAAAATCACTTTTATCATTGAGTTAACTATTCTATACATTTATTTTCGAACATGTTCATAACTTTTGTTTACAGAAAAGAAGTAGATTTGTTAAGATATTAATATGATGTAAGGAAATACATCTGTATATATAATTTATAAGGCTTTTGTGTGTCAGTATGTGTTGTGTTAATGTTTATGATATGTGTTTTGTATTGTCTGATACGTGTATTTAAAAAAAAGTTTCGGAGAATACTAATGTCTGTAATCTTCGGATATCGCAAAAATCGGAAAAATGCTATGCTAATTTATTGTAAATGGTTGCTGGGTCAAAATTAAATATAATGCGAGGAATCATGGGACACGAGAAATCTAAATCTGTGCAGGCCAGGCATACCTACAGTATGTAAATAGCATGACATGGAGGGAAACTGAGTGATTCCACGAAAAAGCAGAGAAATTAATATTTTATGATCCAATTTATTTCCATTAAAACTATAATTTTTTTTCTAAAAGCGTGGTGTAAAATATTGAATACGCGAGGAAAATTAGATGCATGGATGTATTCATGTGCACAATAAGTAAATAGAAATGCATGGAGGTAATAGAAACGAAAGCGAGATGTTCAACGGAATTTCGCCATTATACGAAAAGGAAAGGAAGTTAAGTAGAGACAAAATAGAATTTACAAGGAGATTTATAGATTCAACACAGAACTATCACATGTGTCCTCCTTGTTATTTTGTAAGGACACGTATGGCCTACTATGAATCGTTCATATTTCAGTTACAGCAATATTGATTATATATTTCAACAATATTACTTCCACTTTAAAAATGATTATTGAATAGACAACATTTGTTAATCTTAGAATGTGTCTCAGAATGACTAATCAAAAGTTCAGTGCATTTTTTTTTTCGGGGAGGAGATATATAGACTATATAGAGACGTGATGCAAAGTAATTTATCATTTTCATTAAAATTCGGGTCATATCGCTCTAATAAAAGAGATTTCAAGAAGTAGCTTACAATTAATATTACTAAATATTTAAATGTTCTAAGCTCATCATAGTTTACAGTAGTTTTATTTTAAGTATCGATATACATAGTTTGTACGCTGATGTTATAAGAGAGAGAGAAAGAGAGAGAGAGAGAGAGAGTCTAAATCATACCTCTGTACTTCAGTTACATCTGGACTTTTATCAAACAAACACTATGATCATTATAAAGTTTGGATTTGTACTTAGTTATGTAATGTCATCACATTTTTGATGGATAATATCTATGTGCAATTTAATGGCAAGATTTATCAATAGAATATTGGGATTCCTATGGTTACTAACTGCACTCCCTTATAACAGATTTATTTTTACATTGTTATGAGAGGGGCTTCCTGCATTCTATTCAAAATTTTACAGATCTTGTTCTGATTTTATAGCTAAATTCTTAAACACGTAACCAGGGAATATCTCGTCCCGATTTCTACGGGGAGCTAGTGTACAAACTAAGGAGGATCACAGATTTCGATAATTCTATATAGGTGGTTTCTGAAAAAATAGACACCTTCGACATCGACAGTATGACCCCAGTATCATCACAAAGACCATAAGCCTTGTAATGTGCCCCATACAACCTTACACAGACTTACTTGAGTGTTGCACGCTTACTAACAGGACGAGGGTGACTCTTTGACGGGACTTGCCCAACCTTTCCAGAGGAGACAAGGTCCTGAGCCTCGTCCCCTCTGACTGTAGTCTGGATTTCTACAATCAAGGATCTGAGCTCGCTTACAGAAGGGCAGAGCTTGCTTTACTTATGTTGATGTCGCCTAACATATTGTTGATGCTATTGTATTATTCCATAAAACGTTTCGTGTGGATATTTTATGACCTCTTGTCTTGAGATACCTTTCGACTCTTGTTCTCCATATGGAGGATTATTTATAACTTTTTAAATGTGTGTCCTGTAATTGTGTTGCTTTTAAAATGAATGGGAAGGCAGACGCGTGTAAATCGGTTAACCACACCGATTGACATACTTACATCATTGTTATGAGTGCTGCAGTTACATAGCATGAATACTTTATCATGTGAAAACAACGACTAATTTGAATTAATCATTTAATTTAATTGTAACTTTTGTTACAGACATTCAACAAGTTTACGAAGATATGCTGATATTGTATTTCTATGGATCCAATCCTCAGACATTACAGCATAAAAGAGGTCAGTCAATCTTGAATCTTCGACATTACAGCAGAAAAGAAGTCAGTCAATTTAAAATCAAATAAGTAAGGGAAACGTTAGAGTGCGCCTTAAAATTTAACCTGTAGATCCCCGTTAGTGATGCTGACGAACTGACTTGTGAGGGTTCGAACCTTGACCCTCGTTTTCTAACCTAGCATGAAAACAATATTTGTATGCCGGTTTCAGATTTTTAATAAACCTTACAAAGTTTTACAGAATTGATAAACGTCTACTAGGAGTTATCCCTCTTGTGAATCGTGGTCAGTAAAAATACCATGGCATAGGTATTTCGTTTACGTGACTGACGATCCAGTCCCTGTCAAATTACCACGAGTTGGAGCTACGAGTTACCACAACAATTAGTGAGTTGGAATCTCGCTAAACTCTTCATGAGTTGTCTGCGATGATGGGAATATTCATTCGATTCATGTACGAACTCTCTTAAACAATACCCGAGTTCCCTTCAATACCAATTTACCAATTGGGAACGTGTTTCAACAACATCTGCGTGATCAATGTTCTCAACAATAAGACAGAAGACCTTTCTGTGACTTCAGGCCCTCTGTAATTATCTGACCTCATAACTAACCATTACGACTGTACTAAGAGTGTATTAAAATGTATGAGTATGAAGCGAATTTGGTACTAAGACCATGGGGACAGGTCAGTAACACGTATTTCAGATCTGTGATGCGATTTTGGTATAAAGACCATGGGGACATGAAAACTTTAATGTAGGCAGGATGTACATGACATCCATTAATCGAATTAACGTTGTAAGACTATGTTGTTATTATCAAATATATGTCGCATGGTTGATGTATGTAAGGAGTCACGAGGTACAGATAGCTCAATCTATGTCTCTTCGATTTCTTTTCCCATGAGTCAACTCCAACATCCCTTGTTACAAAATACGTTGGTACTTATTTAAATAAATCAGTGTATCTCGATACATACATATACTGCAATGATGCACTTTGTTATTATTGATTTACAAAGACAAGTAAAAGTAAAACTGCACATGGATTTTACTAGTTGTATCGTTACAAAAATAAAAATTGCTATTTTTGTAATAAATGAAGATGCTATGCAAATATTCAGTATAAAAGTTCTTTATATAGTAGATAATAAAATATCTATTACTAAATATTTAATTAACACATACAACATTAAGAGGGTCCCTCTTTTCTGCTTTAAAACGGCCCGAGTACCAGTAAGTGAAGGTTTTTCCTTAACTGAAAAGTACATACAAAATGAAACTATGTAGAATATCGTAGTTATTGGAGTTCATACTTATGTTTTATATGTGATGCAGGTGTTGGTAGCCCTACAAGTAAGAAAATTATGATATTGTAGCCTTGTGTTTTCGAAGAGTCACTCTCTTATACACCTGCTAAGGCCATTTCTTGTTAATTTTATGTTTTGCGTTCGCGTGCGGGTAGGTTTTGAATCATTTTCACCAAAAACAACAAAAAATAGATATCATTAAAATTCACTTTAAAATCATAATTTCACAAATGTATTTTGTGTGACGAAAAGTTTTTGCGCGACTAGACATAAACTTAAAAAATTAAGTCTTTTAAACGCTTTTTAATACGACTTTTGAACATTGTGACAAGTGTCATCATTACACAGAAGATACTTGCAAGGCCCCCATCTCGCGTCGCGAAAAAAACCTGCTTTTTAGCCCCCAAATAGGGGTGAGGATGGCTGGGACGGTAATATGTGTATCACTTTCGCAAAACTCATTAAGCATTCTATCGCCTTATGCATTTACAGCTGAAAATGAGCAAACTTATTCTCAAATACTTGAGGGGCTTTACTTGGCGAGTGCTAGGGACAGCTCTGGTACAAGTTTTAAGAGTCTAATAGTTATGTCCGACAAGAAATGTTTTGTATCCCATTCATCGGGATCTTTATAATCAAATACATACTGTTCATTTTTTTTAAATCTTATTCAGATTTTAAAAATGTTAGAAATGCTCATCTTTATCAGGTTGGGGGCAACCTCTCATTTGAGAGATAATCACTCAAATGTGTAACTATCACTGTTTTCAGTAATCAATTTCAAGGAATGAACAGAAGTAAACAAGTACTAAAAAATGAAATTTTGGAATTATGTTTTGAAATTCAAAAGGGCACATGTTTACAACATACTGAATACAGTTTACATAAAAGTTGACATTTTTGACTTATTGTTTTGGAGTTTATAGCTGCACAAATGTTGCAGCTATAAACTCCAAAATGGTAAGTTGAAAAGGTCAACTTCTTTTGTATTTTATGTTCAGTGTATTATAAAGATGTACCCTTTTAAATTTAAGTCAAAATTTTGAAACTTTGATTTTTTAGTACTTGTTTACTCTGTTCATTCCTTGGAACTGATTACTGAAAACAGTGATAGTTACTCTTTTGAGTGATTATCTCTCAAATGAGAGGTTGCACCCAACCTGTTTAATCAAATACATATTTTTTTTAATTTTATTTTTAATTCAAGCAAAGACATTACAATGATCTCATATTCTAGTCATTATACATTTCATTTGTTATTAAATTGTTAATTTCTTTAAACAAATCAAGTTTTTCTTATATTTTATTAAGATGAAGTGTTGAAAATGATTTTTGTTTTATTTTGCTTTTCTGTTTTTTTCCCTGGCTGGCTGGTAGGTTTTTTAATTTCAAGGTGACGCAAAACATAAAATTAACAAGAAATGGCCTAAGAGAATGCACAGAGGATATACACATGTTCAGTATCCTTCAAAGGCCATAGTATACATAGGATGTACGCGTGGTCAATGTCCTTCCAAGGCCATAGTATACATAGGATGTACGCGTGGTCAATGTCCTTCCAAGGCCATAGTGTATAGAGGATGTACACATGCTCAGCATCCTTCCTAGGCCATAGTGCACAAAGGACGTGCACGTGATCAGCATCCTTTCTGTATTTTACACATACATGGCGTTTACATTCCTCATTCTTTAAGGGGATCCTATGTACCACTTATGACCAATGATAGAGGGAATCACTGCGAGCAAGTAAAGGTCAACATTATCACTTTTATCGGATCTGTTGTTATAAAACATATATAATGTCAAGTACATGATTCACTTCACTAATGAAATGATTAGAGTAGGAATAGGATAGGGTTGGGTAGGGGAATGATCGAATCATAAACTTTCATGTGAGTGTAATGCATATACAAAATTAAGTTATTTACACAATAATTAAAATATTATATATTGCAGCGCCACACGATGCTGATTCACACTGTAAGTATTTTATTCTTGATCAAATTACATGTTTGAGGGATATGAATAACACTTCCCGTACGTTTATGTAGAAATGGATACAAAGTATGTAGGCATAAAAACCAAAAGTATTTCTCTTAGAACATATGTATCAATATGCCATAGACTGAGTACTTAACAAATGATAAATACAACAGTCCTACCAATTCTGTTAAACAGTTGAAATGTCAATAAATATAGTGAAAATGCATAACATTAATTTTAAAGGACAGAATTCCTCTGTTAACATCTTTTTTTTCAGATATCCCTGAGCATATAAAACATGGTATGTACAGAGTACAGATAAGCATATTTTTCTACGTTTTGATTGATTTAGCTCAAATTAAATTGTTTTGGATTAATACAGACTTAAACCAACTAACACTTATGACTGTCTTTACAATAAGACTTGAACACTTCTGAAAGAATTTGAAGAATTTTTGTTTAACTTAACGTAACACAATAAGATAATGTCGGTAATTATAGATGATGGATAAAGCATACTCAATATTCCAAAAGACATGAAACCAAGAGTCAGCAAAATGAACCAACAAACGAACGAACATGACAGTTCGAGTTCCTAACAGAAGAGTAAACTTTTAAATTCAACCTCGTTCTGATTCACTGTGAAGGACAAGAAAGTATAAAACTGAACAATTCCTATGACGCTCCTCATGTGTACTTATTTCCCATCCCATTCTCTTTTCTTTTTTGATGGGTTGAACACTATGATGTTGTTTATTGTTATCTCTTCGTCTCTTGCAGACATGCATAAAATAGAGGAAAACTTGAAGCATCATTTAAACCAAGACTGTCGTATGGCTATTTTAAAATTCATTCAAGGTAAAAGATTATAAATTTAAAGTATGCTTTAGCGTTATTCGTGTTATTGTATCTTCTGTATGCTTAATAGTAGAAAATGTTACATACTTGTTATAATATTCACTAAATATATATTTACATTACCTGCTAATACGCCATCCCTTTACTCATATGCAAGATAGAATGACTAATGTCCTCATTATCAGGCTCAACTTAAACCAATATTAATAGAAGATACCATAAAAGTTACTGTTACAAGTAATTGTCTAATAATGTAGTAATATTATTGCAGGATTGAGTGTATAATTTGGTCCCTATGATCAAATTTTCATAACAATTATATACGATATAGACATCTAAGCGATAGATGTAGTCCTATGATTCGTGTATGCGTAAAACAGATCCGGACAATTACATATCTGAAATAGGTGAAATCGACAAGTATTCATGATGATTAATGTTCGGTTCACTTCGTCGTTTTGTAGCTTACCGTTCGGAAGTGCTTTCACACATACACGAGTTATTAGACCAAAGATATCCCAAAAAGCTTATCATATCTGACATTATCCAGTTTCATGAAAATTGATGACTTCAGGATTATCCGGAATGCAGCAGTATTTTACAACAAAACACCCAGTGACAACATCAAAGGCAACAACAACCAGCGCAACTACTACACAATTACAGACTTCTCCAACGACAACGAGACCAAAATTAGATGGTTTGTTTAGGGTGCATATTCCTAAGGAGCAATGAACTTATCGAAGAAAGAAATGAATTGGTTAAAATTATATCAATCGTTATTTTCTAGATAATGAAATTAATAATAACTGAATACATAAGTTGCCGTTTGATTATTGTTTGTTTGATTATTGTTTTACGTCACTCCACGATTATTTCACGTATATGGTGACGGCATCTGCCTGATGCATTGCATACAAATTTAGACCTTTGCAACGGACCCACCCGAAGCAGTGAGGGATCTTTTACGTGCCACGCCTACCGTGACACGGGACCTCGGTTTTTACTGTCTCATCCGAAAGACAGAACACCGGTGTGCCCCGGGCGGGAGTCGAACCCGCGACCTCTCGATCACGAGCCGAGCACCTTATCCACTAGGCCACACCGGCTTCATAAGTTGCCGAAATACACATATAATGCAATAGATTAGTACATCTTTATATCTTTTTATATTTATTTCCACTCAATCTAGTGAAGTCGTGTGATCCCATGAACTTCCTGACTGCGTTGGCGGTTGGAAAGACTGTCAACAGTAGTTTAGCGGGTCTATGTACTGACGGCACACATACCCAATCCGAAGCATTAGTCATCAACTCGTGTAACGCCGAAGTTGCGAGCAATTGGAGATCGGGTCCTTCTGTAAGTAACATAAAACCACAAATAAGATCACGTATTTGCTTAATTGGTTAGAAATCGTGAAATAATATGGAAGAGAATATCGAAGACATGACTAAACATACAGTTATATTTTGATTAGCTGTATGTATGTGGATCGTTGATTGGTTGTTTAATTCCACATTTATGGAAAACACTGTAAGACCATTTCTTTTGTGATGTGGTCGGTATCATGATTTTATGAATGTGGGAAATACATATCATCATTTGTTATAAACATTATGATAACACAATTATATATGAAATGAAATGAGTGTCTACAACTGCAAAGTATTTTAGTAAAACCTACTGATATCCAACTAAAATGCTTTTGTATTACTAGGGTTATTTAAACCCCTGTTACGTAGTGTTGTGTTCCGTTGACATTTTCTATATCAATCCACATTTATTTATCCTATTAATGAATTGTGGAAATACTTTTGTTTTGGACATCCATATTGGGAGTTTCAAGACATCATGACATCTATTCAAACTTTATCTGTATATATGTACATCTGGTCAAGCCTTACCTGTATATATACCCTGACATCTGGTCAAGCCTTACCTGTATACATGTATATATACCCCGACATCTGATCAAGCCTTACCTGTATACATGTATATATACCCTGGCATCTGGTCAGGCCTTACCTGTATAAAAATTTGCTGATTGTATTAGCTTTCTTTATATATAAATGAATGTTGATGATAATCTTGTACACTAGGAAAAACATGTAAGAAATTGTTTTAACAAAATATTAGTAGATTATATCAGTTAATGAATATTAAATTTTATTAGGTAATTGGGAATTGTGACCGCATTCCAAAGTACACACCTGTTGCTACATTTGTGTTTGGTCAGTATGCAATGGACGGTTCTGGCTTATCTGGCATTTTCATAGAATGTACAGATAATGGATTCAAGGTAATATACAGTTGGTCTTAGATAGATAGTATATTTTGAAAAATGAAAAATATTGTGAATAATTCTATGGATACATGTAGTTTAATTTAAAACGAGAAAACATTTGAAAAAAACATACCTATACATAACTTTTTCAGTGACAAGACAATTAATCTTATAATAATAAAACAGTCTTTACTCAATCAAATCACGGAATTTAACAAACAGAAAGATATATATATATATATATAAGTTCAGTTTGCTAGAGCCTGAGGGTACTTTTTTGGATTTCCATAGTTAAATCTAACTTTTGACTCGGGGTTTCAGATTTCAAAACTTTGAAAATTTTACGGTGATGTTATAGACAAAGGAAGGAGGTTCAAAAGTTCCCGTAACTTCACCTCATCGGGTACAAATAAACAGAATAACTCTTGGGTCATCGCAGAAACATTCTGTTTATTAGGTCTCTTGAAAGCCTTACGCAGAATTTTCCATGAGCGTTGCAATCTAGCAGGGCGAAGGAAACTCTGTGACGCGTTTTGTCTAGACTTTTTCAAGGGAGATATGTTCCGTATTTCGGGACTTTTCAGATAAATGGTATCATTTATTTTTCAGACAGACATGGCGTGGTTGGCTCTTGCTTATACTGTTTTTTTATTATTGAAAACTATATAATACCCCTTATCTGTAAGAGTCTCGATTTTATTTTAGAAGGACGAAGTTCCGGAACATGTCTCCCCCGAAAAGGTTTAGGCAAAACCCGTCTTAGAGATTCCTTCGCCCTGTTAGAGTACAACGCTCATGAAGAGTAGTAACAGCAACTGCATTACAATCAAATATTTTTGTGCTGTTTTTCTATGTGCTTACTCTTCTTTACATGTCCGGTTTTATTATCTTAATTGGGGTAAATTTTTGTTTGTTTTGTTTGTTTGATAATGTTTTTTTTTTATTTGTTTTTTTTATTTTGGTGTCATATAGCTGAGACAGTTGTCTTCTTCTCTTGTTAACAGAGTATTTAGTGTGAACGAACATTTTAAAATGCTCATATCTAGTGCAACGATGAAGAATAATTCAATTATTTTTGTTTTAAAGGCTGGAATTCAGTTATGTGGACATGCTCCACAAGTGTTCGAAATACGAGTTGGAGGAGGTCAAGGTCGCCAAGATGCCAATATGTACAATGTAGTGGATTGGACATCAACATAAGAGATATTTGCCCTCTATGTGTAGAATTGCCATGAATATTAGTAAATTAAACTATAATACAAATTGCACTTATCCTCTCTTTTTGTTGAATTTCAACAAAAAATTTACGTGTCTCTCAAAATTTAACGTTCACTGCTAAATTACATTTCATACATAAATAGATATTGTATTTTTGTTCACCCTTTTTATTGAGGTTAACCATATTATTACGCGACATTTATTATGCTTTGTCATAAAATAATATTCATCTACCTTTTTATTCAAGCATGGAATTTACTCATTATTGTTCTTCATTTAAAAATTACTTTACACTGATATTCTGATATTGTAATTAATATCAAATTGAAAAAAGCTATTACTGTAATGACTTAGGGTGTGATCATTGTCGGACTTGTGTTATTAGTGTTCCTGATAAAGTCTGTTCATCTGACATTAGCAACAGGGTACAGATATTATGTCGGAGACGACCTTCAAGTTCTCAGCTTTGCCCGGTGTCACGTCGGTGTAAGCACATGGAGGAATAATGAGTCATCATGCAACGAAAGGAATCAGCAATGCTAACAAACCAAATATCAATTACAGATTTCTGATTAATGTACATTGTTGCCTGACATCCCGTCATCACTACAAGACGAGATCAACAATTAAGATACTCTGTAATAAGCTTATACCTTTACGATTTAAGGTTTGGACATTGTATCACTGATATAATGTATGCCTATCGTATAGATTTGAATTCGAATTTTAAAACGTAAGATAATAGTTTAAAGTCGCAATGTAATGTAACTTTGTTAGTACATGTGATTTACTAGAATCTCCTTTTGAATGTCTTATTTCATTAAGCATTACTATGAACATATCAACACTGATCGACATAGTTTAGGAACGAGAGTTACAAACGGTTAACGACGTACCTTCATTTGTTGTTGTGACCAATTCTTCTTATTGCTATGTATGTTGTGACAGGGATTCAAACGAATGGTTCGTTTAACACCTTAACACAGCGAAAAGTACACATTGAGGGCCGATTTTGTACATTTTGTAGAATACGTAGGCATATAAAGCCAACACTCGCCAGAACGTAGAATTTCTGTAAAATATGTATACCAATTTACTTAATATGTCCTCATGTTATGACACGCAGCCTAGCAAAGCACACTTCTGTATGCCGTCTTTGTTTTTTTCCTTAACTGGTAGCAAAGGAATCCAACCAGCGGTAATAGCCACAAAGGAGTTGTATTTCTCTATAATCTTATGTACTTACAGCATTAATACTACGTCACTCCTTACTAGTGCATTCCAAGGAAGTCCGTGCCTCAACTGCATTACAATTGAATGTTTTGTGATGTCTTTCTTTGTCTTTATTGTTTGTTTGTTTTTCGGTCTGTGATGACTTTTGCCATACGACTGAGTCTAATGTCATTTAACATAAATGTTTTCAATTTGGATTAATTATTGTAATGTGTTAGCCATGTAAAGATTCTGGATACATCACAAACCGCGCAATTAAGCAATCTATGTACATATTTTCCTTTCGGTGACGACATCAAGCAAGCAAATATTTAATTTTAAATCAAATTGAACTGTGTTTTGTTACTTTTAACAGAGAATCTAGAACATACATATGCATTTCGAATAATTTGTTTCCAATAAGCAATACTTTTCATGTAAATGCTGCACTCGCGATGACTTATGTGAGGCCATCGAGTTTTTTATGGATAATATGTCCAATTTACTCACAAGATTTATCGGCAGAGAGTTGGGATTTCTATGAGTATTAACTGCACACCTCTCTTATCAGATCTGGTGTACAAACGAATGTGTAAAAGTGTAAATGTACATGCCTTGAATGACCGGAAAAGAGAAATCCTAAAAGTAATCTATATTCGCATTGCAGACTTCATGGTGACTTCTGCCACATAACTGAGCCAGTAACTCCTCTTTTGTCTTTTTCATTTGAGTTATGTAATGCCATCACAATTTTGATGCATACTATTTATGTGCAATTTAATGACAAGATTTATCAATAGATTATTGGGATTCCTATGGGCACTAACAACGCTTACCTTATAGCAGATTTATTTTTATACTGATATAAGAGGGACTTCATGCATTCACTTCAAACATCGAAACGTTTAGACCTTAATAAGTTCAAGAACACCTCTAGATATCTTGATGATATTTTAGTACTCGATAACACGTGAGTTTGAAAACTATATTTCTGACATTTATTTATTCACTTGAACTTTAATTAAATAAAGCCAAGGACACCCCTTTCATAGACTTAGACTCATTAACAACAATATCCATACAAGCATATATGATAAACGAGACAACTTTGGATTTGGCATTGTTAATTTCCCTTATTTAGATGGTGATGACCCTAGGCTCCCATGTGGTATTTCTTTTTGTCAATTGGTTAGGTTTGCCTGAGCCTGCATTAACGTTTTTGGACTTTCATGCCAGAAACGTTTCAAACTCCGAAGTTTCAAACTTCTGACTCAGGTGTATAAATATCTTAAATTGGAAAACCTTTTAATAGATTTTACAGATCGTATTCAGGGTATTATTTAAATTCGGGAATGTGACTTTTCAACATTACGTAACCAGTGAAATTTCCCATCCCAATTTCTACGGTGCCTAGTGTATAAACTAAGAAGGGTCAAAGGTTCCGATAATTTCATATCGACGAGTTATAAAATAGTCAAACGCCTTCGACATCGTCGACGTCAACCACTTCTCTAGAAACTGAAGCACTGGTCGCGAAGATAAATTCGAACTCGCGGACGATCGCTAATTTCGTTATTTATTGGCTATTTCCAGTAATTTTGACAACATTTTTAAGCTGTATGCCAATGGAGTTCATTTAAAATGATTTTAACGAACCGTCCTGATTTATCTCGCGTCCGGATTTTCCTTCCCGACCAGTATGGGAAATGACATAGAAATTGTATGACGTCACAATGGTTGGACGTTAGACATTTGCTTATATGTGAAATAATTCCGTATAACGAAAATCCGTATAGTTAGCTAAGATAAACACATCTCAGAAGTGTACAAGATAGAGGCATCTTACAGATAATGTGACTCTGCAATTATAATCATGTAGACCGCTTCTTATGTATGTTAAAAGGTACATTGTGTACCACTAAGCTATGTCACTCATCCTTGAATTTTCACGTTTGATCTTGTGGATAATCTAATGTGCCCAGAAGTGAAAGAATTTGTTTTATATGTATCTCTAATGCCGAGGGTGAATCTCTCTTCTAATTGTCTCCGCAGAAATTATTTATGACAGTATTAATATTATTAATAGTATTATTGGATTCAACTATAACGGAAAATCACTTAATTTACGGCAGCAACGTTAGGGAACTGTATACCTTGGTTAATATGGCAGTGATACATTGAAATTGAAAAGTATGATCTCAAAAGTTATAAAGTTATCTATGATGATTTAATCATACTTCGTATATATAGCACTGATGAGAATAAATTAAACGGACAATATTTATATTCGTTTGAATTAGACAAACACAAGATTGATATTCAACCCTAATCAAATTATATTAATAATAGTAATAGTAATTACACTTCTTCAAATAAATAATACATGTAATATACATACATGTCTTTGGTACTATTCAGCATTAATTTGCTTAACTCAAACATGAAATATCAATACCATACCACTTATTGTTCAGAAGACATGGCCAAAACGGATACAGAGCAAAACCTATATCCCTCGCATCTGTTATTCAGTGGCATAAAACTATATTTACATGTTTGTATAAAACAGAGATTGTTTTCTCATAGCCTGAGTTTTATCTACTTACACAGAAGTAAAGCGTACGTACGTAATGATATCTGTTCACGGTAACAGTGACATACAATATTATCTAGTAGGTCGGGTTTTTTTTATATCGAAAGATTTACCGTAACTAGTACAGTACATCTGTGTCTCGTCATGTTGAACATTAAAGATAGATTCCCCATGTAAATCTTACTATACATATATTTTTTCAATAATCTTGCATATAACATGAAAACGCAACTTTCTTTGCCGCGGCAATGTAAGATATATTAGCCTGATAAACTAAGTTAATCCGAAATCGAAGATGACATATTTATTATTGCTTCTCAAGCAGCGGGGAGATAGATGATAAATATCCATGTATGTGTTTCTTATCCAATCAATACGTCATTCCAGTGCAAAATGGCTAAATAAGGACGTTTTAGTCATATCTACACTGTACATGTAATGGCATACAGATCGTTTCAAGCAAAATTGCTTGTCTTGGATATACTGCTCATTTGGGACAAATATGTCACTAATCATGATTCCAAGTATAATAAGAATCCATCATGGGTATACCTTTACTCTGACAATGCTTTGTAACATTTCCAGTTTGGGAAAGTGACGTCAATCAGGCACCTTCTATTTAAGAACGCATAAACTTTTTACTGTTCATATATTAAAACTATGGCCAATCACTGAACAGGATGTCGAGGTTTGTGCTTATACAAAGATAAAATCACAATCTTCTGATGTTCCTTAAAAACCTTAAAATTATATACAACAAATAATTTGACAACAGGTATGATTGAGCCTTACATGTACGTGGATGACGTGTTATGCAAAATACATTCTTTTAATTTAGCTTTACACATATTGTTATGACTTTTGCTTATAATGTTTTAGTGTGGAATATAGCTATACGTCTCTTAGAAGAAACTTTGGCTAGATTTTCCTTGCTATGACCTTTGGGTATACTGCACTTAGTATGATCTTTAGCAATACTTCTGCTGGTGTTAACTTTGGCTATACTTCCTTTGGTTTGACCTTTGACTATTCTTCCCTTCGCCTGACCTTCAATTCTACATCCCTTGTTATGACCTTTGTCGATACACATCTTGGTATTAAACCTTATGATTGATATATCTTTAATTGCTAACATTATACATACCTCACTATGACTTAATGTTTTAAAAACCTACTTTAGTTACGGCCCTTTTATTACCTTAAACATTTATGGCAACATTCCTCCATAACCAGTTTAGTATACCATTCATTTTATAACCTATAGCTTGTCCGTTAAGTTGATGAGCGTTTGTTTAATATAAACTACCTACTATAACTTTACATTATAGTGTACGTTTTTCTATTCATAATATTCAGACTACCGTTCTGTACCGAGACAAGCTATTAAGTGAAAGTTATGTCACAAGGATACGAAAAACCAGGTTTGAAGTCTACATTCCGCAAACTTTATGATCGTTATAAAGACATTATCTCGGCTTATCAGAAATCATTATCTGACATGATGACTTCTTAATATGATTGTTGTTCTTAATCCGTTTGTACTGTGATACTACAATATTACACATTGTTATACCCTTTACTAGTTTACCCTTAATAATCTATATTTAAAAAGTCCAATAAATCGATTGTTAAAAACAGCCGGTCCAAACGAGCTGTTAAAATCGACTGTTGGACCGGTCACGTGACAAACTGTTGACCGACGAGATCTAGAATGCCGTTATTTTTTTAAATTTAAGTTTATTTTATTGATTCCCTCAACTAGACACTGAATATTGGTAAATTTAATCATTTTCAGCGATGAAATTAATTCTTTAAAAATCAAGCTCCCATTAGGGATCCCTCGACATATTCAAAATAGAGTTATCTTTCCTTCTTGTATATATAAAAAGTATAACAAAACATGATTTGAAATTGGTTGCACGTGGCTCTGTTCCGAGGTGGGGATATCATATCCTCGACACCAGCGGACGTCCTTGTAGGTGCATATGTTATATATGTAGTAAATTTAAACCGTGCGCCGCACGGTTTAAATTTACTACATATATAACAAAACAGTTGTTGTCTGCGGTTTCGGTCAACAGCTGATTTGTTGGACCTGAGGATTAATTGTTGACCGAGGCTGAAGTCAACAACTGTATACCGTTACTTATTCTGAAATTTTACCGATTTTGACTACGTTAATAATGTAATACGGTTGCAACCTCATATGTCTACGAGTTACACTTGCTCATATAATATCTTGAGTCACAGTGGATATGACCGGTCAGCATTGATGTTTCATAACAGTGTTGATTATGCAGATATACTCATTATTTCGGTAAAATGTATTAGAAAAAGGTTACCATGCATGTCAACAATTTCTGTTTCAAAGCTCAGCTAAATTCCCGTCGTAAATCTCAATTTCTGGCAGGGGATGATAACCCCTAAATGTTTACGTAAAGGATGTAACGTTAAATTATGACTAAAATTTAATTTTATTTCTACATTATATTGGAATTTTGCATGAAGTGTCCATAAAATGCTTCGAGGCGATTATCTTTAGGTGTAATGTACCCGATGTAGTGTACCCTTCGTTGGTTGGTTGGTTGGTTGATTGGTGTTTAACGTCGCTTTCAACAATATTTCAGTTATATCGCGACATGGAAGCAGGAGGTTACCAACCTCTTAAACATAGTGGCGCAACCCGGCAATCGCCAAGCGCTTAACCACTACACCACGCCTACCCCTTGTACCTTTCGTAAAATACTCGGTGTAACGTGCTCGTTGTAATGTATCCAGTAGTGTACCCTTTGTAATATACCCGGAGTAACTTACCAAGTGTAAAGTATCTGTTGTAATGTATTCGGTATAGTGTACCCTTTGTAATATACCCGGAGTAACTTACCAAGTGTAAAGTATCTGTTGTAATGTACCCGGTATAGTGTACCCTGTGTAATATACCCGGAGTAACTTACCAAGTGTAAAGTATCTGTTGTAATGTACCCGGTATAGTGCACCCTGTGTAAATTACCCGGAGTAACTTACCAAGTGTAAAGTATCTGTTGTAATGTACCCGGTATAGTGTACCCTTTGTAATATACCCGGAGTAACTTACCAAGTGTAAAGTATCTGTTGTAATGTACCCGGTATAGTGTACCCTGTGTAATATACCCGGAGTAACTTACCAAGTGTAAAGTATCTGTTGTAATGTACCCGGTATAGTGTACCCTGTGTAATATACCCGGAGTAACTTTCCAAGTGTAAAGTATTTCTTGTAATGTACCCGGTATAGTGTACACTTTGTAATATACCCGGAGTAACTTACCAAGTGTAAAGTATCTGTTGTAATGTACCCGGTATAGTGTACCCTTTGTAATATACCCGGAGTAACTTACCAAGTGTAAAGTATCTGTTGTAATGTACCCGGTAAAGTGTACCCTTTGTAATATACCCGGAGTAACTTACCAAGTGTAAAGTATCTGTTGTAATGTACCCGGTATAGTGTACCCTTTGTAATATACCCGGAGTAACTTACCAAGTGTAAAGTATCTGTTGTAATGTACCCGGTATAGTGTACCCTTTGTAATATACCCGGAGTAACTTACCAAATGTAAAGTATCTGTTGTAATGTATTCGATATATTGCACCCTTTTTAATATACTTGGAGCAGCGACCCTGTTTTGATGTAACTGATATATTGTGGGATGTCTTTCTATTTATTTATTGTTTCACGTTTTGTCTGAGCTTATTTATGTCATACGCATTCTTTAGTATCTAGAGGCATTTCACATATTTCGGAACACTGGAAAGGTTAGGAAAGTTTGTCACGAATTTTGATTATTGCACGACGGCTTGATATGGATCATGAGACTTCGTCGAAATCATACCATGCGGAAATCATTTTGCACTACGTGTCTGATATAAAAATGCACTTGAACGATAAATGTAGAGTACAAGTGTACCGAATAAACATTTTGTATTTGCGCTTCATGAGTTGGTGTAAGTATGGTCAGTTGTCTTTTCTAGTGGAATATTAACTCTCATCCACATGTTCATACTAAGTTCTGTTTTAGAGTACATCCGTACAAACTCGAAAAACAAACTTCAGATATATTGAGAAAAAAGTTTAAAAGTTTAATTATTATAAAACTAGGGAGTATTTCATTAATGTACAGATCTGCTCTAAGATTTGTTCTTTGGTTTTTACTTTTAAGTCACTTTGGTATTAAGGTCGCATTTCAAATATTTATATACTAGCGGAAAAAAGAAACTGTGTATATTTAAAAGTTAAATAACATCATAAAAAGTATTTTTGGTCGCTCTTTATTTTTGAAGGCATAGTTTAAACGAAACGCATGTCTGAGTTCTCAATTTGTTAAATTTGGCGTTCGATTCACCTTGATGGCCAGAGCACGCATTTCTGTAATTTCGAAACAAAGCGATGTGGCAAAGGAGGTCATATTAACGCTGAAAATGCTTTATGGAGCCGTTATCTGCAAGGTGGTTTCGTTCGGGATCGCCCAGGATGAGGACGCCCGCAGGTGACGTTATGTCCTGCTATCCGTTCTGTTCTGCTCCGGAGTCACTGTTAGTGTGGTGTAGAAGGCATCGTCGTTTCAGTAACAGAGGTTTGGCGGAACTTCTGTTAACGGACGAGTGGAGATTTCATCTCATCTCCACGGCAGTGACGATCGTGTTCGGGCTTATCGTCGTGCCGGAGAACGTTACATTGAAGCCTGCGTTATTCAGCGTTACCAATTCGGCGGAGGAAACGTTATGGTCTGGATGGAATTACAACACATGAAAGGACCCCTGTGGTGATAATGGAGGACAGTTGAACCGAAGTACGCTACCGTGACAAGATTGTACGTCAGCACGTCATTCCATTCATTTACGACAACCACCGTAACTTCATTCTGCAGCAGGACACTGCACGTATTGTTAGCAGCAGAACATGAATGTGCTTCCCTGACCTGCGATATCATTATATTTATCGCCTATAGAACATGGTTGCGATGAAATACAAGACGTCTACAGCAAGAGCCAAACCCCTTTGCTACTTTGGATGCTTTTAGTCGTTCTTTATTGCGTATATGACGGAACATTCCCCGGGCATTTTTGCATAATCTGATTCGTTCCATGTTTCGTAGGTGTGAAGAATACATTGGTGCAAATGGGGTCATAAACTGTGAAACGTGTTTTTGCATCCCCTTACTTTCAGTGGCTGTTTGTATCAACCATAATACACATAATCAGCGATTTGATGTTTGAATTGAAAGAAAATGCAGCATTTTAAATAATGATATACATAATGGATCATAATACTTTGTACATGAATCTATACGTAAAATTACTAAACTACAATTTCTTTTCTACGCTAGTGTGCTTTCGATTTCTCCGCTAGTATACTTTCGATTTCTACAGTTTAGGCCTTCAGCAAATCTGAAGAGACATAAGGTTTCGAAATGCGCATATGGTGCACCAAAATTGATATAATTATATATGTGTTAATATTATTTCTATATTTCTAATTATATCTACCTTTTACTGGTCAAAGCTAATAAGTTTAACATAAAGACAAGTTATGACATTGCTGTAAGTTATATATGTACTAGACTTTAAAATATTGCACCAGGCTTACAATATTGACGATTTGAATAAAATGGCTGATATGATGAATGATTATCCTGTCAGTCCTCTTTGTTAATTCCATGTAGCGATATGACTGAAACATTGGTAAATGCGACGTTAAATCCCACAGAATCAAATCTTTTCGTTCGAAAAGAATACTTAGTTTTAAACTTTTATTTACGATAAATGCTATGATAAACTACATTAAGGAAGTATCTGATGCCATATCACTGTGGCAATCATAAAACGCACCACAGTGAATAATTAAAGATATCAGAAAATACAATGGGAAGACCAGTGTTCTGGATAGAGTAAGCGTCTCCTGTTTGAGCGGTTCCTCATTGATCATTGCATTTATTCTTCTTTTATATGGGTTGGTTTATTGGAAAATATAATACCAGAGCACTTGTCCATGATTTAATCATGGAATCCCATCCTCTTTGATGTCGTAGAAAAGGTTGGCAAAGTCTGCTATTTCTTTAACCACACACTTCCGTAAAACAATTAATTCCCTTTCTGCTGACAATATTCTCCAGAATACAAGAAAGAAAAATATGTTATACTGAATAATTGCTATTGACGTCAATGTAGAGAAGTCAAGGAGTTACTTCTTATATTGCACTGTGTAGTTACTAATTCATTAAGCGCACGAGATCTCGTCCGGAACGAGATCAAACTTCGTGAGACGTTATGTAAACATTGAAGATGATTAGACCAGCTGGGTTTGTTACCAAGAGAAAGGGAAGTGTAAAGCACAAGTGTTTTGTGCATTCAGTGAGATACAAAGGTGAAAGATTAGATATACATTTCTATTTCTTCACAAAGCAATTCCCTAAATACTTTAACTGTATAGAGCAATAACCTGTCTTTCGAGATAAGTAACGGTAAATTTATGTTCTAAAATATATGCATTACGTATTATGTATGTGTGTTACAATATATGTATTCAAAGACTTGAAAAATCGCATTTGAATTCTATCGCTATATTTCACACCTTTACTTTACAGGCCAGTTCCCTAATGTGTATTATTCAGAATAGAAAGTTTACAATGTAAAGATGATGGATAAATCCAAACCATAAGTCTAAAAATCATGAAACCAGAGGACATACAAAATCAGCAAAATTTAATACGGTAGAACAATAATTATTGTTAATCTTCACCTAATTTCATTTCCGACCTTTTACTTCATTTTCATGCTTCACTGTTGTCAAACGTTTGGAAAAAGCTCAATTATATATTATTTTTGTTCTTTGGTATAATCAGCTCAGATATGAATCATTTGATTCTTGATTCACTGTAAAAGAGAAGACATCTATCTGATCCCTGTATAACACAATTCACCAGGAACATGCATTTAAAAATGATCATAGTCAAATGAACGCAGACAAACCACAAAAATGTTAAAAACATCACTCAGTTTGTATTGTTAACCAGTTTACGGGTACCCACTTTCCCATTCATCGCAAAAGCGGCACAATTAATGGACATCACATTAAAAAAAATTTCAGTCTAATTGGATGGACTAGATTGAAGTCTGACATATATGCATTCCTAAGGACCAAATATAAATATCTCCAATTCCCAGCAAATTCTATGAGCTGAATAGTTATAAACGACTAATTTCAAACTCGTATGAAGAGCTATCTGGCATGTGTGACCTTGTCTTTGATCGCTAAGAACTTCATTAATTATCTTACATTTCTTACTCTTTATATTCTGCAAAATAAACAAACCTGCATATGCTTACCGCTTAAATATCCATCCACATAACGATACGTCATATCATATTATCAATAGATATAGGAACATATATATGTCGTGTATAAATTTAGTGAACTATATGCTCATACTTATTCTATTACAGTAAATTTGAAGTATTGATATTTGCAGAGCAAATGGCCTAAAATTAAAAGCCAAAGAACAATCTAAGGGCAGAGATGTACATGAGGAAAATAATCGATAATATCAGAATAATTTATAAACCTTTGTCTCAGTGAATTAGTAATAAGTATTTCGGATAAGTACACAAGCACTGAAAACAGAGCTTGTAATAAAAATGATTACAATTTAGACGTATTCATCGCCACAAATAGTTTTATATCGTCAGGGGTGTTTTTTCTTAGTAAAAATGGAGCTATTTCTGATTTTCGTCGATTTTGGATATTGGTTACTAAAAGAGAAGACAGAAGACATCTGGCCACACTGTATGACACAAATCACCAAGGACATGCACAAAATACATGATAATTGTCTAGTAAACACAGAAAAGACCTTACAAAATATTCGATTGTATTTCAGTTACTGCAGAGTCCCCACTGCCCTATTAGCATACAACGGTCGAGAGCTTGCAACGCTAAGTAAAAGTCTGGATAAAACTGTAGAGGGACACAATACAAGAAAATGATCTCAGGGTCATACTGTCAATGTTGAGGAACCCAATGCAAGACAATGATCTCAGGGTTATACTGTCAATGTCGAGGGACCCAATGCAAGGCAATGATCTCAGGGTTATACTGTCAATGTTGAGGAACCCAATGCAAGACAATGATCTCAGGGTTATACTGTCAATGTCGAGGGACCCAATACAAGACAATGATCTCAGGGTCATACTGTCAATGTCGAGGAACCCAATACAAGACAATGATCTCAGGGTTATACTGTCAATGTCGAGGAACCCAATGCAAGGCAATGATCTCAGGGTTATACTGTCAATGTTGAGGAACCCAATGCAAGACAATGATCTCAGGGTCATACTGTCAATGTCGAGGAACCCAATGCAAGACAATGATCTCAGGGTTATACTGTCAGTGTCGAGGGACCTAATACAAGACAATGATCTCAGGGTCATACTGTCAGTGTCGAGGGACCTAATACAAGACAATGATCTCAGGGTTATACTGTCAGTGTCGAGGGACCCAATACAAGACAATGATCTCAGGGTCATACTGTCAATGTCGAGGAACCCAATACAAGACAATGATCTCAGGGTCATACTGTCAATGTCGAGGAACCCAATGCAAGGCAATGATCTCAGGGTTATACTGTCAATGTTGAGGAACCCAATGCAAGACAATGATCTCAGGGTCATACTGTCAATGTTGAGGAACCCAATGCAAGACAATGATCTCAGGGTCATACTGTCAATGTCGAGGAACCCAATGCAAGACAATGATCTCAGGGTTATACTGTCAGTGTTGAGGGACCTAATACAAGACAATGATCTCAGGGTCATACTGTCAGTGTCGAGGGACCTAATACAAGACAATGATCTCAGGGTTATACTGTCAGTGTCGAGGGACCCAATACAAGACAATGATCTCAGGGTCATACTGTCAATGTCGAGGAACCCAATGCAAGACAATGATCTCAGGGTTATACTGTCAGTGTCGAGGGACCTAATACAAGACAATGATCTCAGGGTCATACTGTCAATGTCGAGGGACCTAATACAAGACAATGATCTCAGGGTTATACTGTCAATGTCGAGGGACCCAATACAAGACAATGATCTCAGGGTCATACTGTCAATGTCGAGGGACCTAATACAAAACAATGATCTCAGGGTTATACTGTCAATGTTGAGGAACCCAATGCAAGACAATGATCTCAGGGTTATACTGTCAGTGTCGAGGGACCTAATACAAGACAATGATCTCAGGGTCATACTATCAATGTTGAGGAACCCAATGCAAGACAATGATCTCAGGGTTATACTGTCAGTGTCGAGGGACCTAATACAAGACAATGATCTCAGGGTCATACTGTCAATGTCGAGGAACCCAATGCAAGACAATGATCTCGGGGTTATACTGTCAGTGTCGAGGGACCTAATACAAGACAATGATCTCAGGGTCATACTGTCAGTGTCGAGGGACCCAATGCAAGACAATGATGTCAGGGTCATACTGTCAATGTCGAGGGACCTAATACAAGACAATGATCTCAGGGTCATACTGTCAGTGTCGAGGAACCCAATGCAAGACAATGATCTCGGGGTTATACTGTCAGTGTCGAGGGACCTAATACAAGACAATGATCTCAGGGTTATACTGTCAATGTCGAGGGACCCAATACAAGACAATGATCTCAGGGTTATACTGTCAATGTCGAGGAACCCAATACAAGACAATGATCTCAGGGTTATACTGTCAGTGTCGAGGGACCTAATACAAGACAATGATCTCAGGGTCATACTGTCAGTGTCGAGGGACCTAATGCAAGACAATGATCTCAGGGTCATACTGTCAATGTCGAGGGACCTAATACAAGACAATGATCTCAGGGTTATACTGTCAATGTCGAGGGACCCAATACAAGACAATGATCTCAGGGTTATACTGTCAGTGTTGAGGAACCCAATGCAAGACAATGATCTCAGGGTTATACTGTCAGTGTCGAGGGACCTAATACAAGACAATGATCTCAGGGTTATACTGTCAGTGTCGAGGGACCTAATACAAGACAATGATCTCAGGGTCATACTGTCAATGTAGAGGAACCCAATACAAGACAATGATCTCAGGGTTATACTGTCAATGTCGAGGAACGCAATGCAAGGCAATGATCTCAGGGTTATACTGTCAATGTTGAGGAACCCAATGCAAGACAATGATCTCAGGGTTATACTGTCAATGTTGAGGAACCCAATACAAGACAATGATCTCAGAGTCATACTGTCAATGTCGAGGAACCCAATGCAAGACAATGATCTCAGGGTTATACTGTCAATTTTGAGGAACCCAATGCAAGGCAATGATCTCAGGGTTATACTGTCAATGTCGAGGGACCCAATACAAGACAATGATCTCAGGGTTATACTGTCAATGTCGAGGGACCTAATACAAGACAATGATCTCAGGGTCATACTGTCAGTGTCGAGGAACCCAATACAAGACAATGATCTCAGGGTCATACTGTCAATGTCGAGGAACCCAATGCAAGACAATGATCTCAGGGTTATACTGTCAATGTTGAGGAACCCAATGCAAGGCAATGATCTCAGGGTTATACTGTCAATGTCGAGGGACCCAATACAAGACAATGATCTCAGGGTTATACTGTCAATGTCGAGGGACCCAATACAAGATAATGATCTCAGGGTCATACTGTCAATGTCGAGGAACCCAATGCAAGACAATGATCTCAGGGTGATACTGTCAATGTCGAGGGACCCAATACAAGACAATGATCTCAGGGTTATACTGTCAATGTCGAGGGACCTAATGCAAGACAATGATCTCAGGGTCATACTGTCAGTGTCGAGGGACCTAATACAAGACAATGATCTCAGGGTTATACTGTCAATGTCGAGGGACCCAATACAAGACAATGATCTCAGGGTTATACTGTCAGTGTCGAGGAACCAAATGCAAGACAATGATCTCAGGGTTATACTGTCAATGTCGAGGGACCTAATGCAAGACAATGATCTCAGGGTCATACTGTCAATGTCGAGGGACCCAATGCAAGACAATGATCTCAGGGTTATACTGTCAATGTCGAGGGACCTAATGCAAGACAATGATCTCAGGGTCATACTGTCAGTGTCGAGGGACCTAATGCAAGACAATGATCTCAGGGTCATACTGTCAATGTCGAGGGACCCAATACAAGACAATGATCTCAGGGTTATACTGTCAATGTCGAGGGACCCAATACAAGACAATGATCTCAGGGTTATACTGTCAATGTCGAGGGACCTAATACAAGACAATGATCTCAGGGTCATACTGTCAATGTCGAGGGACCTAATACAAGACAATGATCTCAGGGTCATACTGTCAATGTCGAGGAACCCAATGCAAGACAATGATCTCTGAGTCATACTGTCGATGTCGAAAGCGTATAATTATTTAAGAACTCTTCGATAATAAATTGTTGGAATCTTTGACACGCCTTACTTTGTGTACTAGATCACCGTAGAAATTGGGATGAGAAATTCCGCTGGGTAAGTATTGTTGAAAAGTCCGAATTTAGATAAGACCTATAAAATTTAATACCTGTTACCTAAAGTGATTTGAAACTTTTTTGCGTGAAAATCCTAAACGTTAGTGCAGGATCTAGCAAACCGGACCAATTAATATAAATATCATATGATTGGGAGTCTTGGGGCAACAACAGGTAAAGAAGGGAAATCTAAAGTAGGAAATCCAAAGTCGTAACGTTTATCATATGTGTTTGTAGAGATATTGTTGTTAATAATTCTAATATTTAAAGTTGTATACACTACAATTCGGTATAATTTCAAAACTTAGGGCATGTAAAACAAAAACTGTATTTTTCTCGTATGGCTGTAGTTATTAACTTTGCGTTAATAACGTTTTTGTCGCTTCAAATCCTCGGAGATACTTTCTTTGTTATATACTACCTGACATGACTTACTCGTATGTTGTTTTGTCATACATTTTGTTACCAGCAAGAAAGTGTACCTGAAAATCCACAAATTTTTACAGAATTTGTTACAATTTTAAAGGCTGAAAGGTGACAAATTTGCTCTCAGTGGCGAAAAGACACGTAACTAAAGGGATATTTTGATATTTTGAGAAGCTATATATATTTTTAAAAAATGTATTGATGCCACCTAAGCTACTAATTGTGTTCTACTCCTCTTCATCATTCAAACAAATTATGTTAGTTGATTGAAATAACGGTATTATCGTTAATATGTTTTATGAAAAGATCATACTGGTGTAGACCAACTTCTAATAGTTTCTGAAGCTATTCGGAAACATTGCGTTTTGCAACATCTTTGGAATCAATAGCATACAGATCTTTTGACTTCATCAAATGGATTTCCCATTTCCTCAAATACTGCCACAAGCTTACGGACTTTTTCAAAGAATTGTTTTTGAGCAGAATGGGTTTCTTTATGGGGCTTTAAATGTCTCACTTTTACATTACCATTTGCTTTTGAAAACTCTTCAACCAATCTGCTGATCTCTGGTTCAGCTATCATCCACCTCCTAAGAGCTGAAGCATCTTCTGTCAAGCCGATTGCGCTACCATCACCTTTTACAAGTGCATTATTCTGCTTCATGTGCTTGATCAATGGCAATGCATGAAAACCTTCTCTCTGTTTTCTTTAATGAAAAGTTACCTTTTTGAAATTCGTCATAGACATCAGGATGTAGTTTTTCAACAGATAACATGTCCCGAATGTGAATACGCAGCCATCTGGCATAGTTCATATGATCGAGGGCAAAAAAATAGGGAATAAAAGCTGAAAGACTTTAAATGTAGAGACGAAAATCACATTTTCGATATGATCGTATAAACGAAAGGACTAGTAATTCTAAATTCAATATCAAACCCCAAAATTGAATTGAGGAAATTCTTTCTCGCGCAATGAAAACCACTCTAACATTTCATTGACAGCAATGTCTTCTATATTTATTTGACCCTCAGTGGCATTCTTAAATGCTAGCTTCATCAATTCATACAGACTACAAGCCGTTATCTGATGAATTTGTCTCGTCTTTGCAACGTTTGAAACTGTTAGGAAAGATTCAGCAGATCCTGAAGACATAATTTCCACCTCAGTCAAAGCTGTTACCCAACCAGGTCCCTTCAGTAAATCACCCAATTGTTTCAAAGCAGCCATTTCTATGTGCAAACCTCCAAACATTATCACAAATTTATATTCACCATATATGTCTGGCCACTATCATTGTATCTGTTTTGCAAGAACAAACAATGGTTGGTCTGCTGTCATAACTGGAGTTGGAGTGGGATTTAGGAAATTAGTGACCTCTCGTATTTTATTCATGGCATGTTTAATTGTCGACACAGTGTGCCTGATCCTGCAACAAAGGAAGTAATGATGTTGTGCTGACTTTAACATGAGGACCCCTACCTCGCGAAGAATGGTATGATGACCATGATACTGTCTCTAGATTTAAGACTTCTTGTGTCCCTCATCAGAAATTAAAAAACAGATTAGCGGAAATTATTCAAAATGCATTTACTAGTAAAAACGGAAGCCGCAAATTCAAATATATAGTAATAGGCCACGATAAAACTTACTTTGTTAGGGAAAATTCTGATTCCAAAAATAAATACAGTGAAACAGCTGTCATCCAGATGTTGAACTTTCTTATCGATAACATTTTTGTGGTGTTTGGAGGTAAGGTTTTTCAACAAATTGTCGGCATTCCAATGGGCACTAACTGTGCTCCGCTTCTGGCTGACATATTCCTTTACTCATACGAAGCTGAATTCATTCAGTCTTTGTTTTCGCAAGGAAAAAAACAATTGGCTCTTGGCTTCAATTTTACTTACAGATATATAGATGACTTGCTTTCAATTAATAATCCTTCATTCGCAGATTACCTTAGCATCATCTATCCAAGTGAACTTGAGGTCAAAGAAACCACAGAAAGTAGTAATTCTACTTCGTATTTAGATATTATGTTGTCTTTCGACATTAATGGTCAATTGAACACCTCACTCTATGACAAACGTGACGATTTCAATTTCGCTATCACAAACTTTCCTTTCATAAGTAGCAACATTCCATCATCGCCCGTATACGGCATATTCATATCTCAATTAATACGTTATTCCAGAGCATGTTCAAATTACAATGACTTTGTTCTGAGAGCTAGGCGACTTTCAGTTAAGCTGTTCAACCAGGGTTATATATGTGCTAGACTAGCAACGTCACTGAGGAAATTCTATGGTCGTTACGAGACTCTTATTACTCCATATGATATCTCGTTATCCAGACTTTTAAATGATATTCTGGACTGAGACCGATTCCGATCATTTTACACTATACTAGAAGGTTACCTACTTCGACTTCTCCATACTCCATACATAAATACATATGGAATTTACACGATTTGACTCTTTCTACTGGGTATATGTGACGGGTGCTGCTAGCAAGCAGGAGATGCTCACTCTCCCCGGGCACCTGATCTCACTCCATCACAGGGGTTCACATATGCTCTTCAAGTAGACATATTTTGTTATTTTCCATTTGTTTTTCATTTTCACTGATTTTGTATGTCCTCTGGTTTTATGATTTTTGGACTTGTGGTTTTATCCGTCATCTTTACATAACAAACTGAAGCCAGTCAAACTTACACTTGAGGTTATGTAACAAGTAATCTTGGTTCTGAAGTTTAATAGGTGTTTGCACTATTGGAGGTGATGGTTTTGTTTTTAGAAAAGCAGGTGGTACATTTGTGTACGTATCAGGAAGATTTGAGACTTTTTTCGAAGTTAGTGTATGTTCAATAAGCGGAAATTCACGTCTCTCTGTATTATCACTAATAGAAGGGTGTTGAAAAATAGATATTCCTGTTCCATGAAATGATGTCATTGCCAATGTAGAAGAAGAATTGTGATCAATATTATCGACAGCTGAGGTAGTGAATACACCCTTGTGTAAACCTGGTGGACAGACAACACCTTCTTCTAAATATTTCTGAAGTACACTATCACCAAGCATTGTAGAGATTTCCAGCACACGGTCATACGAAATACAAATACCGTGTTGAAATAGAATATCTATTAGATTGCGTTTTCGTGTCTTTGCAAACAAAAGAATCCCTACATAAATTGCAAACGGAGGTTCACGATCTGAAGAGTGTCTCTGGTGAACCTTTAGTTGCTTTTTTATGGTAATTAAAAAAGCAACAACTGAACAATGGCAAGATCAGAATCAGTGATCCCGTTTTCAAGTTGGGATTCGATATCAGGTCTATGCTCTATCATTGAGACCAGTTCCAACAAAGAACTTGGAACAGCTTCTGACAATATTCGTCGCTAAATTTACCAGTGAATTTAACTTGTGCTGACACATTTCCTTGCGAACTATCTTGGCTGCCTTTGCTAAATACATAGCATCAGTAAATTCACAGACGGTGACAACTGCTTGTCCAATATCTTTCTCAAACACTAGTACCACTTCACGTCCTCTATGGTATGCTTGCAAATCTGGTATCTTTGATAAGATTCTGTCTTTCAATTTCGTTTTATTTAATTTTGTTGAAATCGACGGATACGTAAATTCGCGACGTCGTTTTTCGTATAACAATAAATATAGAACATATATACCTTTTAATTTTTTGCACCAGATGCGCATTTCGACAAATTATGTCTCCTCAGTGATGCTTGTGGTCGAATGGTTGGAATTCTCATATTATATAAATATCTGAAGAGCAGTATTAAAACCAAAATTACCGAAAAAGTGAACCAAAGAATCAATCTAAGGACAGAGCTATGCATGAGGCAGATACTCCTTAGTTTTAAAGTGATTTACATAATTTCATGACGGAATATTTTAAGTAAATATTTCATGTCAGTACAAAAGCATTGAAATGTAGACCGTCAGTACAAAAGCACTGAAAACTAGACTTATGATGCCCTCCGGGACAAGCTAAGATCAGCAAGTTTGAAAACAATACCTCCCGGATTAGCTCTTTGTTGATTCTACTATGTGTGTAATCAGTTCTGCAAATGCAAGTTCATCACCATACTCGCAGTTTCCTTTTTCTAATGACATTTCATGGTCCCGTAGTGCCTTTCTCTCTCTATTATACAGTGCTGTCAAACATTTTGGATGATATTTAAACTCTTGTGCTACAACATCACCTGAACTTAATTTTGCAAGCAGTTTTTCATCTTGTACTGTTATTGCGCATCGGTTTAGTCTTTCGTTCAGCTGCATGGTCATTGCCTCCCACATGTCTGATATGTTACCTTCGTCTTCACATAAAAAGCACTTTGCAATAAGTGGCTTCTCCATCTGCTTCGAACTCTTTTTTCTGATGAAATTTGATGAACCACTTTCGACTTCAATCTCAACAGATCTCCTTTTTTCTCGCCCTTTGTAGTTTTGTATTGCTGAACATTATTCTGCAAGAATGATGGTACTTTGCATTATTCTTTACTAAAGTTGCATCAATGCCCTGGCCATCATCAATGCGTCGAATGTCTACATGGATTGGCATTTCATTCAAGCATTTGAACTCGGGTATATTCTTTGCAAGCAGGGTATAACCCGATTTGCTTTGGTCCAAAGGATCGGAGGGCGACATCGATGCTTTATCTTTGTCTATCTGACATAAAAAGCATTTCGACCAATCAGTTTCCCTTTCGTCGTCGGGAGATGTTGACAAACGAATTCTTTTTGACATTTCAATTCAGAATTGGAAACAATCAATTATTTTATTATTCAACCAATATTTGCACGTACGGCTATTGATCGGAACTGCAAAGCAGACTGATTGGTGGGTTTATCCACTTGTAATTACAGTCCATGTACGTGTGCACGTGTTACGCTTAAACACAGAAATCTCTGACAGAGGGCGCCACTCTCGTTTTCTGATGATAATTTTGGAATTACTATGTATTTGACAAACAGAAAGAGGAAGAAAGGTGCCCTTTGTGTCACCCCAATCTCCACAAAGCTGACACCGTGCCAAGTTTTGGGGCAAGAGTGTTGCATGAGTTTGTCCAAGTATTGTAAACAACTAACTCATGAATTATGAATTAATTTTTCGTATTTAGAAGAATGGACATGAATAACAGGCCAGAAACAATTGTTATTTGAAAGTTTAAATGTTAAGCAGCCTCAAGGAAGAAATTTCATAAATGATTCAGACTAAAATCGCAAAATAACCCTTAGTTAACCATGCATCCAACATACAATTTGAACATAAATCGTATTCAACCGCCATTTTAAATTTTGCCCGCCATCTTTAAATGGTAGGAAAATCCAGTTGGCACACAGTCTATATTGATAATATACTATCAAAAATTATTCCTACAAATTTTCATGCTTGTATCACAAAAAGAACTATTTTGGTGGAATTTAAGCATAAGCCGCCCCACTATAGGGTATACAGCTTTGAAAGAAGTATTGGCTTTGTTTAATTGAAGTTCAGGTGGATGTATGTCAGTAATATATTTTTCAAACTCAGGGTTATCAATTATTATATCACTAAGAAAGCAAGAGGTGTCATTGAACTTATCAATAAGGTCGAAAAGTTTCGGGGTTTGAATAACATGTTTGCATCCCTCTCATAACAATTTGAAATAAAATCTGCTGTAAGAGGACTGCAATTAGTGTCCATAGGAATCCCAATTATCTATTGGTAAATCTTACCATAAAATTGCACATAACTATTATGTGTTAAAATATGAATTGGCATTACATAACTCAGTAAAAGTCCAATATTTATAATTATCATATTAATTGTTTTAGAAAAATCCAGTGTACTCCAGATGTAACGGAAGTACATAGGTATGAGGCAGACTCTCTGTTGAAACATCAACGTATCAGAGACAACAACTTGCTTTTGATTAAGTCATGAGGTAGAGAGATGTATAGTGTATCAAAATCAAAAGTAGACACTTAATTAGCTTCAAAATTTCTCAAACGGAATGTTTCAGTGACTTCGCCAGAATTATTGAAGGATCAAAAGTAATTGACATTGTTATTGTGAAAAGGGCATTATAATATTAATAACATGGTCTTTAACTGCAGTAAATGCGGAAGTAATATGTTTCGAAAGCGCAATTGTAGAGGAATCATTAAAATCTGATATGAAACATGATTTATATGAACTTTTGTGCAATTTAGGAAGTCCATACATGGCTGGAAGATCATTTCATCAATGCTTAAATTGTCGTTTGTGTGCGCCTCGGATGCAATGTACGTAGGAAGGAAATGTATAACATTTTGAAGCACGGTATTTAAAAACAGTCAATGTACAATAATGAGACCAGTAAGATTTCATATGCAGAACATCTGTTCAAGTAATTGCAAATGAAACATTGGCTATGTCGCTCCGACACTCAACAACGTACTACGGTTGGCGTTCTTTAACCTTAGAATATATACCCATCCAAGTACCAGTCTTGGAAAACTAGTAATAAATTAGTCGGTTTTTTTTAATATATTCAATTTATATAGGCAGTTCATTTTCAATCTGTGCAATATTACCATTTAGACATCAATTCTACAAAGACCATTGGAATTCCAACTTTTTCGAAGCAAAACAAACAAACACAATCCAACTTTCTGAAAGTGGAATCTGAAAATGATCTTTCAAAATAACTGATAATGAACATGAAATTTACTGACATAAGATTATCTACTTTGATTTTAACAACAATGTATCTTTAAGTGTAAGCATGAACTGACAGATTCTCAATGGGGAAATTGTCATGACATTGGCAGTGCCATACAATTGATATTAGGATTTACTACGTAGTTTACTATTCCTGCTCAGAGGTTCAGATACTTTTAGAGAAATCAATAATCTCGTCACTGTGTACCCGAACCTCGTCACTGCAGTGACGGGTTTAGAGGGGGCGCCCCCCTCTTTTTGCCACATATTTACCAGTAAAAATCCAGACTTTGCACCAAAAATGGCTAAGAAGTTTGTCTAAAAGAAAAAAGAGGAGTTACTGGCTCAGTTATGTGGCAGAAGTCACCATAAAGCTATACAATACATGAATATAAATAATATACTAGAACATATAACACATTGCAAAAATATTTGATTGTAGTACAATTAGGATACCGACTTAGGACGGTCATTTAATTTGACAAAAGTCAAACAAATGGTGTGGTTAACCGGTTTACGGGTCCACCTTCCCACTCACCGTAATAATCCTCCATGTAAAGAACAAGGGTATCGCATATTGAGAGGTCATAAAAATATAAGCACGTAAGATATTGTAAAACACATAATGGTATAAAAATATAAGCGACATCAACATGATAAACCGTGCTCAGCCAGTCTGAAAGCGAGCTAAGATCCTAGATCTGTAGGAGTCCCGACTAACAGTCGTAAAGTACAACAACACTCCCGCACTACTTACACGCGAGAGAAGAGGGGAAGAGGTTTAGGACCATGTCTGATACAAATGTGCACAATTTCAGCTCAGTGCAACATAGTTCGACATCGGAACTAATAACTTACACAATGCATTTGTCAATCCATGCCCATTATCCCGTATTTCAAGAGCGATTTATCCGCGTCGCTTTACCGAACTTGTTGAAGACTCCATGTACGAATTTGACCTTCACTTTCGGAAGGCTCCGCTCTGAATAACATTCAAATTAGATATTCGATTGGCAATTTCTTTCTGAAATTAGTTTGAATAAAACAAAATTTTCTGTGTATTTTCATGTTTTATTTTTTGTTGCAGTCATTATTTACTTTGGAAAGTACAAACAAGTACGATAACTATACTTTCATATTCCTGTTATGACGCGCGGCCTTCCGGAGGTGAAGGCCAAATTCGTACATGGAGTCTTCAACAAGTTCGGTAAAGGGATGCGGATAAATCGCACTTGAAATACGTGATAATGGGCATGGATTGACAAATGCACTGTGTATGTTATTAGTTCCGATGTCGAACTATGTGGCACTGAGCTGAAATTTTGCAAATTCCCGATTTCAATGGCCGAAACGAGTGTCTGAATCGGTAGTAATTTTGCTTCCAAAATCGTTGTATACCTTTCTTTTTTCTTTGGTGTATACCCCTGTAGGGGCATAAATGATGGTTGTTGTTGACATACAGAGCTTCAAATACCTGTGGCCCAAACCTTGGCTGTGTACGATGGTCAATATTCTGCTACCAGCTGTGATCTTAACATTATGTGATCATATTTCATCAATAATCTCGTCAATGTATGCCCGAAACTTGGCTGTGTTCGAGGGTCAATATTCTGGTACAAACTGCGATCTTAACATTATGTGATCATAATTAATAAATAACCTCGTCACTGTATCGTTAATTTTATACAATAATGAATATACATTTGTTAATATCTCCCGCTAATCAAGATCTACACGTTTATCGCTTGCAATCTGGAGTTCAGTAATTTGTCAGTTACGTGAATGTCGCTCGATAAATTAACAGAGCGCTGAGCACATTCCTCCTTAAATCTGAAAGATATTTATAAATAATATATATTAATATATTATTGGCCAAGATGGAAATCTGTATATTTGCACAATATTAAGTCATCATAACCAGCAAAGATGAATATCACTATTGAACAGCGTTGTGCGTTAAATGGGATGAATCTTTTTTACCTTTAATATTGACAAATAACCTAAACTCTAACAATGACATCTAATGAATTGGCGCAAATATCGTCATGTTACCTCATTGATTTAACCTAATCGCTGTCATATTAGTGTCTATTTTAAAAAGATTATTTAGACTGATTCGGCTGCCGATTTATCATGTATTTGTAGTTTTCCAGCAAATTATTGGCATTTCAAGAGATATGACTTGCTCCCCACCTCTGGCTGACATTTTCTATACTCGTATGAATCATATTTCATACTGTGTCTGCCCTTTAACGGTAAGACACAGTTCGCACTTCTACATATAGAGACATATACGACTTTTATCAATCAACATTCCCGATTTTACGGATCACCTTGACCTATCTATCCCTAAGAACCATAAAAGTTTCAACTGACAGCTCCTCATCTGCTTCGTTCTTCTTCTGTTAGTGCCATAATCATGTGACACCCGGGCACCTGGTCTCACCTCTGAACTTCAGGGGTCCGTGAATGTCCACTTTGGTACATTGTTGTTAGTGACATAGTCATGTGACACCAGTTATTTTCGTATTTTACTTGATATACCCTGTCAATTAGTGATAATGATTCTTTAAATACTCTTGTGACGATTTCATTTTCAGTATCACCCACTCCCTCTCCTGAGTACAGAATATCGTCCTCTCCCGACTATGGCTTTTAATTTTACTAATATGCTGTTCCAGCAAATGTATTAAATCCGAAGAATTCGTCCTGATGGCTAAGTTACTTGTGGCCAAGCTACTCACACAAGGGTATGTTGAAATTATTACTGAGGAAATTCTTTGGTCGGTATGAATGTCATGCAGCCTCAAATCTCTCTTTCCAAAATAATTTCCTATATATGATTTACAGTGACCGTTTTACATTTTTGACATTACAAAATTATACAATATATATTTACCTGATGTGACAGATTTCTACTGGACTTGTCACGGGTGCTGCATGCCTGCAAATGTTCACTACTCCCGGGCACCTGGTCTCACCTAACCTTTGTAAATTGGGATTTGCATTCATCTTAATGTGGAACCATATACAGTGTTGTCCGTTTATTTTAGAACTTTGAATTTGAAATGACCCAAACGTATTTCTGCGTGTTCACCTTCCTTCATTTATGACCAACTAATAATTTTTGTTTAACGTGTTGTATAAGGGAAATGAATCTGCTACTTAGCGGTTAGATACTTGTTTAAATTTGATTTGTACATACATATGTGTGGCTAAGAACATAGGATAAGAATCTGATAAACATCAACGAGTAAACATTTTGGCGGTGAGGTTTGTAATTTTATTAAACTTGAAGTAGTTAAATTCCCTTAGCAATATTTTGCATGTTACAGAGCAGCATTGTTTTGAACAGTGTGGATTTCTGAATGCGCCAGATTCTGATTGTTGACAGCTTGGAATCATAAACACACCAGATTCTTGTTGTGAATAGCTAAGAATCTTAGAAGCGCCAGATCCTGATTGTGGGCAGCTTGGATTGATAAACACACCAGATCCTGGTTGTGGACAGCTTGGAATCTTTAAGAAGACGGTTCCTCAATGTGAGCGGTCTGGTACCTAGGACACACCAGGTCCTGCTTGGTGTATTTTAGAATCTTAAATCTATAAGATTCTCGATGGGACCTTAAAGTGATAGAAATACTCATTGCTTTCAACTGGGAATCTTGTAAGTGCCAAATCCTCACATTTGGCAGTTTAAAGATCCTCACCGTGGACAGCTAAGAGTCTAAATAGCATCAAACATGTGTGCAGCTTGGAATTCGTAATGATTGCATGTATTTGATGCCATAGTTGTGTTTCTAAATAAAAGTATAGACTTATCCCCAGTTTTAGATGATGTAAGGGGCAAAACCGGACAAATAAAGTTATGCCACTCAGATTTGCGTCATATTGCTGTGACGTCACAATCCAAGCATCAACAACATAATGAAAATTCCGGCAAAAATTGGTTTCTTCGGTATTAAGCCTGTTATATCGTGTAATATTGGAAAAAATCTATCAAATCCTTTAAGGATCAGGGTGATTTTCTCAGTGATGCAGATCTGCATGGTGAATCAGGTAAATGATAATGATTTACCTCGGGCTCTCCTTCAGTGCTGATGTGGAAACAAACTGCAGATAAAGCACTATTCTGTGCTCTGGAAATACAAGTTATCCAATACATTAACAGGTAAATAATTCAAGTGAACATTAAGTTTTGTTTTTCTACAGCAGTATACATTGTTGTAATTGATGAATACGGCCGGATGTAATACAGCCTCACTACAGTACATGTACATGCAGTTGAAATATTCCAAAACTATTAGCCATATATAATAGACATTAGATTTTGATCATGTATGAATGACATACCATTATGCAATATTGAATATGATATAATACCGAGAACACATTAGTCATTGCTATCCGAACAGGTGCTTCTCTGTATAGAACGTAATTAGTTGATTTATTATATCACTCTTAAAGGACATTGATTCCTAACTATATAGGGTACAGCGTTTATATTATTACATTGATCTCTCTTTCTATCTTTATAGTGAAAGTGTATGTATATACAGTGGCGGGTCCAGGTTTTCCTAAAAGTGAGGGGGCGTGAAAGTCAAGTATTAGCTGAAATACTCAACAATTTTAAATGCCTAATTAGGAGTAGTTTTACTCATATTATTTAAGTGTTTTCAACCTAATCTATATATGCCTTGTAAATTTGTGACAAAAAAGGGGTCCCTGTATGTATGCATGTATGCATGCATGCATGCGTGTATGTATGTATGTATGTATGTATGTATGTCCTCGTTTAGCGTTTTGACTATCACCAAATAGTGAATATCTCCAATCTATATCAAATACAAGAAGACAAAATGGACCCTCCTCCATTGAACTAACGGTATCAACAGCTGAGAGTTGGGGACTAGACTATGTGTAGTACTCTTAATATCTGAATTAGATTGCAACACGTGTCATTGCATAGTCGGTTTCAAAAACCTTGGGAGGAGATCAAACCAGAGCCATTGTAAAGTAAATTTCGTTAGTAAACGGAATCATGCCAAAGAGTTCTCTCTGATAATAATGCTCTGGAATAAAATCATCGTCATCACCCGGTACAATCATTCAAGTATATGCCCGCACTGTTTTGGAAGAATGCTACTAATAAATATTTCCTAACTGTCATTGACGTAATAAATGGATGGTGTCTAAATCGGTGCGTTATGCATATCGTAGCTAGAAATAGCGACATACGAGCATTTTTCACTGCAACAACCGATCTGAATGTTGCTGTGAGAGCTTGTTCGTTAAATATTATTACGTACCTGAGGACGTTTAATACCATCTTCTCTGTAGCTGAATATCATTATATACACTATGAAGAGGTGAGAGAATGAGATGAGCATTTAGCTGAGTAGATGAGTAGCTGAGAGATGATCTTATTTCGCCGAATAGACTAGTCTTCATTATCCTGTTGCCGTCGATGTTAGACTGTTCGAAGGATTAATAGTACAAACACATACACGTCTGTCTCGAAGAGAAAGTAAAACAGTAAGGATCTTTTGACGCCGTCTTATAAGGATTTTAATTGGACATTGGTTATCCTGGAAAGAAAAGCAAATAAAGGACGTTTAATTAGTGTTAGTCCTATTAAAGGCAAGATTGGAGGAGGTTGACGACGTACATGATACAGATTCTGTCTCAATACTGCCGAGTGCTCATAACAGAGGATAACCATGGATTGCGTCGGAGCGCAGGTAGGTATCGAGTATTTGTCGTGAATGATATATAGCCATATCATACGCAGATAATAATAGATTTGATTGACATTCTTTACGTCATTATCAGAATCAATATAATGGCAGTACATGTTTGAAAAGTTCTACATATTGTATTTCACATATACAAATTATTACGTACTTGTTTGATATGATATGTGTTTTCTGTCATATTCATGTTCCTTTATAAGTGTATGTAGATATTTGAAAACAATAAGAACCATCATTTTTGTTACATATAATCTTTGGTGAATTTAATGTGTGCTGGGCTTCCCTAAATGCGCAAAGTGACGGTTCAATACTGACCTTAACTATCCCGAAATCGTTCACGTTTTATGTCTCAGCGTAAGAGAGATATTGATAACGTAATCTGATTCACAGCCTAGTCATAACTATCTAGCACGTGAGAGATACACAGCCTGGCCATAACTATCTAGCACGTGAGAGATTCACAGCTTAGTCATAACTATCTTGTACGTGAGAGATACACAGCCTGGCCATAACTATCTAGCACGTGAGAGATTCACAGCCTGGCCATAACTATCTAGCACGTGAGAGATTCACAGCCTAGCCATAACTATCTTGCACGTGAGAGATACACAGACTGGCCATAACTATCTAGCACGTGAGAGATTCACAGCCTGGCCATAACTATCTTGCACGTGAGAGATACACAGCCTGGCCATAACTATCTTGTACGTGAGAGATACACAGCCTGGCCATACCGATCTTGCACGTGAGAGATTCACAGCCTGACCATAACAAGCTACTAAGAGAAAGATTCACAGCCTGACCATAACTATCTAGCACGTGAGAGATACACAGCCTGGCCATAACTATCTAGCACGTGAGAGATTCACAGCCTGGTCATAACTATCTTGTAAGTGAGAAATTCACAGCCTGGTCATAACTATCTTGTAAATGAGAGATTCACAGCCTGGTCATAACTATCTTGTAAGTGAGAGATTCACAGCCTGACCATAACTATCTAGTGAGAGATTTACAGCCTGATAATAAATAACGAGTAAGTGAAAAATTCACAGCCAGAACATAACTATCTAGAAAGTAAGATATTGTTAACGGTATACAGCCCTACAATAGAGGTTGACTGGTTGATAAACGATGGTATTCTGAATGTGTATGACGATGATTACGTAAGATCGTGAACGATGGAAATCATCAATCAGTATCACATGTTGATGACCCAGTAAGCGTTCCTGTTTAGACCATGATTTGTTCAAGCCAGGCAAGGATGAGGTCCGAGTAACTTGCAATCCCACATTTGCATGCAAAATTAAGCAGTATGTCCGGTCCAGTAATAGCCATTTTCTTCCGCAGACGCGTCTTACCTGTCAAGCATGTTGAATAATTTGGAATATTAAGTCGTTGAAAACTTCACAAATTGTCTACGATTTACCACGAGGTGGGAAGGGGATGTCTCTTCGACTCCCGCCCGAGTCCTCTTCCATATTGTCGAGTTCTCCTCCGCATTGGTACGTGAACAGTACGAAGATTTGCCTTCTGGGACGAGTTTCAACAACATCTCTATGATATATGTACGACACTTTCTCAATCATCGAAATTCACCTTTTTACGAGTTAGTCGAGTTGTGACAATGTGTGTGCGTTATTACGAGATCAGTCGAGTTGAAACAATGTGCGCGCGTTATTACGAGTGAAGTTAGAGATATATTCAAGTGAAGGTGACTTGTTGAGATTTGGGTTTGAATACTGTGAAGACATGTCTACGACACATGTTGGAGTTTAGGGCGACACTTCTACATTGTATCCAATTGAGCATACCATTTATGCTCTAAAAAGATTAAACGAGATAAGTCACAATACTTTGCGCTTAATAGGGGATAAACGCAAGCGTCGCCACGAAAACTCTCTTTCCAACGGTATAACTACGGTATACCTGTCGGAAACAATCAAACATGGTACGTTAATCCCCATTCTAATTCACAGTAACATAAACGAATTGATATTTAGTGCACCGACATAAGCAGTTTCTTCATTTTCATATTCTTAAAATTTTATGATTAAATTATTAATCACAAATTGATTCATACATGAGTGACTTGACATCGCATCGTAAACAACTTAACAGGCAGTTTTGCTGCGACGCGGCGAGGTGAAATAAGATGCTGGAAAGCATGTTGCATGGTGGTACGCCATCATGTCATGTATGTGTCAGTTTTGCTGGTTCAACTTGATTGTAATAATTGTGTACGTGAATGGTAGAACTTGCAAATCGTCATTGATAGACTTAAGATGGACATTAAGAGCACTTACCGAAGTTGTAACAGACAGGAATTTTGATAGTTGGAGTCAGAGGCATTGTGGACAAAGAGTAGGTACAATGTGGTAATACATATGAGGACGGTATATCGAGGTTATACATGTCCGAACGCTAATGTGTGGACCAATCAGATTTGTCAAAACAAAACAAGTGAATTAGAATCATTCGTTACACCTAGGTCATACCTCGCACAAACACTGAAATATATTGTGACGTCACGAAATTGAAAAAATATTACGCGAAAGCAATGGGTCAGTATGTATGACAGGAAAGCTGTTTGACAATTCTGGTGGAAAAAGTCCTTTTTGACAACGCTCAAATCGCATACTGTGTTCCAGTATTCTGCAAGAAATTATTAATACTCAGTTCCTGCCATGATTTTGTTCGAGTCTGTAAACGCTCATAGGCGATTAACTCATTGATTAGATATGTATTTTACATGTATGGCCTGTTGGTTAATAATTTTGATTAAGTCTGTAGGTCCAACTAAAGCAATGAGAGCTTTTTGATTAAGTCTGTAGGTCCATCTAAAGCAATGAGAGCTTTTTGATTAAATCTGTAGGACCATCTAAAGAAAAGAGAGGTTTTTGATTAAGTTTGTAGGTCCATCTAAAGCAATGAGAGGTTTATGAATAAGTCTGTGGGTCCAACTAAAGCAATGAGAGGTTTTTTATCAAGTCTGTGGGTCCATCTAAAGCAATGAGAGGTTTATGATTAAGTCTGTAGGTCCATCTAAAGCAATGAGAGGTTTATGATTAAGTCTGTAGGTCCATCTAAAGCAATGAGAGGTTTTTGATTACGCTTGCAGGTCCATTTAAAGCAATGAGAGGTTTTTGATTAAGTCTGTAGGTCCATCTAAAGCAATGAGAGGTTTTTGTGTAAACCAACATTTCTCGCGACAAAGAGAGCGTTTCAAATACGAATGTGACATCTATGTAAGCGAAAGATCTTTATCATGTCACGTGACTAAAGGTTAAGATTGCCAACATTTGATATGTCCGCTCCAATTTACTAAGTGAACAAACAACAATGTATGGTATCCAGATATGTTTATGAATGCGGACAATAATAAAGTTGTATACATGCACAACTTCTTTCGGTTTTTATAGTGGGTTTTGTTCCTCAGTTGGGATAACGAATCATGAAAATAAATTTGAAATCCTTTTTGCAAGATAATATTAAACTGTATATTGTGTATTTATAACGAGAGCACGTTTTGAAAACATATTTTCCCGCTGTGGGCTTATTTCATAGCAACAACAAAGCTTGACCTGTGTCTTTGACCTTGTAACCGTAGAATCAACAGTGTTCTTGATAAGTAAAGATATATATATATATATATATATATATGTATATATATATATATATATATATATATATATATATATATATATATATATATATATATATATATATATATATATATATGTATTTTATAAATATATTACACTGTGCATGACAAAAACTCATTTCTGGATATATATATATATATCCAGAAATTAGTTTTTGTCATGCACAGTGTAATATATTTATAAATTTATATCGAAATGGTAAACATACAAATTATAATAAAGTTCCGTTATGATAGATAACGTCGCACAGTTAATATTTAGTTCCTCCTAACGTTTTCATCCATCTTACTGGACTCTTCAGGGAGTAGCGACTGTTGTTAACGTTATTGTGACGTCATCATGTTGTTTGTATATATTGGTTTGCATTTATTTCGTTCTTGTATTTTTCTTTTTTCCCGCGCGTTTTCACAGAGCGGTCAGGGTCCATAAACAACAAATATGACATCCAAATCTGAGACAGATTCCACTGAGTGGACACTTAGATGAATGTGCAAATGGACTCTTTAAAATATTTCCAATGTACAAAAACTATAGGACCGAACCAAATTACAGGAAAACACTGGAACAAAAATTCATACAACAATTCCAAGCTAAATTGAACGCTCTGTGAAAACGCGCGGGAAAAAAGAAAAATACAAGAACGAAATAAATGCAAACCAATATATACAAACAACATGATGACGTCACAATAACGTTAACAACAGTCGCTACTCCCTGAAGAGTCCAGTAAGATGGATGAAAACGTTAGGAGGAACTAAATATTAACTGTGCGACGTTATCTATCATAACGGAACTTTATTATAATTTGTATGTTTACCATTTCGATATAAATTTATAAATAAATAAATATATATATATATATATATATATATATATATATATATATATATATATATATATATATATATATATATATATATATATGGTTCGTTATGAGGGTAAGGCTTCTTAAATGGCCGTGAGGTTTCATCGTAGATCGAAAGAGTTATGGACTGATAAACTTCGTTATGGACCGTAAAGTCTATTTACACATGTATGAGCTGTAAAACTTCGTAATGGGCTATTATAGTTCGTTTTCGGCAGTTGGAGTTCGTAATGACTGGTCAGCTAGGGTTAGTTTTCATCTCACGCGTATCATTGATCATCCCTGCTGCTTCTAGGGTTTTCCTCACAGCCATCCGACATTCACCCGAACTGAGATTCGGCTAAATTAGGACCAATGACATTTTGACCAGCAAAACCTCCGAGGGTCAATCTAACAAGGTACTCCACCGCCACTTACATGAACTACCAAACTTCGCTAGGCTGTCGGCCATATTTACTACCAAACCATAGGGGCCAATCTCGCTAGGCTGTCGGCCATCCCTCATACTTATTACCAAACCACAGGGACCAATCTCGCTAGGTTGTTGGCCAACCCTCATGCTTACTACCAAACCACGTGGGCCAATATCGCTAGGTTGTAGGCCATTCCTCTATATATATATATGGTTCGTTATGAGGGTAAGGCTTCTTAAATGGCCGTGAGGTTTCATCGTAGATCGAAAGAGTTATGGACTGATAAACTTCGTTATGGACCGTAAAGTCTATTTACACATGTATGAGCTGTAAAACTTCGTAATGGGCTATTATAGTTCGTTTTCGGCAGTTGGAGTTCGTAATGACTGGTCAGCTAGGGTTAGTTTTCATCTCACGCGTATCATTGATCATCCCTGCTGCTTCTAGGGTTTTCCTCACAGCCATCCGACATTCACCCGAACTGAGATTCGGCTAAATTAGGACCAATGACATTTTGACCAGCAAAACCTCCGAGGGTCAATCTAACAAGGTACTCCACCGCCACTTACATGAACTACCAAACTTCGCTAGGCTGTCGGCCATATTTACTACCAAACCATAGGGGCCAATCTCGCTAGGCTGTCGGCCATCCCTCATACTTATTACCAAACCACAGGGACCAATCTCGCTAGGTTGTTGGCCAACCCTCATGCTTACTACCAAACCACGTGGGCCAATATCGCTAGGTTGTAGGCCATTCCTCATATTTATTACCAAACCACAGATACCAAATTCGCTAGGTTGTTGGCCAACCCTCATGCTTACTACCAAACCACGTGGGCCAATATCGCTAGGTTGTCGGCTATCCCTCTTTCTTATTGCCAAACCACATAGGCCAATTTCACTAGGTTGTCGACCATCCCCCATACTTACTACCAAACTACAGAGGCCAATCTCGCTTAGTTTTAGGCCATCCCTCATACTAACTACCAAACCACAGGGGTCATTCTCGCTAGGTTGTCGGCCATCCCTCATGCTTACTACAGAACCACATGGGCCAATCTCGCTAGGTTGTCGGCCATCCCTCATACTTACTACCAAACCACATGGGCCAATCTCGCTTGGCTGTCGGCCATCCCTCATACTTCCTACCAAACCACATGGGTCAATCTTGCTTGGCTGTTGGCCATTCCTGATTCTTACTACAAAACTACATGGGCCAATCTCGCTTGGCTGTCGGTCATCCCTCATACTTACTACCAAACCACATGGGCCAATCTCGCTAGGTTGTCGGCCATCCCTCATACTTACCACCAAACCACAAGGGCCAATCTCGCTTTAAAGTCCGCCACCCTAACACTTGGTTTAGTAGATAATGTTAAGAACAGCGGATTGGCTACCGAGCTTAACCCTTTATAAGTCACCTAATAATGTCGCAAATATTTGGCACTTGTTTCCGGTTTTGTCATCACATGGCGGATGTCATTAGTCATACAGGAGGGGCCTACTCTATCCGTGTATTTGGTCTCAACTCAGATGTATAGATCTACACGACAGAAATGTCCAGCCTGGTGTGGTATGTATATCACAGTGACGTAGCGCCGGCGCCTGTCGGATGATACAGATATTAGTAGACTTTGTTACGCTCTAAGTGTGAATGAATAGTGTTGTAATGAGCGTTTCAACACGCACAAACGACATAATGAAACTATATGGTACGATTTCATGTGTATGAGGCGTGAGGTGCACTTAAGAACCGTCGCCGACTCGATGGCACAGTTCCATTAGTGGCCATACCAGACTCTTTTTTGTGCATTTGTGTGATGAAAATTATGGGGTCACGTGTCATATTATATGGTGAACTACCAATCTAATCAGCTCGATCCCGAACAACTTAATTAGGGTAGTAGCAAATGCAATGTTTTAAAAATCTAGTTAATTAGCGATGAAAGTTTCTTTTCCGTTTAAGTGGCATCTGACATTTCGTGAAATATCCCCCGATAGAGAATGTAGCTAAATATAGATATCAAGTTACAAGGACTTAATGTATTAGAAAAGTCGGCAACGTTGTATTGGAATAAATGATGTATTATCTGGAACAATTTGTGTTGATGCAGAAATTCCTGTCGCTACAACATAATGTCATTTCCACTGTACATCATACACGTGAAAACTCGTTAATCCAGACGTAAAACATTATTTACAACAAGAGATGTAAATTTCTAGGTGATATTATTTTGTCAAAAATGTGAGAAAGTATCACCGAAGTTTAATCCAATCACTCTACATATTTCGGTTTCAGACAAGTAGACACGGAGTTATCTGAAATGTATTTTAAAGAATATGTGTGACCGTTTCTCAAACAATAAATTATATGTGACCGTTTCTCAGTATGATAAATATATACAATATAACAAATTTAAAGAATAAGGAATATTCATGGAGGGAGAATGACATATTATTTCTTATTATATAAAATATAATTATGACATAATGGAAATAAATACATTGTATACACAATTAAACAGGCATGTGCAATTCAAATACATGTATTACATTTACATATCATAAGCACAAGAGAAATAAATACAGGCAAATTATTTACTGGATAAGACAATTGCAAACTAATATATTTACCTACGACTTAGTTATACAGTTCTCTGAAGTTGTTATCACTCAATAATGACTGGGTCCTTTATTGACTGGATGTTATTCTGATAATATGGATGGATGGATGGGTGGCTGGGTGGGTGAATGGATGGATGGAAGGATGGATGTTAATCTCGGATGATAATCTCTATATACAGATACCATAGAAATTAAGAAATGCACATTATGATTCTGAAAATCTTCTGTACGAAAATATATAGTTATCTACAACCAAAGAAGTCATTCCTAAACAATAAAAGAAAATAAGAACCAATAAAAGTGTTGCCCTCACACATTGCTGAAAAAAGAACCAATAGCGCTGTTGTCCTCATACATTTCTGAATAATAAATATTGTAAAGCTCATTAATTTAATCATTTTTAAAATTCATTTAGAATTTAAACAAAATTCTTTATATTCCGTTTCTTTTCTTTCTTTTTTTTTCTTTTTATTTTTGGGATAACTCTCAATGGTCAATATAAACGAGTACGTTACTGGTTCTTCTGTTAATACCGAGGATATTTTATAATATTCTAAATGAACCGTCTTGATATCGGGACGATACTTTCCATTCATAAGATAAAACATTAAAACATAAGTATCAAACAGAGAAAATAAAGTACAAGGATCTAAATCAAGATACAAGAAGTTGCTGTACGGCCTTGAGACGCCAGCTGTTTTTTTGCGTAGCATAAAATTTACCGCCATAATCTAACACAATACTGAGATAACAAATTAATTCAATACAATTTTCACACCATCATATAATATATAGATGTATACTTGACTTTGCAATGATGGATATGCCTGTAATACTTTGCCATTATTATGATAGAATATTTTATCTATGATAATGAGTGGCGCTCCTTTGTGCACGGTTGTGTTGGTTTGATTCTTACGGTTCACAATATATTCAGTATTTTCCTCATTATTTATACTGGTGAATCGTGACTTTTTATTGCATTTATATGGTTTAAACAAAAGAAAGTATCAAAGCGTCAAGTCAAAATGTCTAACGAATATTTGCATATATATTAAACGATCGAAAATACACGATTTCGTAAAATCATGAAATAGCATTTTAACTTTTAATGAACGATAGAATATCTTAAGATACAATTGTGTGCTTGTTAGAAAAAGTATTTATTTATTTATTTTATTTTATTTTGTTTTATTTATTTTATCATCATTTTGGATTTTTTTTTTCAAAATATTCCAAACTATAAGGTAAATGGAACAAGAGCCCATGATTATGTAGAATCAGACGTCTTTTGATTAATGCCATAGTACATATGTTCTCAAAGGGGCAATAACTCTTGCTAAATTAGGTCATATACAATTAAACTCGAACCCGGTTGCTTATAAGAAAGCCAAACAGGGAGTAAATCAACACAGTCACTTTACAATCTCAGTTTATATCTCAAAGCAAGACGGAAATGAAAAAGTTTGAATAGAAGTCAAAATGCGCCAAAACTTGATATCGGAATACAACTAAAATAATATCGTTTTGAGACCTCCTTGTCGATCGGACTGATGTATTTAATTTGACGATCTACGCAGCCGGTCAGAGGGGTAAGTTTGTTAAAGAGGGTTTCCTCTGACTACAGCTCACTTGAACCTTTAGTTCAGTTGAGCTTTAAAAGAAAAGAGGTGCTGTGTGTTATATTATTAGCACTTTCCTGAGCCGAACGCTCAAATGAACTATAGTTATAGCTTTTTGCCTTTTGTCGTCCGTTATTTTATTGGTTTTTTTTTTCAATTTTCAAGTTCTTTTAAGAATTGTTGTAGGGACGGAATGAAATTCTCAATTTTCTTTACAATAAATAATGTTTTAAACCAGAAGACCCCCAAGAAGTGGTTTCAGGACTTGGCAACATATACCACAAAGGTACTCTCTGTTGAGAAACTTCCCTAACCAGACTGAATAGACCAACAAACCGAATTTTTCATAAAAAATAATAACAAATAAACAACAACAACAACAACAACAACAACAACAACAACAACAACAACAACAACAACAACAACAACAATAATAATAATAATAATAATAATAATAATAATGAAATACTTATAAAAAATTAAATTAAGCAATTAAACAAAATAAAAATAAATAAATAAAAGTAAAAATGTTGATGCTTTATTTTTTTTCTCTCTCTCGAACTTTTGCATTTCTGCACATTTTGAGATATTTTATTTTATTTTTCTCAATAGCGCATTTTCGTGTTTGCTTCAAAAGAATTTAAGTATGATTCACCCAAAAACAAAAACAAAAACAAAACAAAATGATAATAAGATAATAAATAAATAAAATAGATTTAAAAAGAAGGAAGAAATCTTTTTTTAAGATTGTTGATTTGATATTTTTATTTTCAAAGGACAATGAAACAAGCAATAATGAAAGCAGTGTTTGGTAGAATACAGTCCAATCAAAGATTAGATATATATATATATATGTTGCATTTCATATTGTTATCATGCTTGTGCATACTTTCAGTGATTATGTGACAATCTTAAGGTCAAAGTTTATGTGCAGCATTTGACAATTTGACGTCATGAAAATCGTGATAAGAATAAGTGATAAAACACTTTAATTAGATCTATGATATCTACGACAGGATAAAGAGGGTATATGTGTATCAACACTTTCTAAGGTATGCTAGTTTTACTATTTTTAATCATTTAGGACAGGAGTAACTCATTCGGTAGCATGCTTGGTTCGTGGCGGAGAGGTCCCAGGTTCGACCTGCAAGTGCGGCTTGTTGGTGTCTTGTGATATGGGTGAAACAGTATAACCCAAAGTACCATAGCAAGGTACCATAGCGAGGTAGACATTAGCACTTCAAGATTCTTCACTGCTTAGGGAGGATCTGTTGCTCAGTGCTTTGGGAGAGTCTCTTACAGAGGTCTATAATTTTGTGCTTTGCATCAGGCAAATAAGAAAAATAAACTTGACGCAAAAAACGGACAAACAAATTAATTCTGTAGAACCGCATCTATTCTACAATGTAGAAAGGATCCTAATGATTAAAGCAGGGTTACCTTAGGGTGTTCTATATTCTTGTGCAATTTCAAGTATGTAATGGCAAAGTTCACGAGCTCTATGAAAAGCTTTAAAACTTGTTACAGTGTGAGTCAATGCAGTGCTTTGCAGTGAGAGTCAATGCAGTGCTTTACACCAAGAGTCAATGCAGTGCTTTACAGTGAGAGTCAATGCAGTGCTTTACAGCGAGAGTCAATGCAGTGCTTTACAGTGAGAGTCAATGCAGTGCTTTACAGCCAGAGTCAGTGCAGTGCTTTACATTGAAAGTCAATGCAGTGTTTTACAGTGAGAGTCAATGCAGTGCTTTACAGTGAAAATACAGTTTGTTATGATACAGAGGAGGATCCAAATTTTCGTTCGGGTTGAAATGGTAAAGAATCTGTGGTCGCTTATAAGCCTAAGTGGATCAAGGGTTCCGCTCTGGTAGGGTAGCAGAGGGCAAAGCCCCGGGAGATCCTGGGTTTTGACATTTTTCGTGTGCTTGAAGATAATAGATTAAGAACCAAATTAATCAAATTAAAGGTCAAGTAACAACAAAACATCAACAAATAAAAAAAGTTGTGGAGGTCTTCACATAGAGAACTTTGTTTTTCTTTCGCATTTTTGTTATGTATTTGTTTTTGGTTTTGGTGTCTCTCTTTTTGTTTGTTTGTTTGGGGTTTTGTTTGTTTGTTTGGGGTTTATTGGGGGGGGGGGGGGGGTTGAGGGTGGATGTGGTGGTTTTAGGTTTTCACTATTGTCATTTTATCATTACAATATTTTATGTTCGTTGACATCTATTTGCAGCAAAGTCGGTCGGTTATTTGATATAAATGAATCAGTTCTATTTTCAATATTACGATCAGACAAACTCTCAAATCTCAGGAGGCCTAGACCGTAGCCCCACAACTCCCTCCTCGCTGGATTCGCACCTGATGCTACATGTTTATTATTATAATGCTTACTGATTAAATCTTACCGTCAGAGCATGCATGTGTATGCTGCTAGATATATCACATCCATTCCAACCCCCAAAACGCCTTAATGGCCTGATCACATGATAAACTTAGAAAGTACATGTATAAGAATTCTCTTCTTCTAAGGAGAGTGTCCTTTGCAAAAAAAAAATGTTTAAAATTTGATCCAAAACACTACCACATCATTTTTAGATACTCACACGTTTTGAAAGAGAAAACACCTGTGCAAAAACGACGAAGTTCATTAGATGTCAGAAACGTGTAAGAACTTGATTTTGGAATGGAACCTAAAAGGACACTTATAAAGACAATGTTCTAGATCATTCTGGTACATTCTGTGGATTTAAACTAAGTTTCATCAAAATCTTAAAATAGTTCTGAATGTGAAGTCGAATCTAAGATTATCATGCAATATTGATAGTATATCCAACTTTTTTACTTTAAAAACGAATAAAAGGCCCTATAAATTACATTTGTTGCAAAACAAAAATCAGTTAAAATACACAAAATCAACGAAAAAATATAAAACATTACCTGGAAAAAGACAGAAATGAGAAATTTCCAAAATACGTCAAAAACTTTGATTTTGGAATGAAACCAAAAACAACAACACTTCTTAAAGTTGTATATCCTACAATTCGGTATAATTTAAAAAATTATGGCATGTAAAACAAAAACTATATTTTTCTCGTATGGCTGAATTTATTAACTTTGTGTTAATAACATTTTTTGTTGCTTCAAACCCTCGGAGATATCAAAATAAGATTAAAATATTTCGTAATTAAAGAGGGTATTCCATATATACAACCATAAATTGACTTCGCGCATGCGCAGTTTAATCAAAACAAATACGATGAAAGGAGATTCCATAACAAAACAATTTCAGAAAATAACAGCTTTAAAAGACCTGAATGCAGATTTTTTAAAGTTACTCATCAAGTTTATTTACCTCGCCCTCCATGATATGCGGCTTCCAAATTAGACCACGTGATAAGTTGCTTGTAAACATTCTGTTTACAAACATCGCGTTTTAGACAGCCATATCTCACTTAATACGACGAATTTGATCATAACATTTGCAAGGGTCCTTTTTAAATATGTTTCAAGCTTATATATATAATCACAACAATTTAGAATTAATTTACCTATAATGATTATGTACTGTACTAGCGAACATAGGGTATACAGCTTTAAACCACCCATCTGACACATTCGGTTTGTTGATCCATTCTGCCGATCTAAAGAAGTTTGTAAAAGGAGGACACCTTCTGGGCCTATGTCGTCCAGCCCTGGATTCATTCCTTGAGGAATCTTGCAAAAAGTAAATAAATAAATAAAAATAAATAAATAAATAAATAAATAAAAATAAATAAATAAATAAATAAAAAAAGCAATGATAATAATAATAAAATAACGACAGTTGTAGAGGACCTTGAGTGACAAACAAATATTCTTAAAAATCCCTTTGACCGTTCTGAAGACAAGGTCGAAAGTTTAAACTGGACGGACAGGCGGACGCCGGACGAAGAGTGATCACAATAGCTCACATGGTTTTTCGACGAAGGTGAGCTAAACTCACGCCCATTCATGATCATGTCCGAGTCTGGTTCCTGTTACGTTCGGTCTAGTTCGCTGTTACGGATGAACCGAGTCTCATTCTGTCATGGTATTCAGTAAACCCCCTGTGACATAGAGACTGGGTTCCTTCTTATGCTCGTAATGACATTTCAGTAATTATTATAAAACCCAATCATGTCCTTTGTGCGAAATAGCATTTTCCTTAGATTTATATTTCAGTATAAACTTTAATGAGAGAAATAATTATTGGATCGATTTTTTTTCTAACATTGTTTGCAATTATCTCATTATTTAGAAAGTATACGATAATATTGTATTTTTGTTCTGAAAACACTTAAAATGTGTACATCAAGCAAACTCTAATGTAGATCTATGTAGAAACCCGGTTTAAGGACACCATGGATCTAATGTGACACAGATTTGCCTGAAAATCTATTCCACGTGCATTGTGTATTTGATCAAAGCTCGTGTTGAAATCTATCCCACATGGTATTTTGTATTTGATCACAGCTCATGTTAAATCAATCCCACATGGAAAAGCGTATGCGATCACAACTCGTATTACAATCTATTCCACATGGCATTGTGTACGCGTCATGTTAAAATCTATCCCACATGGTATTGTGTGTGATCACAACTCGTGTTAAAATCTATCCCACATGGTATTGTGTGTGTGATCACAACTCGTATTAATTCTATCCCACATGGTATTGTGTATGTGATCACAGCTCGTGTTAAATCTATCCCATATGGTATTGTGTATGTGATCACAACACACGTCGGGGAAACTGTCTGTACGACGAGGGTATATACAGGTATTATGCACACACCGGGAAAGCTGTCCTTACCATGAGACGAGGGTATATACAGGTATTGTACACACGCCGGGGAAACTGTCCCTACCACGAGGGTATATACAGGTTTTGTACACACGACGGGGAAACTGTCCTTACCACGAGGGTATAGACAGGTTTTGTACACACGACGGGGAAACTGTTCCTACCACGAGGGTATAGACAGGTATTGTATACACACCGAGGAAACTGTCCCTAAGACGAGGATATATACAGGTATTGATCACACGCCTTGGTAGCTGTTCTACCACGAGGATATATACAGGCAATGTACACACGCTGGGGAAACTGTCCCTACCACGAGACGAGGGTATATACAGGTATTGTACACAGGCCGGGGAAGCTGTCCTGGCCACGAGGGTATATACATGTATTGTATACACGCCGGGGAAGCTGTCCCTACCACTAGGGTATATACAGGTATTGTACACACACCGGGGAAACTGTCCCTACCACGAGGGTATATACAGGTTTTGTATTCACGCCGGGGATACTGCCCCTACCACGAGGGTATATACAGGTATTGTAGACACGTCGGGGAAACTGTTCATACCACGAGACGAGGGTATGTACAGGTATTGCGTGCACGCCGGGGAAGCTGTCCGCACCACGAGGGCATATACAGGTATTGTATACACGCCGGGGAAACTGTCCCTACCATGAGGGTATATACAGGTATTGTGCACATGCCGGGGAAGCTGTCCCTACAACAAGGGTATACATAGGTATTGTACACACGCCGGGGAAACTGTCTGTACGACGAGGGTATATACAGGTAATATGCACACACCGGGAAAGCTGTCCCTACCACAATACGAGGGTACATACAGGTACTGTACACACGCCGGGGAAACTGTCCCTACCACGAGGGTATATACAGGTATTGTACACACGCCGGGGAAGCTGTCCCTACCACGAGGGAATATATAGAGGTATTGTACACGCGACGGGGAAGCTGTCCCTACGACAAGAGTATATATAGGCATTGTAGACACGCCGGGAAAGCTGTCCATACCACGAGACGAGGGTATATACAAGTATTGTACACACGCCGGGGAAGCTGTCCCTACCACGAGGGTATATACAGGTATTGTATACACGCCCGATAAACTGTCTCTACCACAAGGATATATACAGGCAATTTACACACGGCGGGGAAGCTGTCGCTACGACGAGAGTATATACAGGTATTGTACACACGACGGGGAAATTGTCCCTACCACGAGGGTATATACAGGTATTATGCACAGGCCGGGGAAGCTGTCCCTGCCACGAGGGTATATACAGGTATTGTACACACGCCGGGTAAGCTGACCCTATGACTAGGGTGTACTGGTATTGTGCACACGCCCGGTAAACTGTCCCTACCACGAGGGTATATACGGGCAATTTACACACGCCGGGGAAGCTGTCCCTACGACGAGAGTATATACAGGTGTTGTGCACACGCCGGGGAAGCTGTCCCTACCACGAGGGTATATACAGGTATTGTTACACGCCGGGGAAGCTGTCCCTACGACGAAGGTATATACAGGTATTGTGTTCACGCTGGGGAAGCTGTCCCTACTACGAGGGTATATACAGGCATTGTACACACGCCGGGAAGCTGTCCCTACCACGAGGGTATATAGGTATATAAACGTATTGTGCACACGCCGGGGAAGCTGTCCTTACGGCGAGGGTATATACAGGTATTAATGGTCAATTGAACACCTCACTCTATGACAAACGTGACGATTTCAATTTTGCTATCACAAACTTTCCTTTCATAAGTAGCAACATTCCATCATCGCCCGCACACGGCGTATTCATATCTCAGTTAATACGTTATTCCAGAGCATGTTCAAATTACAATGACTTTGTTCTGAGGGCTAGGCGACTTTCAATTAAGCTGCTCAACCAGGGTTATATATGTGCTAGACTAGCAACGTCACTGAGGAAGTTCTACGGTCGTTACGAGACTCATATTACTCCATATGATATCTCGTTATCCAGACTTTTAAATGATATTCTGGACTGAGACCGATTCCGATCACTTTACACAGATTTGACACCTATACTAGAAGGTTACCTACTTTGACTTCTCCATATAAATACATATGGAATTCACACGATTTGACTCTTTCTACGGGGTATATGTGACGGGTGTTGCTAGCAAGCAGGAGATGCTCACTCTCCCCGGGCACCTGATCTCACTCCATCACAGGGGTTCACATATACTCTTCAAGTAGACATATTTTGTTATTTTCCATTTGTTTTTCATTTTCACTGATTTTGTATGTCCTATGGTTTCATGATTTTTGGACTTGTGGTTTGGATTTATCCATCATCTTTACATTGTACACACGCCGGGGAAGCTGTCCCTACCACGAGGGTGTTAAAACATGACGCTTGGCATTGTTTATAAAGTGAAAGGTAATTATTTCTCATTCTTCTGTACTACTACTACTAGCATATCTATCGATATACGCAAATCACTAGTAGACCTTAAACAACATCTATATACATTACATACGTACTCAAAATAGGTTACAGAGTGGATCAAACTTTACAGTACTCTTCCCTCTGCAGTCACAATTATTAGAAACAATTTATATCGGTATTACAGAAATCAATAATCGTTCACAGCCCATTAACAGTCAAAGAAGTGCATACATTCCTATACCAGTCTATGACATTATGTCAATTAAGAATGCATTAACATATTCAATTCAATTACATTATATCAATAAAGTATAATGAATGATTAATATACAGATCTGACATTACACAAATTGATTACATGTTACGACAAATTTTAAAATAATAAGACAATATTAGTGCATGCATATATGTAATATAAACAACACTTTATCTTTTTTTGCATATTTTCTGACACTGTGATAAAAATGGCTTTCAATTTTAAAACATTTTCAGGACAAATCTTACAAAATCTGTTATCTCTATCTACTATATTCTCGTGGGCACTTACTCTTCACTTAGAAGGAGCTGGTCAAAATAAACTAACCTATCATGATTTCTGAACCATTCTGTAAAATGGTAGTGTTTAGCTTTGGGCTTTGGAAGAAGTATACTAAATTATTTAAGGAAGAAGGCACTACAGTTTCTGTAGAGATTACAAATGTTATTTTGACTTTAGTTTTTATTTTTTTTTCAAATTCTGACGTATGTTTTTAACATTCTCTTTTCAAGTTCAGTAGCGGATTCAGAAGGGACGGAGGGCACCCCCCCCCCTTTCCGCACACACACACACAGTAAAAAAAGAAGAGACAAGAGAGAGATTATCATTTGCAAATGTCTACGCGATAGAGTAGTGCGAGTCCGGTAGTTGTAGATCTACTCGACTTCTCTAGTCCGGTAGTTGTACATCTACTCCACTTCTCTAGTCCGGTAGTTGTACATCTACTCCACTTCTCTAGTCCGGTAGTTGTACATCTACTCCACTTCTCTAGTCCGGTAGTTGTACATCTACTCGACTTCTCTAGTCCGGTAGTTGTACATCTACTCGACTTCTCTAGTCCGGTAGTTGTACATCTACTCCACTTCTCTAGTCCGGTAGTTGTACATCTACTCGACTTCTCTAGTCCGGTAGTTGTACATCTACTCGACTTCTCTAGTCCGGTAGTTGTACATCTACTCGACTTCTCTAGGTCATTTTGACTAAGTTAAGGGCTTCAAACCCAACCCCTCCTCTTCCCAGACTGAAAAGCATATAATATGGCAAGTTGCTGGATTAAAAAGAAATCTCCGTCCAAAGATGCTTCTGTACTGTCCACCAGAGATAATGTACAGGTGAAAGGCAAAACATGGTGGCAGATTTTGCAATGTAACGGAGTCAGATTTGTTAAAAAAAATCAGATCCTAATGAACTGTACGACAAAATCCACCACAGGTACACTCAGGTATAGAAAAGACATGGATAACATAACAAAATGTTGCGATTTTGCAGCAGATGTGATGACAGGGTGAAAATGCGGGAGCTTCCGGGGACTTCACCCCCTGGTCCCCAACCAGGACTCTACCCTTGACCAGCTGGATACTTTATTGGGCCCAGATCCCTCTCCGAATCTCCCCTTTTTTTAACTCCAAAAGCTAGGTCCGTCCCTGGAGTTAGCATGTCCAAATGGAAACTGCCATTACACACTGTTGCATTGTAGGTCGAGAAAGCAATATTGGTTCCCTATTTTGACAATGAAATGGTTGTTCTATAAATAAATATAAACGGGGGCTTAGAAAAGATAATCAAAACATGGAAACACAGAAAAGATATATATGTAGAGCTTTTTATGTCTGTTTGTTTGTCGTTTTGTAATTTGCTATTGTAATAAGGGTATCACCAATGAATATCATAGAGAGGGGGTATATAAACTGTACACACATTTTTACGATGGATATTATTAGTGTTTTAAATTATATAATTTTATAAATTAAATTTTCACGTCTCCATTACAGCAATTAAAACCACACAAAATGACACTTGTTGATTCTTATAAAACATTGATTATTTTTTGAAAAACGAAGAAGTGCGACAATTTCAATACCTTCGCTTCCGGTTAATACCTGAAACAATTTCCTCATTCGCTTGCTGTATCAAATGTGAAGAATACCCGTAGAAATACCTGGGGCAATGACAAAAATATTGTGATACATGGTTTAATCATTGATGAACCCTCTTCGACCCTTATTCCTATGTATACTTTTACTTTAAAAAATATTGAAAAATTGAGTACTCTACAAAAATCCCTCTTGTTTCATTTTTGTAAGCTTTAACAGCCAGATGTTTTAACAAATTATCTTTTAAATCACCATTCCATACAAAATTTACCTATATCTTGAAATACCACGTCATCCAGATGACCTTCTTTTGATCGCTAAAGTCACGTGTGACAGCACTGACCTTGATACGTAGCTTTCGGTGTATTCAGTGTAACAATGACTAATGCATCGGTATCACAGATAAAATCAACAGGTATAATGTGTTTTACGATTAATTTCCATTAATGACGTATTTTCAATAATTTACCACAAAGCCTCTATCGCATTTGTTAAACAAAAACATAAAATTGATATGCATGTTGACTTTATTTTCTTTTGACTTGTCATTTTTTGTTAGTTTCTAGTAGATACAAACATTATAATCTTACAGCAAGAAGAATTTGTTACTTCGAGGCATTGTAACGATTGGAGTCCGATCTCTATCCATCTTGTTCTAGCTTTCTATAAAGCGCGGTGTACTGTACCGGGAATTCTGTGTCAAACTCCTATTGATTATGATTTGGTCATCTAACACGACATGTATGATGTAATTGACTTGTCCTCAATCAAATTAATGCTGTCCCTATGATATGGCCATTCTGAGAGGACAATAATCACAATGCAGGCATACTCCGATCCAAAAAAGACAAATTCAGAATGGGATACAAAGGGAATGATGGTCAGATAATGTGTTTCTGGCAGAGCATTTTAAACTGAATCCGCACTTTTTCGACAGATTGCGCAACTTATCTCTTCACTTTCCATTTAAATTTCTGTCTTTGAAGATGTGAGTTACGGCCTATAATTGCAGTGTTTAATTGGGATGAGGATGGGAGGGATTGGCAGAGAGAGAGAGAGAGAGAGAGAGAGAGAGAGCTGGCAATGGATATACTCCTTGGGATGGGAAATATGTATAATTCTGAATACATGTGGTTTTGACAAAAATCCGTCTGCCATCTCCACTTTTACGTAATATCGTAGGCAAAGTAATATCGTAGGCAATGTAATATCGTAGGCAATGTAATTCACCGTGATCAGAAACTCACTTAGCAAAACTTGTATAATTCAGCTTACTATTCAATGACTTCCATTTATAAGCATTAGAAAGCATCCCGGGAGGTAGATTTATAACAAGAGTGAAAGCGAAAACTGAGCCCCTGCTATCTTGTTTACATCTGTACGTAGTCCACTGGTTAACCACCGCAGTCCTGGATCATCATTGTACACGAGGTCTCCATGTGACAGCAGACGACACACACACACACACATTTTATTTTCAATAACACGAGAGCTCTGCGATGCATTACGAAAAACATCAACTTTTGAAAGAATATCAAAATATATACAGTGTAATCTCCCCTTTAATGCTTACAATTCGATTTTCTTGATTGTACAGCAATCTGCAAGCTACATTGGAGATCTATTTATAACACACGAGAAATCCCTGTCTATTTTAAAGTTTATGCATTTAAATGATGTAGACTAAGTCTATATGAATGAGAAGAGATATAAACATTCCGAGCACAGCACATTCGGTGTCAATACACCGGCAAGCAGTATGCTCGAGTCCAGGGAAACTAACTCAAACAACAAGGTAAGCAGTTTATAATCATTTAGTTTCCTACTCAAATTTTGCAAAATCGTGAAAATCTTCCGAATATTTTAATGTTTATACCTTACGAAACCATCATGCAATAGAGTACTTGAATTCTCGTGGAAACAGTATACATTTAGGAAAAGTAGCTGTAACCATTTGGCAAAATGTTCAGTATAAATATTAAACTTGGGTCACTATTTTTAAAAGTTACGGTAAAAGAAAGATTGCATAAAAAAGAATAGGACATAAGAAAAGAATAAGAAAGAACAAATGAAGCGTTTATAATTGTTCTTGAATTTTACATAATTAATGATAATATGGCGATAGGGGCAGTTTTATTACAATACATGCGTTAAGTAATGAAAGTTTTTAAAGGCCTGAATACATAACGATGCACACGGTTTCATTGTCAGGTGAGAGAAATATTGTCACGGGAGAATGATTAATCTGCATTGATCTGCTTCAGTGTTGTATGCTTTATAAGCTGTAAGGGTATAGGAAAGCAGAGAGATACTGCTATGTAACATCATGTCAATATGTGTTAATGATGTTTATTTATTTATTTATTTAGTTATTCATTTATTTATTTGAAATGAGTAGAAAGCTTTTCAGTGACCGAGTACTGCGAGTGGAATAAAAGCACTTTGTCCAGTCTGACTCACTTCTGTCAAGTGTGGGTTCGTGTCTGGGTTGGGACAGGGAGGGGGGTTCCTTTATTACTACACAAGAGTGACCTTATGAATAATCATCGCGTGCACGTGGGGATAAACAATAAGCAGATACAAAGTTTACAATAGTAAAAAGGTTGTAATACCGCTGATGAAGGAGTTAACGGAGTTTTCATAAATTCCCCACTTTTGTTGGATTATTAACAGCTTTCATGGCTGATGCGTGTAAAGTTACGGATAATACGACAAATGACTTAACATCAGAGAAAACTCGTTGATACATGCAAACGATGAACCCAGAAGTGTGACGATATTGTATTGGTATCGAGGATAGATTTTCTTGTAATAATATTTGGTTGTATATACATACATAATATAGTATGTTTATTTTAAACTCAAAAGCAGAAAACCCAGTATGATAGATAAAGATGTTAATCTCGTGTGACAATATTATTTTATATTATTCAATACATAGATAAAATTCCGGTAGAATAAAGATTTTGGGCGTGTTTATTACTATTATATGTGAGATGAAGGTAATACATACAATATTCAGGTAGAAATGTACGCGTAAAAATAGTGTAAACAACCCGCTTTACCTGTAACCAAGACGTCACAAAGATCAAAATAAAACCGACAGCGCTTTGTACAGAATTCTCGGTCACTGGCACGAAAGTAGGAAGTACGATGTCGAGGAATGACAAGTCCTAGTTAAACCTCCCCCCTTTTCCTCCCGCCCACCTTTACAACTCCGAAATATCGATCTGCAACTGCATATACTGTGAACATAAGCTGCGAGGGGAAAACGTGGGGAAAGGGAGGGGATGGAAGAAGATAGTTTGGGGAAAATGGAGAAGACTGGGAATGTTAGAAACAAAATACTTGGAGATCTCGGGCCTACGGGTGAAATTGTCTTCGTTAATGTACATTGTAGGGACTACATCTAGTCAGAGACATTTTTATATGTCTCTGATCTAGTTAATACCATGCCAAGATGTTGCATTCAATTCAATAATAAACAAATAAAAGTGTAAAGTACAAAAGTACAGAGCACATAAGCATGCTGTAAAAAAGTAGATCTGCAAAAATTCAAATATCGCTAGTCACTGAAAATTAATTTGACTGTAACATTCATGCGTTTCATATGTACAGCACTGCGAATTACACATGATATACAGAAGTTGACACCGTTTTTATAAACCATGACATGACATGAATTTGAATAGATTTTTTTTTCTACGAAGAGGTTTCTATACATTTAAAGATTGAATTTGGAGGGAATAAGTATGTATGTGTGTTTGTGCATGAAAGAATGTTAATTCCTTTAGTTACATTCAATGCCTGAATGTGTACAGCTCAGTACTCTGCCGTTATTCTTTGAGAAGAATGAGATAATCGGTTACTATCTGACTAAATGTAGTATTGATTCTTCATGGAATAAGAAGTGCTTTCTCATACCTCTAATATCCCCGTCCAATATACTTGTTTGTTATCTCACGAAAGTTTTAGTCATTTCATCCTAACATTAAGACAGGACCATAGGAAGCATTTAAAAAATGGGGCGAAAAGGGGGGGGCAAACCTTGAATTCGATTCGTTTCTTAACCCGATAATACGGTCCATGGTGGGCCAAAATAGTTGGTGACCGTCCCCGGTTCCTGTGGGTCTGTAAGACAGCACTGACGTTAGGAATATTAGTTCCTGATTTATCCTGGCCACACGATCCATCTTAGCATTCCAGTCGTCAGACGTACAACTCACATGTACTTCCTACGTGTCACCTAATTAGTATTCTCTAGCAAAACATGCAGGTGCGGATCCAGCAACTATCCCCTCCAAAGAAAATGTGGTGGTGGGTGGTGGTTATGCTGGTATAGTGACCAGCATCTGACAGACTCGAACGTGAATATGTACACCAAAGTACAATTCTAAATCAGAGACAGTAAAGCGAAGTCACATGGCTAGAGAAAAATCCAATGTCTTCAAATGTATCGCATTTGTTCAAGGAAAAGACTTGCGGTAATATATGGTTCGACCAAAGTGGTCTACAGTTTTTGCAAAGGCTTGTATAAGCAGGAATATCCTAAAAAGTTTTCTTCTCAATAACAGAAAAAAAATCCTTTAAATCTTAACAACTTCTTCTCAATACCCAAAAAGACTTCATGTTCAGTGCACCTTATTCATATGACATACTGTATAACATTTTGTTGAAAACGGCGTAATTGAAATGTTAATCCACCCTGGGGTTTGCTCTAAATTCTTTTTATTGTACCACAGTGATTGGAAATAGAAAATATCTTATATCAAACAGATGGTCGTAAATAGGCAAATAGCTTTAGTACAAGTAATGTAGCAATAATGATCGGGAAATTAGAAGGTTTTCATATTTTAAAATTGCTTATTGTAAGATAATTACAGCATAGTTGAGCGTTTTACAAGCAGTCGATATATTTTTGACAAAATTGATTTGTAGCTCAAGTATTGTGTTTGTTGGACCATGGTTTCTACTCTGAATTATGATTCTATCTAGTGGTGTGTGTTTGTGGTCCTCGTCTGTACTCAGACTTAAACCTCTCTCCAGTAGTATGACTGTGGGACAAGGACCTCAGCTTTGACTTGCTCCTATTTAAAGTAGCATGTATGGGAGGGTGTGTGTTCTCAGCTTTGACTTACATCTCTCTCTAGTACCATGTATGGGAGGGAGTGTGACCTCAGTCCTGACTTACACCTCTCTCCAGTACTATGTATGGGAGGGGGTGTGACCTCAGCTCTGATTTACATCTCTCTCCAGGAGCATGTATGGGAGGGAGTATGACATCAGCCCAGACTTACATCTCTCTCCAGTACTATGTATGGGAGGGAGTGTGACCTCAGCTCTGACTTACATCTCTCTCCAGGAGCATGTATGGTAGGGAGTGTGACCTCAGCCCTGACTTACATCTCTCTCCAGTACTATGTATGGAAGGGGGTGTGACCTCAGCTCGGACTTGCATCTCTCTCCAGGAGCATGTATGGTAGGGAGTGTGACATCAGCCCTGACTTACATCTCTCTCCAGTACCATATATGGGAGGGGTGTGACCTCAGCTCTGACTTACATTTCTCTCCAGGAGCATGTATGGTAGGGAGTGTGACCTCAGCCTTGACTTACATCTCTCTCCAGTACCATATATGGGAGGGAGTGTGACCTCAGCCCTGACTTACATCTCTCTTCAGGAGCATGTATGGTAGGGAGTGTGACCTCAGCCCTGACTTACATCTCTCTCCAGGAGCATGTATGGGAGGGAGTGTGACCTCAGCCCTGACTTACATCTCTCTCTCCAGTACTATGTATTGGAAGGGGTGTGACCTCAGCCCTGACTTACATCTCTCTCCAGTACCATGTATGGGAGGGAGTGTGACGTCAGCCCTGACTTACATCTCTCTCCAGGAGCATGTATGGAAGGGAGTGTGACCTCAGCCCTGACTTACATCTCTCTCTCCAGTACTATGTATTGGAAGGGGTGTGACCTCAGCCCTGACTTACATCTCTCTCCAGTACCATGTATGGGAGGGAGTGTGACGTCAGCCCTGACTTACATATCTCTCCAGTACTATGTATGGGAGGGAGTGTGACCTCAGCCCTGACTTACATCTCTCTCCAGGAGCATGTATGGGAGGGGGTGTGACCTCGACTCTGACTTACATCTCTCTCCAGGAGCATGTATGGTAGGGAGTGTGACCTCAGCCCTGACTTACATCTCTCTCCAGGAGCATGTATGGGAGGGAGTGTGACCTCAGCCCTGACTTACATCTCTCTCCAGGAGCATGTATGGGAGGGGGTGTGACCTCGACTCTGACTTACATCTCTCTCCAGGAGCATGTATGGTAGGGAGTGTGACCTCAGCCCTGACTTACATCTCTCTCCAGGAGCATGTATGGTAGGGAGTGTGACCTCAGCCCTGACTTACATCTCTCTCTAGTACCATGTATGGGAGGGAGTGTGACCTCAGCCCTGACTTACATCTCTCTCCAGTACCATATATGGGAGGGGGTATGACCTCAGCCCTGACTTACATCTCTCTCCAGGAGCATGTATGGGAGGGAGTGTGACCTCATCTCTGACTAACATCTCTCTCCAGTACCATGTATGATAGGAGCTCTGACTTACATCTCTCTCCAGGAGCATGTATGATAGGAGCTCTGACTTACATCTCTCTCCAGGAGTATATATGGGAGGAGTCATGATTTCTCGCTAAGAGCATGCATGCAACATGCATGTGAACACGATTTCTCTCTAGCAACATACATGGGAGCGGTACATGATTTCCTCCCCAGTAGCAGGTATGAGACTGGGGTATGATCTCTCTCCAATAGCAAGTATGGGAGAAAGACATGGGTTTCTCCCCAGAAGCATGTATTGGAGGGATACATGATTCCTCTTTAGTACCATGTGTAGGAGGGAACATGATTTTTTCTCTCCAGTAGCATGTATGGGAGGGGACATGATTTTTCTCTCCAGTAACATGTATGGGAGGGGACATGATTTTTTCTCTCCAGTAACATGTATGGGAGGGGACATGACTTTTCTCCAGTACCATGTATGGGAGGGGACATGATTTTTTCTCCCAGTAACATGTATGGCAGGGGACATGATTTCTCTCCAGTAACGTGTATGGGAGGGGACATGAGTCCTCTCCAGTACCATGTATGGGAGGGGACATGATTTTTTCTCTCCAGTAACATGTATGGGAGGGGACATGATTCGTCTCCAGTACCATGTATGGGAGGGGACATGATATTTTCTCTCCAGTAACATGTATGGGAGGGGACATGATTTCTCTCCAGTAACATGTATGGGAGGGGACATGATTCCTCTCCAGTAACATGTATGGGAGGGGACATGATTTCTCTCCAGTAACATGTATGGGAGGGGACATGATTCCTCTCCAGTAACATGTATGGGAGGGGACAAGATTTCTCTCCAGTAACATGTATAGGAGGGGACATGATTCCTCTCCAGTAGCATGTATGGGAGGGGACATGATTTCTCTCCAGTAACATGTATGGGAGGGGACATGATTTCTCTCCAGTAACATGTATGGGAGGGGACATGATTTCTCTTCAGTAACATGTATGGGAGGGGACATGATTTCTCTCCAGTAGCATGTATGGGAGGGGGACATGATTTTTTCTCTCCAGTAGCATGTATGGGAGGGGACATGATTTCTCTCCAGTAACATGTATGGGAGGGGACAGAATTCCTCTCCAGTAACATGTATGGGAGGGGACATGATTCCTCTCCAGTAACATGTATAGGAGGGGACATGATTTCTCTCCAGTAGCATGTATGGGAGGGGACATGATTTCTTTCCAGTAGCATGTATGGGAGGGGACATGATTCCTCTCCAGTAACATGTATGGGAGGGGACATGATTTTTATTTATAATTGACTGATTTGTATTATATTATCAGCTCATAATACCAGCATATACTATATGTCTATGGCATTAACATAAATCGCCCAGAGGTTTTTTTTCTGTTACATTTCGTAACAATGATAACCCTGTAAGGTTGACATTTCATCTTTGATAAGTATCTGAATGCGTCAGGTTGTTTGGTGCATGTACGGTGGGTGTCACCATTACAAAAGTATTTTAAGTGGTGTGAAATAATTTACCAACAGTCATATTAATATTGTTTAAATGTGTTGTGACAATCTTTAACTGGATTTTATTATCCTATAAGTATAATTGTGTTTCAGCAAACAAGTCTATCTTTATGTATTGTATCGATTCACATTGCTCCTCACTCAACATTATCAAAACGAACAGTTTCAGAAACATAATAATGTTCAACGAGCATCTGAAGGTCCAAGTATGCTATTCTGATGTCTCGGTGTTTTGCACATAGAAGAAATGCACCAAACGACATAATATTACTTTAGATGTAATCAGATGTAAAAGTGTGCTTTCATTCTATATATTGATGTTCCGAAAATAGCACGGAAGATCATCGATATTACTAATGACAGAATGATCAGATCTTCACGAAAATAGGTAACAAAGGATGAAAGAATAACATATGAGGTGTGTGGAATACTAGGTCACTACATAGAGCATAGACATATGAAGTGTGTGGAATACTCGGTTAGTACATAGAACATAGACATATGAAATGTGTGGAATACTCGGTCGGTACACAGAACATAGACATATGAAATGTGTGGAATACTCGGTCGGTACACAGAACATAGACATATGAAGTGTGTGGAATACTCTTTGGGTACATAGAACGTAGACATGAAATATGTGAAATACTCGGTCGGTACATGGAACGTAGACTTGAAATATGTGAAATACTCGGTCGGTACATAGAAATTTACAAATGAATAAACAGATACAATCACATATACATAGATAAATAAATATAACAAGGTACTAAAGCAGAGGGGTAAAAGCCCATGACAATAACCCATATCCCTAAAATAAAACTATACAAAACCCCCAATCCACCCCCATCCCGCTACAATATTATATCATATAATTAAATGCACTTTGTACAAGTATTATTCTGCCTTGATTATATCTTGTCGTCTTCAGGAATCTGTCTCTGGTATTACTGTCGTGTAGAAAGCACATGTACAAACTAAGTATAGAATATGTTAGATATATAACTATAATGCTTTATTCTCGATGCACCACATCTCTCGTGTCAATCCATTTTCATTTGCCGATCCCATAAGGGCAATCCGCTTGAGTTTCCCCTTTCCAGCGGTAGTTCAGACTATAATTATAATCTCTTCTCCTAGTTTCAACTCAACTTAATGCCAGCATAAACCTTCAATTACTCTTCTTTCCTTCAATATTGTCATATACAAGTCCGTCGAGCCACATACCATTTTAACACATCGATCCTATGGGATTCTAAAAGCGGATACCAACATTCCATAGAATTGTTACACGTAGACGAACCTTACGGCTTCATAAAAAGAAGAATGTCCAAATTGATATTAAATGTGTGAGAACGTTCTTGATCAAGGCTGTATATTGACACACTGTAATTCGTAATTATTTTTGGAAAAGAAGAATATGGTTCTTAAATTGTTTTGGGGTGTATACATGTTATAGGGATGTATTTGATGTTTACTTTAACTTCTTAATTCATGCTCTATTGAGATGAACTGTCTGGAGTTTTTTTTATGTGTTATGTTTTTAAAGACGAATATATATTAAATTCTTGGTATATTGGTGACGTGTATATCTGAGACAATTTCTTACAACAAAATATATGGAAAAGAAACTTAAATTCAAGGGAGAATATGTATGTATTCTCCCTTAAATGTAAGTTTCTTTCTTTCTTTCTTTCTTTCTTTCTTTCTTTATATATGTATGTATAACCTTCCATACTGGAGTTATGTACGAATGTATATTATAATATAATAAAGTTTAACCTATCCGCGATTTAAAAAGGAACATCAATACCTGTACACCGTTGTTAGACCAGAGAGTATTCCAAATTATATTCCCGGTTATATTTCCGAGCTGTTAGACCAGAGAGCATTCCCAATATATTCCCGCTTATATGTCCGAGCTGTTAGACCAGAGAGCATTCCCAATATATACCCGCTTATATGTCCGAGCTGTTAGACCAGAGAGCATTCCCAATATATTCCCGGTTATATGTCCGAGCTGTTAGACCAGAGAGCATTCCCAATATATACCCGGTTATATGTCCGAGCTGTTAGACCAGAGAGCATTCCCAATATATACCCGGTTATATGTCCGAGCTGTTGGACCAGAGAGCATTCCCAATATATACCCGGTTAAATGTCCGAGCTGTTAGACCAGAGAGCATTCCCAATATATTCCCGGTTATATGTCCGAGCTGTTAGACCAGAGAGCATTCCCAAGATATACCCGGTTATATGTCCGAGCTATTAGACCAGAGAGCATTCCCAATATATACCCGGTTATATGTCCGAGCTGTTAGACCAGAGAGCATTCCCAATATATTCCGGGTTATATGTCCGAGCTGTTAGACCAGAGAGCATTCCCAATATATACCCGGTTATATGTCCGAGCTGTTAGACCAGAGAGCATTTCAATATATACCCGGTTATATGTCCAAGCTATTAGACCAGAGAGCATTCCAAATATATACCCGGTTATATGTCCGAGCTGGTAGACCAGAGAGCATTCACAATATCCGAGCTGTTAGACCAGAGAGCATTCCCAAGATATACCCGGTTATATGTCCGAGCTGTTAGACCAGAGAGCATTCCCAATATATACCCGCTTATATGTCCGAGCTGTTAGACCAGAGAGCATTCCCAATATACATATGTATACCCGCTTATATGTCCGAGCTGTTAGACCAGAGAGCATTCCCAATATATACCCGCTTATATGTCCGAGCTGTTAGACCAGAGAGCATTCCCAATATATACCCGGTTAAATGTCTGAACTGTTAGACCAGAGAGCATTCCCAATATACACCCGCTTATATGTCCGAGCTGTTAGACCAGAGAGCATTCCCAATATATACCCGGTTATATGTCCGAGCTGTTAGACCAGAGAGTATTCCCAATATATACCCGCTTATATGTCCGAGTTCTTAGACCAGAGAGCATTCCCAATATATACCCGGTTAAATGTCTGAACTGTTAGACCAGAGAGCATTCCCAAGATATACCCGGTTATATGTCCGAGCTGTTAGACCAGAGAGTATTCCCAATATATACCCGGTTATATGTCCGAGCTCTTAGACCAGAGAGTATTCCAAATATATACCCGGTTATATGTCCGAGCTGTTAGACCAGAGAGTATTCCCAATATATTCCCGGTTACATGTCCGAGCTGATAAATTAAAGTATATCATATTCCGGAGATGCTTTCATTTGGTGTACACATATGCCAGGAATGTTCATGTAAATGCTTTTTTCGGTTTTGTATTCAAGTGGGTTATGTGCCGGAGATCCTTCCTTTGGTATTGTATTCAAGCGGGGTATATTCCGGAGATCTTTCCTTTAGTTATATATTCAAGCATGTTATATGTCGCAGGACCTTTATTTGGTGTTGTATTCAAGCGGGTTATATGTCGCAGGTCCTTCCTTTGGTGTTGTATTCAAGCGGCTTATATGTATACATTGTATGTCGCAGGTCTTTCCTTTGGTGTTGTATTCAAGCGGGTTATATGTCGCAGGTCTTTCCTTTGGTGTTGTATTTAAGCAGGTTATATGTCGCAGGTCCTTCTTTTTGTGTTGTATTCAAGCGCGGTATATTTCGGAGATCCTTCCTTTGGTGCTGTATTACAGCGAGTAATATGTCACAGATTTTTCCTTTGATGTTACATATGCAGAGTACCCTCCAAATTAATGTTATATTTAAGCTGGTTATGTGCCGAAGATCTTTCCATTTAATGTTATATCCCAGTCGGTTATATATCCGAAATCATTTCTGTTGTGTTATAATAAGTGTCTAAGAATCGTAATAAACTGGACATCTGAATGGTCTGAATTCTGATCTTCTGTAGTGCGGGTTTACTATTTCAAATTATTAGGGGCTTTGATAGGATAAAAATATTGAATTAATTATAAGATTAACATTGATTTTGCTGTAAAATCAATTAATATCATTGACCCAATGTAAAGTTTTTTATTTCAAGCTTGTTGATACCAGTTGATACTCTATTCAAGCCGTTTATATGCCAGTAAGTGTCTCAGTTCATGTTATATTCAAGCCGGTTTTATGCTGGAGATCTTCCCAATTAATACTTTATTCAAGCCGGTTATATGCCAGTAAGTGCCTCAGTTCATGTTATATTCAAGCCGGTTTTATGCTGGAGATCTTCCCTGCCGATATTCGTACTTTAATCTTCCTGTTGACACTTTATTCAAGTCGGTTATATGTCAGTAAGTGCCTTAGCTCACATTATATTCAAGCCGGCTATGTGCCGTAGATCTTCAAATTTCATGCTTTATTCATGTCGGTTATATGTCAGTAGGTGCCTTAGTTCACATTGTATTCAAGCCGGCTATGTACCGTAGATTTTTCAAATTTGATGCTTTATTCAAGACGGTTATATGCCAGTAAGTGCCTCAGTTCATGATATATTCAAGCCGGCTATATGCCGGAGATCCTCAAATTTGATGCTTTATTCAAGCGGGTTATATGCCACAGAACGTGCCACTCGATGTTATATTCAAGCCGATTGTATTCCGCAGAACGTCCCGATTGATGCTTCATTCAGTTTATCGACCTCAAGGGTCCGATCTATCTTCAATTTTCCAGATGGGAAAGTTAGTATTTCATCGATGACATTTTGGCAAGCGAGTGATTTGCTTTTTTGTATAAGAGAAGACAATGACTTAGTGATTTATGGACATATATATTTATATATCGGTGCTGGTCTTTGACGCTAGTCAGTGCGCGGGGACTGTAGTATTCAAGTCAAAATATGGCGATATGAATTGTTAGATGCCTTGACCGTTTTACGACACGATAAGGTGAGTATTTTAAAATTCATGTATGTAGCAGAAAGTATTGAAATATTGAAGATGCCGTTTATATATATTACAATGGCATACTTTATGGGACGTTTTCTGTGATTTTACTTTCTTTGTTATTGATATTGACCAGATACTGGCGTGTAGATCTAGTGCATGGATCATAATTTATGGAGAGAGTGTGTGTAAGACGAAGTGAATAATTATCATATTTATGTTTATTTTCGTTGCATTAATGGTATATCAACAAAAGAAAAGACTAACAAATGAAAATGCAAATTATTGAAAATTGTGCAAAAATGACTTTGAGCAGATTGGGGTATCAGAATCAAGTGAAAAGGAGATAGGTGTTCTTAAGAAAGTGAAATGAATCAGCCCGGGTCTCTACTATCCACATCTCGCTATATATTCAGTGCATTGCTTAATCGTTTAATTCTGTAGATGTATTTGAAGACTAACTGATTGTGTGTTGGTGCTGTAAAATATCTTAAGATACATTAAAGTAATAATTTCTCTCATTACGCCCCATCATATTCGAAATAAGATGGTATAAAATTCTAACACTGTCAAGTGAAGGATAAAGAAAGCGTAATATGAAAATCATCCTGGCCTTAAATTCTGTCATTACAATTTCTTATCTGCATCACTTCTCCTGTCACTACATCCCTTGTCAGTATAGCTTCTCATCTCTGCTGGTACAGTCTGTAACTCTGTAGCCTGTCTATCCTGTACCTGTAACCTCTCACCTCTGTCACTGTAACCCTCTCATCTCTGTCACTGTTACATCTCACTTCTGTCATTGAAGCCTCTCCTGCCATTACAGCCTTTGTCAATATGATCCCTCACCTCTGTCACTGTAGCCTCTCCCCTCTGTCACAGTAGCCTCTCACCTCTGTCACTGTAGCCTCTCACCTCTGTCACTGTAGTCTCTCATCTCTGTCACTGTAGTCTCTCATCTCTGTCACTGTAGTCTCTCATCTCTGTCACTGTAGCCTGTCACATCTGTCACAGTAGCCTCTCACCTCTGTCACTGTAGTCTCTCATTTCTGTCACTGTAGTCTCTCATCTCTGTCACTGTAGCCTGTCACATCTGTCACAGTAGCCTCTCACCTCTGTCACTGTAGCCTCTCATCACTGTCACTGTACCCTGTCACATCTGTCACTGTAGTCTCTCATCTCTGTCACTGTAGCCTGTCACATCTGTCACAGTAGCCTCTCACCTCTGTCACTGTAGTCTCTCATCTCTGTCACTGTAGTCTCTCATCACTGTCACTGTACCCTGTCACATCTGTCACTGTAGTCTCTCATCTCTGTCACTGTAGTCTCTCATCTCTGTCAGTGTAGCCTCCCACCTCTGTCACTGTAGCCTCTCACCTCTGTCACTCTAGCCTGTCACCTCTGTCACTGTAGCCTCTCACCTCTGTCACTGTAGTGTCTTATCTCTGTCACTGTAGCCTGTCACATCTGTCACAGTAGCCTCTCACCTCTGTCACTGTAGTCTCACCTCTGTCACTGTAGTCTCTCCTAACACTACAACCTTTGTCAATATGATCTCTCACCTTTGTTACTATAGTCTGTCACCTCTGACCCAGTAGCTTGTCACCCCTGTATCTGTAACCTCTCACCTCCGTAACTGTAGCCCCGCCTCTGTCATTGTAGCCTCTTACCTCTGTCACTGTAGCCTGTCACCTCGTCACTGTAGCCAGTCACCTCTGTTACTGTAGCATCTAGCCTCTGTCACTGTAGATTCTTACCTCTGTCACGGTAGATTCTCACCTCTGTCACTGTAGCCTTTCACCCCTTGTCACTGTAGCCTGTCACATCTGTCATAGTAGCCTCTCACCTCTGTCACTGTAGCCACACCTCTGTCACTGTAGCCCGTCACCTCTGTCACTGTAGCATCTAGTCTCTGTCACTGTAGATTCTCACCTCTGTCACTGTAGCCTCTCACCCCTTATCACTGTAGCCTGTCACATCTGTCACAGTAGCCTCTCACCTCTGTCACTGTAGCCTCTCACCTCTGTTACTGTAGATTCTTATCTCTGTCACTGTACCCTGTCACATCTGTCACTGAGGATTCTTACCTCTGTCACTGTACCCTGTCACATCTGTCACTGTAGATTCTCACCTCTGTCACTGTAGCCTCTCACCTCTGTCACTTTAGATTCTTACCTCTGTCACTGTACCCTGTCACATCTGTCACTGAGGATTCTTACCTCTGTCACTGTACCCTGTCACATCTGTCAGTGTAGATTCTTACCTCTGTCACTGTAGCCTCTCACCTCTGTTATGGTAGATTCTTACCTCTGTCACTGTACCCTGTCACATTTTGTCACTGTAGATTCTTACCTCTGTCACTGTACCCTGTCACATTTTGTCACTGTAGATTCTTACCTCTGTCACTGTACCCTGTCACATCTGTCACTGTAGATTCTTACCTCTGTCACTGTACCCTGTCACATCTGTCACTGTAGATTCTTATCTCTGTCACTGTACCCTGTTACATCTGTCACTGTAGATTCTTACCTCTGTCATTGTAGCCTCTCACCTCTGTCACTGTAGATTCTTACCTCTGTCACTGTACCCTGTCACATCTGTCACTGTAGATTCTTACCTCTGTCACTGTAGCCTCTCACTTCTGTCACAGTAGCCTCTCACCTTTGTCATCAAAAGCTTGTACTTAAGTCACTATAGCTTGCTACCTCTGTCACTGTTGCCTGTCACATCTGTTATTGAAATCTCATTTCTGTCACTTTGGTCTGTCACCCCTGTCAGCGTAGACTTCATTCAAATTTTGGTTGTTTCATGCAAATTTCAAAATCTATTACGGTTATGTTTCTATGGTCATCCTATGACCGTATGCGTAAGAATGCGCTAGAAAATAATATATGAAGATTTTTCTTTACATATACGCGTACTTTGGATATAAAACCTTCACCAATTACATAATGACTAGAAATAATAAATAAAACAATTATAATGCAAAGCATACACGTCGTACGCATAATGGTGTTCATGGTGAACACTCATTGCTGTCCGTCTTCAAATAAACATTATTAACAATTCGATTATAACAACAAGTTTAGTCATGATTGGGTACCATACAAGAGACCGGTCGAACTCGTGCAGTTATAAGAGGTACGGTGGCGAACACTCCTTTATCGCATTTCTGAAGCTTCATAAATGAATTTTAATTGTCCCCCTAACACCTTAGGCAATTTGAAGTCTATCCAATCAATTCTGGATAAGAAGTACGGCGTGGTATATTGCCGTAACGAGTTGACGAGAGCTTAGCAGCACAAGCTTCCTGAATTATTAAACTCTTGTCTGCCTCACAAAGACCTATCTTTAGCTTATCACATTCCCTGTTAAGCTGTCGTAGTTTTCTTGTAGTCCAGGTTATTTATCTTCCTCCTCTTTTGGTTTGTAATATTGTGTGACAAGATATACTGATTCAATGATTTTTCGACATCATGTTACCCATATAAGCGCTATCAAATGTGCGTTCCATTTACGAGTTGGTGGAAGAGTCTCTAAACTCACCAAAGATCGATAAGCACTACGGATACTCCTTCCGCCACCACTGGCTGTCGCCACTAGGATAAAATAATCCCAGTGTCACGTGACATAATTAATAAGTGACATTATGTCAGTGATAAAGTTCAACGTGCATAATGGTAAATAAGTAGTTATAATTATGTCACGTAAGCAAATAGACAAAGAAATGTCCTGCTATGCATAGGGGCAGAGAAGTGATATCATATCTAACGCATGTGAACAGGCAATGATTTAGTTTGTCGTGTATTGTAGTGACAGAAAAATACCGGTAGTAAAATCATATCTAACGCTTGTGAATAGGCAGTGATATAGCTTGCCGTGAATACTGACAGATAAGTAATGACATCATATCTAACGCATGTGAATAGGCACTGATATAGCCTGCCGTGAATAGTGACAGATAAGTATTGACATCATATCTAACGCTTATGAATAGGCAGTGATATAGCCTGCCGTGAATACTGACAGATAAGTAATGACATCATATCTAACGCATGTGAATAGGCACTGATATAGCCTGTCGTAAATAGTGACAGATAAGTATTGACATCATATCTAACGCTTGTGAATAGGCAGTGATATAGCCTGCCGTGAATAGTGACAGATAAGTATTGATATCATATCTAACGCTTGTGAATAGGCAGTGATATAGCCTGTCGTGAATAGTGACAGATAAGTATTGACATCATATCTAACGCTTGTTAATAGGCAGTGATATAGCCTGTCGTGAATAGTGACAGATAAGTAATGACATCATATCTAACGCATGTGAATAGGCAGTGATATAGCCTGCCGTGAATAGTGACAGATAAGTATTGACATCATATCTAACGCTTGTAAATAGGCAGTGATATAGCCTGTCGTGAATAGTGACAGATAAGTAATGACATCATATCTAAAGCTTGTCAATAGGTAGTGATATAGCCTGCCGTGAATAGTGACAGATAAGTAATGACATCATATCTAACGCATGTGAATTGGCAATGATATAGCCTGCCATGAATAGTTCATCCCTATAATTATTTTGTTGCGTGTACAGTTTGCGTACACGTTTGCGTAATTCAAATTGTTAGCAGAGTCAAACGTGTGGATGATTCAGACTGCATATAAACAAACCGGCAAATTTGACACAGGTTTGGGAAAAGGGGTGTAGAGCCTTTAGACGACAGATCGGGGGTAAGTTTTATTGCCGAAAATTTATTTAATGTCTATATATATATAAGATATTTACTCCAGTTCTCGCCGAAAAACGTAGAATCGTGCCGAACATTTCGTTTATGAAAAGTGCAAGTCTACGCAACGTAAGGAATTGTGGCCCTATCGTCATCGCAATAGCTAAATAGGGCCACAACTTGCGGCTAGATCCGTAACTACTCGCAATTCAAGCAGACCTTCATGTCAATAGACTGTCTATGGAATGTGAATGTCAGCTTACTGTGACTGCTGTACATGTTTAATTGTATGTTTTACTGATTTTGGCTTTTAACCGACTTTGCAAGTCAGCTGATTCTGTTATGTCAACATAATTATGCATGTCAAGTTACCGCGATTGTCAACTAACGATATTTGTCAACTTACAGAGAAAATCAACTAATTGTGAAAGAAAAAAGAGGAGTTACTTGCTCAGTTATGTGGCAGAAGTCACCATGGAGAACACTTGTCTTTGAACATGCTTTGTCTAATGTGACTGTCGTGCGGATTACTCACAACGAATCTGGTGTTCTTAGCCATGAATGATTACTTTCATATGGACTTATACCAAACATCTGGTTTTCTTCGCCGTGGTTGGTAATTGTCATGTTGATTCATCAACACGTACATGGTCAGCTTAGGGTCATAACTGCCATATGGCTTTATTACTAAACATCTGGTTTTCTTTGCTGTGACGGTCATTCATCAACATGTATATGATTTGCTTCGCCTGGGATAATGACTGTCATGTGGCCTTAACACCACGCATATGCATCTGGTTGGCTTAGCCTATGGTGATGACTGTTACGGCGACTTATCACCACACATCTGGCTGGCTTAGCCTATTGTGATGACTGTCATTATTGTGATGATTATTATATCTGGTGGTGTAGACTGATCACCACGCACCTGGCTTGCTTAGCCTATGGTGGTGACTGTCTTGTGAACAATGACTTAGTTTACTCTGCCTTGGGAAATAATTGTCATGTGGACTAATCACGACACGCCTGGATTGCTTTGCCTTGGGTGATGACTATTCTGAGGAATGATCACCATCCACCTGGTTAGCTTAGTTAATTTTGGTGACTGTGATGCATACTGACCACCATTCATCAGGTTAGCTTAATTTATGGCGGTGATTGTGCTGTGACTTATCACCATGCACCTGGTTAGCTTAGTTGATGGTGGTGACGGTGATGCAGACTGGCCAACATTCACTTGGTTAGCTTAGTTTCTGGTGGTGATTGTGATGCAGACTTATCACCATGCATCTGGTTAGCTTAGTTTCTGGTGGTGATTGTGGTGCAGACTTATCACCATGCATCTGGTTAGCTTAGTTTATGGTGGTGATTGTGATGTTGACTTATCACCATGCACATGGTAGCTTGGTTTATGGTGGTGATTGTGATGCGGACTGACCACCATTCACCTGCTTAACTTAATTCATGGTGGTGATTGTAATGGGGATCATCATGCACCATACTTGGATACTGACTAGGAAGTGGGATTACTAGCTGTATATCTTGACTACGATACTCTACTCAGTAGGCTCCTGCTTTTGATCATCTTATCAATTTGAAGCATCCAAAACGATAGGTCTTTAGAAGATATCATCTGTGCGCTGATCAATTCACATTCCATTTGCGACACTTGTTATTACATAGACTAAAGCATCAATACACTAATATAGTCCAACAATCTGACCAAATCAAAACAATCGACCGAATGTCTCATAGTCTGCCAAACAGGTCAACATAGTTCCATCGACATCTAGGGGAACTGGGAGCATTTATACACCACCGTGGTTAAGTAAATTTTTCAGAATCTCGGCTGATCAATTCTTTACATTGGATCATAGATCGAGACAAATTATTGCAAGTTGGCTAAATGATATCAAGACCTGTTCTCATGAGCTCCTATACCATTGATGTAAGCGGCTGTGTATTGAAGTTATAAGTAAATAGTGTAGGAAACTGGAAATTAGTCTTCGGAAATAATCTGAGCGGCAGGTCATTATGAGTTAATGAAATATGTAATAAGAAACTTGATCATAGTGATTTTGACTGTGTAACGGTGGTGTTGGGGTTCCCTCTTCTCTTAGAATGGGTTGATACACACTAAATGTCACAAATCAACCCTTATGATTTTACCGGTGTGGTCATATTAATATCCTGTATCGTCCACAGTTCTACACGGTGAGGGTTATAGGTCCACTTTTAGTTTAGCTTTCAAGTTTGTATGAAATTAGCTTTTTAAAATCTAAACTGTTGTATTAGATAAACGAATTTCATCTTCTATAAAATTACCTGACATATGATATTTTGCCGTTCAAAGTTGTGTCATCCTTTTACGACGTCACAATACAAGTATTATCGTCATAATGAAAATTCCGGCCAGACGTAGTTTGTCGATCATGAGGCCCCTTATATCATGTAAAGTATGAAATTCGTGTGTTGGGTCGGAATAAATACGTTGAGCTTGTACAACGCATACCCAAATAACCCATTTATAATTAATGTGACTTTCATACAATCTTGTTGCATAATAAAGTATGGTTAACATTCTCAGGGCCACTCTTCACTTCCTGGAAACAGCTATTGTATACATATATATATATATATATATATATATATATATATATATATATATATATATATATATATATATATATATATATATATATATATATATATTGTATTACGTCTACATTGTATGACGTCTACATTGTTTGGATATATTAATACGTAATACACATATTCTCCTTTGCTGTTTTGTTAAGTAGAAGATATATTGTCTTTTTGTAACTACAAGATAATGTCACACTTCTTCTTTAAGACATAGATTCTGTATTTCTCTGCGTTTTACGAATAGTCTGTGATGGAATAATACTTATGACTTCATGAAAAAAGTTTAGTACTTAAGCCAGTGAGTAAATGATCGTAGTGAAGCTTGAACTTGTGTGAATAATGATCTGTAGATCTGTTCATTCCATTTTTAGATACTATAGGACTGCCATGTTATAGATGCAGGATGTAAGAGATATACCATTGTTAGTCTAAGACGCATGATATAATGGGTCTTCTTCTAGGTAGTCATCCCAGTTACGCTTTCACTGTTGTAATTTAATAATCTTTTTTTTTTTCATATTCTATGGACCAGTACAGACTCATCAGTATACGACAATCGAACTCCCCTGTAGTAGGCTAGTGTCTGAAGGCGTCATGTACCTCAGTACGTGCACTGCATACACACCACATTCACGATGGCATACACAAACTATGTCAAAAAGATATAAATGCCAGTTGTCAGAAAGTTGAACATATTATTTACGTGTACGGTTCCAGTGCACTGCGTAGTTCTACGGAGTTACATGCACGATGATGTCATTCGAACTTTGTCTTATGTTTTATCATGTGGTAAATTGTTCGCTCGCTTTGGTTCATGGTAGTTTGTAAACAAGAAATTTTGACAGCAATGTTCATGTTTTACATTGATGGTAAAGCTCATTGAGTTTACCAAACATCTTTTGTCCGTTCGTCTGTCCGACTTGAGCTTTTACATTATTAACTCCCACTGTGACTATTGTGTCGAAGATACCTGTATAATCCATTTGTTTTTAAGATCCTTGTCGGGCAGGTGAAGACATGAACAATTAGCAATAAGAGCTTAGATTACAGACAATAAAGTTGCTTTAAATACACATAGATATAAATTATGGCTAACTGTAAACCGCACAACGTTACGTGCAACGCTTTAAATTTATCGGTTATATTTCCGTTCGGTATAAGTAACAATGTAAAGATGATGGATAAATCCAAACCACAAGTCCAAAAATCATGAAACCATAGGACCTACAAAATCAGTGAAAATGAAAGTGACGATGCTAGTCTAGCACATATATAGAAACCGTCCAGCGCCCTTGTTACCCTGACCCTGTTACGGTGCAATAGACATTTTCTATTTGCAATTAATAGTTGATTAATTGATTGATTGATTTTTGTTTAACGTCACACCACGAATGTTTTACGTATATGGTGGCAGCATCTTCCTGATGCGGGGCATACAAAATTTTGACCTTTGCAACGGACCCACCCGAAGCAGTGAGGGATCTTTAACGCGTCATGCATACCACGACATGGGGCCTCGGTTTTTACTGTCTCGCCCGAAAGACAGAACACCGGCATGACCAGAGCGGGACTCGAACCCCGGCCTTCCGATCAGGAGGCAAGCGCGATACCACTTTGCCACGCCGACTTGATTAATAATTGAAAGAAAACTTGTTGATTTCTTTTCTTTTTTAGTTGTCAAATTGAAAGTTATGCTGCAAGCCCCTCCCCTCCTTCAAGGCCTAGTGGATGAGGTGCTCGACTTGTGACTGAAAGATCCCGGGTTCGATTCCCGCCGTGGGCACACCGGTCAGTGGCGGATTTAGAGCCCCCCTTTACTATTAAAACTCCAGATTTTGCACCAGAAATGGTTGAGAAGTCTGGCTTATACCCAATTGCCCCCCCCCCCCCTTTCGGAAATCCTGGATCCACCACTGCTGGTGTTCTGTCTTTCGGATGAGACAGTAAAAACCGAGGTCCCATGTCAGGGTAGGTGTGGCACGTAAAAGATCCCTTATTGATGCGTGAGGGTGCGTTGCAAAAGTAAAACTTTCTATGCGATGCATCAGGCAGATGCCGTCACCATATACGTGAAAAAATCGTGAAATGACGTAAAACAATAATCAGTCAATCAATCAATCCCCTCCTTCATGGATTTCGTTCCGACAACCCGAAGTTCCAGACAATACAATTATTTGTTGAACCAACATTTTATATACCAGCTTTATTGCTGAAACAGATTCATATCTTTATTAGAACATATCAAAAAAATTTTTACGTGAATGCATTGTATAAGTATTACAGTACAGAACGGTACACGTGACCGTTTTATTATGTTGTTTACTATGCAGAAATTTTATAAAGTATAGCCGATAAATTTAAATTTTTCGTGTTGAGCAGTTTACAATACCTCGGTAAGTCTTAATCAATGAAATCTTACAAACAAAATTTACATATATGTAACCCTTACAGCATCCACCCTCATCCGTCAAGCAAAACACGTCACACAAGTATTGTTTCAGAAAGAGGAAACAGTATGGAAATTGGATAATGGGGAATTAGACATTCAACTAATTTGAAGGTGTTTCTAATCAGTTCCGAAGCTTTCCGAGTAATTAGACAGGCTTTGTGTTCTATGAAAGCTGTTACAAGGATGGCATGGCTTGGTATCAGATTGCCAGTAGAACATGTAACTCGCAGGACGAGGCTTGCAGGGGACCAAACGTTGTGTATTGTATCAAATTAGAAGCTTGTTCAATCTTGGGGATTGAATGACAGGTACTTGGTGCTGGCTTGACACCTCTTGATAGTTGCAGATCCTGAGAATCGTGGACTGCATAATGACGAAGAATTAGACGTTCTGAGAAAGAGTGTAAAATTATCCGGTTCATGTGGTACATCTGTATTTATTTGAAATGTGAAATAAGGCATGAAGTGACGTCTTCACTATTTGCTCAGATGTTTAACTTATGATCATTGCTATTCACGGGGAAGTCTAAAAGAGAAATATTGTGAAAATATTTGAATATTACCAAAAACTACTTATATGCTTTTTACAAAATATGGTTGGTTAGTTTGCAGAGAAAAAGATGGGGGATATAAATAGAATTTTTGTCATTCTACTATAAATATGAGTATCAGTATATTACAATGTGTTTTGAGAGAAATAAGTGAATTTTAATGTAGGAATCTGTTCGACATTTGATATTACTCAGAAACCAATGGTAATAGTTGATGTAGTTGTCTTCACAAGAAGTCTCTGCTCTCTTGAGAAGGAACAAACTTCGTGAAGCTTGTTTTAAAAACCCACTTACATTAAATTGTATTGAAAGAGTATCAATCACTTGCAAAAACTTATTATCTGCAGGCATGGCAAACTTTGTATAAGCCATGCCATAGTGTATCGGAGTACTGGTATTTATTAGGAACATATGGCGGATTTGTTTTGTTGGAGGGCGCTTAGCCAGTCATCAACATTGCTGTTAAGTACCTCCCGCTATCGTCCTTTTTTCGGGAGTGTTCGCGTTTGTGTATACTCAGAGAGAGCGTTCAAGTGGTTTTATGGTCAGGTTTTAGCCAATACAACCTTCACTTTATATCAGTTGGTTTCTTTCTTTTTTTAAATTAGTGGGAGTTAAATTACATATATATCTATTTACTGTTGTATCTCAACAAAACTGACATTGTTAACACTGCCAAAGGTTTAATTTTACATAAAAAGTGGTGTAAGTAATCCTGTCGAGGTGTCTTATCCCATATGGAAGAAATAATGCTGGCGAGACGTTACTTACCACATGCGGGAAGTATCATCGCCGAAGTTGTTCGGCCATTTGGGGAAATCCTTGCTATGCGTTTTCCGCCATATGGGAGAAGTAATCATGGCAAAGTGTTATCCACTATAAGAGGGAAATACTACTGGCGAGATATCCACCATATGGGGGAGATAATCCTAGCGAGGCATTCTTCACCATACCAGTGAAGTAACCATTGAGAAATGCTATCCACCATATGGAGGAGATAATCCTAGCGAGGCAGTATCCACCATACCAGTGAAGTAACCATTGAGAAATGTCATCCATTATATGGGGGAGATAATCCTAGCGAGGCATTATCCACCATACCAGTGAAGTAACCATTGAGAAATGCTATCCATCATAAGGGGGAGGTAATCCTAGAGAGGCATTATCCACCATATCGGTGAAAGTATCAGAAGAAAAATAATCTTATGAAGCATAAAATAATCTGTTACCCCCCCCCCCCCCCCCATTTAATAACAATAAATAAAAATGAAAATAACAGCCCCCCTCCCCCAAAAAGGAAAAAAAACCCCTTA